>OX940799.1:30867493-31467493 GCA_954870605.1 Acer campestre
CTAAATAAAAAGCCCACATGTGAACTAGACCCATTCTTACTAAAAGAAACAAGCCCACATGTCATCCATTAATATATAAATATAATTGAGCAGCCCATTACATAAATAATGTGCAAATTATATTCTTAATATATTAAATGCAATTCTAGATGGACCCTAAATTGGTCCGGTAGAATATATCAAGTGATCCATGCAAGTCCGTGTGGATTGGGGATCTTGGCGGGCTATCTAAATTAAGCTTCAATAGACATAACCTAATCACAATCAACAAATGATTCACTTAGGTCCGATCCATTAATTTTAACTCATTCCACTAAAGAGCTAAAATTGAACTCTTAAATAAAGACAGAAAGGAAGATGTTTCCTCATTCATACCCTAGACAATCATATTGGAGATAGTGTATCCTCGTGATTAATATCAGTAATCGCCAAGAGTTCGTAGACCGCCTATAACTCTCCAAGTTACCATATTTACTCATATGACCACGTTTTGAACTTGGATATTTTGACTTGTCCAGTAGCCATGTTTTCAATAGACACTAATTGAAAACTCAACGTTGAGATTCAATATCCAATTACCTCAAAACATCCATATGATGATATTATACTCTCATTCGATAAATGGAGCCACGATGTCCATATCTATAAATGAAGTCCTCTATCGATTAACAAATGAATATCACCAAACTATCGAGGATAGACTATGCGATATAATCGTACTCATTGATAGCTCAAAAGATATCACTTGCAACCATAAGTCATCATTTATCTCAGGATTAAGATAGACTCTCCGATTATCCTGATAATGAAATTACTTTTATCTACTGACGGTTATAGATAAAGTATTTCATTGTGATCCTGTTCAATGCACCCAGTGCACTAGATTCTTTTGCTCGAAGACACTCCGATGATTTTAGACTCATCATATCTCATTTGATCCCACTCAAATGCTAGCAAAAGAATTCTACAACTTTAACAAGATAAAGGTGCCCAACCTTTAACTTAAGTTGTGAACAATATTCACTAAAGAATTGTGTCTACCACATACATATCCAGATGTACGAACAATTCTTCTTTTCTCATAGTCTTTAGACCTTATGATTATTTACTTAGACAAATTATTAAACTATAAATGCTATAAGATTTGTTTAAACCAGAAATCACTTTATTAATATGAAAAAGAGTGTTAATTACAATATTACACTCTTGCTATTGAGCATAATCCTAACAAAAAGAAGGAAGGAGATCAATATTTAGCAAGCAGAAGGAAGAAAAGATAAAATGTGTAAAGTAAGAATGTTACCTCAGCCAGCACGGATGCTCCCTTAGCAACCAGAATATCAGTGGGAAGCTTGGCCATATTTGTCAAATCTCCACCTGGGCAGGAGGCCGCAAACCTGGACACCACCTCGTCAAAGGTAGCACACCTCGACCCCGATCTAGAAGCCACATCAGTAGCTGGGGGGAGGGATGGGGATAGCAGCCTCCTCCACCAAGATGCTGGCGCTGGCTGGGTCCTTGAAAGACTTTGTAATAGGAGGAGGAGCAGGTGACGTCTTCATTGTAGGAGCAGCTTTCTTCTGTGCTGACCTTCCAGAACCTCGGGCCTTAGCCGCCCTAGCCAACATCGCTGAAATCTTCGAGCGCGAGGGAGGAGTAGAGGGAAGGCGAGCTGGAGTCTTGACCCTAGACCCCGCTGGAGCAGGAGCAGGAGCAGGAGCAGTAGTTTGGGAGGGAGCAGGAGGAGGGTGGGGGTCGGTTCCTACTCGGATGGACCCCGACACAGTCTTGGCAGCTGAAGTAGGAGAAGGAACATGGGAAGAATGGGCTAGCAGAGTCATATCCCCTGCCCCAGAAGAAGAAGGAGACCCCGCTACCATCGGGGAAGCCGATACTGCAAGAAGATAAGATGCTTAGTGAGAATCAGAAGAAGGAGAATATATACATAAAGAAACAAAAAAGCAAGATGCAGTCAACTCACCAGGAAGAGCGATGGAGATCCTCAGGTACCGCTCCAGGCGGGCTCCCTCAAAGGGATCCAGAGTGGGATACTCCATGTTGGTGTATCCCCTCTTCAGGATCCTTGTAAGAATGTCCCGAGACTCGGGAGCTAGCACCCCTTCGCCCACTTGTCCCTCGCCGTGAACTGGGTAGGGACAGGGTTAGGGATGCACATTGGGGAAATGGGGATGGATATAGGTCCCCCCATCCCCATCCCCACTTCTCAAACCCTTCCCCATCCCTCCCCATTTCCCCAAATGGGGAAAATGGGGATGGGGGAGTTTTGGGGGGAGGTCCCCCCATCACCATCCCCATCCCTATTTCCCCATTTTCCCCGTTTCCCCCGTTTCCCCGTTTACCCCGTTCCCCCATTTCCCCATTTGACTGAAAATTACAAATTAAACTTAAAAAAAAAAAACATTTCATTACAAATGCAAAAGAAAATATATTATAAAATAATGTTATATATATATATATATTACAAAATAATATCAAAGAAAATACATTACAAAATATACATAAATATATATATAATTATTTTTATAATATTGTGGAGGAAATGGGGAAATGGGGATGGGGGTACCTCCCCCATCCCCATCCCCATCCCCATCCCCATTTCACTATATTAGTGGGGAAAATGGGGAAATGGGGATGGGGGGAGGTCTCCCCATCCCCATCCCCATTTCAATTTGGGGATGATTTTCATCCCCATCCCTCCCCATTTCCCCATTTTTCCCCAAAAAATTTCCCCCAAATGGGGATGGGGGAGCGGGGAAACGGGGATCCGGGGGAAAATGTGCAACCCTAGACAGGGTACTCATACCCCCCAACAAAAGTAGTGCACCCCTAGTCTCCCTCAACCACTAGCCATTCCTCCTTCCAGGGCACCGAGTACTTCACATTCGCCCCTGGGACAGTGAACTTCAAATCATTTGATGCCCTCAGGTAGAACTGACCTCGAGGCACCATGTTCGTGATGTTGAAGAGGAAACAGAGCTCGTTTAACCCCGGCTCTCGCTCTATATGATCTTTTTCGCACTGCTCCTTCCAGAGCACCAAGAACCCTGTCAGGTGCTTCCAGAAGCCCGGCGAGATTTGGAGAGGGGCCAATTCAAGCGAAACGAGAGCCCGACGAAGAGTAGGATGCAGCGGAAGCTGGACTCCACACTCAAAAGTGGTTTTTTGGATCAGCAGGCGGTCTTGAGGTGGGGTGTATACGTCATAACCCCTGTAGGGAAGGGAGAGAATGATGTACTCCGGGATCTTGTACTCCTCTCGTAGCTTGTTGAGCATATCCATTGTACATACAGAGTCGGGTATAATCCGACCATCGTGAAAGGCGGTGAAGGAACCCGTTTGGACCCCGACCAATGTGATGTTAGGTCCGCCACTTTCCTCGTCACTGCCAGACTTTGAGGCGCCCACTTCATCACCGATCAAGACCGGGTCTTCTGGTCAATTGTGAAAACCCAGCCCAACTCGCGGGTTTCGAGCAGAACGACGGCGTTGAGCTAGCGGGGTATCATTGTTAGGATTATACTCAATAGCAAGAGTGTAATATTGTAATTAACAATCTTTTTCATATTAATAAAGTGATTTCTGGTTTAAACAAATCTTATAGCATTTATAGTTTAATAATTGTCAAAGTAAATAATCATAAGGTCTAAAGACTATGAGAAAAGAAGAATTGTTCGTACATCTGGATATGTATGTGGTAGACACAATTCTTTAGTTAGTCTTGAATATTGTTCACAACTTAAGTTAAAGGTTGGGCACCTTTATCTTGTTAAAGTTGTAGAATTCTTTTGCTAGCATTTGAGTGGGATCAAATGAGATATGATGAGTCTAAAATCATCGGAGTGTCTTCGAGCAAAAGAATCTAGTGCACTGGGTGCATTGAACTGGATCACAATGAAATACTTTATCTATAACCGTCAGTAGATAAAAGTAATTTCATTATCAGGACAATCGGAGAGTCTATCTTAATCCTAAGATAAATGATGGACTTATGGTTGCAAGTGATATCATTTGAGTTATCAATGAGTACGATTATATCGCATAGTCTATCCTCGATATTTTGGTGATATTCATTTGTTAATCGATAGAGGACTTCATTTATAGATATGGACATCGTGGCTCCATTTATCAAATGAGAGTATAATATCATCATATGGATGTTTTGAGGTAATTGGATATTGAATCTCAACGTTGAGTTTTCAATAGTGTCTATTGAAAACATGGCTTCTGGACAAGTCAAAATATCCAAGTTCAAAATGTGGTCATATGAGTAACTATGGTAACTTGGAGAGTTATAGGCGGTCTATGAACTCTTGGCGATTACTGATATTAATCACGAGGATACACTATCTCCAATATGATTGTCTAGGGTATGAATGAGGAAACATCTTCCTTTTCTGTCTTTATTTAAGAGTTCAATTTTAGCTCTTTAGTGGAATGAGTTAAAATTAATGGATCGGACCTAAGTGAATCATTTGTTGATTGTGATTAGGTTATGTCTATTGAAGCTTAAATTTAGATAGCCCGCCAAGATCCCCAATCCACACGGACTTGCATGGATCACTTGATATATTCTACCGGACCAATTTAGGGTCCATCTAGAATTGCATTTAATATATTAAGAATATAATTTGCACATTATTTATGTAATGGGCTGCTCAATTATATTTATATATTAATGGATGACATGTGGGCTTGTTTCTTTTAGTAAGAATGGGTATAGTTTACATGTGGGCTTTTTATTTAAAGTTCTATGGATTAAATGAAATAAGAAAATAATATTTGGCCCAATATTTTTATATGGGGCGGCAAGGTGATTAATTAACCTTAAATATTTTTTTTTTTTCATTGTTTAATTAAATAAGAATTATTGAATTTATTAATTAATTGTTTAATTAAGAAACAAATATTTTCTGATTAGGAAATATGATTCCTATTGGTATACTATTGGTAGTAGTATACTTAAATTAAAAGACTTGTTTGACAAGGAAATAAATAATTAATTTTATTTATTTAATCAAATAAGGAGTCTTTTTATTTTAGTCAAATAAAAGATTTATGAGTTTGATTAGGGTTTGGAAGTCTTAAACAAAATAGGAATTAGGGTGCAATACAAACTTCTTTTTGTTTGAGGATTGCGGCAACCCTAACCCCTTTTTGGCTAGAGAATTCGGCCACCCTATTTAAAAAGAAGAAAGAAATTTTGCCACATATATAAGTGGTCTTATAATTTTCGGCCAAGTTAGTTTTGGTGGTCCAGAATTTTATTTTCTTCTTCTTCTCAACTCATAGATAGAGAGCTTTTATTCTACTAAAACAAAAAGGAGACATAGATTATTCTTTGATGATATACTATTTGCTTATTCATCAATAAGCTTGTGTATACTACATCGATCAAGTTTCACACGAGTTTCGATCACAAGATTTAGAACTCAAAAGTGACCGGAATAATCTTAGGTTTCTTTTGATTGTTTTTGTGACTAACGAATAAGAGAAAAGTTTGTTTTATCCAATCACAGGCTTGCAATTCAAAGAAAAGGGAGACCACGCTCCTAGGTGATCCACGTTCGTGCTAGGATTGAAGATCTTGCGGATTACCATCGACGTAAGTCAATCAGATCACGCGACAAAAGGTATTCTTCTTTTGTTATATATTATATATCTTTAATTGATTAAAAGGGTTTAAGATTCATAAAAGGAAAAAATTTTAAAAGCTACTAAACTATTCTTTTTAGTCTCGCTTCCGCTGTGTGTACTTTTACGGTATATTTTTCCCTACAATCATCAGCAACACCATCCCCCTCTCGACCCCGTTTCTTCCTCTCTGAGGTCGGGGAATCCACCACCGCATCAGCCGCCTCTATACTAAAGAGGGCGTCGATGCTATCGGACTGGGGAGGAGAGGCGGGGTCAGGATGAATGGGATTCGCCGCTGCAGAGGGGTTTTGTTCGTTAGTGTTTTCTTGAGGAGTAGGAAGTTGCGAAGAAGAAGCCATTGAAGAAGAAGAAAAGAAGAGGAATTTCTGGAAGGTTGAAAGGAGAGAAAGAAAGTAAGTCAGAAAGTTCTTGTTCTCAGTCGCAATTTTGAAAGTTTGAAAGTAAGAAAGAAAGTACCCATAGAGCCGGTCTATTTATAGAGGAGGGATGACGGTTACACACTCGGAAACCGAAATCGGTGACCGAAAGAATGGGTAGAAGCGTTTTCCGCATTAATCGCGCCAAAACGGCTCTTTTTGGAAACGAGGAACCCAATCAGTGATCGACACGCAGCCAGTTATAACGGACAAAATAAAGATTTCCTCCTCCTAAGTGGAAACCTAGTCAGACAAGGAAGTAAGCAGATAAGGCAGAAAATCCTTCAAGTAACAACAAGATCCTGACTCCGACTCCGACTCCGACCCTGACAAGGTATCAGTGTCCAAGTCAGGGGGGACTTCTGTTAACTGCTAAAATCGGCGAAGGACCAAAGAAGAATTTTCCACCTCAATACAAGAGGGGTATAGGAGTGCGAACACCATCCGGCTACCTTGACAGGGTAGACCCCGATTGATCCAAATACACACCTCCTTCAGCGGGGTCCACCCCGCCAGCTTCTTAGCTCAACAATGTGGCCAAAAGCCGAAGTACTCACTAGAACTCACAGCAGGATCCAACCCGGCTATGACCGGGCTTCCTATGGACCCCGCAGCACCCTAACACAGCTTCCTACAGACCCCGCAACACCCCAACACGGAGTTCTACTGAGCATCCCGCTACAAAGTTAGCTACATATCCCCCTACTCCATCAGCAGAGCGCTTATTAGACGTAGACAGCCCGCCAAGCAAAAAGATACCAGGAAGCAAGATTCTCGCACCAAGAACTAAAAGCTCCATGAAAGATCCAATAAAACGCCGCCGTACAAAGGAGGTATATTCCTTCCAGCCAGAGAGTCCTATTTTAAGCTAGTTAACACAGTAAGAATCCAACTAGGAAGGTAATAGATTGACTCCTCCTAGGAAGGAAAGACTGGATTCTACATGTAAAACCCTGAGATTATCTCCTAAAAACAAGAGGATCATGCGCTGGCCAAACCCTAGACCGAGATGATAGGAGTGCATGGCAAGAAAACAGGACCTATATATACAACGGCTTAGAAAAAAAAAAGGAAGAAACCCTACATTCTACTTATCGACAGGCACAGATTCGCCACCATAACCACCTCGGTTACCTTTAAAAGATCACCATACAGCATTGTAACCCGAAGATGAGATAGTTCGTATACTGTAATGCAAAGTTACGATCAATAAAAGTTCATGATTATTCAGTTTACATTGTTTCGTATCATACGTGCACTGATAGAGACATAGTCGGTATCAAACTACGTGATACCCCTCCGATCAAGATCATTCACGGTCTTGGTCCCTTTAAAGTTGTTATTTAGAATTCCATTCCGTTAACGATTTCTGGATAACACAATCAAAGGGAAGGCAAGTAAAAGATTAGGAAATCACCCTTGGGCCTCCTTTTGTAAGTTTGATCTTTTCCTTGCCTTTGATTCTCTTTGTGCAAAGAGTGGATGATGAGGATGTGTTTAGATAGGTGGAGTCAAATGGGAAGTGACTAAGGAGATATGTGGAGAAGATGAGAAGAAATGAATGAATAGGGAAAGGTAATCTAGATGTTAAGCTTAGGTAGAAAAGAAGATGGTGGGATAAAGAATGGTAGTGAAAGGAGGTTTCTTGGTGGTCAAGAGTTGTTCAAAAGAGGAAATTAGTGATGTATTTATAGGGTTTTCAAATTAGGTCTCGGGTGGCAAATTACCAAAACACCCCGGACCATGACAAATTACCATTTAGTCCAACAGAGGGGGACATTTTATAATTTTCCCCACCAATCAGAATTGAACAGAGAAAAGGTCGCTACATGTGTTCATGGCGACCCTGGGGCGACCTAAATGGTGAAGCAATCAGGTGCCAAAACAACTCCCTGTCGCCATGACGACCTCAAAATGCAAACCGTGACATTGATTTACGCGGTTTCGTCGTGGTTTGGGAAATGGCAACATAAAGTGGCAAGGGAGGCATGATTTGGTGCTCAGATTTCGATGACTGGAGGTCTAAAAAATTGGAACGACGGGGCTGTCGGTGAGCTTGCCGTTGATTTGGGTCGATTTTTGGCCGATAACGGTGACGGGAAGTGGGATTTCCTATGATGTTGGTGAGGGTTTGGAGAGACTTCAATGGTGATCTGCACGCGTGAGGAGGAAGATGACATTGAAGAAGATGGGGTGCACTCAGTAGGCACAAGGGGTGCGCACAGCAGCTGTTGTTTGTCTAAAAAGGAGGATGCACTTAGAAGAAAACAGAGGTGCACACAGACTTGGGTCTATCTACCACTACTGGGGTGTGCTTAAAGGTAAGTAGGGGCCCGTTTAGAAGCCTAAGCCTACCTCAAAACGCACCACTTCACTTAAGCCTGCGGGCATGGGCTGCTAGGGTGCACATAGCAATGGATGGGAGTTTGCTTAAGCCAAGCTTGATTCTTCTTTGATGAAAAGCACCATTTCAACTGGGCTGGTCGCGTGGGCTGTTTAACGTGGTGAATTACATAACTGATGAGCCGTCATTGTGTTACTCAACAAAATGATATATAAATGTAATCTTTTAAAAAACCGATTTTCACCACTTAGATAGAAATTTAGTAAAGTGGCAAGTAGGATTCGTTCCACAGGGAATTAAGGTGATTAGTTGAATAAATTAACTAATCTAAATGCAGTAAAATAAATCATAAAAATATGGATGAGTGAATGGGTTGTCAAGCCATCAAACATACATGAAAAATAAACCTAATAAACTAATAAAAGAATACTTAACAAATCTAGATAAGATAAATGGAATTAACAATTAAGAGAATAGCTAGGGAATTAATGGGATCACAAGTGGATTACCGGGAAATGCTTCTCAAGCTACTTTAGTGAATGAATCTCACAAATGTTAACCAATTGATTTCGAAAATGTGTTTAGACCATTACTATGAACCCTAAACAACTTTCTACCGCAATGCCTAACCGATTAAAGTGAGGGGGTCACGACAGGATCGGTTTGTTACAATTAACAGTTTAGATTATCGCGGTTAATAAACCCTCCGACAATCTATCATATTCACTATGTTCTCAATCCATCAAGGTTGTCAATCCAAGCAAGATTATATAACATATTATCCTAAACAAGAGTATAATCAACTAGTGGGTATACATGTCAATTATATAATGTATAGAATCTAATTATAAAATGAATAGAACACAAATTAAAATATAATAAAGCTTAAGCAAATCCCAATCCAAATGTTCTCACATCAAAACCTTAGAAAGGGGATTTAATTACACATATCACAAACAAAGGGAAGGCAAGTAAAAGATTATGAAATCACCCATGGGTCTCCTTTTGTAAGCTTGATCATTTCCTTGCTTTTGATGCTCCTTGTGTAAAGAGTGGATGAAGAGTATTTGTCTAGATGGGTGGAGTCAAATGGGAAGTGACTAAGGAGATTTGTGGAGAAGATGGGAAGAAAAGGAACGATTAGGAGAAGTAATCTAGATGTTAAGTTTAGGTAGATGAGAAAATGGAGAGAAAAGGAATGGTGGAGAAAGGAGGTTTCTTGGTGGTCAAGAGTTGTTCAAAAGAGGAAAAATGTGATGAATTTATAGGATTTTCAAATTAGGTCTCGGGTGATAAATTACCAAAACACCGTCTGACCATGGCAAATTACCATTTAGTCCAACAGAGGGGGTCATCTTGTAATTTTACCACCCAATCAGAAATGTACAGAGTAGAGGTCGCAATTTTGGTTCATGGCGACCCTTAGAGCGACCCAAATGGCGACAAATCTGGAGCCAAAACAACTCCCTGTCGCCATGGGCACCTCGGAATCCAAACCGCGACCTCGATTTACGCGGTTTCGTCACAGTTTGGGAAATGGCGACACAAAGTGGCGAAGGAGGTGTAAGAGGGCTGCCAAATTCAGACCAAATGGAGCTTTGAAAGTTGAACAATCGGAAAGCCATCGATGTGGCAGTTCGATTGGGCCAGAAATTTACCGGCGGTAGGCCGTGGGTTGTCGGAATCGGTGGCCTCAAAAGCTAAGGTTTAGAGTGCCCAAAGGCTGCTGTACGCGTGAAAGGTAGAAGAAAATGAATAGTATTAGGGTGCATTTAGCACTCGGGTGGGGTGCGTTTAGCAGCTTCTTGCTTGTCTAAATCGAGGTGTATTTAGAAGTGACATGGAGTGCACACAACAGTCTCTTTTTGTCTTCATTGGGGGTGCAATCAGAAGTAAACAGGGGTGCAATGGGCTGCACCTGATCAGGTTTTGGGCATGCATTTTGGGCTTGCTTTTGGGCGTGCGTTTGGGCCACGCATCAGGCCCAAAATCAGATCTGATTCTTTAAACAAAACGGCAGCATTTTGAGCTGCAGGCTTGGGCCGTTAGTGTGGGCCTGTTGACTTGGGCCACGCGTGTTGGGCTGCACCTGATCACCCCATTCACTAAACGCACCGTATCACCTGCTGACGTGGCACATGCTCCTGGTCAATTGCAATTCAACCTCTGTTTTCTTCTATAATCACAATAACTTCAATTCTTCCTCCATATTTTACACTTTTGCCCCTATTTCACCAAAATTACTCCAATGCCCCTAAACTCTATAAATTCCTGAAAACACTTAATTTACACCATTAAATCATGGGATAATACCCGAGAATCAAGTAAAAGGGGAAGGAAATAGGGGGCCAAAATCATACCAATTTTGGTTCGATCAATAACGCACCCTGATCTTTTCCCTATTTGCGATATCTTTAATCTTCCTTCAATAATTTCACTTTTATCCCTATATGGCGACCCTAAACAAAAATTGTGAGGTCGCCATTTGCAGAGGTGGGTCGCTATGGCGACCCCAAATGGCGACCCACCTGATTCATTTTTTCACCCTTCTGTCGCCATGGTGACCAAGTGGTGACCTTCTAAAGCTCTGAATAATCCTCTGTCGCCATAGCGACCATGTGGTGACCTCTTCTTGCTTAAGTAGCGAAAATGCCCTGTTTCTTCCCATTTGTGAGCCTTTTTGCACCCAAGTCCTCAACTTCATCCCAAATGCTCTTGAAACCTAATAAAACCTAAAACACTTGATTTTGCACCATTAAACACGGGGAAATTCCTGAGAATCAAGCAAAAAGAATCGGAAATGAGGGTCAAAATCATACCAATTTTGGCTTGATCACACACCCGGACCTCGAATCCACTAATTGTAATAGAGTTTACAGCCTAGGTTGATCTCAACCTCTCACGGCCTATAACCCCCTTCTACTACCCGCGGGCCTATAAAAGTGGACCTAGTCTAATTTGCTTGTGGCCTAAGCAGTCTTAGCCACAAGTCTTACTTCTCAATGAAGAGATAATATGGCCTATATGAATATATGAAATACTCAAAATGCAATCAGAGCTGGGAGAACCCTATATGCTTATCTAGGATGACAATATTGCAATTAAAATAATCATATATATCAATAGCTAAATGACATGTCAAAAAGCTTAGCTAAACATGGATTATGAAAACCTAGATAGCTATCACAATACAACAATCAATCAATACATCGCAAATAATCTCTATCTTGTATTTAGCATAAGATGTAAAAACATACAATTAAGGAGATGTCTTAATATGAAAAACAATAAAATTAGATGAATTAGTGAAGAACATACAAAGGAAGATGTGATGATGCGAAACCATGCATGGATGCATCCTATATGGTCACGGATGATCCTAGATAAACTTTGATGAACAAAAGAAAAGATTTAAGTGTTTAAAGGAGAGTTCTTGTGAATTTTTTCTTTCTTGAAAACTGTTTGATCGAACCAAAATTATTATGATTTTGGCCCTCACTTCCTTTTCCTTTTGCTTGATTCCTAGGCAATATCCTGTGATTTAATGGTGTGAATTAAGTGTTTTCAGGTATTTATAAAGTTCAGGGCCATTGAAGTAATATTGGTAAATTAGGGGTAAAACTGTAATTATTGAAGAATAATTGAATTAATTGTGATTTTAGAAGAGATCAGGAGGTGTATTGTAATTTCCCACACAAAATAGCTTCCTTACGCCACCTCATTTAATAAAACAGTGCATTTTGAATGTTGTTGGGCTCAAATCAGTGCAAAGCCCAAAATTAAAACAAAGTAAAAAAAAAAAAAAAAAAAAAGCCCCAAGCAATCTTATGTGGTGAGCTCACCACACCTAAGCCTAAAAACACCCCAAGGACTGCTAAATGCACCCCACCTATCTTCAACTTCATCTTCTTCCTCCAACAGCCGATGTCCATGGATGCCCCAAAACCCTTGTTGCAGCCGCCGCTGGAAAGCTACCTATCTCCAATCGTTTTTCACTCTAATCGATCGGCGTGCTCATCTCGTCTATAATGGGACCTTTTTCAGACCCTAAAACCACCGGAATATGAGCCACCATTTCCAGTTCAGCCATAGGCATCTCATCCATTGTCGCCCTTTGTTGTCACCATGAAATGCACTAAAATTGTCGCGGTTTATTCCTTGATGTCGCCACAACGACAAGGAAATGAAAATGGTACCTGATGATGTTGCCCTCATTATTGCCCTTGTGTCGCCATTGAAGAAATTGCAACAGCCACTGTGTTCAACTTTGATTGGTTGATTTTGGTGTGAAAATTACACAATGCAACCCTTTAAGGGGCCAAAATGGTAATTTGTCAAAGTCAGGGGATGTTTTGGTAAATAACCACCCGAGACCTAATTTGAAATGCCTATAAATTCATTAGTATTTTCCCCTTTTAGATAACTCTTGACAACTCTTGTTCATCAAGAAACCTCCTTTCTTCCACCATTCCTAATCCCACAATTTCTCCTCTGCAATAAATACCTAGATTACTTCACCTAAATCACTCATCTCTTTCCATCTTCTCCACCCATTTACTTTGTCACTTTCCATTTGACTCCACCTATCTAGACATATCCTCATTGCCCAATCTTTGCACGAGATTCAAACAAGAAAGCTCAAGGAATGATCAAGCCTACAAGAGAGACCCATAGGTGATTTCTCTATAATTTAATTCCTTTCTTTGTTTGTATTATGTGTAATTAAACCCCCATTCTTAGGGGATGATTTGAGAGACTGTTTGGACAATGAGTATTTATTAAGGCTTTAAATATTATGTTTGCATGATTTAAGTTTTATTTTATTTTTAATTAGGTCTTGCACTTTTGTGATTAATTGAACACACTTGTTAATTACAATATGTTGTAGGATTAATTTGTGATAAAATTGGTTGAGTTTTGACACACTTCATCGATTATAGCACATAGTGAATAGGATAAGCTTTTAGAGAGGTGATCAACCACAATTGCCTAGGCCATTCGATCGTCACTAACCGATCCCACCTTAACCCCTTTTCCTTAATCGGTTAGTCATTTTGGTGGGATGTTGTTTAGGGTTTGTAGTGATGAGTCTAAACACACTTCCGAATGAGATCGGTTCTTGATTGTGTGAATAGTGCATTAATGAAGCCAATGGTAAATTGCTCAACGTTTATTAGCTACTCTATCATTTCCCTAGACTTCTAATTAATTGTTAAACCATTTTCTTATCTAGGTTGTTGTTATTGGATTCCTATCTCCATTCATATTCTCTTTAAATTCTTGTCATTTACTTTACATGCATTGTTTGGTGGTTTCTCAAACCACACACTATCCATCAAACCATAATTTACTTTATTACACACTAGTTAGACTAACTTAGATTAGATAGCAAATCGATTAATCTAACATAATCCCTGTGGAACTATCCTAAGCTTACCGCTTTATTAATTTTTAAAACTTAAAGCATATTGCATAAGAATTCATTTATAAACAACTTTTGGTAACTCGCAATTTGCTAACGACACAAAAAACGAGTCATCAAAATGGCACCGCTGCCGGGGTTGGTGTTCAGATTAGTTGATATTGTTGGAACCTAGGGTCACAGATCGCACAGCGGAAGGGTTTTATAATTTTTTATGCAATCCTAAACTAACCCATTTGTACAGTTATAATCAAATACAATAAGAAGGAGATGAAAACAATTTCATACCAGCGTAGAGGCTCATTCACCTTAATACGATCTGCTCCTGATTTGAACCACTTGATCTTCCTTGCTATCTCCCGGAACTGGCAACAGCGTGTGAGCACTTCATGGTATTCAGGAACCTATATGGAGGTAGAAGAAGAACACATAAAAAACAACTCTTGTTGTTTGTATATGTCAAGTTCGGCCACCCAAGAAGAAAGCTTTTATAAATATTTTTCTTTTCTTTTCTTTTTGATTCTAGTTGGCTGCACCTTATTTCTCTTTTCTTCTTTTGTTCGTCAATGTGTGTTGATTTGTTTCTTAACATATATATCATATATATATATTTAAAATAAACTAATTAATTAAATCTTTTATGATGTCTAATATCTTTAAGGATATTAATTAATATTAATTTATTTGATTTGATTTGAATTCAAACTCTTTTAAATTCAAATTTAAATATTTTATTTAATGAAAATAAAATAATCAAATTATCTTTTCTTTATTCAAAATTAAATATCAATCAACACCCTCTATCTAATGATTAATTACATAATTAAATAATCTAATTATTTAATTAACATAATCATTAATATTCATTAATTAAATAATCTCATTATTCAATTAATTCCTGAATAGACATGTGTCACTTTCGTAACACAATTGTTAAACACCAAAATTGGCGGAGGACCAAAGAAGAATTTTCCACCTTGATACAAGGAAGACATGAGAATCCAAACATCGTCCGGCTACCCCGGAAAGAGAGGGATCCCGACTGATCCGGAAAGGGAGAGATCCCGACTGATCCGAGTACATTCCCCCTTCAACGGGATCAAGCCCAGCCATTCCCCAGCTTCTCATGGACCCCGCTGATGAGCCGTCGTGCACTCACAAAAATGATATAATTTTGTTTGATCTTTGAAAACCCTTTTAAGCCACTTAATCCTTTAAAATGTGATTTGATAGCAAATGATAAGCAAGTTCGTTCCACAGGGATATAGAGTGCTAATTAGATAGATTGACTAATCTTGAACAAATAAAATAAATCATAATGTTTGATAGATGTGTGGTTTCAAAAACCACCAATGCTAACTACTAAATTGAAAATACACAAATGTTATGAAAAATAGAATACTTAACAACCTTGATAAGAATAGTGATGAAAACAATTAATAAGATAGCTAGAGAATAGATCGATTAACAATTGAATGTGGGTAATGCCATATAGCTACTTTAATGTACTAATCTCTTTATGTTAATCACTAAAGTCTTAGATTAGTGGGGTTGATATACCCACCACTAATCTATCATATTCAATGGGTTCTTAATCACACAAGGAGTGTCAATCCAAATATGAATATATAACATATTACTCTACTCAAGATTGCAATTAACAAGTGATATACAAGTCAATTACATAATGAATAGAATCTAATAATTTGAATGAATAGAACACATAAGAGATTTATTACAAGCTAAGCTAATACCCACAACCAAATGATCCTCAAATCTATCCCCTAGATTAGGGGTTTAGTTACACATATTAGCAATAAATGAAAAGAAGTAAATAGTAAGGAAATCACCCTTGGGCCTCCTTCTTTAAGCTTGATCCTTCTTCTCTTTTATGCTCCTAAATGCAAGGAATGGAAGTAGAGGATATGTCTTGAAGTGTGGATGTTTTGGAGGAAAGTGACAAAGGAATTTGGGTGGAGAAATGGTAGGAGAGGAATGATTTAGGGAAGTAGTCAAGGTTTGGTGTTCAGGTTTGGATGGGATTAGATGAGTACAAGTAGAGAAATGAAGGATGAGGAATGGTGTGCCATGGATGAGAAAGCTAGATCTCAAGCAATTTCGTGCTCTCTAAGGTCTGGATCTCCTCTCTGAAGATGAAAGGTCGTTTTATATATACACACTCTTGGACATATGCTGATAATTGCTTGATTCGCTGATGTGGCGCCAAGTTCACTATTTTGTCGCTATGGCGACCCTAGTGCACAAAACGGTTAGATGCAAAGGTCGCCATGAACACCATCTTTTTCACCATTTAGCAAGTGGCAACCATGAGCAAATTGTGAAGAGGTCGCCACTTGCACATGAAGGTCGCTATGGCGACCATATGTGGCGACCCTGCCTAAATGTGTGAGGTCGCCATTTGCAAGGGTGGGTCGCTATGGTGAACCCCAAATGGCGACCCACCCGATGCATTTTCGAGACTTTCTGTTGCCATGGCGACCAAGTGGCGACCAAGTGGCGACCTTCTGAAGCTCTGAATAATCCTCAGTCGCCATGGGGACTATGTAGCGACCTCTTCTTGCCTAAGTGGCGAAAATGCCCTGTTTCTTCCCATTTGTGAGCCTTTTTGTACACAAGTCCTCCACTTCATCCCAATTGCTCTTAAAACCTGATAAAACCTGAAACACTCAATTTAACACCATTAAATACGGGGAAATGCCCGAGAATCAAGCGAAAAGAGTTGGAAATGAGGGCAAAAATCATACCAATTTTGGCTTGATCACCCGCAGTATTTCGATCCACAAGCATTGCCCCGAGCCGGGCTATTCGTAAAATCCCTCCAACGGGGTCCAACTAGCCATTCCCTGGTTTCTTATGGATCCCGCAGCACCCTGACAAGGAGTTCCACCAAGCATCCCACTACTATACCATCTAGGCATCCCTCTACTTCATCAGCGAGATACCCCGCAACTGACTCAGTTAGTATCTCGATCCTTAAGTAGCAACAGGATACTTAATGGTCCACACCTCGTGGTATAATTAGCCCGCCAAGTAAGAAAATACCAAATAGTAGGACTCTCATGCTAGGATTAAAAGCTCCATAAAGACTTATTGAAACGCCACCATTCAATCAAAACAGAAGAGGAATACTCCTTCCTGCCAACTAAGAGTTCTACTTGAAACAAGTCAACTCTGTTAGAATCCTCCTAGGAAGGAAAGACTTGCTTCCGAGATTGATTCCTTCTAGGAAGGAAAGTTTGGATCTTGCACGCAGAAGCTCCAAGATTGTCTCCTAAGAGGAAGGAGGCCCTACAATTGCCAAACCCTAAACCGAAACTATATGAGTGCATGGCAAGTAACGGGACCTATATAAACAACATGCTATACACCAAAAAAGGCCGGGAAAAATCATCTCCAGAAACCATACGCTTAGTTCTACTTATTGACACGCACGAGTTCACTATCACCGCGATCTCCATTGCCCATTGAATCCCCATACTTTGTCATTAATTCAGAAAAACATAACTCTTGTATTTGTAATGCAACGTGATGATCAATAAATAGCCTATTTTGTTTATTTTCTTGTGATCCAAATCGTAGGTGTATTATCGAGGACACAGTCGGTAGCAAACTACACGATACCCCTCCGATCGGGGTCAATCTTGATCTTGGTCTCCTTAAAGTTGTTATTTGGAATTTCACCCCAGTGACGATTTTCCGGTAACAACAATTAAATGGATAATCCAATTAATTAACCGTAACCCTTGTTACCTTAATCAATCGGGCTAGCAAGGGGATCTAATGGACCCATAGTATTTTGAACTCTAATAATCCTTAGAAATAATTAATTAAACTCTTTAATTAATATTTTATGATTATTGATATTCTTCACGAGGATTCACTATCTCCTATAAGATTGTCTAGGGTATGAATGAGAATCATTTACTTATTCCATCTTTATTTAAGAGTGCAATTTTAGTTCTTTAGTGGAATGAACTAAAATTAATATATTCAACCTAAGTGAATCATTTGTTGATTGTGATTGGGTTATGTCTATTGGAGCTTAAATTTAGATAAGCCCGCCAAGATCCCCAATCCACACGGACTTGCATGAATCACTTGATATATTCTACTGGATTAATTATGGGTCCATCTAGAATTGTATTTAATTTATTAAGAATATAATTTGCATATTATTTATTTAATGGGCTGTTTAATTATATTAATATATTAATGAAAGGCATGTGGGCTTTTAATTAAAGTCCAAATGGATTTAATAAAATAGAAAAATAATATTAGGCCCATGTGTAGGTGTATGGGCGGCAAGGCTATTAATATAGTCTAAAATATTATTTTATTTTATTATTTGATTAAGTGGATATTAATTAATTTATTAATTAATTATTTAATTAAGAATCAAAATCTTTTTATGATTAGAAAATATGTTTCCTAGGGGCCATTTGGTATGGGATAATCAAAATAATGTGATTCCTAGAAATGTGAAACCCGGGAATGTGATTCCTGGGAAAGTTGTACACATGTGTTTGGTTGTGTATGGGAATATTATGTCAGATTCCTAGGAATATCAAGTAATAGTGTTTGGTTGTACATGAGAATGTGTTTTTTTTTTTTTAAAAAAAAAAAAACAAAAACAAAAAAATTAAAAAACAATCATCAAAACTGATCATCATCATCTCTCTCTCTCTCTCTTTTCTTTTTTCTCAGATCATCGTTGTCGTTGTCGTCGTTGCCTCTGGCCATCATCATCGTTGTCAT
Organism: Acer campestre; assembly: GCA_954870605.1. NCBI lineage: Eukaryota > Viridiplantae > Streptophyta > Magnoliopsida > Sapindales > Sapindaceae > Acer > Acer campestre. The sequence continues at coordinate 30,886,128 of OX940799.1, forward strand.
TGCCTCCGGTCGGGTTCTTCTTTGTCGTCGTCGTCACCTCCGTCTGGTCGGGATCCTCCTCCTTATCGTTGTCATTGATGCTCGTCTATTGATGGTGCTTGATCTGCTTATATCTGCGTGGATGCTCGTCGATCGAGGCTCATCGTCGTCATCATCGAAACCCATCGTCGATCGATGCTCGTCATGATTTGGGGATGAATTGAAGGGTTTGTGTGATAGAAAATTGAAGAAGAAGATTGGGATTTGGGATTTGGGGATGAATTGAAGGGTTTGTGTGATTGAAAATTGAAGAAGAAGAGGTGTGATCAGTGATCTGTATGAAGAAAAAAGAAGAAGAACATAATTTTTTTTTAAAAAATGAGGTGGGTCCCACGATGGGAATTAGATGGAGGGGCATCTGAAACCCACCTGTTGGGGTAGGAATCATATTCCCCCCTTGGAGGGTCATGTGATTCCCATGGGATTCAACCTAGTAACAAACATGTGAATCCTATCAGATTTCCATTCCCATGCCAAGATCACCCCATACCAAACGGCCCCCTAGTATTATACTATTGGTAGTAGTATATTAAATATAAAATAATTTATTTGATAAGTAGATAAATAAGAGATTTATTTATCTAGTCAAATTAGGAAGTATTTTATACAGTCACAAATACACTAAAAAGTTGGATTAGGGTTTTTATATTATATATATGCATGCGGAATATATAGATTAAATATACATATATGCATGAGGAATATTTATATATCAAATATACATATATGCATGAAGGCATGCAGAAATATATTTTTGATATGAGAATTCTGCCAAGATATAATATATTTATATGGCAAGGAGAATTCAGAATATATGTATTGATATGGCAATTGGATATCAGAAATATATTATATTTTGGCAAGTGATTTGCGGCAAGATATAGATATATATATATATATATATTCTTTATATATTTTCGGAACCCTAAGGTCTTGGACTTGAGAGATTTTTCTTTTGCTAGAGAAAAATAAAATCCATCTCTTAGACTAGTGTGATTATTTTCGGCCAAGAGGAATAGAGAGAAAAGTTTGTTCTTATTTCGATAGTGTACTTGTTACTTTTACATCAAAAGATTTTGTGCACAATTTCGAATAAGGTTCACGTGAGTTTCGATCTAAAGATTGTGAATTCAAAAGTGACCGGAACATTCTTTGTTGTCTCTTGGAACTTGTTTTGACTAACGAAAAAGAAAAAGTTTTGTTAATCCATCCTTAGGTACACAATTTAAAGAGAATGAAGACCACGCTCCTAGGTGATTCATGTTCGTGATTGGATTGGAAGATCTTGCAGATTACCGTCGACGCAACGTCAATCGGATCACGCGACAAAGGTATGATATCTTTAGTATTATATGTTAATTAATTAGAGGGTTAATGTTCAAATTATAGAAAAAATTTAAACTATACTAAACTTCTTTTTAGTCTCGCTTCCGCCGTGTGCAAACGTTTTTCCCTACACTGAAGATACTTGGGAATAGTCTTGACAGCAACCCAATGATCCATTATTGGGTTGAACTGGTATCTGCTGGCTACTCCCACTGCGAAGCAGATGTCTGGTCTCATGCATAACATAGTATACATGAGACTACCTACTGCCGACGTATTGGAACACGTCTCATATACTCAACTTCTTGAGGTGTCTTAGGACACTGTTCCTTAGACAAGTGAACTCCATGTCTGGAAGGTAAATTACCTTTCTTGGAGTTCTGCATCGAAAATTGCACAAGAATCTTGTTGATATATGATGCCCGAGACAATGCTATGAGTTTATTCTTACGATCCCTTATAAGTTGGACTCTTAGAACATAACTTGCCTCTCCCAAATCTTTCATTTGGAATTGGCTAGTCAGTCAGCCAGCCAGCCAGCCCTTTACTTTCAATAATACCCTTACATCATTCCCAATGAGCAGGATATCATCTACGTATAAAGCTAAGAAAACTACTTTCTTGTCAATGATATGCTTGTAAACACAAGGCTCATCAACGTTTTGCTCAAAGCCTTAAGTTTTGATCACATCATCAAACCTTATGTTCCAAGATCTAGATGCTTGCTTAAGTCCATAAATGGATCTTTGCAACTTGCAAACTTTTCGCTCTTGATCTGGAGACATGAATCCCTATAGTTGCATCATATAGATGCTCTCATCAAGATTGTCATTCAAGAATGCAATCTTGACGTATATTTACCAAATTTCGTAATCAAAATAAGCAGCGATGGATAAGAGAATCCGAATAGACTTAAACATGGCTACTGGCGAGAAGGTCTCTTCATAATCGACCCCATCTTTTTTGGGTATAACCCTTGGCCACTAGCTTTGCCTTGAAGGTCTCTACCTTCCCGTCTACTCCTTTCTTTCTCTTGTAGATCCACTTACACCCTATAGGTTCACCCCATCCGGTAAGTCTACAAGTTCCCAGACTAAGTTAGAGTACATGGACTCCATCTCGATATTCATGGCTTTAAGCCATTCCTCTTTATCAAGATCTTCCATTGCATTCTTAAATGTTAATGGATCATTCACACTATTAGTAGAGAAGACATCTTGTCCCTCACTTACACCCATATAGTGTTCAGGCTGTCTCACAACCCTCTCACTACGTCTAGGAGGTACCCTGACTAGGAATCATCTGACTCTCTGTACGTTCCTTAATTTTGATTGGCTTATTTCATGACAAACTACATTTTGGGGGTTTAAAATGTAAGGGTAGTTTAGGGCTTCCTTGTTCTTGTTCAAGCTTATTTGGTTTTCAAGCCCTCAAGCACAAGAGCTCATTGAAGGTATAATCACTTGTGCTTAACTCTTTATGTGAAGAGATTTAGTTGCACACACACACACATTTCATGATCTTATGTTCTATATACTTTGTTGTGTGTTTTGTGTTGTTGCATATTCGTTTTCATGCTTGATCACTCTATCATTGTGCATTTATTCTTTGGCATGTTTTTTTGGGCTTGGGAGTTGCTTGAAGGTTTTTCTAGAGGTAAATTTTTACCTCAGACCGCTCCTGGACCGCTGTGATTTTCTTCCCAGCGCTAGGAAAGCGTTTTTCGGACAGAGAAAACCGCTCCCGAACCGCTTCCGGACCGCTGCCATTTTTCCGCAGCGTTTTGGCTTGACAGGGAAAACCGCTGCCGGACAGCTGCCGGACCGCTGCCGGACAGCTGCCTGATTTCACAAGTGTTTGGGCGAACAGCTGCCGGACAGCTGCCGGACCGCTGCCGGACAGCTGCGGCTTTGGCAGCGGTCGTGCGTGTCTTTTCGTTTTCCAAAGGCCAAAACGACATCATTTCATCTAGGGGTCCTATATAAGTATCATCTTCTTCCTAGCTCGTTTTTGTGAGCTCAAAATCAGAACTTAGAGTGAGAAACTCAAACCCTAGAGAGAGAAGCTCCCAAGAACTCACCTTTACTCAACCAAACCACTTCCCATGTGCATCTAGCTTCTTCCTAGCATCATCCAAGCATGGTTTTTGTTGATTTCTTTGACTAGGTAATCTCTACATGTTCTACATCTCTTTGTTTCATATATATGACATGTTTTGCCTAGGATTAGCATTTAGTGGTTAATTAAATGCATGACTCTTTACTTAATGTTGTTTATAACATGTTTGAGTCTTTGATTTTGGTTGAGATGAGTTGTTTGTTGATAGCTAGCATTTAGGACTATTTTGCCCTCTAGCTAAGTCTATATGATTTTCATTTAGACATTGATGTGTAGGACTCATTGATTGCATTTGTTTATTGCATTTATAGTCCTAGCCATGTTCATTGACAACATGTGTTGATTGGCATTTTGATTGACAATTCCTTGATTGCACTTGTTAATTGCATTTATTGTCATTGCCATGATTATTGACAACATGTGTTGAATTGGCTTTGTTTGTTGACAATTAGGTTGTAAGAAATCTCTACAACTAATTGACACCTCATGCATGTTCATGTAGGTTTTGTTGATAACTAGGATGTTTATTTGCATTATAACATCTAGTTAAGCATCTTGTGTTTAGTCTAGCACTTGTTGCATTTGTGCATCATTATTGCCATACTCACATAGACTTTTAATTCTCTTCATGAGTCAAAGTCTTGTGGCTTCTAGGTGAAGTTGCACAAGCAAGGAAAGTCTTGTGGCTACCGGTGTGTAGTGCTCAAGCAATTGGTTGAGTGCCACTGTAAAAGGCCTGCTGGGTAGATTAGGAGTTGCTCACGCCAAGAGTAGTGTATCAGGGGATATCACTAGGGATTGAACCAAGAGTGGCGAGTGGTAGTGTCCATAGCCTGAGGTTATCTAGGGTGAGAGTCCGAGAATCACTTGAGGGTGTAAATTCCTTTTCATATAGTGGATTTCGTTGACCGTGTGTGGCGCACATAACAGCCCGTGGTTTTTTCCCCGTGTGGGTTTCCACGTAAAAATCAAGTGTTCTTTTATTTCCGCATTTTATACTTGATTTTATTGTTTGTGTGATTGGGGCTTTATTTGTAATATTGACTAATCCGAAAAATTTGGTAATAACGGATTAACAACCCATTCACCCCCCCTCTAGGTTGTTTAGACACACGCGAGCATATATTTTCACTCTCAGATGTTAATGGATCAATAACTCTTGTTGACTAAGAACTGGTCTCACCAAGCTCCAACTCATTCAACACAATTTTAGAACAATGCTTATGGTCACTAATATACTTATCCTCAAGAAACGTTGCATTTGTTGATACAAACACTTTATTATCTTCAGGACTATAGAAGTATCCACCTTTGATCTCCTTAGAGTATCCTACAAATAAGCAGACCATAGACTTAGGTTCTAGCTTTCCATCTCTGTTCTTCAGCACGTGTGCTAAAAACCCCCATACACGAAAATGTCGCAAACTAACTTTACGACTATTCCACAACTCTAGAGGAGTCTTAGTAACAGATTTGGATGACACTACATTCAAAATGTATGCCGCTATTTGTAACGCATATCCCTAAAAAGAATTTGGTAACGATGAGAAACTAATCATAGATCTCACCATTTCTATTAGGGTTCTATTTCTCCTCTCCGCGACACCATTATGCTGAGGTGTACTAGGAGCTGTGAGTTGGGACATTATCCCATACTCGACCATGAAGTCTTCAAACTCTTGGTCAAGTTACTTACCTCCACAATATGATTGTAAAGTCTTGATAGTCTTTCCTAACTGATTCTCAACTTCAGCTCAGAATTCTTTGAACTTTTCAAAAGTTTCTGACTTTCATTGCATTAGGTAGACGTATCCATATCTTGAGTAATCATCTATAAATGTGACATAGTACTCATAACCACCACTAGCTTTAACATTCATCGGTCCATAAACGTCTGAATGTATAAGCTCTAGTGGTTTTTTGGCTCTAAGCCCTTTTCCAGTAAAAGGTCTCTTGGTCATTTTACGTTCTAAACAGGATTCGTAGACAGGTAAAGTGCCAACCTTTAACTCACTTAAAGGTTTGCTTTTCACTAGTCTATATATCTGGTCAAGGTTGATATGGCCAAGTCTTAGATGCTTCGTTTTTTAGGGAAATCTTTTGTCGTTTTGTTTTAGGTTTTTCAACTTTAAACAATTCAGCGTTGAGTAGTGTAATATGTATTAACGGCCTTAAAACATACAAGTTGTTTTCGTTTAATCCTGAATATGTATTCAAACCATTCTTTGCAATAATAACAGACTTATTATTGAAAGAAACAGAATATAATTGTTCCAACAACTTTGAAACTGAAATCAAATTTCGAGTAAATCCAAGAATTAAATATAAATTATCTAAAATAATGAAACAACTTCCAAAATGCAGTCTAACTACACCCACTGCTCGAGCTGACACGACATCCCCTCACCCAACACGCATAGAGAAGGATCCCTCCTCAAGCTATGTCCAAGATTCAATCAATTGAATAGAAGAACAAACATGGTTAGTGGCCCCCAAATCAACTATCCAGGGTGAAGAATCATCTTCCATTATACATGATTCAAGAACAAGTAAATCACATTTACTTTTGCCTTTTTCTTCTTGCTTTGGGCTTTCTTGGGTTTGGGCTTACCCTTATCCTTCCCAGCAGACCTCTTTCTTTTCTTTGATCCAGAAGAAGATGGTTCAGCAACAATTTACCTCACCGATCTTATCTTTGTTGTCCTTAGTCATGGACTAAAAGATAGTGAGTTCATTAAGCAACTGAGTCAAACTGAACCTCAACTTGTTCATCACACAGTTGATTTAAAACTGATCGAAGCTCTTTGGAAGAGTTGTCAGTATGATGCTCACTTGACTAGGTTCATCAATGGCCACACCATTTATCTCTGCCTTGTTGAAGTAGGACATCATGTTCAGGACATGTTCCCGAACTGATATACCCTTCTTCATTCGAGCGAGCATGCGAACAGCTTCGTGTCGCTTTTGTTCAAAGGGTTGCCTGAACATAGCCTGAAATGACTCCATTATTTTAAACGTGGAAGTCATTGCAACGTGCTTTGTGAGAAGCACGTCTGTCATACTAGCTAATAGATATGTTTGAGCCTTCTCATCAGATGAGACCCATTTCTCGTATGCCTCACGACCAGTTCGAGCGGCATTGGTAGTAGGCGCTGGAGGACATTCCTCCGTAAGCACAAACTTAAGGACCTTGGTGACCAAAATTGCATTGATATTGTGTTTCCATTTAGTGTAGTTATCACCAGTTAATTTGTCATTGGCTATGATTTGTAATATTGCAGATGACATTGCTAAGAAAACATAAATCAAGAATTCATTTAGTCATACATTCAAAACATGTGCGAATGTTCGGCGTAAAATTAAACATGATGCATGAAAATGTTTAATGAACAAGAACAACCCTAAAAAAACAATGTTTCAAATCCATGACAATCCAACATACCACAAGTAAGTGCCACCTTAGGGTCGATCAAATTCTTGCATGTTGGATCGAGACCTTCTGAATCAAATGATATACCAGAATAACTCTTATTCCAATATAATTCAACCATCGTTTATTAAGTTAGGTTTATAATTAACCAATTTAATTAAAACCTTGTGAGCATAACCCATCATTTCAGATCTCTAGAGCTTAACTCGAGAATTGCTGCCTTAGGGTCGGTCAATCCCGAAATCCTCTCAGAAATCCTATCTGTTAGGAAGTCAACCTTGGTATTGATTCTTATGGAAACCCTCCTTAGGGAGGATGAAAGCAAAGCCGTCACGAGGCCCCACTCAAATCTCACGGTTTTGAACTAATGATGGAGACCGCGGGATATAATGTCATATATCCCTTTCCCACTCACTATTTTATAATAAGGGTTTTCTATAAATATTAATGTACCTAGATTAAACTAGATTAAACGGCTAATTTCAATCTAAGCGTCAAGTGCATTAATCACAAAATATTAGAATCCTATTCCAATGACTAATAAACTAATTCAATTTTTAACTCTTAAAAATCTAGTTCATTATTGATAATTCTAATCTGTGTAAACTATTTACTAAGACTAGAATTATTAAATGTGTATTTACCAAGTTTTAACTATTAAAACCAAACACATTATTAGGGTCAATTATTATTAGGGGCCTAATCAAATAAATCCTAATATATATTAAAGGACCCTACTAATCTAAGTAACTAAACTCTTTAATAATTAGATTAGTGATTAATGAGAATTACCAAGCTTTTACTCCTAAAAACTAATCCCATTAATTTATAGCCAATTATGTGAATTACCCATTTTAATCAAGTTAAAAAAAAAAAAAAAAAACACATAATATAGATGGCTATAATGCATGTATGACATATCAACATATATATGTGTAGGCACATCTAATCTAAATGCCATGTATATGCATGGCAATGCTTTAATCATCTCATAATAAAAGCATACATGAGTTGACCGAGTACAATGGGTTATTTAACTTTAAAATCTATATATATATATATATATCTAATTACAAAAGTTATCCAAGACATTCCTTGGTCTTCAAGTAATTCCAATATTCTTCAAGTCTTTGGGTTGTTCTTATTTTGGGCTTTTAACCAAGTCCAAACTTGATTAAACAATTTATTTATTTATTTATTATTATTATTATTTTATGTTGTGACTCATCTTATGAATCAAACCTAAAGCCCAAGTGTTACTCTAACACTCATTGGAGGCCCAAGGTATAAGAAAATAAATAAAAATAAAATAAAATCAAGCCCAAAATCCTTTACGAATTCAGAAACCCTAGCATCGTAAATTCGCAGCCCTAGCGCGTAAGTGCGCAACGGCCTTGCACGACACTCGTGCGCTGCTACCACCCCTTGCTCAACACAGCCCAACTGTGCATGAAGCGACCAGCCAGTCCGCGCAACACCCATTTGCTGCCAACAACATGTCAAAGCTCCCTACTAAGATCCTGGTTGCCAAGGGATCATCTGTCTTAGCTAAGGTAGAGTTCTATTCCCTCCCTTACTGTCCTCTTTCTCTCTTTTTGTAGGAATTGACCTTTCTTCTGTTGTAGGGTTTTAAATTTGCTTTGGCTTTGGAGAAGCAATTGTTGACCCTGAAGGATGCCTACATTGGAGTTCAGGCCAAATTGGTGGATACCTAGCAGGAGCTGGTTCAAGCCCAGCAGAGTGTGGCCCTTTTGTCTAAGCTGCTGCAAAAGCTGAAGAAGACAGACAGGCAGCCTTAGTGGAAGCCAAACACTATGAGCGCTGCCGAGATACTGAAACCATCAGGTCTCTGCATCGTCGAGAGAATAGGAAGTGCCTGAAGAGAGAGAAGAAGTTTCTACAAGATGAAAACTAGCTTCTACAAGATACAATAAGAAGCCTAGAGGCCCATGAGGGTCCTTCTTTCGAAGATGGCTACTTCACGGCTTGTTATGAGGTGGCCATGACCCTGCCTCCTCCCTTTGATCTTCAGGCAGCCTTGAACTAGAATCGAGATCAAATCATGGCAAAGGCTGCCCAGTTGGCAGGTGAGGATCAGGAACAAGAGGTTCCTTCACAGGATGCTGTGCATCCGGATCAGGGGTTGATCTTCCTACTGGAGTCTTATCTGATGGCACTGAAAAGATGGTCCAGGACCTTCCTCTTACTCAAGAAATGTAAGCGCAAAACCTCGTGACTTCTTCAGAGGCTATCTTGGTTGAGGATGAGGATAACCCAGCTGGATCCGAGGTTCCAGCAGTTGGAGGGACCCAAAATGATACTGCAGTTGTGGAGGAAGAGGATGATCCAGCTAGACCTTAGGTTCCAACAATTGAGGGGGCCCAATCTAACATTGCAACTGATGTCATAGGGGCAGAAGTAGCCGGCCTACAGGAACAACTAGAGGAAGAGAGGGGCGCCTGACTTGGCATCTAGATGTACTCATTCATCATCATTTTTTTTTCTTGTAGCCCTGAAAGGGGAGTTGGGCACCCCGTTTAGTCAATGCAAAACTTTTCCATCTCACTGACTCACATAATATCTTGCCTGTTCTTCTAACTTAGAAAAAATCTTAAAGCATACACACTTATGAATAATTTAATCCCATTTGGATGCTTGTATCTTGATTAGATAAATCAAGGTAGATAGATGATGGATGCCTTAATCTGAGTGTCCTTAAATAAACTGGGACTTAACGAGAGACTAAATTTCTTTCCAATATCGGGCTTTCATATGTACGTAGCAGTTTTATGGTTTAAAGTACCCTATCACAGAGCCCCCATTTGTATGATGTTCTGCCCTGACTGGTAACCAAGGTTACCTTGGCATTAAATCTTTTTTTGGAGAAATGATGAAATAAGGAGCCAGGTATTTCGATCCTTCTGAAGTCTGTCCCAGTAGGTAACCCAAGCCACTTTAGCACCGGTCTTCCTGGAAAAATGGAGAAGTGTAATACTAGGTACCCCGATGAGGTATCCTGTCCCTTCTGATGATCAGTCCTGGTAGGCAACTCGGCCACTTTAGTACTAGGCTTCTTGGAGGAGGGTATACGCCAACCAAGGCAGCAAGAGCGCCATAAGGCTATTTCTTGGTCTTGAGGATACGGCGGGCAACTAAGGCCACGAGTCCGGATCCTTAGTCTAGTAAATCAGATTCTTCCTAGATGAGGGTATAACTCGACCAAGGTAGCAGGAGCGCCATAAGGCTATTTCCTGGTCTTGAGGATGCGGCGAGCAACTAAGGCCACGAGTCTGGATCCTTAGTCTGATTTATCCAGAATCTTCCTAGAGGACGTCTGCCCGATGATTCTTCTCTCGGGGGACTTGTTCTATCCTTACACCTTTGAATTTTTTTCATTTCTTCTCGGACTCTAGCCAGATATGCTACCATGTTGTCACCTTTTACCTGGTACAACCCCGACACCTGGTTGATCACCAATTGGGAGTCACTTTTGACTAGGAGAAAATCAACCCCTAAGGCTTCTGCTACTTTTATTCCTACTAGCAAGGCTTTATATTCTGCTTCGTTATTAGTGGCTCTGAATTCAAACCTGAAATAGTGACTGCATTCAACCCCCTTCGGGTCAATTACGATGATCTTGGCTCTGCACCCAGACTGATTAGAGGCTCCATCTGTAAAAGACCCAGGTCTTACTACCTTCCGGCCAATCTGGATTGGTTGGATCTGGACTCGGGTCTGCTATCATATCCGGGTCTAAGGTCGCGCTGAATTCCATTATGAAATCGGCTAAGGCTTGGGCTTTGATCGTGGTTCTTACCTTGTACTTGATGTCAAACTGGGTGAGCTCTAGGGCCCATATGACTAGTCTGCCAGACACATCCGGCCTTTGGAGGAATTGTCGCAATGGCTGGTCAATGACTACCACGTTGATATGAGCTTGAAAGTAAGGCTGGAGCTTTCTAGATGTAGTTACCAAGGCATAGGCGAGCTTCTCCAAGAGGGTGTAGTTTTCCTTAGACATAGTGAAAGCACGACTCAGGTAGTAAACCAGTCTCTGTACCCCATCATTGCACTCCTTTACTAAAGCTCCGCTTGTAGCTGCCTCTGAAACTGCCACATAGAGTAAGAGTTCTTCCCCTAGGGTTGGCTTCACAAACAAATATGAGCTGGATAAGTACTCCCTCAAGGCTTGGAAAGCCTGTTCGCTTTGCTTGTCCCACTTCATCTTTTTTCCCTGTTTGATTACCTTGAAAAAGGAAGGCACTTATCAGTGGAGCGAGATATGAACCGATTTAAGGCTACTATCCTGCTAGTCAACCCTTGTGCCTGCTTGAGCGTTGTAGGTGATTTGAGATCTAAGATAGCTTTGATCTTCTCGAGATTAGCCTCAATCCCTCTCTCATGCACCATGAATCCCAGAAATTTCCCTACAGCTACCCCAAAAGCACACTTGGCAGGGTTTAGTCTCATATGGTTCTGTCTTATCACCTGAAAACTTTGGCGCAAGTCTCATGTATGTTGTTCATCCTCCCGAGATTTTGTGATCATGTCATCTATGTACACATCCATGGATCTTCCTATTTGTTCTTTGAACAATTTGTTCACCATATGCTGGTATGTGGCACTTACATTTTTAAGTCCGAAAGGCATTACATTATAGCAGTAGAGGCCCTGGTCGGTGATAAAGCTGGTATTGTCTTGATCGGAGGGGTGCATCATGATCTGATTATACATCGAAAAGGCATCCATGAAGCTTAAGAGCTTGTTTCCTACGGTGGAATCAATGAGCTAATCTATCTTAGGCAGAGGGAAGCTATCTTTAGGGCACGCCCGAATAAGGTCGGTATAATCCACACACATTCGCCATTTCCTGTTAGACTTGGTTACCATGACCACATTGGCGATCCATTTAGGGTACCAGGATTCCTTGATGAACCCAGCCTTTAGGAGCTTGTCTACTTCTTCCTGGACTGCGGCATTCCGTTCGACATTGAAATGTATTTGTTTCTGTTTGATTGGTTCGAAGGTTGCGTCTACTGCCAACCTAAGAGTAGCCAGGCTAAGGGGAATGCCAGGCATCTCTTCTTAGCTCCAAGTGAAGATGTCACTGTATTCCCTAAGGAGTTTTACCAAGTCCTTCTTGATTTCGGGGTTCAGTCCCCCACCAATTTTCACTGCCTTAGTTGGGTCTTCACCCCTGACAGGAATTTCTTCTAATTGATCTGCGGGATGTCCACTGGCCTAACCTCGTTCTTCCTCCTCTGGCTCCTCCATGATTATATCTGGTACCTCTCCTTCTTTTAAAACATAGTGGTCCTGTTCCAGTTCCAGCATCGGCATTCATTGGCTAGGTTCACCAGTGACATAAGCGTATTGTCTTGCCAACTCTGGGAGATTGGTAGATACCGTATAACAGTCGCGGGCTACCTGCTGGTCACCTCCGACTTCCCTCACATCCACTCATACTGGGAACTTCAGGACGTTGTGGTAGATGGATAGTACTCCCCTAATCCCGGATAGGAAGGGCCTACCCAGGATGGCGTTGTAGGCAGACGGGGTGTCCACCACAATGAACTCTGTCATCACGTTTTGCTGAATTGGAGCTTCTCCAACTATCACTGGCAGGATTTTAGACCCCATTGGAATTATAGAGTCCACTGTGAATCCATACAAAAGCGAGGTGCGGCTATTGTAATAGGAATTTTTCAAGTTAAGTTGTCCATGGGCTCCCTTGAACAAGATGTCAACACTACTTCCTGTATCAATCATGAAGCGGTGTACCCGGCAGTTGGTGATCTGGACTGAGATTACCATGGGATTATCATATGGTTGAACTGTATTGTAGACATCTTCCTCCGTGAAAATAATCTTGGTAGAGCGGGGTAGATCTCGGGATCCAATACTAACTTTGAGCATCTCATGACTAGTACTGAACTTGGGGATCTTCCTTGCATGGTTCTTTCTCGAATCATTGGAGGTTTTAGCTAGAGTAGGGCCTCTACTAATGGTGTGAATCACCTGGATCTGCTTCATTAAATCCTTCTCACCATCTCTCCTTCTTTCTATTGCCTTCTACATCCCGCTCTGTACCTGTTTCTCTTCCTTGATACTATCCCGCACCTACTGTAAAAATTCATTTAAAAGACCTCTTACCAATCGTTCGATCTGGTTACGGAGGATATAGCACTCAGATGTGTTATGTCCTACGTCCTCGTGGAAATCACAATACTTGTATTGATTCCTCCTGTCAACTGGGACCTTCATAGGACCTGGCTTCTTGAGTAGGCCCTTATCCTGGATGGTGAGGTAGATGGTTTCTCGCGAAGCGTTGAGGGAGGTGTAGTGACTATATCCATCTTCCTCTCTTGCTACCCTGGCTACCTCCTTCAAAGGGACCGCCCTAGGGGGTGATCTCCTGGCCAGATATCTTTCCTGGTACGAGGGAATAGGAGGCGGTCGATAGGTGGACCTGTTTGGGGACTGATTCTAGAATCTCTTGGTTGGTGCGGGCTTTGTAGCCTCCTTCTTAGGACGTGGGGTTAACCGGGCTTCATCATGCTCAACCTTGATCCAGAGTTGTTCCTTTATGTCTACTTGTTCTAAAGCTCGATTGTAAGCTTCCTGGTAAGTTTCTGGAGGGTGCTTAGCAAAAGAGCGAAATAGTCTGCCAGCCCACAGGTTTCTTCAGAAATTGGTTGTGGTCTCTTTCTCATCAAACACTCTCATTTGGATAACCTCATTGTGGAACTTTTCCACATAGGATCTCAAAGTTTCACCTCGCTCCTAGACCACCTACTGAAGCAAGATAGGGTCCTTGTAATGAGGTTAGATCCTACGCACAAAAAGCTGTGGTAAGCTTAGAAAAGGAATCAACACTACCTAGTGGTAACTTTCTAAACCACATCTTGGTGCATTCGGTCAGGGTTTAAGGAAACATCCTACATATGGCTGACCGGGTCACGTTTTGGACCTCCATCTAGTGGACAAAGCTTTCTAGGTGGCTGACGGGGTCCTCTGTTCTGGAGTACTTCTCAGAGGGCATTCTGAATTTGGGGGGTAATCCCTCATCCCTGACTCTCTTGGAGAAAGGTGCATTCATCTCACGCAAAGGGTTCTTCCGACTTCTTCAATTCCTCCAACTCCTTTGCCATTCTGGCCATCTGATCTTCCAGGTGCTGGGATTTCTTGTTTTCTGATCGGGCTACTGAGCCTTCTTCATCCGAAGTTTCTAAATCAATGACCACTTCCTTCCGCTTCGGTTTCTGATGTCTCCCTCTAGGGCTCTTTTGAGATTTGACGCTTCCTTCTGAATCGGGATATGGATCTCTCTCCTTTGCCCTTAGTCTCGGTGGAGATTGGGCTCTACTAGGAGGAATCTCAATTGTGGACTTCAACAGTCTAGGTCTGAGATCCACCTGACGAACTAGGATTGGTGGGGATGGCCCTAGTCGGTCAAACACTGGTACCCGGGTACTTCGGCCAATGTCTTATGGGATCCTGGTTACTTCAAAAGGGATTCTCTAGGCTATCATTCAGAGCCGGATGGCTTCTACGTATGATGCGGCTTACTGTTCTAGGACATCCTAATTGATTTCCTGCCCGGCGAGGTTCTGAGGCAAAGGGCCCGTAGCTGGAGGAGGTACTAGTGTCAAATTATCATTCCTAGATCCTCTACCTTGCCTTTGGGCTCACTCGGTGGAAGCGAAGGACTGGGGTCCTGATGGATCGGGATGAACCTGGGAGGATCGAAGTCCCATTCTAAAAACCTTTGGATAGGACTAGCCTGTTTTAAGAGATTGGTTGGGAAAGTATTCCCATTGACAGCGCCAAAAGTGTTACCGAAAAATCATCACTGGGTGAATCTCCAAATAACAATTTTAACGACCAGAATAGGGATCGATCCCAGTCAGAGGGGTATCACGTAGTTCGATAACAACGATGTTCCTAACAAAACAAGTGAGATTTAAACGTAAAAAGTAGGGTGAATAAATGAGATCTTTATTGACAATAACTTTATATTATGATTACAAAAGATGCCTTCTCCAGGTTAGGGTAGAATGTTGAACTTTAGCAGGCGATGGAGATGGTGGTGGCAAACTCGTACATGTCGATAAATAGCTCTGGTTGTAGGTTAGGGTTTTTAGAGAGAATTTTTCCTCTATTTTTTCTGGTGAGTATGATGTTGTATATATAGGTCCCGTTGCTTGCCATACACTCCTATAATTCAGTCTAGGGTTTGGCAATTGTAGGACTTTCCTTCTTGATAGCAGACAATCTCGTAGGAGCTTGAAGCGTTAGAATCAAGTCTTTCCTTCCTAGGAGGAGACAATCTCGTAGGAGCTTTAATCATCATAATTAAGTCATTCCTTCCTAGTAGGATTCTAATTGAGTTGACCCCTTGTTCAAATGGAACTCTCAGTTGGTGGGAAGAAGTCTACTTCTTCTGCTTGACTAAACGACGGCGTTCCAGTATTTTCCATGGAGCTTTAACCCGACCTTCTGGGTGCATAAGTCCTGCCATTGTAAATTCTATGTCGAGTATTTTAGTTGCCTGGAAAGCCCGTTACAGGAGGTGTCTGGGTCTGCGAGCACCCCGTCTTCTACTAGTTTTGTGACTTCTGCGAGGTACTTGGTCGCCTGGAATCAGGGTGTAAACTTTAAGCAGCAGCGGGATACCTAGTAGGTACAGTAGCAGGATACTGGGTGGAGTAATAACTGGATATTTGGATGTTGTAATAGCGTGGTACTGTGTGAAAAACCATGCATCGGGATACTCGGTGGAGCTTTGTGTCGTGATATTGAGTTGAACTCCATATCGGGATACCGCATGCTGAACTGTGTATCGGGATTCCAGGTGGATCTCTGTATCGGGATACTGCGGGGTTCATGAGAAGTTAGGGAATTGCTGGGCTAGATCTCTCTAGAGGGGGTATGTATCCGGTTCGATAGAGATCCCTCATTTCTTGGGGTAGCCGGATGGTATCTGGATTCCCATCTTCACCTTGTATCGGGGTGGAAAATTCTTCTTTGGTCCTCTGTAAATTTTGGCGGTTAACACTTTTCTTCATTCAAAATTAAATACCAATCAACACCCTCCATATAATGATTAATTACATAATTAAATAATCTAATTATTTAATTAACATAATCATTAATATTCATTAATTAAATAATCTCATTATTCAATTAATTCCTGAATAGACACGTGTCATTTTCATAACACAATTAATTGGACAATCCAATTAATTAACCGTAACCCTTGCTACCTTAATTAATCGGGCTAGCAAAGGGACCTAATGGACCCACAGTATTTTGAGCTCCAATAATCCTTAGAAATAATTAATTAAACTCTTTAATTAATATTTCATAATTATTAACTTCTGTGTTATTCCACTAAAAACCTAAAGTTGCACTCTCTCAACTATAGACGTTTTTACACAAACCAATAACTCTTGGTGTCCATCGATATAGCTATTATATATTGTATGATCCTCCACAAGTAGTTCATAATTAGAGTTTGGTCATAATGTATGTTATACCCCTCTAATTATATTTTTCCATTAAGTACCATTAATTCTCTAATGAACAATAAATCCTACATTCCTTACGGAATTAGGAGAGCGCTCATATTGTTCAAGCCCCGAATCAACCCTTAAGGGAACTACTATCTACTTCTCGCAAGAAGGAGTGTATTCCTCTATTGTGTACAAACCTGCCCAGCCACAAGCCAAATCATGATTCCAACATACAAAATTATTGACTGGTAATGTAACTCCGATCTCCCATGGCATATCAAAAACCACGATCTAACCTGAAGGAGTCGATAAGACACTCAAGATTAAGATGGGTATATATAGTCATCATTTGTTGATATATATGAATCTCATCTTGTAACGGATCTTGGTGATAGATTCATATAGATCATGGCTCAGTCCTATATGATTTCATCATATAAGGTGCCTTCATTCTCATATCACCATATGAATAGTCTAGGTTGGGACTATCATACATTACGGAATGGATCGCAGCTGTAGATTAACCACAAATAAAGTACCCAACTTTATTTGCTATTTACGGACTCTTTAGATTACTCATCTCAAACTGAATACCTCTATATATGACACTCATATACTCAGTTAGAGATTACATCCAGCAATCTTGGATTTTAAGTACACATGATATAAATAAATGTATGAGACAATTTGAATGAATAAACTACTTCTTTTATTTATGTTCAATTCACATTTACAAATTACAAGCTTTAAGGCAAAAACCCCAACAGATTTGTGTTATTTCTTTTTGCAGTTAGATTTTTTTTAGGTAGTGTATCATTTTTGTTATTTTTAGATTTTCTAGTTTTATTTTCTTTTGTATCTTGTGTCTTTTTGTTTTTTGTTTTCTTTTCAAGAACAATGGATCATTTTGACTTGCAATTAGCCATATTCAACCGGGACATGGAGTTATTTGCCTCAAGAAACTCGAGGGAAGAAAGAGCTCATGACTTAAATTCTTCCAATACGGGACTGAAGGATAGGGATCCCGATGAAAAAGAGTTAGAGGCCATCCGAGCATCACAAATTTCATACGAGCAAACTTTGAACGGATGTTTGGAGGCAACTGCACATAGATTTTCAGGATTAGAAGCCTCGTTGAGAAAAATGGAAGTTCACTTTGGAGCCATCATGGAAGCCATGCAAGGGAAAGATAGCCAAGTGTTCCCAAGTCTACCTATGCTAGAAGAAGCTACCATTATCCATTGGAAGGGTGAGAATTTAGAGCACAATTATGTTCACAATTTTGCTAATGAGTCTTCTAGTATTTTAGGTGAAGAAACAGGAAAAGAGGAGACGAACATGTAGGGAAAAATATACCGTAAAGTACACGCAGCGGAAGCGAGACTAAAAAAAAATAGGTTTAGTAGCTTTTAAAATTTTTTCCTTTTATGAACCTTAAACCCTTTTAATAAATTAAAGATATATTTTATCTAACAAAAGAAGAATACCTTTTGTCGCATGATCCGATTGACTATGCGTCGATGGTAATCCGCAAGATCTTCCAATCCGATCACGAACGTAAATCACTTAGGAGCGTGGTCTCCCTTCTCTTTGAATTGTATACCTGAGAATGGACAACAAAACTTTTCTGGTTTCTGTTAGTCACAAAAATTCCAATAGGTTGCTAAGAACGTTCCGGTCACTTTTGAATTCACAATCGTAAGATTGAAATTCGTGTGAACCTAATTCAAAAGTGTGTACAAGATCTCTTGATGTTAAGATCACTAGTACACTATCGAAATAAGAACAATTCTTCTCTCACAAACCTCTAGGCCGAATCACTCACTAGTCTTAGAGTTGGATCTTATTTTTCTCTAGCAAAAGAAAAAGCTCTCAATTGCAAAAACTAGGGTTTGACAAAAATATAAAGAATATATATATCTCTATTTTTGTTCACCGAATTCTCTTTTAAATATATATATATATATATTCTAATATTTCACGCCTTTTAAATATATGTAGTGCAGTAAAGCACGTTACTTATATATATATCTCTGGTCTTGTACAAACACTGCTTTCTCTCATATATAATATATTTGTATATATATATATATTATATATATTTTTTCTTTTTGACTTGAATTCTACTTTTATATATATATATATTATATATCTCGGCAATAATTAAGTTGCCATATATATTATATATATTTTATAGCAATCTGAATTCAACTTGTCATGTATATAATATGCAAACCCTAATCCAACTCTTTAGTGTGTTTGTGACTATATAAAAGACTTCCTAATTTGACTAAACAAATAAAGTCTTTTATATTTAGTATAATACTATTAGTATTATACTACTAGGAAACATATTTCCTAATCAGAAAAAGATTTGATTTTTAATTAAATAATTAATTAATATATTAATTAATTTCCATTTAATTAAATAATAAAATAAAACAATATAATGGGCTAAAAATTAGCCACTGCCGCCCATGACTAGAACTTGGGCCTACATATTGTTTTCTTATTTTATTTAATCCATTTGGACTTTTATAAAAAGCCCACATGTGAACTAGACCCATTATTACTAAAAGAAACAAGCTCACATGCCTTTCATTAATATATTAATATAATTAAACAGCCCATTAAATAAATAATGTGCAAATTATATTCTTAATATATTAAATACAATTCTAAATGGACCCATAAATTAGTCCGGTAGAATATATCAAGTGATCCATGCAAGTCCGTGTGGATTGGCGGGCTATCTAAATTTAAGCTTCAATAGACATAACCTAATCACAATCAACAAATGATTCACTTAGGTCCGATCCATTAATTTTAACTCATTCCACTAAAGAACTAAAATTGAACTCTTAAATAAAGACAGAAAAGGAAGATGTTCCTCATTCGTACTCTAGACAATCATGTTGGAGATAGTGTATCCTCGTGATTAATATCAGTAATCGCCAAGAGTTCATAGACCGCCTATAACTCTCAAAGTTACCATATTTACTCATATGACCACGTTTTGAACTTGGATATTTTGACTTGTCCAGAAGCCATGTTTTCAATAGACACTATCGAAAACTCAACGTTGAGATTTAATATCCAATTACCTCAAAACATCCATATGATGATATTATACTCTCATTCGATAAATGGAGCCAGGATGTCCATATCTATAAATGAAGTCCTCTATCGATTAACAAATCAATATCACCAAACTATCGAGGATAGACTATGCGATATAATCGTACTCATTGATAACTCAAATGATATCACTTGCAACCATAAGTCCATCATTTATCTCAGGATTAAGATAGACTCTCCAATTGTCCTGATAATGAAATTACTTTTATCTACTGACGGTTATAGATAAAGTATTTCATTGTGATCCAGTTCAATGCACCCAGTGCACTAGATTCTTTTGCTCGAAGACACTCCGATGATTTTAGACTCATCATATCTCATTTGATCCCACTCAAATGCTAGCAAAAGAATTCTACAACTTTAACAAGATAAAGGTGCCCAACCTTTAACTTAAGTTGTGAACAATATTCAAGACTAACTAAAGAATTGTGTCTACCACATACATATCCAGATGTACGAACAATTCTTCTTTTCTCATAGTCTTTAGACCTTATGATTATTTACTTTGACAATTATTAAACTATAAATGCTATAAGATTTGTTTAAACCAGAAATCACTTTATTAATATGAAAAAGATTGTTAATTACAATATTACACTCTTGCTATTGAGCATAATCCTAACAGAACAATGAAATGAAGGAATCAAATCCTTATGTCCCTCCTACTATTTCTCAAAGCCGCCTACTTAAAAGCATTTGGTATGGGTTGTTTCCTAAACTTATTATACCACTTTTTCAAGTGCACATTTACTTACCTTTACTTGATGTGATTAGGAACACGCCGGCGGGCGACAAATACTTCCAAGACCTAATCACATATTCGAAGCCTTGGATTTCGGTTGACCAATCCAAGTAGCACTTCTAATGGGGATGTAAAACCAAGCGCTTGGTGGGAGGCAACCCACCTCGGTACAATTTCTTTCTTTTCTTGTTTTAGTTGTTTTATTTCTTGCTTTTTAGTTCTTGTTCAGGATAAGGGTGTGAATTGTTTGTGATAATGGATTTAGGCTTGAATGATCACATATTTTGTCCACATGGATTGTGATGTAACTCTTAATGAATTTACATTGCCATATCTCTTGAGTTGATGATGAATATATAGGATGTTAATGAACACAACACTTGATTCTATTCTTGGGAATTTTTTATGACAATGGACATTGATTGTGTTTTTGAAACTCTTTGATTATGGATGTGTGTTGCGCCGCATTTACCGGTTTATATGCCCCAAAGACATTGATGACAATGTCTAATTTAGGTTTGGGGGTGTGTGCGCAACACCATCTCTTGTTTGCAATTGTGTGCAAACGTTTTGAGCCTAAATTTTTCAAAAATTTCAAAAATCTTGTAATAATTCCAGCTTGAGTATATTTTGCTTGTTGAGATTATGTCATTGTGTGTGCGAGTAAGGAATTGTGCACTTTTGCCTTCCTTAGTTTAGATTAACTTCATGTCATTTAGGGTTGCATTGAGCAAAACGCGCTAATTCTTTTCTCTTGATGTTAGAGCGAATATTCAATTGTGCTTGATGGTTAAGAATTAATAGTGGAGACTTCCCGTGAGGTTCACAAACACAGCCTAAAAAGCTTATTTTGAGGGAAAGTTTTTACTCTTTAAACACTCATTCAAACCCACATGTTAAGCATATATAAAATGTCTCATTCACACTTAAATGTTGTTTGTCATAGAACATATGGACTGCTTGTGGATGCCTTAATTGACTTTGTGGACAAACCTTTAGAGATGACTTTAGGCAATACATGTGACACCCACTAAATTGGCCTAAATACTTCCAATCCCTCAATTGTGTGTGCTCCCATACCCATTTGAAGCCAAACACAATTAAGCTTTTCATTCATGAACCTCATTAACATAAACCATATAGCCTAAACACTAGACTTACCTTGTACCAAATGGTTTGCTAAGGCTTAGGGATTGAATGTAAGCTTTAAGGTGTATTAAAATGTAAGGCGTGTACCTAGGAAAATATGTATGTGCAAACACATTAAAAAGATGAAATGCAATGCTTGAAAAGAAAAGAAAAGACAAGCAAAGAAAAGAAAAAGGAAAGCAAAGCAAAGCAAAGAAAAGAAAAGAAAGAAAAAGGAAAAGATGAAAGAGACACAAATTGCCTAGATAAAATTAAATGAGCTACTCAATGAAAATTAAGAGTAGAAAATTGCACAAAGTTAATTGTAAGCATGGATGCCAAAGAGTGGATTATGCAAGTTGTAATGAGCAAATTATGCTTAACTTAGAATGCATGTCTTAGTGTGACCATTGGGTGTTTGCTATCAATATTTCCCTTTTGTTTACTCACCATTCACCTTAGGCCCTATTACAACCAAATGAAAGACCTATTTGATCTTTAAGGATGTCCACTTTGGAAATTTTAGTTAATGCATGTTCTTTTCAATTCATGGTTTTCAATTCCATTCATGAGACAAATTTTCAGAAATTGTGTTTTTAAATGATCATGTGCAATTGTATTTGATATTTTGAACATAAACTTATATTGCATATGGATTGTGAGTGAAGCCTAGGAATCTGTGTGAAAATGAGAGAATCCGGTGAGAATTAGATGTCGAGGCGGATTACATTTTTTTCCTATTGGCACTCTAGTTTTTGAAGATTTAGCATCTTGAATGTAGGATCACGTTGCGTGCAATGTTTACTTAAAGTGTCATGACTTTAATCTTCATTTAGCATCTCTTACATGCATTATTTCCTAATGAGCACAACGTTGGTTAAATCTTTTCGATTTTTGTTTTACAAATCGAATCTTGACTTTTGAGTCTTTTGTAAAGAGTTGGTGCTTTAATTTGATTACTTGATTTTTAGACACATGTCCATTAGTGCTTGTTGTTTGTTTTGCTCGAGAACGAGCAAAAGATAGGTTTGAAGGTATTTGATCGAACCAAAATTATTATGATTTTGGCCCTCACTTCATTTTCTTTTTGCTTGATTCTTGGGCAATATCCTATGATTTAATGGTGTGAATTAAGTGTTTTCAGGTTTTTACAAACTTCAGGGGCATTGAAGTAATATAGGTCAATTAGGGGTAAAACTGTAATTATTGAAGAATGATTGAATTTATTGTGATTTTAGAAGAGATCAAGGGGCGTATTGTAATTTGCCATGCAAAAATAGCCCGCTCACGCCACCTTATTTAATATAACGGTGCATTTTGAATGTTGATGGGCTCAAATCAGTGCAAAGCCCAAAATTAAAACAAAGTAAAAGAAAAAAAAAAACAAAAAGAGGCCCAAGTAATCATATGTGGTGAGCTTACCACAACTAAGCCTGAATACACCCCAAGGACTGCTAAATGCACCCCACCTTTCTTCAACTTTATCTTCTTCCTCCAGCAGCCGATGTCCATGGATGCCCCAAAACCCTTGTTGCAGCTGCCACCGGAAAGCTACCTATTTTCGGCCGTTTTTTACTCCAATCGATCGGCGTGCTCATCCTGTCCGTAATGGGATCTTTTTCAGACCCTAAAACCACCGGAATCCAAGCCAACATTTTTGATTCATCCATAGGCGTCTCATCCATTGTTGCCCCTTGTTGTCGCCATGAAAAGCACTAAAATTGTCGCGATTTATCCCTTGATGTCGCCACAGCGACAGGGAATTGAAAATGGTACCTGATCATGTCGCCCCCACTGTTGTCCTTGTGTCGCCATCGAAGAAACTGCGATAGTCATGATGTTCAACTCTGATTGGTGGATTTTGGTGTGAAAATTACACAATGCACCCCTTTGAGGGGCCAAAATGGTAATTTGCCATAGTTAGGAGTGTTTTGATAATTAACCACCCAAGACCTAATTTGAAAAGCCTATAAATTCATCACTATTTTCCCCTTTTAGATAAATCTTGACAACTCTTGTTCATCAAGAAATCTCCTTTCTTCCACCATTCCTAATCCCACAATTTCTCTTCTCCAATAAATACCTAGATTACTTCACCTAAATCACTCCTCTCTTTTCATTTTCTCCACCCATTTACTTTGTCACTTTCCATTTGACTTCACCTATCTAGACATATCCTCATCACTCAATCTTTGCAAGAGATTCAAGCAAGCAAGCAAGCTCAAGGAAGGATCAATCCTACAAGAGAGACCCAAGGGTGATTTCTCTATATTTTACTTCCTTTCTTTGTTTGTATTATGTAAAATTAAACCCCCATTCTAGGGGGATGATTTGAGAGACTATTTGGACAATGAGTATTTATTAGGGCTTTAAATATTATGTTTGAATGATTTAAGTTTTATTTACTTTTTAATTCGGTCTTGCACTTATGTGATTAATTGAGTTATTGACACACTTGTTAATTACAATGTGTTGTAGGATTAATTTGTGATAAAATTGGTTGAGTTATTGACACACTTAATTGATTATAGCACATATTGAATAGGATAGGCTTTTGGAGGGGTGATCAACCACAATTGCCTAGGCCATTCGATCGTCACTAACCAATCCCACCTTGACCCCCTTTCATTAATCGGTTAGGCATTTTGGTGGGAAGTTGTTTAGGGTTCGTAGTGACGAGTCTAAACACACTTCCGAATGAGATCAGTCCTTGATTGTGTGAATAGTGTATTAATGAAGTCATTGGTAAATTGCTCAACGTCTATTAGCTACTCTATCATTTCCCTAGACTTCTAATTAATTGTTAAACCATTTTCTTATCTAGGTTGTTGTTATTGGATTCCTATCTCCATTCATATTCTCTTTAATTTCATGTCATTTACTTTACATGCATTTTTTGGTGGTTTCTCAAACCACACACTATCCATCTAACCATAATTTACTTTATTGCACACTAGTTAGACTAACTTAGATTAGATAGCAAATCGATTAATCTAATCTAATCCCCGTGAAACGATCCTAAGCTCACCGCTTTACTAGTTTTCAAAACTTAAAGCATATTGCGTAAGAATTCATTTATAAACAACTTTTGATAATTCGCAATTTGGTAACGACACGAAAAGCGAGTCATCAATGTTCTAAGTAAGAAAACTGATTTGAACTCTCTCAAAATGACCTAGAGACATAAGTGATACTTATATAGGTGGTCTCTTCAAAGCATGGTCGTTTTGGCCAATTTTACAAATATTTTGGCCGAATTACCGCTGCCTATACCATGGCATGTGCAAGTGCCTAGGCCGTGGTACGCATAGAGTGAAAGCTTTGCTTTCAACCGATACGTAGACTGCGGCATAGGCAAGTGCCTAGCCCGCGGTATACCCGGTGCAAAAGCATTAGGTTTTCAACCTAATATGGACCGTTGCCTATGCACGTGTACCAGGGGCAATACAGGCAGCGGTCAAGGGAATTTTTCTCTTTCCAAAACACATTCACACTTAGTCTAAAAATGAGCAATTTGTGCAAGTGTGAAAAATGAAGAGCATGGATCTTAATGCCTAATATGTCATGTCATTATCATTATCATGAACAAGATGCAAACAATTAACACATGCAAGAAGAGATATTAATGAACATTAATACACACATAATAAAGCCACACAACATAAAAATATCAGAATTATGCATATGTTGTGAGTGTGTGCAACTACAACTCTTCAAAGCAAGTAAGCACTTAGAAATTTACCTGTGGTGTTTTTTCTCTTGAGGTCTTGAAAGCCTAAGCTACCCTTACATTCTAAACCCCGAAAATGTGGTTTGTCCACAAAATAAGCCAATAAATAAATGAGACCTTACAATCTCCCCCTTTGGTTATTTCGTGACAAAACCACCACTCATAATGATCCTCACAACATAATTAATTCTAAAGGTCAATAATGATATTCTATATTACAAAGAGATAAGAAAATAAAACTTCAAGTCTTCAGTCTCTTGTAGAACTATCAAACCTTAAAAACAAAAAAGATTACACTTCCAAAGCCAGTGTATGTGAGGTGATCATGTGAAGTTAAAACAAGCATTTGCATTTAAGTAATTTAAGCACAACATCATGCAAAGTATCATACACTGCATGTTATTGCAATGCTCCCCCTCAAGGCTTCATTATTCAAGGCTTAATCAACCTTTTTAGGTTTTATTTGAGAGGTGTCGCATGTAAAGCTAATAAGATTAGCTATTTGACGCCTAGTTCTAACACCCTTATTAACCTTTCCAATGATGTCATCTTTATCATGGAGTTTCCTAACCCATGGAGCGAGTTCATTAGAGTTCAAGAGAGAAACTCTATCAAGAGATTGAGTGGCCTCTTCATTAAGGTTAGACATCTCAACATTAAGAGTCTCTACAACCTTCTCCAACAGAGAGTCATCTTCTCTAGCAACCTCTTCCTCATGGTTAATAGACTTGAGCCTTTCATCATCAATGATAACATTGGAAGATTCCATGACACTTCGAGTCTTCAAATTGAAAACTCTATAGACTCTACTATTCAAGGCATAGCCAATAAATATACCATCATCACTTTGAACATCAAATTTGCTAAGTTGATCATGGTCATTCAAAATGTAGCATTTGCTTCCAAAAGAGTGGAAGTAGCTAACATTTGGCTTTCTTCCTCTCCATAATTCATAGGAGGTTTTCCTAGTAACGGGCATTAGGAAAACTCTATTCCCTATATAGCAAGCTGTATTGACGGCTTCGGCCCATAGATTCCTAGGGACATTGTTGCTAAGCAACATCACACAGGCCATCTCTTGAAGGACCTTATTCTTTCTCTCAACAACTCCATTTTGTTGAGGTGTCCTAGGTGCCGAAAACTCATGGGAGATGCCTAAGCCATTGCAATAGCTTTCAAAAAAGGCAATCTCAAATTCTCTCCCATGGTCACTTCTAATCTGTTTAATACTTTTAATGTTAGAATTCATTCATTTTGAAGTTTAGTACAAAGCATTTTAAACTTGTCAAAAGTTTCGGATTTTCCTCTAAGGAAATATATTCATGTGAACCTAGAGAAATCATCGACACAAACAAAAATGCATCTCTTTCCACCTAAACTCTCGGTTTTCATGGGACCCATAAGATCAATGTGGAGAAGCTCTAGGGGCTCCTTGGTGGAGAGATACTTGCCCTTCTTGTGCATGCTTTTGGTTTGTTTCCTATGTTGGCAAGGTCCACAGACACTATTGGCTTCTTCACAAGCTTGGGAAGGCCACGCACAACATTGAACTTATCTAAGATCCGTAGATCACGATAGTTCATGTGGCCAAGTCTTTCATGCCACAACTCAATTTGCTCATCCTTGGACACTTTGTTTGAGACTATTCTAGCTTCAAGACAATAGCAATAGTCGCTAGATCTCATACCTTTCAACAAGGTTTGTCCGTCGGGCTTTAGGATTGAACAATCATTTTTTCTAAACAAGATGGAATATCCTTCATCACTGAGATGAGAAATGCTTATTAAATTTGCTTTTAAGCCATCTTCATATAAAGCATTGGATAAGGAGGGTAAGCATGGAATGAAAATGGTTCTTTTCCCTACAACCCTCTTTTTGGATCCATCACCAAAGGTGACACATCCTCCTTCCTCCATGATAAGAGTCTTGAAGAAACTCTTGTTTCCCCATCATGTGCCTAGAGCACCCACTATCTAAGCACCAAAAATTAGAAGAATTTGCCTTCAAGGCAATTTGAGTAACACGGCAAAAATAAGTGTATCTTCTAATCCACCTAGGTGAAACACTTTTCTCCCTAGTGGTCAATGGTACATGGGCTCTAGATGTCCTAGGATCATGCAAATTAAATCTATCATTCCTAGGAACATGCATAATGACTCTACTCTTTTTTCTTCTTAATCATGCTTTTAGTTCTACGCATTTTAATGTACTGAAAGCAATTTGGTCTAATATGACCAATAATACCACAATAATGACATGTAGGGATGAAGTTAAGAATCATACCTTGTCCTTGTGCATGCATGGGAGCCTTCCCATGTCTTTGTGGTTGAATTGATTCATTTCTTCTTCGTTGTTGAACCAGTCTAGATTGCTTCCTTGGTTGTGTTTGCATGATTGGTTTCTTTCCTTTGTGAGCCATTTGTAGAGGAAAGTTGGCTTGAGGAACACTTGTGGGTTGAACTTGAGGTTGTCTTCTTGGTTCCACTTTCACATGTGCACTATGTGAACATTGTCTATGTGAACATTGTCCTAGATCAATATTCGTCCTAGGATTTTGCACCGGCGAAGTTTCTTTCTTGCCCAAACTCTTGACAAACATAGTCTTTTGAGGAGTAGCGGACTCCTTGCCATCTTCAAATCCTAGACCTCTCTTGTCGCAAAGACTCTTTCCAACACTTAACATAAGGTCAAGTTTTTCGGTGCTAGAAGTCATCCTTGTCATTGACCGATGCAGTAAAACCTGTATATAATTTACTAAGAAAGTTCGTTCACTGAGATCGGTGATTCTATCGGTCAAAGCCAATTAATCTAGCAAGGACTTACTCTAAACATGTCAAATGCTTTTCCACTTCAGCTTTAAATGCTTTGAACATGTCAAAAGCATTCGACTTATGTCTCATGGGATACACATAGCCAAATCTCGAGTAATCATCTGTGAAAGTAATGAAGTACTCATATCTACTTCTAGCTTGAATGCTCATTGGACCACATACATTAGTATGCATTCATCCTAAACATTTAGTGGCTTTTGTGCCTTTGGTCCTGAATGACCTTTTGGTCATTTTACCTTCCAAACAGGATTCACAAGTTGGTAGATCATCAACCTTTAAGACACTTAAAGGTCCATCATTAACCAATCTTTTAATCCTATTAAAGTTAATACGACCTAGGCGCAAATAGCATAGGTAGGTTTCATCTTATGATAATTTTACTCTTTTATGATTAGGTTACATTAATTCTGCGTCAAACAAGTGAGAGATATTTCTATGTAAATAGAATAGACCATTTTCCAATGTACCTTTGCAAACAAATTTGTAATCCTTACTAATAATAAAATTTTATTAAAAGTAACCAAATATTCAAATTTATTTAAACAAGAAACTGAAATTAAATTTATCTTGAATTGAGGTACATAATAAATGTTAGGATTATGCTCAATAGCAAGAGTGTAATAATGTAATTAACAATCTTTTTCATATTAATAAAGTGATTTCTGTTTTTAAACAAATCTTATAGCATTTATAGTTTAATAATTGTCAAAGTAAATAATCATAAGGTCTAAAGACTATGAGAAAAGAAGAATTGTTCATACATCTGGATATGTATGTGGTAGACACAATTCTTTAGTTAGTCTTGAATATTGTTCACAACTTAAGTTAAAGGTTGGGCACCTTTATCTTGTTAAAGTTGTAGAATTCTTTTGCTAGCATTTGAGTGGGATCAAATGAGATATGATGAGTCTAAAATCATCGGAGTGCCTTCGAGCGAAAGAATCTAGTGCACTGGGTGCATTGAACAGGATCACAATGAAATACTTTATCTATAACCGTCAGTAGATAAAAGTAATTTCATTATCAGGACAATTGGAGAGTCTATCTTAATCCTGAGATAAACGATGCACTTATGGTTGCAGGTGATATCATTTGAGCTATCAATGAGTACGATTATATCGCATAATCTATCCTCGATAGTTTGGTGATATTCATTTGTTAATCGATAGAGGACTTCATTTATAGATATGGACATCGTGGCTCCATTTATTAAATGAGAGTATAATATCATCATATGAATGTTTTGAGGTAATTGGATATTAAATCTCAACGTTGAGTTTTCAATAGTGTCTATTGAAAATATGGCTTCTGGACAAGTCAAAATATCCAAGTTCAAAACGTGGTCATATGAGTAAATATGGTAACTTTGAGAGTTATAGGCGGTCTATGAACTCTTGGCGATTACTGATATTAATCACGAGGATACACTATCTCCAATATGATTGTCTTGGGTATGAATGAGGAAACATCTTCCTTTTTTGTCTTTATTTAAGAGTTCAATTTTAGCTCTTTAGTGGAATGAGTTAAAATTAATGGATCGGACCTAAGTGAATCATTTGTTGATTGTGATTAGGTTATGTCTATTGTAGCTTAAATTTAGATAGCCCGCCAAGATCCCCAATCCACACGGATTTGCATGGATCACTTGATATATTCTACCGGACCAATTTAGGGTCCATCTAGAATTGCATTTAATATATTAAGAATATAATTTGCCCATTATTTATGTAATGGGCTGCTAAATTATATTTATATATTAATGGATGACATGTGGGCTTGTTTCTTTTAGTAAGAATGAGTCTAGTTCACATGTGGGCTTTTTATTTAAAGTCCTATGGATTAAATGAAATAAGAAAAATAATATTTGGCCCAATATATTATATGGGGCGGCAAGGTGCTATAATAGCCTTAAATGTTATTTTGTTTTCATTGTTTAATTAAATAAGAATTAATTAATTGTTTAATTAAGAAACAAATCTTTTCTGATTAGGAAATATGATTCCTATTGGTATACTATTGGTAGTAGTGTACTTAAATTAAAAGACTTGTTTGACAAGGAAATAAATAATTAATTTTATTTATTTAATCAAATAAGAAGTCTTTTTATTTTAGCCAAATAAGGAATAAAAGATTTATGAGTTGAATTAGGGTTTGAACTCTTAGAAAGTGAATTAGGGTGCAACTAAAACTCCTATATTTTTGGAGTAAAAATTGCGGCAACCCTAGTCCATTTGAAAGAAAGAATTCGGCCACCCTTAAAAGAAAAAGAAAAGAATTTCGGCCATAGGGTTTTTTGTGCAGAAATTTTATTTTTTCTTCTTCTTCTCAACTCATAGATAGAGAGCTTTTATTCTACTAAAAACAAAAGGAACATAGATTATTCTTTGATGGTATATTGTTTGCTTATTCATCAATAAGCTTGTGTATACTACATCGATCTAGGTTCACGCGAGTTTCGATCATAAGATTGAGAACTCAAAGGTGACCGGAATAATCTTAGGTTTCTTTAGATTGTTTTTGGGACTAACGAATCAAGAAAAGTTTGTTATATCCGCTCTCAGGTTTGCAATTCAAAGAAAGGGAGACCACGCTCCTAGGTGATCCACGTTCGTGCTAGGATTGAAGATCTTGCGGATTACCATCGACGTAAGTCAATCGGATCACGCGACAAGAGGTATTAATCTTTTGTTATTTATTATATATCTTTAATTAATCAAAAGGGTTTAAGGTTCATAAAAATGGAAAAATTTTAAAAGCTACTCAAACTATTTTTTTAGTCTCGCTTCCGCTGAGGGTATATTTTTCCCTACAATTGGTATCAGAGCCTTGGTTAAACCTGTAAGGACCTCTATTTTGTGATTGGCTTATTTCATGACATACCACATTGGGGATGATTGTGTTGTGGGTAGCTTAGGTCATCTTGATGATTATCAAGGCAAGCTTCCAAGCATCCCGGTGACTTCAAGATCAAGAGCTTCAAAAGGTATATCACTTGACTTGGTTCTTGAAGAGATTAGGTGCACACACACACTTGCATGCATCTTTATCTATCTTGCATTTGTTATCATGCATATGTGTTTCATTGATTTGTGCATCTATGTCTTTTAGCACACACTCACTTTCATTGCATTTTTATGATTGCATTTGTGGTTCTCGCAATTGTGTGCTTATATGCTTTATCATCACACTTATGCATTTTCATATATTGCATATCTTTTGTGTGTCACATGCTTGGTGATTTTTCATGATGTTATCCTTTCCCATGCATGTTATTTATTCACAACCACACTTGCACTTCATGTTAGTCTTAAGTGTGGTGTAATTCGTTTCCGTTTGTGTGATCGGAAATGTCCGCGCTTGCACGATGGTGTGCATGTCTTAGCGCGATGGTTGACCACTTGAGAAGGACTCATTCTTCTCTTGGATAAGTGTTAGATTTGGTTTGGTTGATTGGAGTAAAGTGTCTAGGTTCAAAATATTGGATTTCAATGATTTAAATGTTTTTCAAAACTGACCTTTGTATGGTCTTGTGACCATAACTTTTTACACAAAGTTTTAAATTGAGTTTTGTAAAATTCTGGACAAACTAGACACTCATACCTTTCCAACGATATATTATTCGTAATATTTCATGACCGTTTGGATTGGTTTTGAAATCTCCAAAGTGACCACCAAAACTGGGCAACTCTGTTGTTGTCCGTTTCTGACCTTTGGTCACTCCATTGACCATAACTTTTTCTACAGACATTGAAATGTCATTCCATAAATTGGAGTAGAAAGTAGACTTCCATACCTTTCCAACGATATATTATACGAAAGGTTTCGATGTCATTTGGTCATGTTTTGAGTCGCTTGAAAATCAGGTGCGTTTTTGCGCCCTGTTCTGCGGTCAAGGCCGCAGAAATAAGGGCGCAGAACAAGGATCAGAATTCATACTCTCTGTCCTCTTTTCTGCGCCCTTGGTTTTTGCGTTTAGGGGCCGCAAAATTGTCAGGTGCATTTTTGCGCCCTTGTTCTGCGGGCAAGGGCGCAGAACAAGGGCGCAGAATCAGCGTTTCTTTTGCAAACTTTTCAAAACGACGTCATTTCATCTAGGGGTCCTATATAAGTATCATCTTCTTCCTTGCTCGTTTTGTAGAGCTCAAAATCAGACCTTAGAGTGAGAAACTCAAACCCTAGAGAGAGAAAGCTTCAATCTTGCTTCTTTAACTCTCCAAACCCAAAACCCATGTGCATCTAACATGTTTCATGCATCAATCTTCCATGGGTCTTCTTCATTTATGACTTGGTAAGTAGAACAAACACTACATCTTCATTTATTGTTCTATCTTAGTCAAGACATGTCTTTTATTGCTTAGTTTAGCAAATCTTCACTCTTATTGCATATTTAGTGAAGTTATGACATGATTGGGTTTTGTTTGTGGTAGCTTACATGATTAGGATGATTTTCCCTAAATAGCTAACCCTAGAACATTCTTGTACAATTGGTTGATGATTAGGTTGATAGATTAATGTTTATTTATCTAGTCAAGCTTAATTGAATGTTCTTGTGGATTTAATTGACAATTATGTTGTTAGAAATTCTCTACAACTAATTGAGTTCACATGTTTGGACATGTTGACATTGTTTGATAGCTAGGATTGTTTTGTGATTGATAACATCTAGCTAAGCTTTATGATATGTCATTTAGCTCTTGATATCTAGGATTGATTTCATTGATATATCATCATTCTAGGTAAGCATATAGAGTTGCCTTGCTCTTGTTGCATTTTGAGTATTTCATATATTCACTTAGGTTGTTTTCTCTTCATTGAGAACTAAGTCTTGTGTTGCTTCCGGGATTAGGTTGCATAAATCACAAGCATTGGGACTAGGTTCACTTATACCGGGATTAGGTAGGTGTGTGATTACTTCCGGGATTAGGTTGTAATCGTTTTACACATTTAGTGGATTCGAGGTTCAAGTGTGGCTCACTTACATAGCCCGTGGTTTTTCCCGTGAGGGTTTCCACGTAAATATCAAGTGTCTTTTAATTTCCGCACCATATTACACTTGCTATTGTATTTTGACTAGTGGAGGGTATTTTCGTAATCTTGACCATTAACGAAAATTTGGTAAAATTGGGTAAAATCTATTCACCCCCCCTCTAGATTAATATTGAACACACCATAATTTGTTTCAAAACCCTTTTAATTAATTAACGTATATATACGTGGATCGATTTCTTTTTATTGTGATTATGCATGTTTTAGAAAGAGATGACACTCTAGGTATTCCCATATATAATTACATGTGATGTATGGATTTATATATGTTTTATGTGGTTTGTTATTGCTCGATTTTGGTCCTAGATTTTCTATGTAATTTTGATTTTGGAATTGTAACAAGAAGGGTGGTCTATCATCGCCATAATTCCTTCTTGGTAGTTGCTATAATTTTTTTTTATGTATTAAAAATTGCTGCAGTTTTTTTTTAATG
The DNA here is from genome assembly GCA_954870605.1 of Acer campestre. NCBI lineage: Eukaryota > Viridiplantae > Streptophyta > Magnoliopsida > Sapindales > Sapindaceae > Acer > Acer campestre. The sequence continues at coordinate 30,919,604 of OX940799.1, forward strand.
TATTAAAAATTTAGTGCAGTATTTTTTTTACTACTGTGATTAAAAAAAAAAAAAAAAAATTTCTGCAGTAATTTTATTTTTGTTTAAATTAAATTGTAACACTTTCTACATCGAAGAATCGAAGACGTGAAGCAACCGGAACCGAGAACGAGCACCGTGCGCACCCTAGGAGTGGATTGGGCTGCGCATGGCAAGCCCAAAGCTTGGTGGGCTACGCACGGCAGCCTTGCAAAGCCTAATGGGCTGCGCATGGCAGCCCCTTATGTGGGGTTGTGGGCTGTGCAATCCCAAGGGAGGAGGCCGAAGGATGAGCGTATGGTTGGTGGGCTACTTGAAGATCTTGTATTCCAAATTCATTGTAATTTACTTGTTTTTCTAGGATGGGCCAAAATTGTTGCTATTTATTTTATGCTTAAATATTACAATATTTGTTATTGTATGATAACATGTCATATAGAATAGGAGTGCCACTCATATATCTCTTTTGGTATGAACATGCATTGAATGATTTAGGTATCTAAATTGGCATCTAGATAACTTGGTAAATCATTCTATGAGATTTAATCACACGCCTTAAATAATTGAGTGGGAGAAGGTGTTTTTGTAACACCTATGGCCTCCAAGGTTAGTTGAGCTTAATTATTTATTGGTAATCCCCCCAAGGGGCGTCCATGAATGGAATTTAGCAATATAAATATTTATGATTGAGTTATTCATTTAATTCAAGATAAATATTTAAAGTGCTTTAAAATGATTATTTACTTATATACGTTTTGTTTTCATTCAGAAATCATGACCCCATCACTTATGAACATCCTGAAAGATAACACATTAACTGGAGATAATTATGTAACATGGAAAAGGAAAATTGGGTTGTTGCTGCAAACTGAAAAACATAAGTTTGTTCTAACTACTCCTAAACCACCTGCTCCTAATATTGAATCAAGCATAATGCAAAGAGATGAGTATGAGCAATGGAAGACTTCAGATGATATGGCCAAATGTTATATTATGGCCACTATCTCCGACGTGTTGCAACAGCAGCATGAAGGAATGGAGTCTGCTGCTGATATAATGATGTCTCTAGAGGAGATGTTTGCTATGAAGTCCAGGATGACTAAGAGAGAGGCAGTGACTACTTTTATGAATCTTAGGATGAAACCTGGACAGGCTGTGAAGGATCACATGATGAAAGTCATAGCACATCTCAACATTGCTGAACTGCATGGCGCTGAGATAGATGGTGAGACAAAAATTGATATGGTTGTCAATTCATTGTCAGATTCCTTTGATCAGTTCAAATTGGACTACACTTTGAAACAAAAGGAATACACTTTACAGAGCCTGATGCAAGATGTTCAAAGTGCTGAAAAGATCCTTGTGAAAGGCAAAGGTCAAGAGATTCATATGGTTGATAAAGTTGCTACTGTTAAGGCCCGTCAAAAGGTCAAGAAACAACAGAAGAAAAAACAACTTGGGCCTACCAAGAAGGAAACCAAGAAAGTAACCAAGATCAAAGGGAAATGCTTCCTTTGTGGTGAAAAGGGACATTGGAAGAGAAATTGCCCAAAGTCCCAGAACAAGAAGGAAGAAGGTAATTTGAATTATCTTGAAACATGTTTTTTGGCTGATTCTACAGATTCTTGGATCATAGACTCAGGAGCCACTAATCATGTTTGTTATTCCTTGCAGGGGTTCCAAGAAAGGAGAAAGCTGAATAAAGATGAGATCAATTTGCGCTTGGGCAACAGAACGTTAGTGTCTACAAGTGCAGTGGGAGATATTAGAGTTTGTTTGGATTCTAGAAGGCATTTAGATTTAATAGACGTTTATTATGTACCTCAATTCAAGAGGAATTTAATTTCAGTTTCTTGTTTGAATAAATTTGGATATTTGGTTACTTTTAATAAAGTTTTTATTATTAGTAAGAATGACAAAATTATTTGCCAAGGTACATTGGAAAACGGTCTATACTTTTTGCATAGAAATATCTCTCACTCGTTAGACACAGAAATAACGGAACCTAATCATAAAAGAGTTAAATTATCAAAAGATGAAACCTATCTATGGCATTTACGCCTAGGTCATATTAACCTTAATAGGATTAAAAGATTGGTAAGTGACGGACCTTTGAGTGACTTAAAGGTTGATGATCTACCAACTTGTGAATCTTGTTTGGAAGGTAAAATGACCAAAAGGACGTTCTCTGCCAAAGGTGCCAGAGCTACTGAATGTTTAGGATTGATACACACTGATGTATGTGGACCTATGAGCATTCAAGCTAGAGGTGGATATGAGTACTTCATCACTTTCACAGATGATTACTCAAGATTTGGCTATGTGTATCTCATGCGACATAAGTCGGATGCTTTTGACATGTTCAAAGCATTTAAAGCTGAAGTGGAAAATCAGCTTGAGAAACACATAAAAATCTTGAGATCTGATCGTGGTGGAGAATATCTATCTGGTGAGTTTCAGCAATATCTTATTGATAATGGGATAGTTTCTCAGTTTTCTGCACCAGGTACACCTCAACAAAATGGGGTAGCAGAAAGGAGAAATAGAACTCTTTTAGATATGGTTAGGTCTATGTTGAGTTATTCAACACTTCATATTTCTTTCTGGGGATATGCTTTACAAACTGCTATATACATTCTAAACGATGTACCGTCTAAATCTGTTCCTAAAACACCGCATGAGTTGTGGACTGGGCGCAAGCCTAGTTTACAACACTTAAGGATATTTGATTGTCCTGCGCATGTGTTAAAAGGAAAGAAAGAAAAGATGGAGTCCCGTTCAGAAACATGTATATTTTGTAGGGTATCTGAAAGAAACTAAAGGATATTATTTTTATAGTCCTTCAGATCTTAAAGTATTTGTTTCGACAAATGCTAAATTTCTGGAAAAGGACTATATGAATGATTTTGTGCCTAGAAGGGTATGTTAGGATTATGCTCAATAGCAAGAGTGTAATATTGTAATTAACAATCTTTTTCATATTAATAAAGTGATTTCTGGTTTAAACAAATATTATAGCATTTATAGTTTAATATTATAATTGTCAAAGTAAATAATCATAAGGTCTAAAGACTATCAGAAAAGAAGAATTGTTCGTACATCTGGATATGTATGTGGTAGACACAATTCTTTAGTTAGTCTTGAATATTGTTCACAACTTAAGTTAAAGGTTGGGCACCTTTATCTTGTTAAAGTTGTAGAATTCTTTTGCTAGCTTTTGAGTGGGATCAAATGAGATATGATGAGTCTAAAATCATCGGAGTGTCTTCGAGCAAAAGAATCTAGTGCACTGGGTGCATTGAACTGGATCACAATGAAATACTTTATCTATAACCGTCAGTAGATAAAAGTCATTTCATTATCAGGACAATCGGAGAGTCTATCTTAATCCTGAGATAAATGATGGACTTATGTTTGCAAGTGATATCATTTGAGTTATCAATGAGTACGATTATATCGCATAGTCTATCCTCGATAGTTTGGTGATATTCATTTGTTAATCGATAGAGGACTTCATTTATAGATATGGACATCGTGGCTCCATTTATCAAATGAGAGTATAATGTCATCATATGGATGTTTTGAGGTAATTGGATATTAAATCTCAACGTTGAGTTTTCGATAGTGTCTATTGAAAACATGGCTTCTGGACAAGTCAAAATATCCAAGTTCAAAACGTGGTCATATGAGTAAATATGGTAACTTGGAGAGTTATAGGCGGTCTATGAACTCTTGGCGATTACTGATATTAATCACGAGGATACACTATCTCCAATATGATTGTCTAGGGTATGAATGAGGAAACATCTTCCTTTTCTGTCTTTATTTAAGAGTTCAATTTTAGCTCTTTAGTGGAATGAGTTAAAATTAATGGATCGGACCTAAGTGAATCATTTGTTGATTGTGATTAGGTTATATCTATTGAAGCTTAAATTTAGATAGCCCGCCAAGATCCCCAATCCACACGGACTTGCATGGATCACTTGATATATTCTACCGGACCAATTTAGGGTCCATCTAGAATTGCATTTAATATATTAAAAATATAATTTGCACATTATTTATGTAATGGGCTGCTCAATTATATTTATATATTAATGGATGACATGTGGGCTTGTTTCTTTTAGTAAGAATTGGTCTAGTTCACATGTGGGCTTTTTATTTAAAGTCCTATGGATTAAATGAAATAAGAAAATAATATTTGGCCCAATATTTTATATGGGGCGGCAAGGTGACTTAATAACCTTAAATATTATTTTGTTTTCATTGTTTAATTAAATAAGAATTAATTAATTTATTAATTAATTGTTTAATTAAGAAACAAATCTTTTCTGATTAGGATTGGGAAATCTTAAACAAAATAGGAATTAGGGTGCAATTCAAACTCCCTCTTTGATTGAGAATTGCAGCAACCCTAACCCCTAATTTGACTAAAGATTTCGGCCGCCCTAGTTAAAAAAAGAGGAAAGAAATTTTGCCACATATATAAGGCCACTTATAATTTTCGGCCAGACCAAGGTTTTAATGTGCAGAATTTTATTTTTCTTCTTCTTCTAAACTCATAGATAGAGAGCTTTTATTCTACTAAAAACAAAAGGGAAACATAGATTATTCTTTGATGGTATTCTAGTTGCTTATTCTTCAACAAGCTTGTGAATACTACATCGATCAAGGTTCACGCGAGTTTCGATCACAAGATTGAGAACTCAAAAGTGACCGGAATAATCTTAGGTTTCTCTTGATTGTTTTTGTGACTAACGAATAAGAGAAAAGTTTGTTTTATCCAATCACAGGCTTGCAATTCAAAGAAGAGGGAGACCATGCTCCTAGGTGATCCACGTTCGTACTAGGATTGAAGATCTTGCGGATTACCATCGACGTAAGTCAATCGGATCACGCGACGTAAGTCAATCAAAAGGGTTTAAGGTTCATAAAAAGGAAAAATTTTAAAAGCTACTAAAACTATTTTTTTAGTCTCGCTTCCGCTGCGGGTATATTTTTCCCTACAATTGGTATCAGAGCCTAGGTTGAACCCTTTTAATTAATTAACATATATATACGTGGATCGATTTCTTTTTATTGTGATTATGCATGTTTTAGAAAGAGATGGCACTCTAGGTATTCGCATATATAATTAAATGTGATGTATGGATTTATATATGTTTTATGTGGATTGTTATTGCTCGATTTTGGTCCTAGATTTTCAATGTAATTTTGGTTTCGGAATTGTAACAAGAAGGGTGGTCTATCATCGCCATAATTCCTTCTTGGTAGTTGCTAGGTTTTATTTTTTTTTATTTAATTTTAGTGCAGTTTTTTACTGCAGTTTTTTTTAATTATTGTGCAGTTTTTTGTTTGTAAAAAGTACTGCAGTGAATTAAAAATAAAATAAAATTATTACTGCAGTATTTTATTGTTTAAATTAAATTGTAACACGTTCTACATCGAAGAATCGAAGACGTGAAGCAACCGGAACCGAGAACGAGCACCGTGCGCACCCTAGGAGTGGATTGGGCTGCGCATGGCAAGCCCAAAGCTTGGTGGGCTGCGCATGGTAGCCCCTTATGTGGGGTTGTGGGCCGTGCAATCCCAAGGGAGGAGGCCGAAGGATGAGCGTATGGTTGATGGGCCACTTGAAGATCTTGTATTCCTAAATTATTGTAATTTACTTGTTTTTCTAGGATGGGCCAAAATTGTTGCTATTTAATTTTTGCTTAAATATTACAATATTTGTTATTGTATGATAACATGACATATAGAATAGGAGTGCCACTCATATATCTCTTTTGGTATGGACATGCATTGAATGATTTAGGTATCTAAATTGGCATCTAGATAACTTGGTAAATCATTCTATGAGATTTAATCACACGCCTTAAATAATTGAGTGAGAGAAGGTGTTTTTGTAACACCTATGGCCTCCAAGGTTAGTTGAGCTTAATTATTTATTGGTAATCCCCCCAAGGGGCGTCCATGAATGGAATTTAGCAATATACTTCCTTACAAGGATAGACTAGACAATGGACTCAAACGAGATCTACTCCCCAAGGAGGGATTTTCGTGAGAGAAAATTGAGGGTCGATATCTTGGTAATACACTCAATGTAATTTTATTGATATCCTCCCAAGAGTTCTTGTCAGTAAAGTTGCAAGGCTAAAATTGAAAACGCTGGTTGTTATGTTAACAATTAGGTGGGACCTAGTCTAACTAGTAAATGGTGCGAACTCCCAAAGGAGGCGTAACATTTATGGGTGTTGGATCACCGTTGAATTTTTATGATTGAGTTATTTATTTAATTCAAGATAAATATTTAAAGTGCTTTATCATGATTATTTACTCATATATATTTGTTAAGAAATCATGACCCCATCCCTAATGAACATCCTGAAAGATAACACTTTAACTAGAGATAATTATGTCACATGGAAAAGGAAAATTGGGTTGTTGCTGCAAGTTGAAAAACATAAGTTTATTCTAACTACTCCTAAACCACCTACTCCTACTAATGAATCTAATGTGATGCAATGAGACGAGTATGAGCAGTGGAAGACCTCTAATGAGATGGCCAAATGGCTACCATCTCCGACGTGTTGCAACAGCAACATGAAGGAATGGGGTCTGCTGCTGATATGATGATGTCTCTAGAAGAGATTCATATGGTTGGTAAAGTTGCTACTATTAAGTCCCGTCAGAAGGTCAAGGAATAATAGAAGAAAAAGCAACTTGGGCCTACCAAGATGGAGACTAAGAAAGTAACCAAGATCAAAAGGAAGTGCTTCTTTTGTGGTGAAAAGAGACATTGGAAAAGTAATTGCCCAAAGTCTCAGAATAAGAAGGAACAAGGTAATGTGAATTATCTTGAAACATGTTTTTCTGGCAGATTCTACAGATTCTTGGATCGTAGACTCTGGAGCGATCGTAGAATCTGGAGCCACTAATCATGTTTGTTATTCCTTATGGGGGTTTCAAGAAAGGAGAAGGTTGAATAAAAATGAAATCAATTTGCGTTTAGGCAACGAAGCGTTAGTGTCTGCAAGTGCAGTGGGAGATATTAGAAGGCATTTAGATTTGATAGACGTTTATTATGTACCTCAATTCAAGAGGAATTTAATTTCAGTTTCTTGTTTGAATAAATTTGGATATTCAGTTACTTTTAATAAAGTTTTTATTATTAGTAAGAATGACAAAATTATTTGCCAAGGTACATTGGAAAACGGTCTATACTTTTTGCATAGAAATATCTCTCACTCGTTAGACACAGAAATAACGGAACCTAATCATAAAAGAGTTAAATTATCAAAAGATGAAACCTACCTATGGCATTTATGCCTAGGTCATATTAACCTTAATATGATTAAAAGATTGGTATGTGATGGACCTTTAAGTGACTTAAAGGTTGATGATCTATCAACTTGTGAATCTTGTTTGGAAGGTAAAATGACCAAAAGGACGTTCTCTGCCAAAGGTGCCAGAGCTACTGAATGTTTAGGATTGATACACACTGATGTATGTGGACCTATGAGCATTCAAGCTAGAGGTGGATATGAGTACTTCATCACTTTCACAGATGATTACTCAAGATTTGGCTATGTGTATCTCATGCGACATAAGTCGGATGCTTTTGACATGTTCAAAGCATTTAAAGCTGAAGTGGAAAATTAGCTTGAGAAACACATAAAAATCTTGAGATCTGATCGTGGTGGAGAATATCTATCTGGTGAGTTTCAGCAATATCTTATTGATAATGGGATACTTTCTCAGTTTTCTGTACCAGGTACACCTCAACAAAATGGGGTAGCAGAAAGAAGAAATAGAACTCTTTTGGATATGGTTAGGTCTATGTTGAGTTATTCAACACTTCCTATTTCTTTTTGGGGATATGCTTTACAAACTGCCATATACATTCTAAACGATGTACCATCTAAGTCTGTTCCTAAAACACCGCATGAGTTGTGGACTAAGCGCAAGCCTAGTTTACAACATTTAAGGATATTTGGTTGTCCTGTGCATGTGTTAAAAGGAAAGACAGAAAAGATGGAGTCCCGTTCGGAAACATGTATATTTGTAGGGTATCCAAAAGAAACTAAAGGATATTATTTTTATAGTTCTTCAGATCTTAAAGTATTTGTTTCGACAAATGCTAAATTTCTGGAAAAGGACTATATGAATGATTTTGTGCCTAGAAGTAGAATTTTTTTGAATGAGATGTCAGGAGATACAATTCCACGAGAGGTTACACAACCAAACCCAATTGTAAGTTCCGATCCAACACAAGGTCAACAACCTACCATTCCTCGTCGTAGTGGGAGGGTTAGAACACAACCCGAAAGATACATCGGTCTAGGAGAATCAGTGGAGAATCTCCCGGACGACGATGATCCCTACACGTACAAGGAAGCTATGGAGGATGTTGATAGTCGCCATTGGCAAAAGGCAATGCAATCTGAGATTGAATCTATGTTCGAAAACAAAGTCTGGTCCTTTGTAGACTTGCCTAAAGGGATAAAACCCATTGGGTGCAAGCGGGTATACAAGAGGAAAAGAGGTATGGATGGAAAGGTGGAAACCTTTAAAGCTAGATTGGTAGCTAAAGGGTATACACAGAAAGAAGGTATCGATTACGAGGAAACCTTCTCTCCTGTGGCCATGCTTAAATCCATTAGGATACTCTTGTACATTGCAGCATCTTCAGATCTAGAGATTTGCAAATGGACGTCAAGACAGCTTTCCTTAATGGAAGTCTTGACGAAAGCATCTACATGATGCAACCAGAGGGATTCATTGAAAAGGGCCACATGGAAAAGGTATGCAAGTTGCAGAAATCCATATATGGATTAAAGCAAGCATCCAGATCCTGGAACATAAGGTTCGATCAAGTTGTCAAAGGTTTTGGATTTAGTCAGAATCTTGACGAACCTTGTGTATACAAAAGGATTAAGGGCGACAAGTTGGTTTTCCTGATTCTTTATGTTGATGATATACTACTCATCGGAAACGATATAGGTGTATTGACATCAGTAAAATAATGGTTAGCAAAACAATTTGATATGAAGGACTTAGGAGAAGCAAGTTTTATTCTAGGTATCCAAGTAATAAGGGATAGAAAGAATAGAATGATTGCATTATCCTAAGCTTCATACATAGACAAGATCTTGTCTAGGTTTTCCATGCAGGATTCCAAGAAAGGTATGTTACCTTTCAGACATGGAATCAAGCTTTCTAAGGAACAAGTTCCTAAGAATGAGCATGAAGAGCAATTCATGAGTAGAGTTCCATATGCCTCGGCAGTTGGAAGTCTCATGTATGCAATGCTCTTTACTAGACCAGATATTTGTTTTGCTGTTGGCATAGTTAGCAGGTTTCAATCGAAACCTGGTCCTGATCACTGGACGGCAGTCAAGCATATTTTCAAGTATCTTAAGAGAACGAGAGATAATATGATTGTATACTCTGGAGGGGATTTAATTCCCGTTGGGTATATAGATTCTGATTTCCAATCAGATTCTGACTCCAGAAAATCCACATCAGGGGTTGTGTTTACTATTGGAGGAGGAGCAGTTATATGGAGGAGTATCAAGCAATCTTGTATTGCTGATTCCACTATAGAAGCTGAGTATGTTGCTGCATGCGAGGCTGCCAAAGAGGCTGTTTGGCTCCGCCAATTCTTGATTGACTTGGAAGTGGTTCCTAGTGCGAATAAGCAGATCACTATCTACTGTGACAACAGTGGAGCAGTGGCTAATTCGAAAGAACCAAGAAGTCACAAGAGAGGTAAACACATTGCAAGAAAGTATCATCATTTAAGGGAGATTGTTCAAAGAGGTGACGTGACGATTACCAAAATCGCGTCAGCAAAAAATCTAGTAGATCCATTCACAAAGGCTCTACCTCAGAAGAGTTTCGATGGGCATCTAGAGAACATGGGCTTGAGAGATATGACACATTTGCTATAGCACAAGTGGGAGATTGTTAGGATTATGCTCAATAGCAAGAGTGTAATAATGTAATTAACAATCTTTTTCATATTAATAAAGTGATTTCTGTTTTTAAACAAATCTTATAGCATTTATAGTTTAATAATTGTCATAGTAAATAATCATAAGGTCTAAAGACTATGAGAAAAGAAGAATTGTTCATACATCTGGATATGTATGTGGTAGACACAATTCTTTAGTTAGTCTTGAATATTGTTCACAACATAAGTTAAAGGTTGGGCACCTTTATCTTGTTAAAGTTGTAGAATTCTTTTGCTAGCTTTTGAGTGGGATCAAATGAGATATGATGAGTCTAAAATCATCGGAGTGTCTTCGAGCAAAAGAATCTAGTGCACTAGGTGCATTGAACTGGATCACAATGAAATACTTTATCTATAACCGTCAGTAGATAAAAGTCATTTCATTATCAGGACAATCGGAGAGTCTATCTTAATCTTGAGATAAATGATGGACTTATGGTTGCAAGTGATATCATTTGAGTTATCAATGAGTACGATTATATCGCATAGTCTATCCTCGATAGTTTGGTGATATTCATTTGTTCATCGATAGAGGACTTCATTTATAGATATGGACATCGTGGCTCCATTTATCAAATGAGAGTATAATGTCATCATATGGATGTTTTGAGGTAATTGGATATTAAATCTCAACGTTGAGTTTTCGATAGTGTCTATTGAAAACATGGCTTCTGGACAAGTCAAAATATCCAAGTTCAAAACGTGGTCATATGAGTAAATATGGTAACTTGGAGAGTTATAGGCGGTCTATGAACTCTTGGCGATTACCGATATTAATCACGAGGATACACTATCTCCAATATGATTGTCTAGGGTATGAATGAGGAAACATCTTCCTTTTCTGTCTTTATTTAAGAGTTCAATTTTATCTCTTTAATGGAATGAGTTTAAATTAATGGATCGGACCTAAGTGAATCATTTGTTGATTGTGATTAGGTTATGTCTATTGAAGCTTAAATTTAGATAGCCCGCCAAGATCCCCAATCCACACGGACTTGCATGGATCACTTGATATATTCTACCGGACCAATTTAGGGTCCATCTAGAATTGCATTTAATATATTAAAAATATAATTTGCACATTATTTATGTAATGGGCTGCTCAATTATATTTATATATTAATGGATGACATGTGGGCTTGTTTCTTTTAGTAAGAATTGGTCTAGTTCACATGTGAGCTTTTTATTTAAAGTCCTATGGATTAAATGAAATAAGAAAATAATATTTGGCCCAATATTTTATATGGGGCGGCAAGGTGACTTAATAACCTTAAATATTATTTTGTTTTCATTGTTTAATTAAATAAGAATTAATTTATTTATTAATTAATTGTTTAATTAAGAAACAAATCTTTTCTGATTAGGATTGGGAAATGTTAAACAAAATAGGAATTAGGGTGCAATTCAAACTCCCTCTTTGATTAAGAATTGCGGCAACCCTAACCCCTAATTTGACTAAAGATTTCGGCCACCCTAGTTAAAAAAAGAGGAAAGAAATTTTGCCACATATATAAGGCCACTTATAATTTTCGGCCAGACAAGGGTTTTAATGTGCAGAATTTTATTTTTCTTCTTCTTCTAAACTCATAGATAGAGAGCTTTTATTCTACTAAAAACAAAAGGGAAACATAGATTATTCTTTGATGGTATTCTAGTTGCTTATTCTTCAACAAGCTTGTGAATACTACATCGATCAAGGTTCACGCGAGTTTCGATCACAAGATTGAGAACTCAAAAGTGACCGGAATAATCTTAGGTTTCTCTTGATTGTTTTTGTGACTAACGAATAAGAGAAAAGTTTGTTTTATCCAATCACAGACTTGCAGTTCAAAGAAGAGGGAGACCACGCTCCTAGGTGATCCACGTTCGTGCTAGGATTGAAGATCTTGCGGATTACCATCGATGTAAGTCAATCGGATCACGCGACAAGAGGTATTCATCTTTTGTTATTTATTATATATCTTTAATTAATCAAAAGGGTTTAAGGTTCATAAAAAGGAAAAATTTTAAAAGCTACTAAAACTATTTTTTTAGTCTCGCTTCCGCTGCGGGTATATTTTTCCCTACAGGGTATACACAGAAAGAAGGTATCGATTACGAGGAAACCTTCTCTCCTGTGGCCATGCTTAAATCCATTAGGATACTCTTATCCTTTGCAGCATCTTTAGATCTAGAGATTTGGCAAATGGACGTCAAGACAACTTTCCTAAATGGAAGTCTTGACGAGAGCATCTACATGATGCAACCAGAGGGATTCATTGAAAATGGCCAAATGGAAAAGGTTTGCAAGTTGCAGAAATCCATATATGGATTAAAGCAAGCATCCAGATCCTGGAACATAAGGTTCGATCAAGCTGTCAAAGGTTTTGGATTTATTCAGAATCTTGACGAACCTTGTGTATACAAAAGGATTAAGGGCAACAAGTTGGTTTTCCTGATTCTTTATGTTGATGATATACTACTCATCGGAAACGATGTAGGTGTATTGACATCAGTAAAAGAATGGTTAGCAAAACAATTTGATATGAAGGACTTAGGAGAAGCAAGTTTTATTCTAGGTATCCAAGTTATAAGGGATAGAAAGAATAGAACGATTGCATTATCCCAAGCTTCATACATAGACAAGATCTTGTCTAGGTTTTCCATGCAGGATTCCAAGAAAGGTATGTTACCTTTCAGACATGGAATCAAGCTTTCTAAGGAACAAGTTCCTAAGAATGAGCATGAAGAGCAATTCATGAGTAGAGTTCCATATGCCTCGGCAGTTGGAAGTCTCATGTATGCAATGCTCTGTACTAGACCAGATATTTGTTTTGCTGTTGGCATAGTTAGCAGGTTTCAATCGAAACCTGGTCCTGATCACTGGACGGCAGTCAAACATATTTTCAAGTATCTTAAGAGAACGAGAGATAATATGCTAGTATACTTTGGAGGGGATTTAATTCCCGTTGGGTATATAGATTCTGATTTTCAATTAAATTCTGACTCCAGAAAATCCACATCAGGGGCTGTGTTTACTGTTGGAGGAGGAGCAGTCATATGGAGGAGTATCAAGCAATCTTGTATTGCTGATTCCACCATGGAAGCTGAGTATGTTTCTGCATGCGAGGCTGCCAAACAGGCTGTTTGGCTCCGCCAATTCTTGATTGACTTGGAAGTGGTTCCCAGTGCGAATAAGCAGATCACTATCTACTGTGACAACAGTGGAGCAGTGGCTAATTCGAAAGAACCAAGAAGTCACAAGAGAGGTAAACACATTGAACGAAAATATCATCTTTTAAGGGAGATTGTTCAAAGAGGTGACGTGACGATTACCAAAATCGCGTCAGCAGAAAATCTAGCAGATCCATTCACAAAGGCTCTACCTCAGAAGAGTTTCGATGGGCACCTAGAGAATATGGGCTTGAGAGATATGACACATTTGCTATAGCGCAAGTGGGAGATTGTTAGGATTATGCTCAATAGCAAGAGTGTAATAATGTAATTAACAATCTTTTTCATATTAATAAAGTGATTTCTGTTTTTAAACAAATCTTATAGCATTTATAGTTTAATAATTGTCAAAGTAAATAATCATAAGGTCTAAAGACTATAAGAAAAGAAGAATTGTTCATACATCTGGATATGTATGTGGTAGACACAATTCTTTAGTTAGTCTTGAATATTGTTCACAACTTAAGTTAAAGGTTGGGCACCTTTATCTTGTTAAAGTTGTAGAATTCTTTTGCTGGCATTTGAGTGGGATCAAATGAGATATGATGAGTCTAAAATCATCGGAGTGTCTTCGAGCGAAAGAATCTAGTGCACTGGGTGCATTGAACAGGATCACAATGAAATACTTTATCTATAACCGTCAGTAGATAAAAGTAATTTCATTATCAGGACAATCGGAGAGTCTATCTTAATCCTGAGATAAATGATGGACTTATGGTTACAGGTGATATCATTTGAGCTATCAATGAGTACGATTATATCGCATAGTTTATCCTCAATAGTTTGGTGATATTCATTTGTTAATCGATCGAGGACTTCATTTATAGATATGGACATCGTGGCTCCATTTATTAAATGAGAGTATAATATCATCATATGGATGTTTTGAGGTAATTGGATATTAAATCTCAACGTTGAGTTTTCGATAGTGTCTATTGAAAACATGGCTTCTGGACAAGTCAAAATATCCAAGTTCAAAACGTGGTCATATGAGTAAATATGGTAACTTTGAGAGTTATAGGCGGTCTATGAACTCTTGGCGATTACTGATATTAATCACGAGGATACACTATCTCCAATATGATTGTCTAGGGTATGAATGAGGAAACATCTTCCTTTTCTGTCTTTATTTAAGAGTTCAATTTTAGCTCTTTAGTGGAATGAGTTAAAATTAATGGATCGAACCTAAGTGAATCATTTGTTGATTGTGATTAGGTTATGTCTATTGTAGCTTAAATTTAGATAGCCCGCCAAGATCCCCAATCCACACGGACTTGCATGGATCACTTGATATATTCTACCGGACCAATTTATGGTCCATCTAGAATTGCATTTAATATATTAAGAATATAATTTGCACATTATTTATGTAATGGGCTGCTAAATTATATTTATATATTAATGGATGACATGTGGGCTTGTTTCTTTTAGTAAGAATGGGTCTAGTTCACATGTGGGCTTTTTATTTAAAGTCCTATGGATTAAATGAAATAAGAAAAATAATATTTGGCCCAATATATTATATGGGGCGGCAAGGTGCTATAATAGCCTTAAATATTATTTTGTTTTCATTGTTTAATTAAATAAGAATTAATTAATTGTTTAATTAAGAAACAAATCTTTTCTGATTAGGAAATATGATTCCTATTGGTATACTATTGGTAGTAGTGTACTTAAATTAAAAGGCTTGTTTGACAAGGAAATAAATAATTAATTTTATTTATTTAATCAAATAAGAAGTCTTTTTATTTTAGCCAAATAAGGAATAAAAGATTTATGAGTTGGATTAGGGTTTGAACTCTTAGAAAGTGAATTAGGGTGCAACTAAAACTCCTATATTTTTGGAGTAAAAATTGCGGCAACCCTAGTCCATTTGAAAGAAAGAATTCGGCCACCCTTAAAAGAAAAAGAAGAGAATTTCGGCCATAGGGTTTTTTGTGCAGAAATTTTATTTTTTCTTCTTCTTCTCAACTCATAGATAGAGAGCTTTTATTCTACTAAAAACAAAAGGAACATAGATTATTCTTTGATGGTATATTGTTTGCTTATTCATCAATAAGCTTGTGTATACTACATCGATCTAGGTTCACGCGAGTTTCGATCATAAGATTGAGAACTCAAAAGTGACCGGAATAATCTTAGGTTTCTTTAGATTGTTTTTGGGACTAACGAATCAAGAAAAGTTTGTTATATCCGCTCTCAGGTTTGCAATTCAAAGAAAGGGAGACCACGCTCCTAGGTGATCCACGTTCGTGCTAGGATTGAAGATCTTGCGGATTACCATCGACGTAAGTCAATCGGATCACGCGACAAGAGGTATTAATCTTTTGTTATTTATTATATATCTTTAATTAATCAAAAGGGTTTAAGGTTCATAAAAATGGAAAAATTTTAAAAGCTACTCAAACTATTTTTTAAGTCTCGCTTCCGCTGCGGGTATATTTTTCCCTACAATAAATGTCTATCAAATCTCAATGCCTAGTAGAATCTAGATTAACTTTAATATCTCCCATTGCACTAGTAGACACTAACGCTCCGTTGCCTAAATACAAGTTGATTTCATTCTTATTCAGCTTTCTTCTTTCTTGAAACCCCCGTAAGGAATAACAGACATGATTAGTGGGTCCAGAGTCTACGATTCAAGAATTTGTAGAATCTGCCAGAAAACATGTTTCAAGATAATTCACATTACCTTGTTCCTTCTTATTCTGAGACTTTGGGCAATTACTTTTCCAATGTCTCTTTTCACCACAAAAGAAGCACTTCCTTTTTATCTTGGTTAATTTTTTTTTTTTTTTTTTTGTATGCCTAAGTTGCTTTTTCTTTTGTTATTCCTTGACCTTCTGACGGGTCTTAACAATAGCAACTTTACCAACCACATGAATCTCTTCTAGAGATATCATCATATCAGCAGCAGACCTCATTCTTTCATGTTGCTTTTGCAACACGTCAAAGATAGTAGCCATAATGTAGCATTTGGCCATCTCATCAGAGGTCTTCCACTACTTATACTCGTCTCTTTGCATCACATTAGATTCATTAGTAGGAGCAGGTGGTTTTAGGAGTAGTCAGAACAAACTTATGTTTTTCAGCTTGCAGCAACAACCCAATTTTCCTTTTCCATGTGACATAATTATCACTAGTTAAAATATTTATCTTTTAAGATGATCATTAGGGATGGGGTCATGATTTTTAATAAAACAAAATTATATATGAGTAAATAATCATGTTTTAGCACTTTCGAATATTTATCTTGAATTAAATATATAACTCAATCGTAAAATTCAACGTTTGATCCAATACCCATAAATGTTACACATCATTTGGGAGTTCGCACCATTTACTAGTTGGACTAGGTCCCACCTAATTGTTAACATAACAACCAACGTTTTCAATTTTAGCCTTGTAATTTTATTAACAAGAACTCTTGGGAGGATATCAATAAAACCACATTGAGTGTATTACCAAGATTTCAACCCTTTATATTTTCCTTCACGAAAATCCCTCCTTAGGGAGTAGATCTCGTTTGAGTCAATTGTCTAGTCTATCCTTGTAAGGAAGTATCTTGCTAAATTCCATTCATGGATGCCCCTTGGGGGGATTACCAATAAATAATAAAGCTCAACTAACCTTGGAGGCCATAGGTGTTTGCAAGACACCTTCTCCCACTCAATTATTTAAGGCATGTGATAAAATCTCATAGAATGATTTACCAAGTTATCTAGATGCCAATTAGATACCTAAATCATTCAATGCATGTTCGTACCAAAAGAGATAAATGAGTGGCACTCCTATTCTATATGACATGTCATCAAACAATAACAAATATTGTAATATTTACGCAAAATAAATAGCCACAATTTTGATCCATCCTAGAAAAACAAGTAAATTACATTTGTTTGGTATACAAAAAACTCCTTTCTTAGCAACAAGTCTTTAAGCGGCCATCGATCACTTGAGCATCCCATGGCTGCCCCTATGGGCGTGCTGATCGAACCAAAATTGGTATGATTTTGGCCCTCACTTCCTTCTCTTTTTGCTTGATTCTCTGGCAATATCCCATGACTTAATGGTGTGAATTAAGTGTTTTCAGGTATTTATAAAGTTCAGAGGCATTGGAGTAATATTGGTGGCAAAAGGGGCTAAAATTGTAAAAAGTGTGTGCAGATCATTCAGCTTCAAATAGGCATATCTCTTTCATCAGATCGAACCACATTTTGGGTTACATATATTCGAAAAGCCCCGGAAGTCTACTTTCCAACGGTGTTTACGGATTACGATTCTGAGTTTTCTACAGAAAGTTATGCCCATTTTCGTAGCTGCTACACACTCCCTATCGCCAAGGCGACCATATGGCGACCCCATGGCGAACTCCACTTTCTAGAAGCAGTAAAATGGACGTTTCAAGCCATTTTTTAGGGGTATTCTTGTCCTTTCATGCCTATTTCTAACCCTAGCCTTCAAAACATATAAATACACCATTTTTATAGAGAATGGACAACTCTTGACAACTCTTGTTCATCAAGAAACCTTCCTTCTTCAACCATTCCTAATCCTACCATTCTCCTCTCCAACAAATACTTAGATTACTCCACCTAAATCATTCCTCTCTTTCCATCTTCTCCACCCATTTCCTTTGTCACTTTCCATATGACTCCACCTATCTAGACACATCCTTAATACCCAATCTTTGCACAAGATTCAATCAAGGAAGCTCAAGGGAGGATCAAGCTTACAAGAGAGACCCAAGGGTGATTTCTCTACATTTTACTTCCTTTTCTTGTTTGTTATTATGTGTAATTAAACCCCCCATTTTAGGGGGATGATTTGAGAGATTATTTGGACATTAAGTATTTATTAAAGCTTTGGATATTATGTTTGCATAATTATAGTTCTATTTACTTTTTAATTAGATCTTGCACTTATGTGATTAAATGAGTATTGACACACTTGATTGATTAGAGCACATAGTGAATAGGGTAGGTTGTTGGTGGGGATATCACTCCAATTGCCTAGGCCATTCGATCGTCATTAACCGATCCCACCTTGACCCCCTTTCCTTAATCAGTTAGGCATTTTGGTGGGAAGTTGTTTAGGGTTTGTAGTGACGACCTAAACAACACTTTCGAATGAGATCGGTCCTTGATAATGTAGATTGTGCATTAATGAAGTTTTGTATGAATTGCTCAATGGTCCATTAGCTATTCTATCATTTCCCTAAACCTCTCTTAATTGTTTAAACCCATTTTCTTATCTAAGTTGTTTGTATTGGATTCCTATCTCCATTCATATTCTCTTTACATTTTTGTATATTTACTTTACATGCATTGTTTAGTGGTTTCTCAAACCACACACTATCCCACTAATCATGATTTACTTTATTGAACACTAGTTAGACTAACTTAGATTAGATAGCAAATTGATTAATCTAACCTAATCCCTGTGGAACGAATCTTAAGCTTACCGTTTTACTAGTTTTAAAAACTTAAAGCACATTGCGTAAGAATTCATTTATAAACATTCTTTTGATGATTCACAATTTGGAACGACACAAAAAGTGAGTCATCACGTGCGCACTGTTGGGGTTTTTGCCCTAAAACTTGTAGTTTGTAAATGTGAATTGAACAAGAAATAAAAGAAGTAGTTTATTCATTCAAATTGTCTCAATACATTTATTTATATCATATGTACTTAACATCCAAGATTGTCAGATGTAATCTCTAACTGAGTATATGAGTGTCATATACTCAAGTATTCAGTTTGAGATGAGCAATCCAAAGAGTCCGTAGATAGCAAATAGAGTTGGGTACTTTCGTGGCTAATCTATAGCTGCGGTTCGTTCCATAATGTACGGTGATCTTATCCTAGATCATTCATATGGAGATATGAGAATGGAGGCACCTTGTATGATGTGATCATATAGGACTGGGCCATGATCTACATGAATCTCTAACCAAGATCCGTTACATGATGAGATTCATATATATCAAATAATGATGGCTATATATGGGTGATCTTAATCATGAGTGTCTTATCGACTCCTTCAGATTAGATCATGGTCTTTGATATACCATAGGTGAGGTCAGAGTTGCATTCCTGATCAATATGCTCCGTATGTTGGGATCGCGGTTTGGCTTGTGATCAAACAAAAATTGGTATGATTTTGGCCCTCATTTCCTTCTCCTTTTGCCTGATTCTTGGGCATTATCCAGTGATTTAATGGTGTAAAATCAAGTGTTTCAGGTTTTATTAGGTTTCAAGAGCATTTGGGATAAAGATGAGGACTTGGGTGCAAAAAGGCTCACAAATGGGAAGAAACAGGGCATTTTCGCCACTTAGACATAAGGAGGTCGCTACATGGGCGCCATGGCGACAGAGGATTCTTCAAGTCATCAGAAGGTCGCCATTTGGTCGCCACTTGAGCGCTATGGCGACAGAGGAAATTGCAAAGCATCTCATGGTCGCCATTTGAGGTCGCCATGGCGACCTACACTTGCAAATGGCGACCACATGGGAATTCCAATGTAGGAATTCCAAAGTGGGAAGGGTCGCCACTTGGTCGCCATTTGGTCGCCATGGCGACAGAAGAACCAATGAGAGGTCGCCATTTGAGGTCGCCATGGCGACCTACACTTGCAAATGGCGACCACATAGGAATTCCAACGTAGGAATTCCAAAGTGGGAAGGGTCGCCACTTGGTCGCCATTTGGTCGCCATGGCGACAGAAGAACCAATGAGAGGTTGCCATTTGAGGTCGCCATGGCGACCTAGAAGGACAAGTGGCGACCACGTTGGAATTCCAGCG
The DNA here is from genome assembly GCA_954870605.1 of Acer campestre. Taxonomy (NCBI): domain Eukaryota; kingdom Viridiplantae; phylum Streptophyta; class Magnoliopsida; order Sapindales; family Sapindaceae; genus Acer; species Acer campestre. The sequence continues at coordinate 30,939,655 of OX940799.1, forward strand.
TAGGAATTCCAGTGTTGGCATTCAAGAGGGGTATTCTTGTCATTTCATACCCATTTCATACCCTAGCTTTTCACACCTATAAATACATCACTATTTTTCCTCTTTTAGACAACTCTTGACCACCAAGAAACCTCCTTTCTCCACCATTCCTTTTCTCTCCATTTTCTCTTCTACCTAAAACTTAACATCTAGATTACCTCCCCTAATCATTCCTTTTCTTCCCATCTTCTCCACAAATCTCCTTAGTCACTTCCCATTTGACTCCACCCATCTAGACACATCCTCATCATCCACTCTTTACACAAGGAGCATCAAAGGCAAGGAAAGGATCAAGCTTACAAAGGGAGACCCATGGGTGATTTCCTAATCTTTTACTTGTCTTCCCTTTGTTTGTAATATGTGTAATTAAATCCCCTTTCTAGGGTTTTGATGTGAGAACATTTGGATTGGGATTTGCTTAAGCTTTAATATATTTTTAATCTCTATTTGTGTTCTATTCATTTTATAATTAGATTCTATGCATTATGTAATTGACATGTATACCCACTAGTTGATTATAATCTTGCTTAGGATAATTTGTTATATAATCTTGATTGGATTGACAACCTTGATGGATTGAGAACATAGTGAGTAGGATAGATTGTCGGAGGGTATATGTAAGATCTGTTATTTGTATTGGCTTGATTCCATTGCAAAACGCTCTATATTTGTATTAGTAGTTGCTTAAGTATTTCTTGGAAGAAAAGAGCCTCAAAGGTGAAGAAGCAACATCTTGTGCAAATATCGTCTTCAAGGGGAACATTGCTTACTTGGATGCTAAGGTATCAAGATTCCTCTTCCTCTTGCAAGGCGTTAGCGCACACACACACAATTCATACATGTGTGTCCCTGCATCGTTGTGCATCATTTATATAACACATTCACATGATTTTGTATGCTCATGCATTGTGCTCAAATGCTCATACATTTTAGAGTTGCATGTTCTAGGACTATGTCTAGGAAATGGCATTCATATGTGAACTTGTGTTTGTATGTTTGTGTTTCTTGTGTTTTGGACTTGCAATAGTGCTTAATTGATTCCTTATTGAGTCCCGGTCATTTCGGTTACTCATACGTCAAGTTTCGAGTCCAAACGATGTAGCTACGCTACTTTTCGTTCACATTCGTTGAGTTGTGTTCGTCGTCGTTTTCCGAGATGAATTCTCAACCATTTTTCAAAGTTTCATAGTCTTCGTCGTGCGTAAGGGAGTCACGGTTCGTAATCCGAAAACGGATTCGAATTCGGAGTTCGGATGCCCGAATACGGCTGAAGAACGTGAGAGGTGCGCGAGGAGATCGCTTGGCCAAAAGCCAAGCAAGGGGTGGCCACGTGTGGACCACGTGTGCCACACGGCCAGAGCTCCTCTCTGGCCACGTGTGGCAAGCGTGGCCACACGTGGACTGGCCAAAGTCCCCCCAAAATTTGGACAAGTTTGCCCCTCATCTCCCTCCTCAAATGATCTCTCTTCCCTCCATTTTTTCACAACTTGAACAATCAAAAATTCTGATCTTCTGCAGTTTTGTTCATGATTTTGATTTACTTACTTTGATCATAACTTCTTCATACGAACTCGAAATCGAGTGATTCAAAAGCCAAAATTGTTGGTCTCAACGAGAGCTACAAACCCCAAGCATTTTCAGAGGCATTTGAGTTCGTGATTTTTCGCAGCACTCTGATTTCCAGTACGAGGTCATTAGTTGTATGTGATACTTCTTCTCTTGCAATTTCATTTGATCATCTCTATGATTCTTTCTATTTGTTTGTTGAAATATGTTGAGAAGTATGTTAGATCATATGCTAGGGTTGTTTGATTGATTAGTTAATTGAGTTTAGCTTTGTGATTTCTCTTAAATACATTTTTGCTAAACTTGAGATTGATTGAAATTGATTCTAGAAATTGTTTCTATAATGTGCTTCATGTTATTTTCTAGGTTCAATTTCTTGATATAAGAACTAAGATGTTTGTGACATATATTGAATATCTTAATCTTGTTCTTATTGTTTTGACATGCTTTGATTTCTAGATAGATTTGTGATTGTGTGTTGATAGTATATTCTAGATTATCATTAAGCATGTTCATAGAGTGTGTTTGATCTACTTACTCTATTTGTGTGTGCTTGTATCATTTGCATCACCTAGATCATTGCCTTGTAATAGGTTGAAGTCTCTTGTCAAGGTGAGTGAAGCCTATTTGACTTGAGCAAAGACTTGGCTAGGAAAGGTTTCCGGATAGCCAAGCAAGAAGCCTTAGTTAGAATCAAGGTGATTCGGATAACTAAGCAAGAAGTCTTAGCAAGGAGTTTGTATACTCCGGATGGTTGAGCTAGGATAGCTTAACTAGGATCTCTTGATCTAGATTGCTAAGCAAAGAAATCTTCCTAGAGGCTTTTTAGTCTTGGATAGGAAGTTGCTCTCTAGAGGTGTGGGATACATCTTAGATAGAGAGTAGGCTAGGTAATTCACTAGGCCTTTGAGAGGTGATTAGGATTTGATAGCTTGAAGTGGATATCATAGTGTTGATAGCTTTGAGTGTGTAAGTTCTTTTCATATAGTGGATTTGCTTCACCGGTGGTTGTGGATTCAACCCGTGGATGTTTCCTCTTTGAGGTTTTACCACGTAAAAACATTGTGTCTCAATTTTTGTTTTATATTTCCTTATCTTCCATATGTTCTCTTGTATTGATCCTTTTGTATATTGATGCTTACATGAATTGATTCATAATATACAATTGCTATATCATTACAAGTATTCATTTTCATTCTTATATTCCGCATCTTTTTGAATATTGGAAGAATTTGGGACTATACCTATTCACCCCCCCCCTCTAGGTATAAAACACTAAACTTTAAAGGGAATTTCAATTGGTATCAGAGCGGGTGTCTAGACGCACTTAGATAGATCCTTTATTTGTAGTGTTTGTGTTTTATTTGTGATAATCATGATTAAGGAAGTGTGTTCCTATGTAGCTTCTTTTGTTAAACATATTGACTTGGATGAGAAAAAGATTAAAGATCTTACTCTTGAAAATGAATGTTTATCCAAAGTCAATATGTCTCTCAATAAGAAGTTAGAGAATCATGAAATATGCTCAAAAGATTTTAATGATCTTAAAGACAAAATTCTAAGTCTTGAAATGAACTTGAAAGATAGTAATGATAGACTTGGTATTTTGAAGCAAGAAATTGAGCAAAGGGATAAATCTCTTGCTAGTGCTAAAAGACTAGAAAACACTCTTAGAGTCAAACTTAGTGAGCACTTAACTCAAGAGAAAAAGTATGAACAATGGCTTAATAAATCACGTGAAGATGTTAGGTTTAGTGATGACATCGCGAAAAAATATGCCATTAAAATTACGATGCTTAATGAGAAACTTAATGAGGCTAATAGGATGATTAACAAGATGTCATCTAGTTCTAATCAAGTTGATTCCCTCATTAAAAGTGGTAAGCATCCTAGTGACAAAAGAGGTTTGGGTTATGTCAATGAGAAGGAGACTCCTTCATCTAACAAATCTATTTTTGTCAAAGCAAGTATTGAACCAAATGTAGGTACTCTCACTCAAGGTAAAGAAATGAAAGCTACCGGAGGTGCCTCAACATCAACAAGGAAGTTCAATGGAAGAACTCAACAAGATCAAATTCAAGAAGCATCATCCTCAAAAGGAAAAGGTGAAGCATCAAGGGTTGCTCTTCAAAGAGGTAAATTTGTGAGAAGACCAAATGCTTTGGAAGCAAATGCAAATGGTAAATTTTCTAAATTCATACCTATTTGTCATTATTGTAACATGATAGGACATATTCGACCTAGGTGTTTTCAATATATTCGGAAATGCAAATTTGATAATGCTTTTCATGATATGTCTTTGAATGGTCCTAGGCAATCATCCATGTATGGATTTAGAACTAGACCTAGGAAGACTTTGGAAAAGCATGTTGAGAAGAATTGTGTTGACAACTTGCTTGCTAAATCTTGTGTTGTGCCTCACTCTACTATGCATAAGAAAGTTGATAATGCTTTGTTTGATATCTTTGAGAATGTGACCAATGAGGTCAAGGTGCATGTCAAAAAGTCTAACATTGAGTCAAAGCATGAAAAAACTAAGAGTGAGAAGCATGTTGTGAAAAGTGTATGGATTAGAAAAGACACATCTAAATGTCTAGTTACACAATATGCTTTACGTGTCAACTCCTCCTACTCTTGGTACCTAGATAGTGGTTGTTCTAGGAACATGACCGGAAACAAAGATTTCTTCAAAAATCTTGTGTTAAAGGATGGAGGGTGGGTCACCTTTGGTGATGGCACCAAGAAGCAAGTTCTTGGCAAGGGAACTATATGTATCCCCGGATTGCCTAAACTTCGCAATACTTTGTTTGTTGATGGATTACAAGCTAATCTTATAAGCATTACTCACTTGTGTGAAATCTTTAAAGAAGTTAGCTTTACTAAAGATGTGTGTACTATTATCGATAAAGAGGACAATGTTGTCCTAAAAGTCAAGAGGTCTATAGACAATTGCTATTGTCTCAATGTAGATCCTCTAACTTGCAATATGGCACATGAGTGCAACAAGCTTGAGTTGTGGCATCAACGATTGGGTCACATGAATTTTAAAGACTTGAAAAAGCTTGAAAAACATAGCATTGTTAGGGGTCTTCCTAGTCTTGGTAAAAAGCTAGAGATTGTTTGTGAACCTTGTCAATTGGGTAAACAAACCAAAATATCTCACAAAAAGAATTCTTATATAGCTACCAAGAGACCATTAGAGCTTGTACACATGGACCTAATGGGGCCAATTCCAACCGAGAGCATCAATGGCAAAAAGTATATTTTTGTATGCGTTGATGATTTCTCTAGGTTCACTTGGGTGTATTTTCTTAGAAGCAAGACCGAGACTTTCAATTATTTCAAAAAATTTTGTAATCAAGTGCAAAATGAAAAAGGTCTTGATATTAAGAAAATATGTCGCATTAGAAGTGATCATGGGACGGAATTTGAAAATGCTAATTTTAGTGAATTTTGTGATGATTTGGGAATATCTCATGAGTTCTCCGCACCTAGAACTCCTCAACAAAATGGAGTTGTTGAGAGGAAAAATCGTGTCTTGCAAGAGATGGCTAGAGTCATGCTCAATAGCAAGAAAGTCCCTAGAAACCTTTGGGCCGAAGCGGTCAATACCGCTTGCTATGTGTCGAATAGAGTTTTTAGAAGGCCCGGCACAAAACACACGTCCTATGAGCTTTGGAAAGGCAAGAAGCCTAATGTGAGTTACTTCCACACTTTTGGGAGTAAATGTTATATTTTAAATGATAGAGATCACTTGGGAAAGTTTGATGCTAAAAGTGATGTTGGTCTCTTTCTTGGGTATGCTTTGAATAGTCGTGCTTATAGAGTGTTCAACTTGAATACTAAGACTATTATGGAGTCTATGAATGTTAAAATTGATGATCTTAGCATGCTTAACTTGTGTGATGATAATGATGTCAATGAACCTAATGAAAATCATGTTAATGACATTATTTCACCTATTGATGTGACTAGTAGTGAATCTAGTCAAGATGATGACAAAGATAGTTGTATGGATGTTCAAAGTCAAGGATTGGAAAATGTGTTAAATGATAATCAACAAAATATTCAAGTTGTCGAAAATTCTCCTCATCCTAGACTTCGAAATCTACACTATCAAGATGACATCATAGGTGACTTAAATGAAGGGGTTAGAACTAGAAATCAAATTGCTAACCAAATATCTTATGCTTGCTATACTTCTCAAATTGAACCCAAAAACATTAATGAAGCTATTGTTGATGAATATTGGGTTGGGGCTATGCAAGATGAACTTAATCAATTTGAGAGGAATGAAGTGTGGTCATTGGTTCCTAGACCTAAAGATATAAATGTAATTGGCACTAAGTGGGTTTTTAGGAACAAGACCGATGAAAGTGGCAAGATAGTGAGAAATAAAGCTAGACTAGTGGCTCAAGGTTACACTCAAGTTGAGGGTGTTGACTTTGATGAGACTTTTGCACCAGTTGCTCGTCTTGAGTCCATTAGACTTTTGTTGTCCATTGCATGTGTTAAAAAATTCAAATTATTTCAAATGGATGTCAAAAGTGCTTTTTTGAATGGATACCTTCAAGAAGAAGTGTATGTTGAACAACCTAAGAGTTTTGTAGACCCACACTCTCCTAATCATGTGTTTAAATTGAAAAAGGCTCTCTATGGCCTTAAACAAGCTCCTAGAGCTTGGTATGATAGGTTGACTCAGTATCTCATTGACAACCATTATAGGAGAGGTGGCATTGATAGGACTTTGTTCATTAAATATCATGATCATGACATTTTTGTTGCACAAATATATGTTGATGACATTGTTTTTGGTTCTACTAATAAAACCAAGGTTGATGAGTTTGTTAGTGTGATGTCAAGTGAATTTGAAATGAGTATGGTGGGTGAGTTAAACTATTTTCTAGGGATGCAAGTTAAGCAAACTAGCATGGGCATAATGTTGAGTCAATCTAAATATGCTAACAATCTTGTTAAGAGATTTGGTCTAGAAAATGGAAAAGATTTTGAAACTCCCATGAGCACCACTTTAAAACTTGACAAAGATGAAAAAGGTAAAAGTGTTGATCAAAGTCTTTATAGAAGCATGATTGGTAGTCTACTTTACCTAACGGCTAGTAGACCGGATATTTGTTTTAGTGTTGGCTTGTGTGCTAGGTTCCAAGCTAATCCAAAGGAATCTCACTTAAAAGCCGTCAAGAGAATCATTAGGTACATCAAAGGTACTTATAATCTTGGTTTATTTTATTCATTTGATACCAATGATATTCTTGTTGGCTATTGTGATGCCGATTGGGCGGGTAACATAGATGATCGTAAAAGCACATCGGGCGGTTGCTTTTATGTTGGTAATAATTTGGTTTCTTGGTCTAGTAAGAAACAAAACTCGGTTTCCCTTTCTTCTTCCGAAGCCGAATACATTGCGGCCGGAAGTGCATGCACACAATTGCTTTGGATGAAACAAGTCCTTAAGGATTATGAGATAGAACAAGGAAAAATGACACTTTATTGTGATAACTTAAGTGCCATTAACATCTCTAAAAATCCGGTTCAACACTCACGCACAAAGCACATTGATATTAGGCATCATTTCATTAGAGATCTTGTTGAACATTCAATTGTAACTCTAGAGCATATGCCTACTAAAAATCAACTTGCGGACTTGTTCACCAAGCCCTTGGACAAAGAGAGGTTTAAAACTCTTAGAATGTCCATTGGCATGATTTGTGTTGATTGATGTGCTTGTGTGAATGTGGGTGGCTTGATAAGCAAAACTTTATTTGTATATCAATATCTTTGAGACCTACTCACTTGAGAAGTAATGATCTTAAGCTAATAACTCTTATTGTTTCTAGATCATGCACTTGAGCTTGAAAAATCATATTTTTGAAAAGTGCACAAATGCTTCTCTTATATGTTTTAGTTTTGAGTATATGTGTTTGAATATGTGTAGATAGTGGATGCATTTAGAAGCCTATTGTTTAGTACATGATAAATGACCTATGATATGTATCCATTTTGCTTCGGCACTACATAGTATTCAACGAGCACCCTCTTGGAAAGGGCTACACGCATTGGTTGTGAAGCCGCCCAATGTTGGAAAGGGCTACGCCTTTGTGTTGAGTGAAAGCCGCCAAGAGGTGTATATGTTTTTGTTAGAAAAATCAAAGAAGAGTTGAAAAGAATCATTAAAAAAAAAAAAAAAAAAATCTTTGATTCTAAGCCTAAAAGAAATGAAAAAACAAAAGGCTTAATGGTGTATAGTTGAGAATTGTGAAAAGCTCGGGTTGACAAACAGAAACGGGAAAAAGAGCCACATGCACACACACGCTCACATGTTGATAACTATTCTTTTAAAGCGAAAATACGGATGAATATCGGTTTGACTTATTTTTGGAAAAGCTTTAGTTGGATAGGTGTGGAAATTGTTTGCATGTTGATATCACAATTACTCCTTCTATATATGTGAGAAGCATTCACACACACACACATATTTTGCTTATGTGCTTGATTCATTAGCAATGTGAGAATATTTTTGAGAGATTAATGAAAATCTATGATTCTCTCTTGGACTTTGAAAAGTGATGAAATATTTTCTCCTATTGCTTGAATGTGTGAATGTTTGAGTCCCTTGTGAACAAATCTACTTGGTGATAATATGTGGAGCATATGTTAAGGGGGAGCTTTAGTTTATTCAACTACGCTTTCTATACGATTTGTTTGCTTAATATCTCATTAACTATCTCTTGTGCCCTTTGTCTATTCCTTGACAAAAAGGGGGAGAAATTGTATACCTCACCTTTGTGCTTATTGGAGACTTTGTCTTAAGGGGGAGAATTCTTGTATTAAGGGGGAGAAAAGAATTCTTGTCTTATTTGTGTTAAGGTGTTTAAGGGAGAGTTTTTAATGTGTTAACATTTATTTACTTGAGATAAGGGAAGTTTTATTTTGCTTATGTGATAGTTTCTCACCATTCTTCTTTGGAAGAAGTTTTTTCTTGTTGGTTGTTTTCTTTTCTCATAGGTACTTTGAAGTTCAAAGAAGGGATTCTTGAAGACTCAAGAAGACTTGAAGATCTTTTAGTCTAGGGATCTCTTTGTAATGTGAGGATGAGAGAATGTTATCAACATTGAGTCTATTGGAGTGATCAATGTATGGTGAGGATGAGGTTTTGCCATGGAATAGCCAAAGGGGGAGATTGTAAGATCTGTTATTTGTATTGGCTTGATTCCATTGCAAAACGCTCTATATTTGTATTAGTAGTTGCTTAAGTATTTCTTGGAAGAAAAGAGCCTCAAAGGTGAAGAAGCAACATCTTGTGCAAATATCGTCTTCAAGGGGAACATCGCTTACTTGGATGCTAAGGTATCAAGATTCCTCTTCCTCTTGCAAGGCGTTAGCGCACACACACACAATTCATACATGTGTGTCCCTGCATCGTTGTGCATCATTTATATAACACATTCACATGATTTTGTATGCTCATGCATTGTGCTCAAATGCTCATACATTTTAGAGTTGCATGTTCTAGGACTATGTCTAGGAAATGGCATTCATATGTGAACTTGTGTTTGTATGTTTGTGTTTCTTGTGTTTTGGACTTGTAATAGTGCTTAATTGATTCCTTATTGAGTCCCGGTCATTTCGGTTACTCATACGTCAAGTTTCGAGTCCAAACGATGTAGCTACGCTACTTTTCGTTCACATTCGTTGAGTTGTGTTCGTCATCGTTTTCCGAGATGAATTCTCAACCATTTTTCAAAGTTTCGTAGTCGTCGTCGTGCGTAAGGGAGTCACGGTTCGTAATCCGAAAACGGATTCGAATTCGGAGTTCGGATGCCCGAATACGGCTTAAGAACGTGAGAGGTGCGCGAGGAGATCGCTTGGCCAAAAGCCAAGCAAGGGGTGGCCACGTGTGGACCACGTGTGCCACACGGCCAGAGCTCCTCTCTGGCCACGTGTGGCACACGCTGGCCACACGTGGACTGGCCAAAGTCCCCCCAAAATTTGGACAAGTTTGCCCCTCATCTCCCTCCTCAAATGATCTCTCTTCCCTCCATTTTTTCACAACTTGAACAATCAAAAATTCTGATCTTCTGCAGTTTTGTTCATGATTTTGATTTACTTACTTTGATCATAACTTCTTCATACGAACTCGAAATCGAGTGATTCAAAAGCCAAAATTGTTGGTCTCGACGAGAGCTACAAACCCCAAGCATTTTCAGAGGCATTTGATTTCGTGATTTTTCGCAGCACTCTGATTTCCAGTACGAGGTCATTAGTTGTATGTGATACTTCTTCTCTTGCAATTTCATTTGATCATCTCTATGATTCTTTCTATTTGTTTGTTGAAATATGTTGAGAAGTATGTTAGATCATATGCTAGGGTTGTATGATTGATTAGTTAATTGAGTTTAGCTTTGTGATTTCTCTTAAATACATTTTTGCTAAACTTGAGATTGATTGAAATTGATTCTAGAAATTGTTTCTATAATGTGCTTCATGTTATTTTCTAGGTTCAATTTCTTGATATAAGAACTAAGATGTTTGTGACATATATTGAATATCTTAATCTTGTTCTTATTGTTTTGACATGCTTTGATTTCTAGATAGATTTGTGATTGTGTGTTGATAGTATATTCTAGATTATCATTAAGCATGTTCATAGAGTGTGTTTGATCTACTTACTCTATTTGTGTGTGCTTGTATCATTTGCATCACCTAGATCATTGCCTTGTAATAGGTTGAAGTCTCTTGTCAAGGTGAGTGAAGCCTATTTGACTTGAGCAAGAAGACTTGGCTAGGAAAGGTTTCCGGATAGCCAAGCAAGAAGCCTTAGTTAGAATCAAGGTGATTCGGATAACTAAGCAAGAAGTCTTAGCAAGGAGTTTGTATACTCCGGATGGTTGAGCTAGGATAGCTTAACTAGGATCTCTTGATCTAGATTGCTAAGCAAAGAAATCTTCCTAGAGGCTTTTTAGTCTTGGATAGGAAGTTGCTCTCTAGAGGTGTGGGATACATCTTAGATAGAGAGTAGGCTAGGTAATTCACTAGGCCTTTGAGAGGTGATTAGGATTTGATAGCTTGAAGTGGATATCATAGTGTTGATAGCTTTGAGTGTGTAAGTTCTTTTCATATAGTGGATTTGCTTCGCCGGTGGTTGTGGATTCAACCCGTGGATGTTTCCTCTTTGAGGTTTTACCACGTAAAAACATTGTGTCTCAATTTTTGTTTTATATTTCCTTATCTTCCATATGTTCTCTTGTATTGATCCTTTTGTATATTGATGCTTACATGAATTGATTCATAATATACAATTGCTATATCATTACAAGTATTCATTTTCATTCTTATATTCCGCATCTTTTTGAATATTGGAAGAATTTGGGACTATACCTATTCACCCCCCCTCTAGGTATAAAACACTAAACTTTAAAGGGAATTTCAGTATATCAACCACGATAATCTAAGCCATTAATTGTAACAAATCGATCCCGCCGTGACCCCCTTTCCTTAATCGGTTAGGCATTGCGGTGGGAAGTTGTTTAGGGTTCATAATAATGGCCCAAACACATTTTAGAAATCAATTGGTTAACATTTATGAGATTCGTTCATTAAGGTAGCTTGATAAGCATTTCCCGGTAATCCACTTGTGATCCCATTAATTCCCTAGCTATTCACTTAATTGTTAATTCCATTTATCTTATCTAGATTTGTTAAGTATTCTTTTATTAGTTATTAGGTTTATTTTTCATGTATGTTTGATGGCTTGACAACCCATTCACTCATCCATATTTTTATGATTTATTTTATTGCATATAGATTAGTTAATTTATTCAACTAATCACTCTAATTCCCTGTGGAACGAATCCCACTTGCCACTTTACTAATTTTCTATCTAAGTGGTGAAAAATCGGTTTTCTAAAAGATCACATTTAAATATCATTTTGTTGAGTACACAAACGACGCTCATCAAAATTGGCGCCGCTGCCGGGGAATTAAAGCGGTTGTTGAATCAATTAACTTTTCTTTGTTTAGGTTTTATTAATTTTTAGTCTTTTAGTTGTTTTTAGTCTTTGAGTTTCTTTTTACTTCTTTGGTAGTTTTTGTTTCTTTTGTTTCAGGATTCTATGGATTTCTTCACGGAATACCAAGGGCCAAGCTATGAGACTCATGGGAATGGCTTCAATGCGGATTGGTGGATGAACCAAGACTCCTTCTCATCATGCCAATCAAATGCCATAGATGATGAGAGGAAAAATTTCATGTAGGATCACTTTCGGGAGATTGAGAACATCCATGCTTCTCAACGAAAGACCATGGAGTTATTCCAATCCGCACAACGAGCACATGAGGAGAGGATGTCCAACCATGTGATCCCTAGTTGGCCGGATCAATCAATAGAATCGGTGTATCCCAAGCAAGGGAGGACAAGGAGCCGTGTGCACGCTCTTGTTCAAGTATTTGAGAATGGTGTGGAAATCGAGGATGAACCGCCTAGGAACCAAGAGCGAAGCACGAAGTTAGAGGAAAAATTGTCTTTGCTTCAAGAGAGATTGGTGAAAACCTCCCAAGGGAAGGAAGAGTTGGAAAGAAAAATACAACTCATGGTAAAGGAGTTGGAAGAAAAGGAGGCCTTGGGGAAGGTGAAGATTGAAGAGCTTGAAGGGAAAAATGAGAAGCTCATTCTTGAAGTAAACATGCTCAAAGAAGAAAATGCTACCTTATGGAGGAAGGTAGGAGAAGTCTCCAACAAGAACAAGGAGTTGGAAATACAAGTTGGGAGACTTGAAGTTGAGAGGAATTCCACATCAAAGGAATTCGAAGACCTTGCAAGGCTATTTGAAGAATCCGAAGAAGAGTGTGCAAGGAAGACAAGAAAGATGCTTATGGAAGTGGAGCGGAAGGAAAAAGCTTTGGAAGAAACGAAGGAGGCACTTGGTAGAAAGGACGAAGCCCTCAAGATAGCAAAAGTGAAGGAGAGTGACTACATTGTCTATGTAGACAAGGTGGAAAAAGAGGTCAAAGAGCTACAATTGAAGCAACATCAAAGGCCACATAGTCACCAACCAAGAGGGAGTTTTCTTAACCATCCTCCTATTTGCTATTTTTGTTTTCAAAAAGGGCACTTCAAAGCTCATTGTTTTAAATTCCATAAGCATGAAAAATTGAAAAAGTCTAGGAATAGGAAGAGTCCACCTAGAGTCAAGCAAATTTGGGTAAGAAAAGACTTGGTTGAACAAGTTAGACCCAAAAGAAAAGAAAAGAAAAGGGGAAATCAACTCAACTTGTTTGGCTTGTGAAAAAGAACATATTTCCAAACTTGATAAAACCTCCTTTAGTTGATGACACCCCTAGCACATGTACATAATTTTGAAAAATCTTTTTGTGCATTTTATTTTTTTTATGCTTTATTTGTTTAGTTTATTTCTTTTGAATAAATGGTGTTCCAAACTCTTGTTGGCAATTGCTTATATTGATTATATTTGCTGGAACTTTCTAATATGTTTTGTGAGTGTATAGATTTTTCTACTGCTTCTTGAGGAAGCAAATGTGTGTTGCTTGTGCGGCAAGGCAAGGTTCTTTATCTCTTGGAAAGAAACAAAGTCAACTTGCAAGTCTTGGAGGGACAAGCAAGCCAAGAGTGCTCATAAAAAGGGCGAGATCCTTATCCTAAGGAAGCAACATTGTGAGAGTTCGATGTGTGGGAGCACCATGCCACGTCTTGCTTAGATGTTAAATCGTGCGCTTGGTGGGAGGCAACCCACTTAGGTACATTTCTTTTCTAGTTTAAATTTTGTTTTTGTCTTTATTTTATTTTTGTTTAGAATAAGGTTGTGAGTTGTTTGTGATAGTGGATCTAGGCTTTGATGATCATATTTTATCCACATGGATTGTGATGATAACTCTTGATGAACTTGCATTGTTATATCTCTTGAGTTGATTATGAGCATATAGGATATTCTTAAGACACTTGGTTACAATATTTTGGGATAAATTTTAAAATGGACATTGATGTGTAGTTAAACTCTTTGATTGTGGATGTATGTTGCGCCGAACTTACCGGTATATGCCCCAAAGACATTGAGGACAATGTCTAATTTAGGTTTGGGGGTATGTGCGCAACATCGTCTCTTGTTTGCAAATTGTGTGCAAATATTTTGAGCTTAAATTTTTCAAAAGTTTTCGAAAATCTTGTGATAATGCCATGCTTGAGCATATTTTGCTTGTTGAGATTGTGCCCTTGTGTGTGCAAGTGAGGAATTGTGTATCTTTGCCGTGCTTAGTTTAGATTAACTTCATGCCATTTAGGGTTGCATTGCTCAAAACGCGCTAGTTCTTTTCTCTTGATGTTAGAGTGAATATTCAATTGTGCTTGAAGATTAGGAATTAATAGTGGAGACTTCCCGTGAGGTTCACAAACACGGCCTTAAAAAGCGTATTTGAGGGAAAGTTTTCACTCTTTAAACACTCATTCAAACACACATGTTATGCATATTTAAAATGTCTCATTCACACTTAAATGTTGTTTGCCATAGAACATATGGACTGCTTGTGGATGCCTTGATTGACTTTGTGGACAAACCTTTAGATATGATTTTAGGCAATGCATGTGAAAAACCACCAAATTGGCCTAAATACTTCCTATCCCTCTAATGTGTGTGCTCCATAGCCCATTTGAAGCCAAACACAATTAAGCTTTTCATTCATGAACCACATTAACATGAAACCATATAGCCTAAACACTAGACTTACCTTGTACCAAATGGTTTGCTAAGGCTTAGGGGTTGAATGTAAGCTTTGAGGAGTATCAAAATGTAAGGCGTGTACTTAGGCAAATTTGTATGTGCAAACACATAAAAAAAAAAAGATGTAATGCAATGCTTGAAAAGAAAAAGAAAAGACAAGCAAAGAAAAGAAAAGAAAAGCATGCAAAAAAGAAAGAAAAGAAAAAGAAAATGATGAATGAGGCACAAACTGCCTAGATCAATTTTGTAGAATTAAATGAGCTACTCAATGAAAATTAAGAGTAGAAAAATGCACAAAGTAAATTGTAAGCCTAGACGCCTAGTGTGGAATATGCAAGTTGTAATGAGTATGTTGTGCTTAATTAGAATGTATGCCTTAGTGTGACCTTTGAGTGTTTGAAATCAATTTTTCCTATTTATTGACTTACCATTCACCTTTGGCCGCATTAAAACTAAATGAAAGACCTATTTGATCTTTAGGGATGTCCACTTTGGAAATTTTGGTTGATGCATGTTCTTTCCGTTCATGGTTTTCAATTCCATTCATGAGACAAATTTTTAGAAATTGTGTTTTTAAATGATCATGTGCAATTATATTTGATATCTTGAACATAAACTCATATTGCATATGGATTGTGAGTGAAGCCTAGGATTCCGTGAGAAAATGAGAGAATCCGGTGAGGATTAGATGTCGAGGCGAATTACATTCTTTTCCTAATGACACTTTAGTTTTGAAGCTTAAGCATCTTGAATATGAAATCGCGTTGCGTGCAATGTTTACTTAGAGTGGCATGTCTTTAATCTTTATTTAGCATATCTTACATGCATTATTTCCTAATGAGTACAACATTGGTTTAATCTCTTCACTTTTGGTTTTGCAAGTCGAAATATTGGCTTTTGAGTCTTTTGCAAAGAGTTGGTGCTTTAATGTGATTATTTTATATTTAGATACATGTCCATTGTGTGCTTATGTTTGTTTTGCTCGAGGACAAGCAAAAGATAGGTTTGGGGGTATTTGATCAAACAAAAATTGGTATGATTTTGGCCCTCATTTCCTTCTCCTTTTGCCTGATTCTTGGGCATTATCCAGTGATTTAATGGTGTAAAATCAAGTGTTTCAGGTTTTATTAGGTTTCAAGAGCATTTGGGATAAAGATGAGGACTTGGGTGCAAAAAGGCTCACAAATGGGAAGAAACAGGGCATTTTCGCCACTTAGACATAAGGAGGTCGCTACATGGGCGCCATGGCGACAGAGGATTCTTCAAGTCATCAGAAGGTCGCCATTTGGTCGCCACTTGAGCGCTATGGCGACAGAGGAAATTGCAAAGCATCTCATGGTCGCCATTTGAGGTCGCCATGGCGACCTACACTTGCAAATGGCGACCACATGGGAATTCCAACGTAGGAATTCCAAAGTGGGAAGGGTCGCCACTTGGTCGCCATTTGGTCGCCATGGCGACAGAAGAACCAATGAGAGGTCGCCATTTGAGGTCGCCATGGCGACCTACACTTGCAAATGGCGACCACATAGGAATTCCAACGTAGGAATTCCAAAGTGGGAAGGGTCGCCACTTGGTCGCCATTTGGTCGCCATGGCGACAGAAGAACCAATGAGAGGTCGCCATTTGAGGTCGCCATGGCGACCTAGAAGGACAAGTGGCGACCACGTTGGAATTCCAGCGTAGGAATTCCAGTGTTGGCATTCAAGAGGGGTATTCTTGTCATTTCATACCCATTTCATACCCTAGCTTTTCACACCTATAAATACATCACTATTTTTCCTCTTTTAGACAACTCTTGACCACCAAGAAACCTCCTTTCTCCACCATTCCTTTTCTCTCCATTTTCTCTTCTACCTAAAACTTAACATCTAGATTACCTCCCCTAATCATTCCTTTTCTTCCCATTTGACTCCACCCATCTAGACACATCCTCATCATCCACTCTTTACACAAGGAGCATCAAAGGCAAGGAAAGGATCAAGCTTACAAAAGGAGACCCATGGGTGATTTCCTAATCTTTTACTTGTCTTCCCTTTGTTTGTAATATGTGTAATTAAATCCCTTTTCTAGGGTTTTGATGTGAGAACATTTGGATTGGGATTTGCTTAAGCTTTAATATATTTTTAATCTCTATTTGTGTTCTATTCATTTTATAATTAGATTCTATGCATTATGTAATTGACATGTATACCCACTAGTTGATTATAATCTTGCTTAGGATAATTTGTTATATAATCTTGATTGGATTGACAACCTTGATGGATTGAGAACATAGTGAGTAGGATAGATTGTCGGAGGGTATATCAACCACGATAATCTAAGCCATTAATTGTAACAAATCGATCCCGCCGTGACCCCCTTTCCTTAATCGGTTAGGCAT
The DNA here is from genome assembly GCA_954870605.1 of Acer campestre. Taxonomy (NCBI): domain Eukaryota; kingdom Viridiplantae; phylum Streptophyta; class Magnoliopsida; order Sapindales; family Sapindaceae; genus Acer; species Acer campestre. The sequence continues at coordinate 30,956,392 of OX940799.1, forward strand.
TGCGGTGGGAAGTTGTTTAGGGTTCATAATAATGGCCCAAACACATTTTAGAAATCAATTGGTTAACATTTATGAGATTCGTTCATTAAGGTAGCTTGATAAGCATTTCCCGGTAATCCACTTGTGATCCCATTAATTCCCTAGCTATTCACTTAATTGTTAATTCCATTTATCTTATCTAGATTTGTTAAGTATTCTTTTATTAGTTATTAGGTTTATTTTTCATGTATGTTTGATGGCTTGACAACCCATTCACTCATCCATATTTTTATGATTTATTTTATTGCATATAGATTAGTTAATTTATTCAACTAATCACTCTAATTCCCTGTGGAACGAATCCCACTTGCCACTTTACTAATTTTCTATCTAAGTGGTGAAAAATCGGTTTTCTTAAAGATCACATTTAAATATCATTTTGTTGAGTACACAAACGACGCTCATCAGCTTGTGACTTGGAAGGTTTGTAAACAATAGTGGAATCCACTCCTTCTTGTGAGAAGTAGTTAGTAGTTCCCTTCAGGGTTGATTCGAGGCTTGAACAATATAAGCGCTCTCCTAATTCCGTAAAGAATGTAGGATTTATTGTTCATTAGAGAATCAATGGTACTTAATGGAAATATATAATTAGAGAGGTATAACAGACATTATGACCCAACTCTAATTATGAACTACTTGTGAAGAATTATACCATATGTTATATCAATGGACACCAAGAGTTATTGGTTTGTGTAAAAACGTCTACTGTTGAGAGAGTTCAACTTCGAGTTTTTAGTGGTATAACACTGAAGTTAATAATCATGAAATATTAATTAAAGAGTTTAATTAAATATTTCTAAGGATTATTGGAGCTTAAAATACTGTTGGTCCATTAGGTCCCCTTGCAAGCCCGATTAATTAAAGTAACAAGGGTCATGGTTAATTAATTGGATTGTCCAATTAATTGTGTTACGAAAGTGACACGTGTCTATTCAGGAATTAATTGAATAATGAGATTATTTAATTAATGAATATTAATGATTATGTTAATTAAATAATTAGATTATTTAATTGTGTAATTAATCATTAGATGGAGGGTGTTGATTGATATTTAATTTTGAATGAAGAAAAGATAATTTGATTATTTTATTTTCATTTAATTAAATATTGAAATTTGAATTTAAAAGAGTTTTGAATTCAAATTAAATCAAATAAATTAATATTAATTAATATCTTTACAGATATCGGATATCTTAAAAGATTTTATTAATTAGTTTTATTTTAAAATATATATATATATGATATATGTTATTTTTAAAATGGACTTAAGTGTGTTGTATCGGATACAAACAAAAAATACACCAACACAAATCACGAACAAAAGGAGAAAAGAAACAAATTAGGGTTTGTAAGAAAAAAAAATATATTATATTTTTAAAGACTTTCTTCTTGGGTGGCCGAATCATCAAATACAAAAAGAACAAGTGTTGTCCTTTTGTGTGTTCTTCTTCTACCTCCGTTCTTGTTCCTGAGTACCGTGACGTGCCCACACGCCGTTACCAATTCCGGGAGATAGCGAGGAAGATCAAGTGGTTCAAATCAGGAGCAGATCGTATTAAAGAGAATGAGCCTCCTACGTAGGTATGAAATCATTTCACCTTCTTTATTGTTTTCGATTATTACTGTACAAATAGGTTTACTTGATGATTGCATAAAATTTTTTAAAATCCTTCCTCTGCGCAATCTGTAACCCTGGGTTCCTACAATTGGTATCAAAGCCAATTTTTGTATAGTATAAATGAATTCGATTGCTCCTGATTGCATGTATGAATGTGTAAGCTCTTTCTAATGATTGTATGATGTTTATATATTTTTATTATTATTATAAACATGATTGATCATTAATTGTATGGTACATTGGGTTTTAAGTTTTTGGAAATTAATTGTCATATTTTTCAATGTAATTTTAATTCCGCTTTGTAATTATTAATTTAATTTTTTTTCTTCCCGATGTAATCGTTCTATGTAAATCAATACTTGTATTATTATGTAACCGTTTATGTAAAACAAGATTCATCGACGAAGAACAACGATCCGGAATGCGAAGCACATATGTCATGCATGCAAATGCAACATTATATATTTGTGCAGCAACATTATATGTTTGTGCAGAACGCCAAATGTGCAATTGTTGCGCACTACAGATATGCAATTGTTGCATATGTATGTTGCATCGAATGTTATGCATGCTTTCTCACTTGTGCACGCCACATATGGTCTCTCATGCAATTGTTGCACAATGCACTAATTTAATACAATAGTTATATTGATTGTGCAACTATCACCCACGCCTAAGCACAATATAATTGTTATATTGTTATATTTGATTCAATATAATTATTATAATATAATTGTTATATTAAATATAATTGTTATATTGTTATATTTCAACTCAAGGCTGCTGTGCAACGCAACTCGCGTAATGCGCTAGGGCTGCACGTTCGTGACTCTAGGATTTGCGTATTCGGAAGCGTGAATGGGCCGGAATATTTTTATTAATGACTTGGGCCTCTAATAAATGTTAAGTGTAACATATGGGCCTTAGTTTATGATTCATGAGATGGATCACAATTAAAAATATTAGAGTCAATCAAGTTGGACTTGGTTAAAAGCTCATTAGATGCAAAAGATGGACTTGAAGAAAATGAATTACAAGAAGACCAAGGAATGCCTTGGATTAATCTTTTGTAATTAGATATTTTTTTAAAAGTTAGATAAACCCATGTACTCGGTCAACTCATGTATGCTTTTATTATGAGATAATTAAAGCATTGTCATGCATATACATATCATTTAGATTATGTGTGCCTACACATATATATATATATATATGTTGATATGTCATACATGCATTATAGCCTTCTATATTATGTGTTTATTTTTTATTTTTAATTTGATTAAAATTGGTAATTCACATAATTGGCTGCAAATTAATGGGATTAGTTTTTTGGAGTAAAAACTTGGTAATTCTCATTAATTACTAATCTTTTTATTAAAGAGTTTAATTATTTAGATTAGTAGGGTCCTATATATCTATTAGGATTAATTTGATTAAGTCCCTAATAAAAATTGGACCTAATAATGTGTTTAGTTTTAATAGTTAAAGCTTGGTAAATACACATTTAATAATTCTAGTCTTAGTAAATAGTTTACATAGATTAGAATTATCACTAATGAACTAGATTTTTAAAAGTTAAAAATCGAATTAGTTTATTAGTTATTGGAATAGGATTCTAATAATTTGTGATTAATGCACTTGATGCTTAGATTGAAATTAGCTGTTTAATCTAGTTTAATTTAGGTGCATTAATATTTATAGAAAACCCTTATTATAAAATAGTGAGTGGGAGAGGGATATATGACATTATATCCCGCGATCTCCATCATTTGTTCAACACCGTGAGATTCGAGTGGGGCCTCGTGATGGCTTTGCTTTCATCCTCCCTAAGGAAGGTTTCCTTAAGAATCAATACCAATGTTGACTTCCTAACGGATAAGATTTCTGAGAGGATTTCAGGATTGACCGACCATAAGGCAGCAATTCCCGAGTTAAGCTCTAGAGATCTAAAATGATGGGTTACGCTCACAAGGTTTTAATTAAATTGGTTAATTATAAACCTAGCTTAATAAACGATGGTTGAATAATATTGGAATAAGAGTTATTCTGGTATATCATTTGATTCAGAAAGTCTCGATCCAACATGCAAGAATTTGATGGACCCTAAGGCGGCACTTACTTGTGGTATGTTGGATTGTCGTGGATTTGAAACATTGTTTTTTTAGGGTTGTTCTTGTTCATTAAACATTTTCATGCATCATGTTTAATTTTATGCCGAACATTCGCATATGTTTTGAATGTATGACTAAATGAATTCTTAATTTATGTTTTCTTAGCAATGTCATCTGCAATATTACAATTCATAACCAATGACAAATTAACTGGTGATAACTACACTAAATGGAAACACAATATCAATGCAATTTTGGTCATCAAGGTCCTTAAGTTTGTGTTTACGAAGGAATGTCCTCCAATGCCTACTGCCAATGCCGCACGAACTGTTCGTGAGGCATACGAGAAATGGGTCTCATCTGATAAGAAGGCTCGAACATATCTGTTAGCTAGTATGATAGACGTGCTTGTCACAAAGCACGAAGCAATGACTTTCGCATTCAAAATAATGGAGTCATTGCAGGCTATGTTCGGGCAACCCTCTAAACAAAAGTGGCACGAAGCTGTTCGTTTCGTTATGCTCGCTTGAATGAAGGAGAGTACATCAATTCAGGAACATGTCCTAAACATGATGTCCTACTTCAACATGGCAGAGATCAATGGCAGGGCCATTGATGAACCCAGTCAAGTGAGCATCATACTGACGACTCTTTCAAAGAGTTTCGATCAGTTTAAAAGCAACTATGGGATGAACAATTTGAGGTTCAGTCTGACTCAGTTGCTTAATGAGCTCATTGTCTTTGAGTCCATGACTAAGGATAACAAAGATAAGACCGGTGAGGCAAATGTTGTTGAACCATCTTCTTCTGGATAAAAGAAGAGGAAGAGGTCTGCTGGGAAAGCTAAGGGTAAGCCTAAACCCAAGAAAGCCCAAAGCAAGAAGAAAAAGGCAAAAAGTAAATGTGATTTACTTGTTCTTGAATCGTGTATAGTGAAAGATGATTCTTCACCCTAGATAGTTGATTCGGGGGCAACTAATCACATTTTTTCTTCTATGCAGTGGACTGATTCTTAGACACAGCTCAAGGAGGGAGCCTTCTCTATGCGTGTTGGGTCAAGGGATGTCATGTCAACCTGAGCAGTGGGTGTAGTTAGACTACATTTTGGAAGTTGTTTCATTATTTTGAATAATGTATTTTTAAGTCCTGGATTTACTCGAAATTTGATTTCAGTTTCAAAGTTGTTGGAACAATTATATTCTGTTTCTTTTAATAATAAGTCTGTTATTATTACAAAAAAATGGTTTGAATATATGTTCAGGATTAAACGAAAACAATTTGTATGTTTTAAGGCTGTTAATACATACTACACTGCTCAACGCTGAATTGTTTAAAGTTGAAAAACCTAAAACTAAACGACAAAAGATTTCTCCAAAAAACGAAACGTATCTATGGCATCTAAGACTTGGCCGTATCAACCTTGACAGGATAGATAGACTAGCGAAAAGCGGACCTTTAAGTGAGTTAAAGGTTGGCACCTTACCTGTCTGTGAATCCTGTTTAGAAGGTAAAATAACCAAGAGACCTTTTAATGGAAAAGGGCTTAGAGCTAAAGAACCACTAGAGCTTATACATTCAGACGTTTGTGGACTGATGAATGTTAAAGTAGGGGGTGGTTATGAGTATTATGTCACCTTTATAGATGACTACTCGAGATACGGATATGTCTACCTAATGCAACGGAAGTTGAAAACTTTTGAAAAGCTCAAAGAATTTCGAACTGAAGTTGAAAATTAGTTAGGAAAGACTATCAAGACTCTACGATCAGATAGTGAAGGTGAGTACCTTAACCAAGAGTTTGAAGACTTCATGGTCGAGTATGGGATAATGTCCCAACTCACAGTTCCTGGTATACCTCAACAGAATGGTTTCGTGGAGAGGAGAAATAGAACCCTAATGGAAATGGTGAGATTTATGATTAGTTTATCATCATTACCAAACTTCTTTTGGGGATATACGTTACAAATAGCGGCATACATTTTGAATGTAGTGCCATCCAAATATGTTTCTAAGACTCATTTAGAGATGTGGAATGGTCGTAAAGTTAGTTTGTGACATTTCCGTGTATAGGGGTGTCCAGCACATGTGCTGAAGAACAGAAGTGGAAAGCTAGAACCCAAGTATGTGGTCTGCTTGTTTGTAGGATACTCCAAGGAGACCAGAGGTGGATACTTCTATAGTCCTAAAGATAACAAAGTGTTTGTATCGACAAATGCAACGTTTCTTGAGGATAACTATATTAGTGACCATAAGCCTCGTTCTAAAATTGTATTGAATGAGTTGGAGCCTGGTAAGACCAGTTCTCAGTCAACAAGAGTTGTTGATCCATTAACATCTGAGAGTCAGATGATTCCTAGTCAGGATACACTACCACCTAGACGTAGTGAGAGGGTTGTGAGATAGTCTGAATGCTATTTGGGTGTATGTGAGGGATAAGATGTTGTCTATGCTGATAGTGTAGATGATCCATTGACATTTAAGAATGCAATGGAAGATCCTAATGAAGAGGAATGGCTTAAAGCCATGAATCTTGAGATGGAGTCCATGTACTCTAACTCAGTCTGGAAACTTGTAGACTTACCGGATGGGGTGAAACCTATATAGTGTAAGTGGATCTACAAGAAAAAGAGAGGAGTAGACGGGAATGTAGAGACCTTCAAGGCAAGGCTAGTTGCCAAGGGTTTTACCCAAAAGAAGGGGGTTGATTATGAAGAGACCTTCTCGCCAGTAGCCATGTTTAAGTCTATTCGGATTCTCATATCCATTGTTGCCTATTTTGATTACTAAATTTGGCAAATGGACGTCAAGACTGCATTCTTGAAAGGCAATCTTGATGAGAGCATCTACATGATGCAACCAGAGGGATTCGTGTCTCTAGATCAAGAGCAAAAAGTTTGCGAGTTGCAAAGATCCATTTATGGACTTAAGCAAGCATCTAGATCATTGAACATAAGGTTTGATGATGTGATCAAAACCTATGGTTTCAAGAAAAACGTTGATGAGCCTTGTGTATACAAGTGCATCATTGACAAGAAAGTAGTTTTCTTGGTCCTATACGTAGATGACAGAACACATTGGGAATGATGTGGGAGTGTTTTCTGATGTAAAGGGCTAGTTGGCTAGCCAATTCCAAATAAAAGATTTGGAAGAGGTGAGTTATGTTTTAGGGATCTAACTTATAAGGGATCGTAAAAACAAATTTATAGCACTGTCTCAGACATTATATATCAACAAGATTCTTGTGTGATTTTCAATGCAGAACTCCAAGAAAGGTAATTTACCTTCCAGACATGGAGTTCACTTGTTTAAGGAATAGTGTCTTAAGACACCTCAAGAAGTTGAGGATATGAGACGTGTTCCCTATGCTTCAGCAGTAGGTAGCTCATGTATACTATGTTATGCACGAGATCGAACATCTGTTTCGCAGTGGGAGTAGCCAGCAGATACCAATCCAACCCATGATTGGATCATTGAGTTGCTGTCAAGACTATTATCAAGTATCTTCGAAGAACGAGAAACTATATGCTATTGTATTCATGACAAGATTTGATCCCGTTATGATGTATAGATTGTTGATCCATTTATGAAGACCTTAATGGCTAAAGTATTTGAAGGTCACCTAGTGGGTCTAGGTTTACAAGACATGTCTCACATGCTTTAGTGAAAGTGGGAGATTGTTGGGGTTTTTGCCCTAAAGCTTGTAGTTTGTAAATGTGAATTGAATAAGAAATAAAAGAAGTAGTTTATTCATTCAAATTGTCTCATACATTTATTTATATCATGTGTACTTAACATCCAAGATTGTCGGATGTAATCTCTAACTGAATATATGAGTGTCATATACAGAGGTATTCAGTTTGAGATGAGCAATCTAAAGAGTCTGTAGATAGCAAATAGAGTTGGGTACTTTATTTTTGGCTAATCTACAGCTGCGGTCCATTCTGTAATGTACGGTGATCTTATTCTAGATCATTCATATGGAGATATAAGAATGGAGACACCTTATATGATGTGATCATATAGGACTGGGCCATGATCTATATGAATCTCTCACCAAGATCCATTACATGATGAGATTCATATATATCAACAAATGATGGCTATATATGGGTGATCTTAATCCTGAGTGTCTTATCGACTCCTTCAGGTTAGATCGTGGTCTTTGATATACCATGGGTGAGGTCAGAGTTGCATTCCTAATCAATATGCTCTGTATCTTGGGATCGCGGTTTGGCTTGTGGCTGGGAAGGTTTGCACACAATAGTGGAATCCACTCCTTCTTGTGAGAAGTAGATAGTAGTTCCCTTAAGGGTTGATTTGGGGCTTGAACAATATGAGCGCTCTCCTAATTCCGTAAGGAATGTAGGATTTATTGTTCATTAGAGAATCAATGGTACTTAATGGAAAGATATAATTAGAGGGGTATAACGGACATTGTGACCCATCTCTAATTATGAACTACTTGTGGAGGATTATACCATATGTAATAGCTATATCGATGGACACCAAGAGTTATTGGTTTGTGTAAAAACGTCTACAGTTGAGAGAGTGCAACTTCGGGTTTTTAGTAGAATAACACGAAGTTAATAATCATGAAATATTAATTAAAGAGTTTAATTAATTATTTCTAAGGATTATTGGAGCTCAAAATACTGTTGGTCCATTAGGTCCCTTTGCTAGCCCGATTGATTAAGGTAACAAGGGTCTCAGTTAATTAATTGGATTGTTCAATTAATTGTGTTACGAAAGTGACACTTGTCTATTCAGGAATTAATTGAAAGATTATTTAATTAATGAATATTAATGATTATGTTAATTAAATAAGTAGATTATTTAATTGTGTAATTAATATATGGAGGGTGTTGATTGATATTTAATTTTGAATGAAGAAAAGATAATTTGATTATTTTATTTTCATTTAATTAAATATTGAAATTTGAATTTAAAAGAGTTTTGAATTCAAATTAAATCAAATAAATTAATATTAATTAATATCTTTAAAGATGTCGGATATCTTAAAAGATTTTATTAATTAGTTTTATTTTAAAATATATATATATATGATATATGTTATTTTTAAAATGGACTTAAGTGTGTTGTATCTGATGCAAACAAAAAATACACCAACATAAATCACGAACAAAAGGAGAAAAGAAACAAATTAGGGTGTGCGGTCACAAAGAAAAACAAAAGAAAAAAAATATATTATATTTTTAAAGACTTTCTTCTTGGGTGGCTGAATGATCAAGCCAAAATTGGTATGATTTTGGCCCTCATTTCCGTTTCGTTTTGCTTGATTCTCGGGCATTTCCCCGTGTTTAATGTTGTTAAATTGAGTGTTTCAGGTTTTATTAGGTTTCAGAAGCAATTGAGATGAAGGTGGAGGACTTGTGCGAAAATGTCTCACAAATGAGAAGAAACAGGGCATTTTCGCCACTTGGGCATAAGAGGGCACCACTTGAGCGCCATGGCGACAGAAGAGTTCCCAAAGGCATCAGAAGGTCGCCACTTGGGCGCCACTTGAGCGCCATGGCGACAGAAGGTCACAAAAACAATCAGGTGGGGTCGCCACTTGGGGTCGCTCTGGCGACCTCCCTTGCAAGTGGCGACCTAGTGCACTTAAGGCATGGTCGCCACTTATGGTCGCCAGAGCGACCTAGAGGATACAAGTGGCGACCTCTACACATTTTGGTCATGTTCGCCACTTGACAAATAGCGAGAAAGATGGTTTTCAGAGCGACCTTTTCATCTAACCGTTTTACGCTCCATGGTCGCCATAGCGACGCCATAGCGACCAAGGCTCCATATCAGCGAATCAAGTCGTTACCAGTACATGTCCATGAGTGAGTATATATATGGAGCGTCTCTTCATTTTCAAGGATCGAAAAATCAGAGCAAATTTCAGAGAATTTCCATTTCAGATCTAGATCATCATCCATGGAACATTATTCATCATCCTCCATTTCTCTCCTTGAACTCATCTAATCCATCCAACCCTCAACACAAAACCTTGATTACTTCACTACATCATTCCTCATCCCACCATTTCTCCACCAAAATCCTTAGTAACTTTCCACCAAAACACCCACATTCCAAGACATTTCCTCAACCTCCATTCCTTGCATCTAGGAGCATAGAGGAGAAGAAGGATTGAGCTTAAAGAAGGTGACCCAAGGGTTATTTCCTTATCATTTACTTCTTTTCATTTATTGCAATTATGTGTAACTAAACCCCTAATCTAGGGGATAGATTTGAGGGACAATTGGTTGTGGTTTTAGTCTAGCTTGTAATGAATCTCTTATGTGTTCTATTCATTCAATTTAATTAGATTCCATTCATTATAATTGACTTGTATATCACTTGTTGATTGCTATCTTGAGTGGAATAATTTGTTATATATTCACATGTGGAGTGACAATCTTTGTGTGATTAAGAACCCATTGGATAGGATAGATTAGTGGTGGGTATATCAACCCCACTAATCTAAGCCTCTAAGTGGTTAACATAATGAGATTGGTACATTAATGATGCTAGTAGCTTACCCACATCCAAGTGTTAATCGATCTATTCCCTAGTTCTCTCATTAATTGATTTTATCACTATTCTTATCAAGGTGTTGAGTATTCTATTTTTCATAACATTTTTGTGTATTTTCATTTGAGTAGTTTAGCATTGGTGGCTTTAGAAACCACACATTTATCAAACTCTATGATTTGTTTTATTGTTCTAAGATTAGTCAATTTATCTAATTAACACTCCTTTCCCTGTGGAACGAACTTGCTCACTATTTTGCTATCAAATCACATTTTTAAAAGGATTAAGTGGCTTTAAAAGAGTTTTCAAGAATCAACCAAAAACTATTATTATTACTATTTTGTTGAGTACACAAACGACCTCATCACTGAATCATCAAATACAAAAAAAAAAAAAAAAAAAAAAAAAAAAACCAATTGTTGTCCTTTTGTGAGTTCTTCTTCTACCTCTGTTCTTGTTCCTGAGTACTGTGACGCTGTTGGGGTTTTTGCCCTAAAGCTTGTAGTTTGTAAATGTGAATTGAACAAGAAATAAAAATAGTAGTTTATTCATTCAAATTGTCTCATACATTTATATATAACATGTGTACTTAACATCCAAGATTACCAGATGTATTTTCAAACTGAGTATATGAATGTCATATACAGATGGATTCAATTTGAAATGAGCAATTTAAAGAGTTCGCAGATAGCAAATAAAGCTGGGTACTTTATTTGTGGTTAATCTATAGCTGCGGTCCATTCCGTACTGTATGGTGATCTTATCCTAGATCATTCATATAGAGATATGAGAATGGAGGCACCTTGTATGATGTGATCATATAGGATTGGGCCATGATCTATATGAATCTCTCACCAAGATCCATTACATGATGAGATTCATATATATCAACAAATGATGGCTATATGTGGGTGATCTCAATCCTGGGTGTCTTATCGACTCCTTCAGGTTATATCGTGGTCTTTGATATACCATGGGTGAGGTCGGAGTTACATTCCTGATCAATATGCTCCGTATGTTGGGATCGCGGTTTGGCTTGTGGCTGGGAAGATCTGCACACAATAGTGGAATCCACTCATTCTTGTGAGAAGTAGATAGTAGTTCCCTTAAGGGTTAATTCGGGGCTTGAAGAATATGAGCGCTCTCCTAATTCTTTAAGGAATGTAGGATTTATTGTTCATTAGAGAATCAATGGTACTTAATGGAAAGATATAATTAGAGGGGTATAATGGACATTATGACCCAGCTCTAATTATGAACTACCTGTGGAGGATCATACCATATGTAATAGCTATATCAATGGACACCAAAAGTTATTGGTTTGTGTAAAAACGTCTACAGTTGAGAGAATGCAACTTCGGGTTTTTAGTGGAATAACACCGAAGTTAATAATCATGAAATATTAATTAAAGAGTTTAATTAATTATTTCTAAGGATTATTGGAGCTCAAAATACTGTGGGTCCATTAGGTCCCCTTGCTAGCCCGATCGATTTAGGTAACAAGGGTCACGGTTAATTAATTGGATTGTCCAATTAATTGTGTTACAAAAGTGACACGTGTCTATTCGGGAATTAATTGAATAATGTGATTATTCACTTAATGAATATTAATGATTATGTTAATTAAATAATTAGATTATTTAATTGTGTAATTAATCATTAGATGGAGGGTGTTAAAGAGAGGTCATCGGTTAGTTTTATAACATATATATTTGATATATATGGTATAACAAAACTGATGCATTGATTGTAGAATAAAAAAAAACTAATGCATTGATGGTAGAATAAAAGAAAACTGATGCATTAGTTACAACAATCAGGTGAAGAGAGAAATAGGGGCAGCGAGAGGAAAAATAAAAGAAGAAAAGAAAAATAAAAACCTTCTAATTTTATTTATTTATAGAGAATTTTTTGTTGCCGCACTTCACCAACAAAAGAACAAGATTTGTCTTTTGTGTGCTCTTCTCTTCTACCTCCATTTTTGTTCCTGAGTACCATGACGCGCCCACACGCCGTTACCAGTTCAGGGTCATAGCGAGGAAGATCAAGTGGTTCAAATCAGGAGCAGATCATATTAAAGTGAAGGAGCCTCCTACGTAGGTATGAAATAGTTTTCATCTCCTTCTTATTGTTTTCGATTATTACTGTACAAATGGGTTTATTTGATGATTGCTTTAAAAAATTTTAAAACCTTTCCGCTGCGCAATCTGTAACCCAAGGATCCTACAATTGGTATCATAGCCAATTTTTGTACAGTATAATCGAATTCGGTTGCTCCTGATTGCATGTGTGAATGTGTAGGCACATATTTAACGAATGTATGATGTTTTTGATTAAATTGTTTTATTTAAAAACATGGTTGATCGTAATTTTTTATGGTGTTGTGGATTTAGAGTGTTTCTGGGTTGTGTAATGTTTTTATATTTTATTTTTTTTTAGTTTTTTTTTATTTACTGCTTATTGTATAATAATAATAAATAAATAAAAAATTGATGTAATCAAATGAAGACCTGGTATACATGAAGATCCACTTTAGTCAAAGAAGGGTGAGGCGCATATTGACTTGCGCGATTGTGCATACCTACGCACATCGTCTTGCAAGACTGCGCATGTTGCTTTGTGCAACACTGCTGGTTGGTATGCAAGCGAGGTGTGTCCCAGTTGCACGGTTTCATTAGCAAGTGTTGCCTAGTGCGTTCCATGCAGATTTCCTTTTTTGGATTCATGAGATGAATCTGTGTGACCCGAAGAGACTAGAAGACTCAGAAATTACAAGAAGACCAAGGAATGCCTTGGGAATATTTTTGTAATTAGATTTCAATTTTTTTTAGGTCAAATAATCCACAACACTCGGTCAACTCATGTATGTGTTTTATTATTTGATGAATAAGCATTGTCATGCATACACATGCGTTTTAAATTAGTTGTGCTTACACATAAATATATGGTGATATATCATACATGCATGTTAGCCTATTTTATTATGTGTTTTAGTTTTAATGTGATTAAAATGGGCTATACGCATAAATGGCTATAAATTAATGGGATTAGTTTTTAGGAGTAAAAACTTGGTAATTCTCATTAATCACTAATCTAATTATTAAAGAGTTTAATTACTTAGATTAGTAGAGTCCTTTAATATTTATTAGGATTAATTTGATTAAGCCCCTAATAATAATTGGACCCAATAATGTGTTTAGTTTTAATAGTTAAAACTTGGTAAATACATTTTTTTTATAATTCTAGTCTTAGTAAATAATTTACATAGATTAGAATTTTCTCTAATGAACTAGATTTTTAAGAGTTAAAAATCAAATTAGTTTATTAGTTATTGGAATAGGATTCTAATAATTTGTGATTAATGCACTTGACACTTAGATTGAAATTAGCCATTTAATCTAGTTTTTTCTAGGTGCATTAATATTAATAGAAAACCCTTATTATAAAATAGTGAGTGGGAGAGGGATATATGACATTATATCCCACATTCTCCATCATTAGTTCAACACCGTAAGATTCGAGTGGGGCCTCATGACGGCTTTGTTTTCGTCCTCCCTAAGGAGGGTTCCCATAAGAATCAATATCAAGGTTGACTTCCTAACGGATAGGATTTCTAAGGGGATTTCGGGATTGATCGACCCTAAGGCGGCAATTCTCGAGTTAAGCTCATGAAATTTGAAATGATGGGTTACGCTCACAAGGTTTTAATTAAATTGGTTAATTATAAACCTGACTGAAATATACGATGGTTGAATGTTAAAGGAATAAGAGTTATTCTGGTATAACATTTGATTGAGAATGTCTCGATCCAACATGCAAGAATTTAACTGACCCTAAGGCAGCACTTGCTTGTGGTATGTTGGATTGTCGTGGTGTAGTAACACTTTTTAGGGTTGTTCTTGTTCATTAAACATTTTCATGCATCATGTTTAATTTTATGCCGAACATTCGCACATGTTTTGAATGTATGAATGAATGAATTCTTTATTTATGTTTTTTCAGCCATGTCAACTGCACTATTACAAATCATAGCCAATGACAAATTAACTGGTGATAACTACACTAAATGGAAACATAATATTAATGCAATTTTGGTCACCAAGGACCTTAAGTTTGTGCTTACGGAGGAATGTCCTCCAATGCCTACTGCCAATGCCGCACGAACTGTTCGTGAGGCATATGAGAAATGGGTCTCATCAGATGAGAAAACCCGAACATATCTGTTAGCAAGTATAACAGACGTGCTTGTCACAAAGCACGAAGCAATGGGTACTGCATTTGAAATAATGGAGTCATTACAGGCTATGTTCGGGCAACCCTCTGAGCAAAAGCAGCACGAAGCTGTTCGTTCCGCTATGCTCGCTCGTATGAAAGATGGTACATCAGTTCGAGAACATGTCCTGAACATGATGTCCTACTTTAACACGGCAGAAATCAATGGCAGGGCCATTGATGAACCCAGTCAGGTGAGCATCATACTGACGACTCTTCCGAAGAGTTTTGATCAGTTCAAGAACAACTATGGGATGAACAAGCTTAGGTTCAGTCTCACACAGTTGCTCAATGAGCTCACTACCTTTAAGTCCTTAACTAAGGACAGTAAGAGTAGGACCGGTGAGGCAAATGTTGCCGAACCATCTTCCTCTAATAACAAGAAGAGGAAGAGGTCTGCTGGGAAGGCGAAGGGTAAGCCCAAACCCAAGAAAGCCCAGAGCAAAAGGAAAGGCGCCTCCATCGACAAGAGCAAGGGAAAATGTTTCCATTGCGACAAAGTCGGGCACTGGAAGAGGAATTGTCCTCAATATCTGAAGGAGGTAGCCAAGAAGAAGACAACGAAAGGTAAATATGATTTACTTGTTCTTGAGTCATGTTTAGTAGAAGATGATTCTTCACCTTGGATAGTTGATTCGGGGGCCACTAACCATGTTTGTTCTTCTTTGCAATGGACTGATTCTTGGAAACAGCTTGAGGAGGGAGCTTTCTCTATGCGTGTGGGGTCAGGGGATGTCGTGTCGGCATGAGCAGTAAGCGTAATTAGATTGTGTTTTTGTAATAATAATTTTATATTATTGGACAATGTATTTTTCATTCCTGGATTTACACGGAATTTAATTTCCGTTTCTAAATTGTTAGAACAATTATATTATGTTTCTTTCGATAATAAATCAGTTATTATTACAAAGAATGGTCTGAATATTTGTTCAGGAATTAATGAAAATAATTTATATGTGTTAAGACCGTTAATACATATAACACTGCTTGACACCGAAATGTTTAAGGTTGAAAAACCAAAAACTAAACGACAAAAGATTTCTCCAGAAAACGAAACGTATCTATGGCATCTAAGACTTGGCCATATCAACCTTAACGGGATAGATAGACTAGTGTAGAGCGGACCTTTAAGTGAGTTAAAGGTTGGCACCTTACCTATTTGCGAATCCTGTTTAGAAGGTAAAATGACCAAGAGACTTTTTACTGGAAAAGGGCTGAGAGCTAAAAAACCACTAGAGCTTATACATTCAAACGTCTGTGGTGTAGGGAAAAATACCGTAGTACACGCAGCGGAAGCGAGACTATAAAAAATAGATTTAGTGGCTTTTTAAAAATTTTCCTTTTTATGAACCTTAACCCTTTTAATTAATTAAACATACATATAATCAACAAAAGAAGAATACCTTTTGTCGCGTGATCCGATTGACTTACGTCGATGGTGTTAGGATTATGCCCAATAGGAAGAGTGTAATATTGTAATTAACAATCTTTTTCATATTAATAAAGTGATTTCTGGTTTAAACAAATATTATAGCATTTATAGTTTAATATTATAATTGTCAAAGTAAATAATCATAAGGTCTAAAGACTATGAGAAAAGAAGAATTGTTCGTACATCTGGATATGTATGTGGTAGACACAATTCTTTAGTTAGTCTTGAATATTGTTCACAACTTAAGTTAAAGGTTGGGCACCTTTATCTTGTTAAAGTTGTAGAATTCTTTTGCTAGCATTTGAGTGGGATCAAATGAGATATGATGAGTCTAAAATCATCGGAGTGTCTTCGAGCAAAAGAATCTAGTGCACTGGGTGCATTGAACTGGATCACAATGAAATACTTTATCTATAACCGTCAGTAGATAAAAGTCATTTCATTATCAGGACAATCGGAGAGTCTATCTTAATCCTAAGATAAATGATGGACTTATGGTTGCAAGTGATATCATTTGAGTTATCAATGAGTACGATTATATCGCATAGTCTATCCTCGATAGTTTGGTGATATTCATTTATTAATCGATAGAGGACTTCATTTATAGATATGGACATCGTGGCTCCATTTATCAAATGAGAGTATAATATCATCATATGGATGTTTTGAGGTAATTGGATATTAAATCTCAACGTTGAGTTTTCGATAGTGTCTATTGAAAACATGGCTTCTGGACAAGTCAAAATATCCAAGTTCAAAACGTGGTCATATGAGTAAATATGGTAACTTAGAGAGTTATAGGCGGTCTATGAACTCTTGGGGGTTTACTGATATTAATCATGAGGATACACTATCTCCAACATGATTGTCTAGGGTATAAATGAGGAAACATCTTCCTTTTCTGTCTTTATTTAAGAGTTCAATTTTAGCTCTTTAGTGGAATGAGTTAAAATTAATGGATCGGACCTAAGTGAATCATTTGTTGATTGTGATTAGGTTATGTCTATTGAAGCTTAAATTTAGATAGCCCGCCAAGATCCCCGATCTACACGGACTTGCATGGATCACTTGATATATTCTACCGGACCAATTTAAGGGTCCATCTAGAATTGCATTTAATATATTAAGAATATAATTTGCACATTATTTATGTAATGGGTTGCTCAATTATATTTATATATTAATGTATGACATGTGGGCTTGTTTCTTTTAGTAAGAATGGGTCTAGTTCACATGTGGGCTTTTTATTTAAAGTCCAATGGATTAAATGAAATAAGAAAATAATATATAGCCCATTTATTTTAAGTGGGGCGGCAAAGGTGAATTAATTAACCTAATATATTATTTTGTTTCATTGTTTAATTAAATAAGAATTAATTAATTTATTTATTTATTAATTGTTTAATTAAGAAACAAATCTTTTCTGATTAGGAAATATGATTCCTAAAGGTATACTATTGGTAGTAGTATACTTAAATTAAAAGGCTTGTTTGACAAGGAAATAAATAATTAATTTTATTTATTTAATCAAATAAGAAGTCTTTTTATTTAGTCAAATAAAAGAATAAAAAGATTTATGAGTTGGAATAGGGTTTGGGAGTCTTAAACTAAATAGGAATTAGGGTGCAATACAAACTCCTTTTGGCTTGAGTATTGCGGCAACCCTAGTCCCTTTTAGGTTAGAGATTTCGGCCACCCTAATAAAAAGAAAGAAAGAAAATTTTGCCACATATATAAGTGGACTTATAGAATTCGGCCACTTAGGGTTTTTGTGTGCTTGATTCTATTTTCTTCTTCTTCTCAATTCATAGAAAGATTAATTTTACTCTACTACAACATAAAAGAGACATAGATTATTCTTTGATGGTATACTATTTGCTTATTCATCAATAAGCTTGTGTGTACAACATCGATCTTGGTTTACGCGAGTTTCGATCATTAGATTGAGAACTCAAAAGTGACCGGAATAATCTTAGTATTATTTTGATTGTTTTTGTGACTAACAAAGAAGAGAAAAGTTTGTTTTGTCCAATCACAGGCTTGCAATTCAAAGAAAAGGGAGACCACGCTCCTAGGTGATCCACGTTCGTGCTAGGATTGAAGATCTTGCGGATTACCATCGACGTAAGTCAATCGGATCACGCGACAAAAGGTATTCTTCTTTTGTTAGATAATATATATCTTTAATTGATTTAAAGGGTTAAGGTTCATAAATGGAAAAAATTTTAAAAGCTACTAAATCTATTTTTTTAGTCTCGCTTCCACTGTGTGTACTATACGGTATTTTTCCCTACAGATGGTAATCCGCAAGATCTTCAATCCTAGCACGAACGTGAATCACCTAGGAGCGTGGTCTCTCTTTTTCTTTGAATTGCAAACCTGAGATGGACAAACAAACTTTTCTTTTCTTTTGTTAGTCACAAAACAATCAAAAGAAGACTAAGATTATTCCGGTCACTTTTGAGTTCTCAATCTAATGATCGAAACTCACGTGAACCTAAATCGATGTTGTACACACAAGCTTATTGATGAACAAGCAATTAGTGTACCATCAAAGAATAATCTTTTCACTCTTTTTTGTTTTTAGTAGAATAAATTTTCTTTCTATGAGTTGAGAAGAAGAAGAAGAAGAAGAATTGTTTCAAGCACCACAACACCCAATATCTTGATGGCCGAATTCTCTCTCTTTTCTATTTAGGGTGGCCGAATTCTTTCTCCCAAAAGCATTAGGGTTGCCGCAATTTTCACTCCAAAAATATAGGAGTTTTAGTTGCACCCTAATTCACTTCTAGTTTTCTTAAGAGTTCAAACCCTAATCCAACTCATAAATCTTTTTATTCTCTTATTTGACTAAATTAAAAGGACTTCTTATTTGATTAAATAAATAAAATTAATTATTTATTTTCTTGTCAAAAAAGTCTTTTAATTTAAGTATACTACTACCAATAGTATACCTTTAGGAATCACATTTCCTAATCAGAAAAGATTTGTTTCTTTAATTAAACAATTAATTAATAAATTAATTAATTCTCATTTAATTAAAACAATGAAACAAAATAATATATTAGGTTAAATATGACCTTGCCGCCCCACTTGTATAAAATGGGCCATATATTATTTTCTTATTTCATTTAATCCATTGGACTTTAAATAAAAAGCTCACATGTGAACCAGACTCATTCTTACTAAAAGAAACAAGCCCACATGCCTTTCATTAATATATTAATATAATTGAGTAGCTCATTAAATAAATAATGTGCAAATTATATTCTTAATATATTAAATGCAATTCTAAATGGACCCATAAATTGGTCCGGTAGAATATATCAAGTGATCCATGCAAGTCCGTGTGGATTGGGGATCTTGGCAGGCTATCTAAATTTAAGCTTCAATAGACATAACCTAATCACAATCAACAAATGATTCACTTAGGTCTGATCCATTAATTTTAACTCATTCCACTAAAGAGGTAAAATTGAACTCTTAAATAAAGACAGAAAAGGAAGATGTTCCTCATTCATACCCTAGACAATCATGTTGGAGATAGTGTATCCTCATGATTAATATCAGTAATCGTCAAGAGTTCATAGACCGCCTATAACTCTCCAAGTTACCATATTTACTCATATGACCACGTTTTGAACTTGGATATTTTGACTTGTCCAGAAGCCATGTTTTCAATCGACACTATCGAAAACTCAACGTTGAGATTTAATATCCAATTACCTCAAAACATCCATATGATGATATTATACTCTCATTTAATAAATGGAGCCACGATGTCCATATCTATAAATGAAGTCCTCTATCGATTAACAAATGAATATCACCAAACTATCGAGGATAGACTATGCGATATAATCGTACTCATTGATAACTCAAATGATATCACTTGCAATCATAAGTCCATCATTTATCTCAAGATTAAGATAGACTCTCCGATTGTCCTGATAATGAAATTACTTTTATCTACTGACGGTTATAGATAAAGTATTTCATTGTGATCCAGTTTAATGCACCCAGTGCACTAGATTCTTTTGCTCGAAGACACTCCGATGATTTTAGACTCATCATATCTCATTTGATCCCACTCAAATGCTAGCAAAAGAATTCTACAACTTTAACAAGATAAAGGTTCCCAACCTTTAACTTAAGTTGTGAACAATATTTAAGACTAACTAAAAAATTGTGTTTACCACATACATATCCAGATGTACGAACAATTCTTCTTTTCTCATAGTCTTTAGACCTTATGATTATTTACTTTGACAATTATAACATTAAACTATAAATGCTATAAGATTTGTTTAAACCAGAAATCATTTTATTAATATGAAAAAGATTGTTAATTACAATATTACACTCTTGCTATTGAGCATAATCCTAACATGTGGACCGATGAATATTAAAGCAAGGGGTGGTTATGAGTATTATGTAACCTTTATAGATGACTACTCAAGATACGGATATGTCTACCTAATGCAACGGAAGTCGAAAACTTTTGAAAAGTTCAAAGAATTTCGAGCCGAAGTTGAAAATCAGTTAGAAAAGACTATCAAGACTCTACGATCAGATCGTGGAGGTGAGTACCTTGACCAAGAGTTCGAAGACTTCATGGTCGAATATGGGATAGTGTCCCAACTCACAACTCCTGGTACACCTCAGCAGAATGGTGTCGTGGAGAGGAGAAATAGAAACCTAATGGAAATGGTGAGATCTATGATTAGTTTCTCATCGTTACCAAATTCTTTTTAGGGATATGCGTTACAAACAGTGGCATACATTTTGAATGTAGTGCCATCCAAATCTGTTCCTAAGACTCCTCTAGAGTTGTGGAATGGTCGTAAAGTTAGTTTGCGACATTTCCGCATATGGGGGTGTCCAGCACACGTGCTGAAGAACAGAAATGGAAAGTTATAACCCAAGTCTGTGGTCTGCTTGTTTGTAGGATACTCCAAGGAGACTAGAGGTGGATACTTCTATAGTCCTAAAGATAACAAAGTCTTTGTATCAACAAATGCAACATTTCTTGAGGATAACTATATTAGTAACCATAAGCCTCGTTCTAAAATTGTATTGAATAAGTTGGAGCCTGGTGAGACCAGTTCTCAGTCAACAAGAGTTGTTGATCCATTAACATCTAAGAGTCAGATGTTTCCTAGTCAGGATACACTACCACCTAGACGTAGTGAGAGGGTTGTGAGACAGCCTGAACGCTATTTGGGTGTAAGTGAGGGACAAGATGTTGTCTCTGCTGATAGTGTGGATGATCCATTGACATTTAAGAATGCAATGGAAGATCCTGATAAAGAGGAATGGCTTAAAGCCATGAATCTCGAGATGGAGTCCATGTACTCAAACTCAGTCTGGGAACTTATAGACTTACCGGATGGGGTGAAACCCATAGGGTGTAAGTGGATCTACAAGAGAAAGAGAGGAGTAGACGGGAAGGTAGAGACCTTCAAGGCAAGGCTAGTGGCCAAGGGTTATACCCAAAAGGAGGGGGTCGATTATGAAGAGACCTTCTCGCCAGTAGCCATGTTTTAGTCTATTCGAATTCTCTTATCCATTGCTACCTATTTTGATTACGAAATTTGGCAAATGGATGTCAAGACTGCATTCTTGAATGGCAATCTTGATAAGAGCATCTACATGATGCAACCAGAGGGATTCGTGTCTCCAGATCAAGAGCAAAAAGTTTGCGAGTTGCAAAGATTCATTTATGGACTTAAGCAAGCATCTAGATCTTGGAACATAAGGTTTGATGAAGTAATCAAAACCTATGGCTTTGAGCAAAACGTTGATGAGCCTTGTGTCTACAAGCGCATCATTGACAATAAAGTAGTTTTCTTGGTCCTATACATAGATGTCATCCTACTCATTGGGAATGATGTGGGAGTATTGTCTGATGTAAAGGGCTGGCTGGCCAACCAATTCCAAACGAAAGATTTGGGAGAGGTAAGTTATGTTCTAGGGATCCAACTTATAAGGGATCGCAAGAATAAATTTATAGCACTGTCTCGGGCATCGTATATCGACAAAATTCTTGTGTGATTTTTGATGCAGAACTCCAAGAAAGGTAATTTACCTTCCAGGTATGGAGTTCACTTGTCTAAGGAACAGTGTCTAAAGACACCTCAAGAAGTTGAGGATATGAGACGTGTTCCCTATGCGTCAGCAGTAGGTAGTCTCATGTATGCTATGCTATGCTATGCACGAGACCAGACATCTTCTTTGCAGTGGGAATAGCCAGTAGATACCAGTCCAACCCAGGATTGGATCATTGGGTTGCTATCAAGACTATTCTCAAGTATCTTCGGAGAACGAGAAACTATATGCTAGTTTATTCTGAACAGTATTTGATCCCGTTAGGATATACAGATTTTGATTTTCAGTCAGACAGGGATTCTAGAAAATCCACCTCTAGATCAGTATTCACCCTTTGTGGTGGAGCCATTTTGTGGAGGAGTGTTAAGCAATCTTGTATTGCTGATTCCACCATGGAAGCCGAATATGTAGCCGCTTGTGAAGCTGCTAAAGAGGCTGTTTGGCTCCGCAAGTTCTTGAGTGATATGGAAGTTGTTCCGGATATGGATAAGCCCATCACACTTTATTGTGATAATAGTGGTGCTGTGGCTAATTCCAAAGAACCAAGAAGCCACAAGAGAGGTAAGCATATGTAGGGAAAAATCGTACCCGCAGCGGAAGCGAGACTAAAAAAAATTAGTTTGAGTAGCTTTTAAAATTTTTCCAATTTTATGAACCTTAAACCCTTTTGATTAATCAAACATATATAATAAAGTAATAAAAGATTAATACCTCTTGTCGCGTGATCCGATTGACTTGCGTCGATGGTAATCCGCAAGATCTTCAATCCTAGCACGAACGTGGATCACCTAGGAGCGTGGTCTCCCTTCTCTTTGAATTGCAAACCTGTGATTGGATTTAAACAAACTTTTCTTGATTTGTTAGTCCCAAAAACAATCTAAAGGAACCTAAGATTATTCCGGTCACTTTTGAGTTCTCAATCGTATGATCGAAACTCGCGTGAACCTAGATTGATATAGTATTCACAAGCTTATTAATGAACAAGCAACTAGAACACAATCAAAGAATAATCAATGTTCCTTTTGTTTTTAGTAGAATAATAGATATATAACTATGAGTTGAGAAAAAGAAGAAGAAGAAAAATTCTGCACCAAAAACCCTAGTTCATAAAATGGTGGCCGAAATCTATATGTGTACATATATATGTGGCCGAAATTTCTCTTCTTCCTTCTTTAGGGTTGGCCGAATTCTCTTCCTAAAATAATTAGGGTTGCCACAATTTCCAAACAAAATTAATTAGTTTGAATTGCACCCTAATTCCTATTTAGAAAAGATTTCCAAAACCTAATCAAACTCATAAATATTTTATTCCTTATTTGACTAAAATAAAAAGACTTCCTATTTGATTAAATAAATAAAATTAATTATTTATTTTCCTTGTCAAACAAGTCTTTCTATTTAATTATACTACTACCAATAGTATACAAATAGGAATCGTATTTCCTATTTAGAAAAGATTTGTTACTTTAATTAAACAATTAATTAATAAATTAATTAATTCTTATTTAATTAAATAATGAAACAAAATAATATTAAATGCCATTATAGCATGTTGCCGCCCCACATATATACATTGGGCCAAATATTATTTTTCTTATTTCATTAAATCCATAGGACTTTAAATAAAAAGCCCACATGTGAACCAGACCCATTCTTACTAAAAGAAACAAGCCCACATGTCATCCATTAATATATAAATATAATTGTGCAGCCCATTATATAAATAATGTGCATATTATATTCTTAATACATTAAATTGCAATTCTAGATGGACCCTAAATTGGTCCGGTAGAATATAACAAGTGATCCATGCAAGTCCGTGTGGATTGGGGATCTTGGCGGGCTATCCAAATTTAAGCTCCAATAGACATAACCTAATCACAATCAACAAATGATTCACTTAGGTCCGATCCATTAATTTTAGCTCATTCCACTAAAGAGCTAAAATTGGAATGAGCTAAAATTGAACTCTTAAATAAAGACAGAAAAGGAAGATGCTTCCTCATTCATACCCTAGACAATCATATTGGAGATAGTGTATCCTCGTGATTAATATCAGTAATCGCCAAGAGTTCATAGACCGCCTATAACTCTCCAAGTTACCATATTTACTCATATGACCACGTTTTGAACTTGGATATTTTGACTTGTCCAGAAGCCATGTTTTCAATAGACACTATTGAAAACTCAACGTTGAGATTTAATATCCAATTACCTCAAAACATCCATATGATGATATTATACTCTCATTTAATAAATGGAGCCACGATGTCCATATCTATAAATGAAGTCCTCTATCGATTAACAAATGAATATCACCAAACTATCGAGGATAGACTATGCGATATAATCGTACTCATTGATAGCTCAAATGATATCACCTGCAACCATAAGTCCATCATTTATCTCAGGATTGAGATAGACTCTCCGATTGTCCTGATAATGAAATTACTTTTATCTACTGACGGTTATAGATAAAGTATTTCATTGTGATCATGTTCAATGCACCCAGTGCACTAGATTCTTTTTCTCGAAGACACTCCGATGATTTTAGACTCATCATATCTCATTTGATCCCACTCAAATGCTAGCAAAAGAATTCTACAACTTTAACAAGATAAAGGTGCCCAACCTTTAACTTAAGTTGTGAACGATATTCAAGACTAACTAAAGAATTGTGTCTACCACATACATATCCAGATGTATGAACAATTCTTCTTTTCTCATAGTCTTTAGACCTTATGATTATTTACTTTAACAATTATTAAACTATAAATGCTATAAGATTTGTTTAAAACAGAAATCACTTTATTAATATGAAAAAGATTGTTAATTACACTATTACACTCTTGCTATTGAGCATAATCCTAACAATCTCCCACTTGCGCTATAGCAAATGTGCCATATCTCTCAAGCCCATGTTCTCTAGGTGCCCATCGAAACTCTTCTGAGGTAGAGCCTTTGTGAAGGGATCCGCTAGATTTTCTGCTGACGCGATTTTGGTAATCGTCACGTCACCTCTTTGAACAATCTCCCTTAAAAGATGATATTTCCTTTCAATGTGTTTACCTCTCTTGTGACTTCTTGGTTCTTTCGAATTAGCCACTGCTCCACTGTTATCACAGTAGATAGTGATCTGCTTATTCGCACTAGGAACCACTTCTAAGTCAATCAAGAATTGGCGGAGCCAAACAGCCTCTTTGGCAGCCTCGCATGCAGCAACATACTCAGCCTCCATGGTGGAATCAGCAATATAAGATTGCTTGATACTCCTCCATATAACTGCTCCTCCTCCAATAGTAAACACAGCCCCTGATGTGGATTTTCTGGAGTCAGAATCTGATTGAAAATCAGAATCTGTATACCCAACGGGAATCAAATCCCCTCCAGAGTATACAAGCATATTATCTCTCGTTCTCTTAAGATACTTGAAAATATGCTTGACTGCCGTCCAGTGATCAGGACCAGGTTTCGATTGAAACCTGCTAACTATGCCAACAGCAAAACAAATATCTAGTCTAGTGCAGAGCATTGCATACATGAGACTTCCAACCGCCGAGGCATATGGAACTCTGCTCATGAATTGCTCTTCATGCTCATTCTTAGGAACTTGTTCCTTAGAAAGCTTGATTCCATGTCTGAAAGGTAACATACCTTTCTTGGAATCCTGCATGGAAAACCTAGACAAGATCTTGTCTATGTATGAAGCTTGGGATAATGCAATCGTTCTATTCTTTCTATCCCTTATAACTTGGATACCTAGAATAAAACTTGCTTCTCCTAAGTCCTTCATATCAAATTGTTTTGCTAACCATTCTTTTACTGATGTCAATACACCTACATCGTTTCCGATGAGTAGTATATCATAAACATAAAGAATCAGGAAAACCAACTTGTCGCCCTTAATCCTTTTGTATACACAAGGTTCGTCAAGATTCTGAATAAATCCAAAACCTTTGACAGCTTGATCGAACCTTATGTTCCAAGATCTGGATGCTTGCTTTAATCCATATATGGATTTCTGCAACTTGCATACCTTTTCCATTTGGCCCTTTTCAATGAATCCCTCTGGTTGCATCATGTAGATGCTTTCGTCAAGACTTCCATTAAGGAAAGCTGTCTTGACGTCCATTTGCCAAATCTCTAGATCTAAAGATGCTGCAATGGATAAGAGTATCCTAATGGATTTAAGCATGGCCACAGGAGAGAAGGTTTCCTCGTAATCGATACCTTCTTTCTGTGTATATCCTTTAGCTACCAATCTAGCTTTAAAGGTTTCCACCTTTCCATCCATACCTCTTTTCCTCTTGTATACCCACTTGCACCCAATGGGTTTTATCCCTTTAGGCAAGTCTACAAGGGACCAGACTTTGTTATCGAACATAGATTCAATCTCGGATTGCATTGCCTTTTGCCAATGGCGACTATCAACATCCTCCATAGCTTCCTTGTACGTATAGGGATCATCGTCGTCCGGGAGATTCTCTACAGATTCTCCCAGACCGATGTATCTTTCGGGTTGTGTTCTAACCCTCCCACTACGACGAGGAATGGTAGGTTGTTGACCTAGTGTTGGATCGGAAATTACAATTGGGTTAGGTTGTGTAACCTCTCATGGAATTGTATCTCCTAACATCTCATTCAGGACAATTCTACTTTTAGGCACAAAATCATTCATATAGTCCTTTTCCAGAAATTTAGCATTTGTCGAAACAAATACTTTAAGATCTGAAGGACTATAAAAATAATATCCTTTAGTTTCTTTCGGATACCCTACAAATATACATGTTTCTGAACGGGACTCCATCTTTTCTGTCTTTCCTTTTAACACGTGCGCAGGACATCCAAATATCCTTAAGTGTCGTAAACTAGGCTTACGCCCAGTCCACAACTCATGCGGTGTTTTAGGAACAGACTTAGATGGTACATGGTTTAGAATGTATATTGCAGTTTGTAAAGCATATCCCCAGAAAGAAATAGGAAGTGTTGAATAATTCAACATAGACCTAACAATATCCAAAAGAGTTCTATTTCTCCTTTCTGCTACCCCATTTTGTTGAGGTGTACCAGGTGCAGAAAACTGAGAAACTATCCCATTATCAATAAGATATTGCTGAAACTCACTAGATAGATATTCTCCACCACGATCAGATCTCAAGATTTTTATGTGTTTCTCAAGGTGATTTTCCACTTCAGCTTTAAATGCTTTGAACATGTCAAAAGCATCCGACTTATGTCGCATGAGATACATATAGCCAAATCTTGAGTAATCATCTGTGAAAGTGATGAAGTACTCATATCCACCTCTAGCTTGAATGCTCATAGGTCCACATACATCAGTGTGTATCAATCCTAAACATTCAGTGGCTCTTGCACCTTTGGCAGAGAACGTCCTTTTGGTCATTTTACCTGCCAAACAAGATTCACAAGTTGGTAGATCATCAACCTTTAAGTCACTCAAAGGTCCGTCACTTACCAATCTTTTAATCCTATTAAGGTTAATATGACCTAAGCGTAAATGCCATAGGTAGGTTTCATCTGTTGATAATTTTACTCTTTTATGATTAGGTTCCGTTATTTCTGTGTCTAACGAGTGAGAGATATTTCTATGCAAAAAGTATAGACCGTTTTCCAATGTACCTTTGCAAATAACTTTGTTATTCTTACTAATAATAAAAGCTTTATTAAAAGTAACCGAATATCCAAATTTATTCAAAACAAGAAACTGAAATTAAATTCCTCTTGAATTGAGGTACATAATAAACGTCTATCAAATCTAAATGCTTTCTAGAATCCAAACAAAACTCTAATATCTCCCACTGCACTTGCAGACACTAACGTTCCGTTGCCCAAGCGCAAATTGATCTTATTCTTATTTAGCCTTCTCCTTTCTTGACACCCCCGTAAGGAATAACAAACATGATTAGTGGCTCCAGAGTCTACGATCCAAGAATCTGTAGAATCTACCAGAAAAACATGTTTCAAGATAATTCATATTACCATGTTCCTTTTTATTCTGAGACTTTGGGCAATTACTTTTCCAATGTCTCTTTTCACCACAAAAGAAGCACTTCCTTTTGATCTTGGTTACTTTCTTAGTCTCTTTCTTGGTAGGCCCAAGTTGCTTTTTCTTCTATTATTCCTTGACCTTCTGACGGGTCTTAATAGTAGCAACTTTACCAACCATATGAATCTCTTCTAGAGACATCATCATATTAGCAGCAGACCCTATTCCTTCATGCTGCTGTTGCAACACGTCGGAGATGGTAGCCATTTGGCCATCTCATTAGAGGTCTTCCACTGCTCATACTCGTCTTATTAGATTCATTAGTAAGAGCAGGTGGTTTAGGAGTAGTTAGAACAAAATTTATATTTTTTTTCAGCTTGCAGCAACAACCCAATTTTCCTTTTCCATGTGACATAATTATTATCGGTTAAACTTTTATCTTTCAGGATGTTCATAAGTGATGGGGTCATGATTTCTTAATTAAACAAAAATTAATATAAGTAAATAATCATTATAAAGCACTTTTAAATATTTATCTTGAATTAAATGAATAACTCAATCATAAAAATTCAACGGTGATCTAACACCCATAAGTGTTACGCCTCCTTTGGGAGTTCGCACCATTTACTAGTTAGACTAGGTCCCACCTAATTGTTAACATAACAACCAGCGTTTTCAATTTTAGCCTTGCAATTTTACTGACAAGAACTCTTTGGAGGATATCAATAAAATTACATTGAGTGTGTTACCAAGATATCGACCCTCAATTTTCTCTCACGAAAATCCCTCCTTTGGGAGTAGATCTCGTTAGAGTCCATTGTCTAGTCTATCCTTGTAAGGAAGTATATTGCTAAATTCCATTTATGGACGCCCCTTTGGGGGATTACCAAAAATAATTAAGCTCAACTAATCTTGGAAGCCATAGGTGTTACAAAAACACCTTCTCCCACTCAATTATTTAAGGCGTGTGATTAAATCCCATAGAATGATTTACCAAGTTATCTAGATGCCAATTTAGATACCTAAATCATTCAATGCATGTTCATACCAAAAGAGATATATGAGTGGCACTCCTATTCAATATGTCATGTTATCATACAACAACAAAAATTGTAATATTTAAGCATAAATTAAATAGCAACAATTTTGGCCCATCCTAGAAAAACAAATAAATTACATTGATATAGGAATACAAGATCTTCGAGTGGCCCATCACCATAAGCCCATCCTCCAGCCTCCCTCCACGGGATTGCACGGCCCATAACCACACGTAAGGGGCTGCCATGCGCAGCCCATGGGCCTTGCATGGCAGCCGTGCGCAGCCCTCTTGGTGGCAAGGCTGCCGTGTGCAGCCCACTGGATTTCGGGCATACCATGCGCAGCCCAATCCACTCCTAGGGTGCGCACGGTGCTCGTTCTCGGTTCCGGTTGCTTCGTTTCTTCGATTCTTCGATGTAGAACGTGTTTACAATTTAATTTAATCAAATAAAATTACTGCAGAAATTTTTTTTTTTTTTTTTTATATGACAGTAAAAAAATACTGCACATTATAATAAATAATACATTAAAAAACTGCAGCAATTTTTAATACATAAAAAAAAATTCTAGCAACTACCAAGAAGGAATTATGGCAATGATAGACCACCCTTCTTGTTACAATTCCAAAACCAAAAATACATAGAAAATCTAGGGCCAAAATCGAGCAATAACAATCCACATAAAAACATATATAAATCCATATATCACATGTAATTATATATGCGAATACCTAGAGTGTCATCTCTTTCTAAAACATGCATAATCACAATAAAAAGAAATCGATCCACGTATATATACGTTAATTAATTAAAAGGGTTCAACCTAGGCTCTGATACCAATTGTAGAGAAAAATCGTACCCGCAGCGGAAGCGAGACTAAAAAAAATTAGTTTGAGTAGCTTTTAAAATTTTTCCAATTTTATGAACCTTAAACCCTTTTGATTAATCAAACATATATAATAAAGTAATAAAAGATTAATACCTCTTGTCGCGTGATCCGATTGACTAGCGTCGATGGTAATCCGCAAGATCTTCAATCCTATCACGAACGTGGATCACCTAGGAGCGTGGTCTCCCTTCTCTTTGAATTGCAAACCTGTGATTGGATTTAAACAAACTTTTCTTGATTCGTTAGTCCCAAAAACAATCTAAAGGAACCTAAGATTATTCCGGTCACTTTTGAGTTCTCAATCGTATGATCGAAACTCGCGTGAACCTAGATTGATATAGTATTCACAAGCTTATTAATGAACAAGCAACTAGAACACAATCAAAGAATAATCAATGTTCCTTTTGTTTTTAGTAGAATAATAGATATTTAACTATGAGTTGAGAAGAAGAAGAAGAAGAAAAATTCTGCACCAAAAACCCTAGTTCATAAAATGGTGGCCGAAATCTATATGTGTACATATATATGTGGCCGAAATTTCTCTTCTTCCTTCTTTAGGGTTGGCCGAATTCTCTTCCTAAAATAATTAGGGTTGCCGCAATTTCCAAACAAAATTAATTAGTTTGAATTGCACCCTAATTCCTATTTAGAAAAGATTTCCAAAACCTAATCAAACTCATAAATCTTTTATTCCTTATTTGACTAAAATAAAAAGACTTCCTATTTGATTAAATAAATAAAATTAATTATTTATTTTCCTTGTCAAACAAGTCTTTCTATTTAATTATATTACTACCAATAGTATACAAATAGGAATCATATTTCCTATTTAGAAAAGATTTGTTACTTTAATTAAACAATTAATTAATAAATTAATTAATTCTTATTTAATTAAATAATGAAACAAAATAATATTAAATGCCATTATAGCATGTTGCCGCCCCACATATATACATTGGGCCAAATATTATTTTTCTTATTTCATTAAATCCATAGGACTTTAAATAAAAAGCCCACATGTGAACCAGACCCATTCTTACTAAAAGAAACAAGCCCACATGTCATCCATTAATATATAAATATAATTGTGCAGCCCATTATATAAATAATGTGCATATTATATTCTTAATACATTAAATTGCAATTCTAGATGGACCCTAAATTGGTCCGGTAGAATATAACAAGTGATCCATGCAAGTCCGTGTGGATTGGGGATCTTGGCGGGCTATCTAAATTTAAGCTCTAATAGACATAACCTAATCACAATCAACAAATGATTCACTTAGGTCCGATCAATTAATTTTAGCTCATTCCACTAAAGAGCTAAAATTGAACTCTTAAATAAAGACAGAAAAGGAAGATGCTTCCTCATTCATACCCTAGACAATCATATTGGAGATAGTGTATCCTCGTGATTAATATCAGTAATCGCCAAGAGTTCATAGACCGCCTATAACTCTCCAAGTTACCATATTTACTCATATGACCACGTTTTGAACTTGGATATTTTGACTTGTCCAGAAGCCATGTTTTCAATAGACACTATTGAAAACTCAACGTTGAGATTTAATATCCAATTACCTCAAAACATCCATATGATGATATTATACTCTCATTTAATAAATGGAGCCACGATGTTCATATCTATAAATGAAGTCCTCTATCGATTAACAAATGAATATCACCAAACTATCGAGGATAGACTATGCGATATAATCGTACTCATTGATAGCTCAAATGATATCACCTGCAACCATAAGTCCATCATTTATCTCAGGATTGAGATAGACTCTCCGATTGTCCTGATAATGAAATTACTTTTATCTACTAACGATTATAGATAAAGTATTTCATTGTGATCCTGTTCAATGCACCCAATGCACTAGATTCTTTTGCTCGAAGACACTCCGATGATTTTAGACTCATCATATCTCATTTGATCCCACTCAAATGCTAGCAAAAGAATTCTACAACTTTAACAAGATAAAGGTGCCCAACCTTTAACTTAAGTTGTGAACGATATTCAAGACTAACTAAAGAATTGTGTCTACCACATACATATCCAGATGTATGAACAATTCTTCTTTTCTCATAGTCTTTAGACCTTATGATTATTTACTTTAACAATTATTAAACTATAAATGCTATAAGATTTGTTTAAAACAGAAATCACTTTATTAATATGAAAAAGATTGTTAATTACACTATTACACTCTTGCTATTGAGCATAATCCTAACAGCATATATAGAGGAAATATCATCTCATCAGAGAGATAGTGCAGAGAGGAGATGTAACCGTGACTAAGGTGGCATCATAGTGTTGGTACCCAGGGTTACAGATTGCGCAGCGGAAAGGTTTTAAATTTTTTTTATGCAATCATTAAGTAAACCTATTTGTACAGTAATAATCGAAATCAATAAGAAGGAGAAGAAACTATTTCATACCAACGTTTGTAGGCTCCTTCACTTTAATACGATCTACTCCCAGATTTGAACCAGAAGATCTTCCTCGCTATGACCCGGGATTGATAACAGCGTATGGGCGCGTCACGGTACTCAGAAACAAGGAGGATGAAAAGACACATGAAAGCAACACCTTGCTATGTGTATAGAATGCAGTGACCAAACTTTTAAAACAAAAAATTTATATTATTTTTTTTTTTCTTTTTCCTAGTTAGGCCGCACCCCTCATTCTCTTCTCTTCTTTTTGTTTTATGCAACCTTTGCAAAAACTAACTCACACACAATTTGCATTCCTCAAATCCTAAAACTTGATGCACTTATATATATATATATATCAAATTGTGTAAGTTGACTATATATGTATTAGCATTCGGTTGTTATTTTAAATTAAAAATATATCTCATATATCTTTAAAAACAAACCAAATCTATTTGATTTAAAAAGAAAATCTTTATAAAGATATCTCATATCTTTTAAAAGATAATTAAACATTTATTTTTGAATTTAAACATTTTAAATTCAATTTCAAATATTTAATTTAATAAAATAAAATAATCATATTATCTTATTTTATTGAAAATCAAATATCAACTAACACCCTCCATTTAGTGATTAACAACATAATTAAATAATCTTATTATTTAATTTATTTAATCACCATTATTCATTAATTAAATAATCTCATTATTCAATTAATTCCCGAATAGATATGTGTCACTTTCGTAACACAATTAATTGGACAATCCAATTAATTAACCGTGACCCTTGTTACCTAAATCGATCAGGCTAGCAAGGGGACCTAATGGACCCACAGTATTTTGAGCTCCAATAATCCTTAGAAATAATTAATTAAACTCTTTAATTAATATTTCATGACTATTAACTTCGATGTTATTCCACTAAAAACCCGAAGTTGCACTCTCTCAACTGTAGACGTTTTTACACAAACCAATAACTATTGGTGTCCATCGATATAGCTATTACATATGGTATAATCCTCCACAAGTAGTTCATAATTAGAGCTAGGTCATAATGTCCGTTATACCCCTCTAATTATATCTTTCCATTAAGTACCATTGATTCTCTAATGAACAATAAATCCTACATTCCTTATGGAATTAGGAGAGCGCTCATATTGTTCAAGCCCCGAATCAACCCTTAAGGGAACTACTATCTACTTCTCATAAGAAGGAGTGGATTCCACTATTGTGTGCAAACCTTCCCAGCCACAAGCCAAACCGCGATCCCAACATACCGAGCATATTGATCAGGAATGCAACTCCGACCTCACCCATGGTATATCAAAGACCACGATCTAACCTGAAGGAGTCGATAAGACACTCGGGATTAAGATCACCCACATATAGCCATCATTTGTTGATATATATGAATCTCATCATGTAACGGATCTTGGTGAGAGATTCATATAGATCATGGCCCAGTCCTATATGATCACATCATACAAGGTGCCTCCATTCTCATATCTCCATATGAATGATCTAGGATAAGATCACCGTACATTACGGAATGGACCGCAGCTGTAGAATGACCACAAATAAAGTACCCAGCTTTATTTGTTATCTACGGACTCTTTAGATTGCTTGTTTCAAACTGAATCCATCTGTATATGACATTCATATACTCAGTTTGAAAATACATCCGGCAATCTTGGATGTTAAGTACACATGTTATTATAAATGTATGAGATAATTTGAATGAATAAACTACTTCTTTTATTTATGTTTAATTCACATTTACAAATTACAAGCTTTAGGGCAAAAACCCCAACACACAGGACAATCATGCTGATCCATTTACGAAAACCTTACCAGCTAAAGTGTTTACGGGTCACCTAAAGAGTCTAGGTTTACAAGACATGTGTCACATGCTTTAGTGCATGTGGGAGATTGTTAGGGTTTTTACCCTAAAGCTTGTAGTTTGTAAATGTGAATTGCACAAGAAATAAAAGAAGTAGTTTATTCATTCAAATTGTCTCATACATTTTGTTATCCGAAAATCGTTAATGGGATGAAATTCCAAATAACAACTTTAAAAGGACCAAGATCGAGATTGATTCTGGTCGAAGGGGTATCACGTAGTTTGATACCGACTATGTCCCTATCAATGCAAGTACGACATGGAATACTAGAAATCAAACAAAAACAAGTTTTTATTCATCGTCCTTTTGCATTACAGATCTATGACTATGTATTTAGGAGTTAAAACAATGTATGATCGTTTGGTAAGTAATCGAGATGGTGGTGATGGAGAATCTGTGCCTGTCGATAAGTAGAATTTGACTGTAGGGTTTTTTGTCCCCATCCTCCACTTTTTTTATGAATAAGTAGTTGTATATATAGGTCTTGTTGCTTGCCACGCACTCCTATAATCTTGGTCTAGGGTTTGGCCAGTGCAGGATCCTCCTTTTTTTTGGAGCTAATCTCGGAGCTTTACGTACAAAATCCGTAGAATCTAGTCTTTCCTTCCTAGGAGGAGTTAATCTCGTGACTTAAACTGTTACCTTCCTAGTAGGATTCTTACTGTGTTGTCCTGCTCAAAATAGGATTCTCTGACGGGAAGGAGTTTACTATCGTGTTTAATGGGTCCCTCATGGAGTTTATAGTTTCTAGTGTGAGAATCTTGCTGCCTAGTATCCTTCTGCTTGTCGGGCTGGCTACACCAGAGAGTGTAGAACAGTAAGCATTCTGCTGATGAAGTAGGGGGATATCTAGCCAATATCATACCGGGATGTTTTAGTGGTACTCTGTGTCGGGGTGCTGCGGGGTCCATACTACAGCAGGATACTCATTGGAACTTCATGCCGAGGTGCTGCGGGGTTCATAGGAAGCCCGGTCACAGCTGGGTTGGATCCCACTGTAATCCTAGTGGGAGGTCCGGCTCGCAGCCGTATTTTCTGAACTAAGATGCTGGTGGGGTCCTTGAGAAGTTGGGGAGAAGCCAGACTGGTCCCCTGTGGGAGGGTTGTGTACTCGGACCAGTCGGTGTCCGCCTTTGTCGTGGTAGCCGAATGGTGCATGTACTCCTATATTCTCCTTGTGTTGAGGTCGAAAATTCTTCCTTGGTCCCTCACCACTTTTGGCGGTTAACAGAAGTCCCTCCTAACTTGGACACTGATACCTTGTCGGGGTCGGAGTCAGGATTTTGTCATTGCTTGAAGGATTTTCTGCCTTATCTGCTTATTTCCTTGTCTGACTAGTTTTCCACTTAGGAGGAGGAAATCTTTATTTTGTACGTTATAACGGGTTGCGTGTCGATTACTGATTGGGTTCCTCGTTTTCAAAAATAGTCGTTTTTGGTACGATTAATGCGGAAAAACGCCTCTACCCATTCTTTCAGTCACCGATTCCGGTTTTTGGGTGTGTAACTGTCATCCCTCCTCTATAAATAGACCGGCTTCACTGGCGCTTTCTCTATCACTTTCAGACTTTCAAACTTTCAAAATCAACCGAGAACAAAAACTCTTGCTTTCTTTCCTTCTTTGCTTTCAATCTTCCAGAAATTTCTCTTCCAATCTTCTTCTTCAATGGCTTCTCCTTCCAAACTTCCTACTTCTCACGAACTTACCACTGAGAAAAACCCTTCTACAGCGACGACCTCTGTTCATCCCGACCCCGTCTCATCACACCAATCTGATAGCATCGACTGTAGGAAAAAATATACCCGCAGCGGAAGCGAGACTAAAAAAATAGTTTGAGTAGCTTTTAAAATTTTTTCCTTTTATGAACCTTAAACCCTTTTAATCAATTAAAAATATATAATATATATAACAAAAGATTAATACCTCTTGTCGCGTGATCCGATTGACTTACGTCGATGGTAATCCGCAAGATCTTCAATCCTAGCACGAACGTGGATCACCTAGGAGCGTGGTCTCCCTTTCTTTGAATTGCAAACCTGTGATTGGATTAAACAAACTTTTCTCTTGTTCGTTAGTCACAAAAACAATCAAAAGAAACCTAAGATTATTCTGGTCACTTTTGAGTTCTCAATCTAATGATCGAAACTCGCGTGAACCTTGATCGATGTTGTATACACAAGCTTATCAATGATTAAGCAAATAGTACACCATCAAAGAATAATCTATGTTTCCTTTTTGCCTTAGTAGAATAAAAAAATCTCTTTCTATGAGTTAAGAAGAAGAAGAAGAAATAAATTCTGCACACAAGCCTTAGGGGGTGGCCGAATTCTATAAGAGGCCTTATATAGGTGGCCAAATTTCTTCTTCTTTTTTTTACCCTAGGGTGACCGAATTCTTTCCCCAAAAATAACTAGGGTTGCCGCAAATCCTCCTACAAAAAGGAGTATGATTTGCACCCTAATACCTATTTTGTTTAAGACTTCCAAACCCTAATCAAACTCATAAATCTTTTATTCTCTTATTTGACTAAAATAAAAAGACTTCCTATTTGATTAAATAAATAAAATTATTTATTTATTTCCTTGTCAAACAAGTCTTTCTATTTAATTATACTACTACCAATAGTATACCTTTAGGAATCATATTTCCTAATGAGAAAAGATTTGTTTCTTAATTAAATAATTAATTAATAAATTAATTAATTCTCATTTAATTAAACAATGAAAATAAAATAATATTTAAGGTTAAATAACCTCCTTGCCGCCCCATATATATTATTGGGCCAAATATTATTTTCTCATTTCATTTAATCCTTTGGACTTTAAATAAAAAGCCCACATGTGAACTAGACCCATTCTTACTAAAAGAAACAAGCCCACATGTCATCCATTAATATATAAATATAATTGAGCAGCCCATTACATAAATAATGTACAAATTATATTCTTAATATATTAAATGCAATTCTAGATGGACCCTAAATTGGTCCGGTAGAATATATCAAGTGATCCATGCAAGTCTGTGTGGATTGGGGATCTTGGCGGGCTATCTAAATTTAAGCTTCAATAGACATAACCTAATCACAATCAACAAATGATTCACTTAGGTCCGATCCATTAATTTTAACTCATTCCACTAAAGAGCTAAAATTGAACTCTTAAATAAAGACAGAAAAGGAAGATGTTTCCTCATTCATACCCTAGACAATCATATTGGAGATAGCGTATCCTCATGAATAATATCAGTAATCGCCAAGAGTTCATAGACCGCCTATAACTCTCCAAGTTACCATATTTACTCATATGACCACGTTTTGAACTTGGATATTTTGACTTGTCTAGAAGCCATGTTTTCAATAGACACTATCGAAAACTCAACATTGAGATTTAATATCCAATTACCTCAAAACATCCATATGATGATATTATACTCTCATTTGATAAATGGAGCCACGATGTCCATATCTATAAATGAAGTCCTCTATCGATTAACAAATGAATATCACCAAATTATCGAGGATAGACTATGCGATATAATCGTACTCATTGATAACTCAAATGATATCACTTGCAACCATAAGTCCATCATTTATCTCAGGATTAAGATAGACTCTCCGATTGTCCTGATAATGAAATTACTTTTATCTACTGACGGTTATAGATAAAGTATTTCATTTTGATCCAGTTCAATGCACCCAGTGCACTAGACTCTTTTGCTCGAAGACACTCCGATGATTTTAGACTCATCATATCTCATTTGATCCCACTCAAATGCTAGCAAAAGAATTCTACAACTTTAACAAGATAAAGGTGCCCAACCTTTAACTTAAGTTGTGAACAATATTCAAGACTAACTAAAGAATTGTGTCTACCACATACATATCCAGATGTATGAACAATTCTTCTTTTCTCATAGTCTTTAGACCTTATGATTATTTACTTTAACAATTATAATATTCAACTATAAATGCTATAATATTTGTTTAAACCAGAAATCACTTTATTAATATGAAATAGATTGTTAAATACAATATTACACTCTTGCTATTGAGCATAATCCTAACATCGACGCCCTCTTCAGTATGGAGGCGGCCGACGTGGTGGATGATTCCCTGACCTCGGAAAAGAAGAAGCGGGGTCGAGAGGGGGATGGTGTTGCTCATGATACCCCGCTGGCTCAACGCCGTCGTTCCACTCGAAACCCGTGAATCAGGTCGGGTTTTCACAATCAACCAGAAGACCCGGTCTTGATCCGTGACGAGGTGGGCGCCTGAAAGTCTGGCGGTGACGAGGAAGGTGGCGGACCTGATATCACCCTGGTCGGGGTCCAAACTGGTTCCTTCGCCGTCTTTCACGATGGTCGGATTATACCCGACTCTGTATGCACAGTGGATACGCTCAACAAGCTACGGGAGTAGTACAAGATCCCGGAGTACATCACTCTCTCTCTTCCCCACAGGGGTTATGACGTATACACCCCGCCTCAAGACCGCCTGCTGATCCACAAAACAGCTTTTGAGTGTGGAGTCCGGCTTCCGCTGCATCCTACTCTCCACCGGGCTCTCGTTGCGCTTGAATTGGCCCCTCTCCAAATCTCACCAGGCTTCTGGAAGCACCTGACAGGGTTCTTAGTGCTCTGGAAGGAGCAGTGCAAAAAAGATCACATAGAGCGAGAGCCGGGGTTGGACGAGCTTCGCTTCCTCTTCAACATTACGAACATGGTGCCCTAGGGTCAATTTTATCTGCGGGCATCCAACGACTTGGAATTCACTGTCCCAAGGGTAAATGTTAAATACTCAGTGCCCTGGAAGAAGGAATGGCTCGTGGTGGAGGGCGAATGGGGGCGTACTGCCTTCATTGAGGGACATGAGTACCCCGTCCCTACCCAATTTACGGCGAGGGACAAATGGGCGAAGGGGGTGCTAGCTCCCGAGTCCCGGGACATTCTTACAAGGATCCTGAAAAAGGGGTACACCAACATGCAGTATCCCACTCTGGATCCCTTTGAGGGAGTCCGATTGGAGTGGTACTTGAAGATATCCCTCGCTCTTCCTGGTGAGTTGATTGCATCTTGCTATTTTGCTTTTTCTTTTACATTTTCTCATTCTTTTTCTCATAAAGCTTCTTTCCTTTTTGCAGTGTCTGCTGCCCCGATGACAGCGGGGTCTCCAACCTCCTTGGGAGCGGGGGATTTGACTCTGCTAGCTTATGCTTCTCCTGTCCCTTCGCCTACAATTACTGACAAGACCGTGTCGGGGTCCATCCGAGCGGGAACCGATCCCAACCCTCCTCCTGCTCCAACAAAGACAACTGCTCCTACTCCAACGGGGTCTAGGGCCAAGACTCCGGCACGCCTTCATTCTACTCCTCCATCCCGTTCGAGGATTACGACAATGCTGGCCAGGGCGGCTAAGGTCCGAGGTTCTGGAAGGTCGGCACAGAAGAAGGCCGCTCCTACAACACAAACCTCTCCTGTTCTTCCTCCTACTGCAGCTTTTCCCGAAGATCCCACGAGAAACTCGATGGAGGAGGCAACTGTCCACATCCCTGCCCCCGCTGCTGATGTGGCTTCTGGATCGGGGTCAAGGGGTGCTACCTTTGACGAGGTGGTATCCCGCTTTGCAGCTTCATGCCCCGGTGGAAGTTTGATGGACATGGCCAAGCTTCCTACAGATGTCTTGGTCACTAAGGGGACCTCTGTTCTGGCTAAGGTAAATCCTTTAATTCTTTCTTGCTATTTCCTTCTTTTGGCAAAAAACTAACTTGTTTTCTTCTTGCAGGGTTTCAAGTTTGCCATGGCCTTGGAGAGGCAGCTGCTGACCCTGAAGGAGGCTTATATTGGCCTCCAAGTGAAGCTAGAGGCTACTCAGTAGGAGCTGGTCCAGACCCAACAGAGCATAGCTCCTCTGCTTCAAGATGCCAAAGACGCTGAAGAAGGGAGGCAGAAGGCCTTGGTGGCTCTTAGGCGTGCTGAACGTAGTCTAAATACTAAGACGGTCAGGTCCCTAAGCCGTCGGGAGGAGAGGGAGTGCGTGAAACGAGAGAAAAGGCTGCTGCAAAGCGAGAATCAACTCTTACGGGACACTATAGCAGGCTTGGAGGCTCAACATGGGCCTTCATTCGAGGATGGCTACTTCACAGCCTGCTACGAGGTGGCCACAGCTTTGCCTCCTCCCTTTGACCTTAAAGCAGCTTTGAATTGGGATTGGGAGCAGATAATTGCAAAGGCTGCCCAGCTAGCTAGAGGGGATCAAGAAATAGACCCCCCTTCATAGGAGGTAGCTCACCTAGGTCAAGGAGTTGGCTTAGCTGCAGAGATCCAGCTTGATGGCACTGGGGGAATTGCTCAGGATCCTCCTACCATTGGAG
This sequence comes from Acer campestre, assembly GCA_954870605.1. Lineage (NCBI taxonomy): Eukaryota > Viridiplantae > Streptophyta > Magnoliopsida > Sapindales > Sapindaceae > Acer > Acer campestre. Next base: position 30,997,149 of record OX940799.1, read on the forward strand.
AACAAGTGAGGGATCCTACGTCTACCTCAGAAGTAGTCCTGGTGGAGGTGGAGGAAGAGAAGGAGGGGCCAGCTAGATCCGGGGTCCCAGTAATTGAAGGGACTCGGACTGAGTCTTCTGTTGTGGAGGAGGGCGTTGCCATTCAAGTCGCAGATGTTGAGGGGGCCCAAAACAACGCAGTTGCCACGGGCTTAGGAGAGGAGGCAGCCGGTCAAGGAGAGCATTTGGAGGGGGGGAAAAGAAGACTGATCTGGCCCTTTTCGCTGTATATATATATTTTTAGGAGTTTTACTTATATATTTTGTAGCCCGACTTGGGAGTTGGGCACCCCGTTCTATTTAATATAGCAGCTTCATTTTTCTAATCCATACTTTTGTTTTGCTTGCTTTGGTACTTAGAAATTTTCCACAACATATAAATTTGTGAACAAGTTGATCCCGAATGAATAAATGTGTTATAATAGAACTGACCACAACATGCTTATATCTTGTAGTTGTAAGGACTAGTGGATCTGACACTAATCAAATCCTCCTTTAATCGGACTCTCGTGAACACGTAACAGTATAAAGTGTAGAGAATCCCGCCGAGGGAACCTGGTACTTGCAACAATTTTGTTTTGATGATGATAAATTTCTAAGTCCCCTCTGTCTGTTGATCTTCTGTCGGGGTAACCTGGTACTTATAACAATTGGACTTGATGAACCTCTAAGCCCCCTCTGACTGTGGATCGTCCGTCGGGGTGGAAAAATGGAGAAATAAAGGACCAAGTATCCCGACGAGGCATCCCAATGTGACTGCAGGTTTGTCCTGGTAGGAAACTAAAGCCACTTTAGCATCAAGCTTCTTGGAGGAGGGTATTCCCTGACCACGACAGCAAGAGCGCCCTGAAGTTATTTCCTGGTCTTGAAATGGTGAAGTAAGGAACCAGGTACCCTGAGGTAGCCTGATCTTACTGTAAGTCTGTCCTGGTAGGCAACTAAGGCCACTTTAGCACCAGGCTTCTCGGAGAAGGATATTCCCTGAGCCTTGAGGCTATTTCCTGGTCTTGAAATGGCGAAGTAAGGAACCAAGTACCTTGAGGCAACCCGATCTTACTATAAGTCTGTCCTAGTAGGCAACTAAGGCCACTTTAGCACCAGGCTTCTCGGAGGAGGGTATTCCCCGACCAAGGCAGCAGGAACACCCTGAGGCTATTTCCTGGTCTTGAAATGGCGAAGTAAGGAACCAGGTACCCTGAGGTAACCCGATCTTACTGTAAGTCTGTCCTGGTAGGCAACTAAGGCCACTTTAGCACCAGGCTTCTCGGAGGAGGGTATTCCCCGACCAAGGCAGCAGGAGCGCCCTGAGGCTATTTCCTGGTCTTGAAATGGCGAAGTCAGTAATGGCGAAGTGCGAGTATTAAGTAGGAGATATTGGAGAATCTAGTAGGAGACTTTGAATATTGAACACAGAAGAACCATATGGAAGAAGAAACTGCTTTTATTGAATTTCTTAAAGGCTAATTGGCACGAATACCCCCTGAACTATACCCGAATTTGCACCTCACCGCCTGAACTTTTTTTTTCGGCATTAAACCCTCTAAACTCAACGAAATTTGCAATTGTTAACAGAAATCCAACGGAACCCTAATTCCGTCCAGGAAAATTACACTAAGCTCCCCTGATTATATATATAATTGTATTAAACCCCAAAAAATATAATAATATTACCCGAATACCCCTCTGACCAAATTTTAAAAATAAAAATTTAAAATTTAAAATTTAAATAATGGTTAAATAATAATAAAATTTTGAATTTTATTATAAAGACAATAAAATAAAGGGAAATTATTATTCTCCCCCCTGTAGTTTGCCATATTCTCTATTTTCCCCCCTCTAGTTTCAAAATTCTCTAAATTCCCCCCTCCCATGTACAAATACAACCAATTTCATCTTATAAAAATAGACATGGGAGGGGGGAAATTAGAGAATTTTGAAACTAGAGGGGGGGAAATGGAGAATATGACAAACTATAGGGGGGAGAATGATAATTACCCTAAAATAAATATAGAAATGAAAAAATTAAATTGATTTAACAATTATTAAATTATCTTCTTTTTTAAAAAAAAAAATATCCCTAAATATAAACCCATATAAATATTTAAAATATTAAAGAGAAATAAAATAATGGTTAAATAATAATACAATCCCCTTTCAATAATAATAATAAATTCTTTTTTTTTTTATAAAGACAATTAAATAAATAGAGAAATGAAAAAAAAAATCTCTATTTATTTAATTGTCTTTATAAAATAATAATAATAATAATAATAATAATAATAATAATTATTATTATTATTATTATTATTATTTAAAATTTAGAATTTAAATAATGGTTAAATAATAATAAAATTCTGAATTTTATTATAAAGATAATTAAATAAATAGAGAATGAAAAAAATAAATTGATTTAAAAATTATTAAATTATCTTTTTTATTTAAATGTCACTAAATATAAAACCCATATAAATATTTAAATTATTTAAGAAAAATAAAAATAATGGTTAAATAATAATACAATTCCCTTTCAATAATAATAATAATAATAATAATAATAATAATAATAATAATACAATTCTTATTTTTTTTTATAAAGAAAATAAAATCTTTAAGAAATTAAAACATCTTTAAAATCTTTACCATCCATCTCATAGATGGACGGTGAAGAAATATTTATTAAAACAAATTCAAATTAAAAAAAAAAAACATTTTTTAAATAGATTGATTGATCGCAATTACAAAAAAATAAAATAAAATAATAAGTTTCTCCATTAATGAAGATATAAAGATCCATCAATGTTCTTCTTCTTCTTCTTTTTTTATTTTTTTTTATTTTTTTTATAATTAGATTTCATTTATTGGTTTGTGAAATGTGTTTTTTAAATTAATTTTTTAACTTAATAAACATAGAGAAGAGAAATCCTTAAAATAAAAAATTTCGAATAAATATTTTTAAATGAACTTCGATCCATCTAATTAAATGAACACCTATTTCTCCATCCAATCCTTAAAAATTTTCCTTCTCTAAAGAAAATAAAAAATTTAAATTTCCAACACCCAGAAAATTTAAAATAAAAAATTTAATTTTTAATTCTTCTATATGTGCTTTTAATTGGATTGATGTTCAATTTTTTAAATTTTGTATTTGTATTATTATAATTATTTTGTAATTGAGATAAATCAATCTATTTCAAAAAATGTTTTTTTTTATTTGAATTTGTTTTAATAAATATATCTCCACCGTCTATCTATGAGATGGATGATTGAGATTTTAAAGATGTTTTAATTTTTTAAAATTTTATTTTCTTTATTAAAAAAATCAGATTTGTATTTTTTTTTTTTTTTGAAAGAGAATTGTATTATTATTTAACCATTATTTTTATTTTTCTTAAATAATTTATATATTTATCTAGGTTTTTCTATTTAGGGATATTTAAATAAAAAGATAATTTAAATAATTGTTAAATCAATTTATTTTTTTCATTCTCTATTTATTTAATTATCTTTATAATAAAATTCAGAATTTTATTATTATTTAACCATTATTTAAATTATAAAATTTAAATTATAATTATAATAATAATAATAATTATTATTATTATTATTATTATTATTATTATTATTTTATAAAGACAATTAAATAAATAGAGATTTTTTTTTTCATTTCTCTATTTATTTAATTGTCTTTATAAAAAAAATAAGAATTTTATTATTATTATTATTATTATTATTATTATTATTAGGCTAATTGGCACAGATACCCCTTGAACTCTTCAAAAAGTTGCACTATGCCCCCTAAACTTTTTTTTTCGGCACTAAACCCCTTGAACTCTCGTAAATTGGCAATAGCTGAAGGAATCTACCCCCTGGTGAGGGGGCAAATTCCTTCAGCGATTGCCAAATTAAAAGAGTTCAGGGGGTTTAATGGCGAAAAACAAAGTTCAGGGGGTAAGCTGCAAATTCGGGTATAGTTTATGGGGTATTCGTGCCAATTAGCCTAATTATTATTATTGAAAGGGGATTGTATTATTATTTAACCATTATTTTATTTTTCATTAATAATTTAAATATTTATATGGGTTTATATTTAGGGAAATTTGAAAAAAAAAGGTAATTTAATAATTGTTAAATCAATTTAATTTTTTCATTTCTATATTTATTTTATTGTCTTTATAATAAAATTCAGAATTTTATTATTATTTAACCATTATTTAAATTTTAAATTTTAAATTTTTATTTTTAAAATTTGGTCAGAGGGGTATTCGGGTAATTTTATTATATTTTTTGGGGTTTAATGCAATTATATATATAATCAGGGGAGCTTAGTGTAATTTTCCTGTACGGAATTAGGGTTCTGTTGGATTTCCATTAACAATTGCAAATTTCGCTGAGTTTAGGGGGTTTAATACCGAAAAAAAATGTTCAGGGGGTAAAGTGCAAATTCAGGTATAGTTCAGGGGGTATTCGTGCCAATTAGCCTTTCTTAAATCAGTACAATATGAAATCGGGGTGGGCATTCCCACTGATATGACCTGGTCTCCTAAGGGTAGAATTTTCGGAGGTGATCGGCGTTCCAAGTGGGGTCCACTGGGTATCCCTCCATGTCTTCCAGCTTGTAAGCTCCACCCCGGAGCAATGCTTTAATCAAGTATGGACCTTCCCAGTTTGGGGCCAGTACCCCATTAGACCTTCTTCGAGTGTTCTGAGTTACTTTCTTGAGAACCAAGTCTCCTTCTTTAAAATTCCAGATCCTCACCTTTTTGTTGAAATGTCGGGCTATCTTGCTCTGATATATAGCCACTTTCTCAGCGACCCTGATTTGTCTTTCCTCCAGTAAGTCCAAATTAGCTCTCAATTTAGCCTCATTGCCTTCCGGTTCATAATTTTAAACCCGGAAAGATATGAGTTTATGCTCAATGGGCAAGACCGCTTCTGTTCCGAACACTAGGGAGTAGGGAGTCTCCCCTGTTGCAGTCTGCCTGGTTGTTCTATAAGCCCACAGTACATTTGGTAACTCTGCAACCCATAGCCCATTTTTCTGTTGGAGTTTCTTCTTCAGGAGCTTCTTAATGGTCTTATTGGTAGCCTCAACTAAACCATTGGTTTGAGGATGAGCCACTGATGCAAAACGAAGATTGATGTTCCGATCTTCGTAGAATTCCCTGAAGTTGGCATTGTCAAATTGCTTTCCCAAATCAGTTATGATGGCCATCGGGGTGCCAAATCGGCAGACAATGTTTTCTTTAACAAAGTTGGTGGTTTTTTCTTCAGTTATCCGGGTGAGAGCCTTGGCTTTTACCCAACGAGTAAAATAATCTATAGCCACTACTGCATGCTTGGCTTGATCGGGTGCAGTGGGAAGTGGCCCAATCAAATCTAGTCCCCAGATGGCAAAGGGGTAGGGAGTACTGATTGAGGAGAGTCTCTCTGGTGGGAGATGATGGAGGTTTGCTGTTTTTTGACAAGCCTCACAGGATCGCGTGAATTGCCTCGCATCCTGATGTATAGTCGGCCAATAGTAGCCCATCCTGATTACTTGGTAAGCCAGAGTTTCGCCTGATACATGATTACCACAATCCCCTGAGTGTACCTCGTTGAGTGCCCATCTCGCATCATTGGGATGTAAACATCTGAGTAGAGGGAGAGACTTTCCCTTACGGTATAGGTGTCCTTCTACCAAGCAGTACCGGGTAGCTATCCTCTTAAGCCGGCGGGCTTGATCTGGATCTGTAGGGAGAATGTCATTTTGGAGATAGTCTGCTATTGGATCCATCCAACATGGGAAGCGGTTCACAGGAAGGACCTCGGCCTCTTTAGCTATGCTAGAGAAAGGAATCAATTGGAGGGGTACTCCTTTTGGCAAAGCATGTCCTTCTCCCGTAGCAATTTTAGCCAAGACATCAGCGTGATGGCTCTTCTCTCTGGGTACCTATTCTATCCTTACACCCCTAAACTTCTTCATAGCTTCCTGAACTTTAGCTAGATATGCCACCATGTTGTCACCTTTTGCTTGGTACAAACCTGTCACCTGATTGACCACTAGTTGGGAGTCACTCTTGATCAGAAGGTACTCAGCTTCCAGGATTCCTGCTACTTTCATTCCTACTAAAAGGGCTTCATACTCTGCTTCGTTGTTAGTAGCCTTGAACTCAAACCTGAAGCAATGGCTGCACTCAGCTCCAGCGAGGTTGATCAAGATGATCCTGGCTCGGCATCCTGCTTGGTTTGAAGCTTTATCCGTGTAAAGGATCCAAATCTTGCTGCCTTCAGGCCATCCCGGATCGGTTTGATCAGGATCTGGGTCTATTGACTTGTCCGGGTTTGGAGTCGGGCTAAGTTCTACTATGAAGTCAGCCAAGGTTTGGGCTTTGATCGTGGTCTTTGCTTTGTACTTGATGTTGAACTGGGTGAGCTCGAGGGCCCATAGAACCAACCTGCCCGACACATCTGGCCTCTGGAGGAATGGTCTCAATGGTTGATCTGTGACAACCGCGATGGTATGAGCTTGGAAGTAAGGCCGGAGCTTTCTGGATGCGGTCACCAAGGCATAGGCGAGCTTCTCTAGTAGAGTATAGTTTTTCTCAGACTTAGTAAAAGCTCGGCTCACATAGCAGATTGGTCTCTGCACCCAGTCACTACATTCTTTTACCAAAGCTCCACTAGTAGCAATATCAGAAACTGCTAGGTAGAGTAGGAGTTCTTCACCCGGGGTTGGTTTGACTAGTAGTGGCGGGCTTGACAAGTATTTCTTTAGAGCTTGAAAAGCCTGCTCGCTCTGCTCATCCCACTTCATCTTTTTCCCCTGCTTGATGACTTTGAAAAAAGGGAGACATTTATCTGTGAAGCGGGATATGAATTGGTTTAGGGCTGCTATTCGTCCAGTTAATCCTTAAGCCTGCCTAAGAGTTGTAGGGGACTCGAGATCTAGAATGGTTTTGTTCTTTTCAGGATTAGCCGCAATTCCCTTTTCATGCACCATGAATCCCAAGAATTTGCTTGCTGCTACCCCGAATGCACACTTAGCTGGGTTCAGCCTCATCGCTACCCCGAATGCACACTTAGCTGGGTTCAGCCTCATCTGGTTCTGCCGTATTATCTGGAAGGTCTGGCGTAAGTCCCCTGTATGTTGTCCAGCTTCTGGAGATTTCGTGATCATGTCATCTATGTAAACCTCCATGGATCTTCCTATCTGCTTCTTGAACAGTTTGTTCACCATACGCTGGTAGGTGGCACCTGCATTTTTGAGTTCGAATGGCATTACCTTATAGCAGTAGAGGCCTTGTCCGGTGATGAAGCTGGTCTTGTCCTGGTCAGTAGGATGCATCATGATCTGATTGTATCCCGAGAAAGCATCCATGAAGCTTAGAAGCTTGTTTCTTGCAGTGGAGTCAATGAGCTGGTCTATCTTAGGCAGAGGAAAACTATCCTTGGGACAAGCCCGGTTGAGGTCAGTGTAATCCACACACATTCGCCACTTCCCGTTAGACTTGGTTACCATAACCACATTGGCGATCCACTCGGGGTACCAGGATTCCCTGATGAATCTAGCCTTCAAGAGTTTGTCAACCTCTTCTTGGACAGCAGCATTCCGCTCGGCATTGAAGTGTCTTCTTTTCTGCTTAACTAGTTTGAAGGTTGCATCCACTGCCAACCTATGGGTAGCCAGGTTAAGAGGAATGCCAGGCATCTCCTCATGGCTCCAAGCAAAGATGTCATTGTACTCTCTGAGAAGCTCTGTCAAATCCTTCTTAATCTCTGGGTCCAGACTGCCTCCCACTTATACTGTCTTTGTTGGATCTTCGCTCCGGATAAGGACCTCTTCTAGCTGCTCCGTGGGGTGCCCACTGGTCCAACCTCGCTTCTCTTCTTCTGGCTCCTCCACGACCATGTCTGGTATCTCTCCTTCTTCCAGGATATAATCATCCTGCTCCGTCGCCCTTGGACCTGGGTCACCGGTTACCTGTGCGTATTGTTTAGCTAATGCCGCGGGATTAGTGGACACCGCATAACAATTACGAGCTGCCTGCTGGTCTCCTCTCACTTCTCCTACTCCTGTTCCTACTGGAAACTTCAATACATTATGATAAATGGACAGCAACCCCCTGATCCCTGACAAGAAAGGCCTGCCTAAGATCGCATTGTAAGCAGACGGGGTGTCTACTACAATGAATTCTATCATTATGTTCTGTTGGAGGGGAGCTTCTCCGACTATCACCGGTAGAATCTGTAGGGAAAAAATATACCCGCAGCGGAAGCGAGACTAAAAAAAAAGTTTGAGTAGCTTTTAAAATTTTTTCCTTTTATGAACCTTAAACCCTTTTAATCAATTAAAGATATATAATATATAAAACAAAAGATTAATACCTTTTGTCGCGTGATCCGATTGACTTACGTCGATGGTAATCCGCAAGATCTTCAATCCTAGCACGAACGTGGATCACCTAGGAGCGTGGTCTCCCTTTCTTTGAATTGCAAACCTGTGATCGGATATAACAAACTTTTCTTTTATTCGTTAGTCACAAAACAATCAAAAGAAACCTAAGATTATTCTGGTCACTTTTGAGTTCTCAATCTTAAGATCAAAACTCGCGTGAACCTAGATCGATGTAGTATTCACAAGCTTATTGATGAATTAGCAATAGAATACCATCAAAGAATAATCTATGTTTCTTTTTGTTTTAGTAGAATAAAAGCTATCTTTCTATGAGTTGAGAAGAAGAAGAAAAATAAAATTCTGCACACCAAATTCTTATTGTGGCCGAAAATTATAAGTATCCTTATATATGTGGCCAAAAATTTTCTCTTTCTTTTTGCACTAGGGTGGCCGAAATCTCTAGTCAAAATAAACTAGGGTTGCCGCAATCCTTAACCAAAAAAGAGTTCGAATTGCACCCTAATTCCTATTTTGTTTAAGACTTCCAAACCCTAATCAAACTCATAAATCTTTTATTCCTTATTTGACTAAAATAAAAGACTTCTTATTTGATTAAATAAATAAAATTAATTATTTATTTCCTTGTCAAACAAGTCTTTTAATTTAAGTATACTACTACCAATAGTATACCAATAGGAATCATATTTCCTAATCAGAAAAGATTTGTTTCTTAATTAAACAATTAATTAATAAATTAATTAATTCTTATTTAATTAAATAATGAAAGCAAAATAATATTAAGGTTATTTAACCACCTTGCCGCCCCATATAATAATATTGGGCCAAATATTATTTTCTTATTTCATTAAATCCATAGGACTTTAAATAAAAAGCCCACATGTGAACTAGACCCATTCTTACTAAAAGAAACAAGCCCACATGTCATCCATTAATATATAAATATAATTGAGCAGCCCATTACATAAATAATGTGCAAATTATATTCTTAATATATTAAATGCAATTCTAGATGGACCCTAAATTGGTCCGGTAGAATATATCAAGTGATCCATGCAAGTCCGTGTGAATTGGGGATCTTGGTGGGCTATCTAAATTTAAGCTTCAATAGACATAACCTAATCACAATCAACAAATGATTCACTTAGGTCCGATCCATTAATTTTAACTCATTCACTAAAGAGCTAAAATTGAACTCTTAAATAAAGACAGAAAAGGAAGATGTTTCCTCATTCATACCCTAGACAATCATATTGGAGATAGTGTATCCTCGTGATTAATATCAGTAATCGCCAAGAGTTCATAGACCGCCTATAACTCTCCAAGTTACCATATTTACTCATATGACCACATTTTGAACTTGGATATTTTGACTTGTCCAGAAGCCATGTTTTCAATAGACACTATCGAAAACTCAACGTTGAGATTTAATATCCAATTACCTCAAAACATCCATATGATGATATTATACTCTCATTTGATAAATGGAGCCACGATGTCCATATCTATAAATGAAGTCCTCTATCGATTAACAAATGAATATCACCAAACTATCAAGGATAGACTATGCTATATAATCGTACTCATTGAAAACTCAAATGATATCACTTGCAACCATAAGTCCATCATTTATCTCAGGATTAAGATAGACTCTCTGATTGTCCTAATAATGAAATTACTTTTATCTACTGACGGTTATAGATAAAGTATTTCATTGTGATCCAGTTCAATGCACCCAGTGCACTAGATTCTTTTGCTCGAAGACACTCCGATGATTTTAGACTCATCATATCTCATTTGATCCCACTCAAATGCTAGCAAAAGAATTCTACAACTTTAACAAGATAAAGGTGCCCAACCTTTAACTTAAGTTGTGAACAATATTCAAGACTAACTAAAGAATTGTGTCTACCACATACATATCCAGATGTACGAACAATTATTCTTTTCTCATAGTCTTTAGACCTTATGATTATTTACTTTGACAATTATTAAACTATAAATGCTATAAGATTTGTTTAAACCAGAAATCACTTTATTAATATGAAAAAGATTGTTAATTACAATATTGCACTCTTGCTATTGAGCATAATCCTAACAGAATCTTCGTCCCCATCGGCATCACTGAGTCTCCTGTGAATCCATATAGAAGGGAAGTGCAACTGTTGTAGCAAGAATTCTTCAAGTTGAGCTGCTCATGAGCCCCTTTGAACAAAATATCAACACTGCTTCCTGTATCAATCAGGACGCGGTGTACCAAACAGTTGGTGATTTGTATCGTGATTACCATGGGGTCATCGTGCGGTTGAACTGTATTGTAGACGTCCTCCTCTGTGAAGATGATTTTGGTGGAGCGGGATAGATCCCGAGATCCACTGCTGACTTTGAGTATCTCGTGGTCAGCATTGAGTCTGGGAATCTTACTTGTGTGATTCTTTCTAGAATTATTGGAGGTTCCAGCTAGGGTAGGGCCTCTACTGATAGTGTGGATCACCTGGATCTGCTGCATCAGATCCTTCTCCCCATCTCTCCTTCTTTCTGCTGCTTCCTGCATCCCGCTCTAAACCTGTTTCCCTTCTTTGATGCTGTCCCGTACCTGCTGTAAAAATTCAGTTAAAAGACCTCCCTTATCAATCCTTCAATTTGATTGCGGAGGCTGTAGCACTCTAAGGTGTTGTGCCCTATATCCTTGTGGAAGTCGCAATACTTGTATTGATTCCTCCTGTCAACCGGGATTTTCATAGGACCCGGTTTCCTGAGTAGGCCCTTATCCCGAATGGCGAGATAAACAATTTCTCGGAAAACATTGAGAGGGGTGTAGTGATTATACCCTTCCTCCTCTCTTGCCACCCTGGATACTTTTTTCAGGGGAATCTCTCTGAGGGGTGATCTCCTGACCGGATACCTTTCCTGGTATGGAGGAATGTGAGGAGGCCTGTAAGTAGACCGGTTCGGAGGTTGATTCTGAAATTTCCTAGCTGGTGCGGGCTTTGGAGTTTCCTTTTTAGGGCGCGGTGCTAATCGGGCTTCATCGTGCTCGATTTTGATCCGGAGTTGTTCCTCAATGTCTACCTGCTCCAGAGCCAGGTTGTAGGCTTCTTGGTACGTCTCTGGAGGATGCTTGGCAAATGACCGGAATAGTCTACCAGCCCATAAATTCCTCCGGAAGTTGGCTAGAGTTTCCTTCTCGTTGAATACTCCCATCTGGACAACCTCTTTGTGGAATTTCTCCACATAAGATCTCAGAGTTTCACCCCGCTCTTGAACTATGTATTGCAGCAAGATAGGATCCTTGGGTCGTGGTTTGATTCCCTGAAACTATGCACAGAAAGCTTTGGTGAGTTTAGAGAAAGAATCGACACTACCTGGTGGTAACTTTCTGAACCATGTCTTGGCACAGTCAGTTAAGGTTGAAAGGAACATTCTGCATATCACATGGCTAGTCTAGTCGCACTTTGGACCTCCATCTGGTGAACAAAGCTTTCCAGGTGGCTGACGGGGTCCTCTATCCCAGAATACTTCTCTAATGGCATCCTGAACTTGGGGGGCAACCCTGCCTCTCTAACTCTTTTGGAGAAAGGTGCATTCATCTCGCCCAGGGGGTTCTTCTGGCTTCCTTGATGTTTTCCCTTCTTCAACTGCTCTAACTCCTTCGCCATCCTTGTCATCTAATCCTCCAGGCGTTAAGACTTTTTGGTTCCGGATTGGGCTACTGAAACTTCTTCATCCGAAGACTCTGAATCAATGACTACCTCTTTTCACTTAGCTCTCTGACACTTTTCTTTAGAGCTCCTTCGGGATTTGACACTTCCTTCTGACTCAAGATGCAAATCCCTCTCCTTTACCCTTGGTTTTAGTGGAGACTGAATCCTCCTAGGAGGAACCTCAATTGCGGACTTTACTAGCCTAGGTCTGAGTTCCGCCTGTCGGACTGGGAGAGGTGGACCCAATCGGTCGAAAATTGGTACCCGGATACTTGGGCCTACATCTCTTAGGACCCCGGCTACTTCAAAGGGGATCCCTTGGGCTATCATCCGGAGTCGGATAGCTTCTACATAGGCTGCAGCATGCTATTCTAAGACATCTCGACTGACTTCCTGCCTAGCGGGGTCTTGAGGGACAGGACCTGCAGCCGGTGGGGGCACTAGTGGAGGATTCTCATTCCTGGTGCCCTTACCCCGCCTCTGGGCTTTTTCAGTGGAAGCAAGGGACTGTGGTCCTGATGGCTCGGGAAGACCCTGGGAGGATCGGAGTCTCATTCTAAATATCTCTGGATTAAATAGGTTGTCTTTAAACAATGGTTAGGATGGCTCCCCACAGACGGCGCCAAAAGTGTTATCCGAAAATCATTAATGAGATGAAATTCCAAATAACAACTTTAAAAGGACCAAGATCGAGATAGATTCTGGTCGGAGGGGTATCACGTAGTTTGATACCGACTATGTCCCTATCAATGCAAGTACGACATGGAATACTAGAAATCAAACAAAAATAAGTTTTTATTCATCGTCCCTTTGCATTACAGATCTATGACTATGCATTTAGGGGTTAAAACAATGTATGATCGTTTGGTAAGTAATGGAGATGGAGAATCCGTGCCTATCGATAAGTAGAATTTGACTGTAGGGTTTTTTGTCCCCATCCTCCACTTTTTTGATGAATAAGTAGTTGTATATATAGGTCATGTTGCTTGCCACGCACTTCTATAATCTCGGTCTAGGGTTTGGCCAGCGTAGGATCATCCTCTTGTTTGGAGATAATCTCGGAGCTTTACGTGCGGAATCCATAGAATCTAGTCTTTCCTTCCTATGAGGAGTTAATCTCGTGACTTAAACCGTTACCTTCCTAGTAGGATTCTTACTGTGTTGTCCTGCTCAAAATAGGATTCTCTGACGGGAAGGAGTTTACTATCGTGTTTAATGGGTCCCTCATGAAGTTTATAGTTTCTAGTGTGAGAATCTTGCTGCCTAGTATCCTTCTGCTTGTCGGGCTGGCTACACCAGAGAGTGTAGAACAGTAAGCATTCTGCTGATGAAGTAGGGGGATATCTAGCCGATATCATACCAGGATGTTTTAGTGGTACTCTATGTCGGGGTGCTGCGGGGTCCATACTGCAGCAGGATACTCAGTGGAACTTCGTGCCGGAGTGCTGTGGGGTTCATAGGAAGCCCGGTCACAGCTGGCTTGGATCCCGCTGTAATCCTAGTGGGAGGTCCAGCTTGCGACCGTATTTTCTGAACTAAGATGCTGGCGGGGTCCTTGAGAAGCTGGGGAGAAGCCAGACTAGTCCCCTGTGGGGGGGAGGGGGGGAGGGGTGTGTACTCGGACCAGTCGGAGTTCGCCTTTGTCGTGGTAGCCGGATGGTGCGTGTACTCCTATATTCTCCTTGTGTTGAGGTGGAAAATTCTTCCTTGGTCCCTCGCCACTTTTGGCGGTTAACACATTTATATATAACATGTGTACTTAACATCCAAGATTGCCAGATGTATTTTCAAACTGAGTATATGAATGTCATATACATATGGATTCAATTTGAAATGAGCAATTTAAAGAGTTCATAGATAGCAAATAAAGCTGGGTACTTTATTTGTGGTCAATCTATAGCTGCGGTCCATTCCGTACTATACGGTAATCTTATCCTAGATCATTCATATAGAGATATGAGAATGGAGGCACCTTGTATGATGTGATCATATAGGACTGGGCCATGATCTATATGAATCTCTCACCAAGATCCGTTACATGATGAGATTCATATATATCAACAAATGATGGCTATATGTGGGTGATCTCAATCCTGAGTGTCTTATCGACTCCTTCAAGTTATATCGTGGTCTTTGATATACCATGGGTGAGGTCAGAGTTACATTCCTGATCAATATGCTCCATATGTTGGGATCACGGTTTGGCTTGTGGCTGGGAAGATCTGCACACAATAGTGGAATCCACTCCTTCTTGTGAGAAGTAGATAGTAGTTCCCTTAAGGGTTGATTCGGGGCTTGAACAATATGAGCGCTCTCCTAATTCCATAAGGAATGTAGGATTTATTGTTCATTAGAGAATCAATGGTACTTAATGGAAAGATATAATTAGAGGGGTATAACGGACATTATGACCCAGCTCTAATTATGAACTACCTGTGGAGGATCATACCATATGTAATAGCTATATCAATGGACACCAAAAGTTATTGGTTTGTGTAAAAACGTCTACAGTTGAGATAATGCAACTTCGGGTTTTTAGTGGAATAATACCGAAGTTAATAATCATGAAATATTAATTAAAGAGTTTAATTAATTATTTCTAAGGATTATTGGAGCTCAAAATACTGTGGGTCCATTAGGTCCCCTTGCTAGCTCGATCCATTTAGGTAACAAGGGTCAAGGTTAATTAATTGGATTGTTCAATTAATTGTGTTACAAAAGTGACACGTGTCTATTCGGGAATTAATTGAATAATGTGATTATTCAATTAATGAATATTAATGTTTATGTTAATTAAATAATTAGATTATTTAATTGTGTAATTAATCATTAGATGGAGGGTGTTAAAGAGAGATCATCGGTTAGTTTTATAACATATGTATTTGATATATATGGTATAACAAAACTGATGCATTGATTGTAGAATAAAAGAAAACTAATGCATTGATGGTAGAATAAAAGAAAACTGATGCATTAGTTACAACAATCAGGTGAAGAGAGAAATAGGGGCGGCGAGAGGAAATATAAAAGAAGAAAAGAAAAATAAAAACCTTCTGATTTTATTTATTTTTAGAGAATTTTTTGTTGCCGCACTTCACCAACAAAAGAACAAGAGTTGTCTTTTGTGTGCTCTTCTCTTCTACCTCCATTTTTGTTCCTGAGTACCGTGACGCGCCCACACGCCGTTACCAGTTCAGGGTCATAGCGAGGAAGATCAAGTGGTTCAAATCAGGAGCAGATCATATTAAAGTAAAGGAGCCTCCTACGTAGGTATGAAATAGTTTTCATCTCTTTCTTATTGTTTTCGATTATTACTGTACAAATGGGTTTATTTGATGATTGCTTTAAAAAATTTTAAAACCTTTCCGCTGCGCAATCTGTAACCCAAGGATCTTACAGACGCGCCCACACGCCGTTACCAGTTCCGGGAGATAGCGAGGAAGATTAAGTGGTTCAAATCAGGAGTAGATCGTATTAAAGAGAATGAGCCTCCTACGTAGGTATGAAATCGTTTCACCTTCTTTATTGTTTTCAATTATTACTGTACAAATAGGTTTACTTGATGATTGCATAAAAAATTTTAAAATTCTTCCGCTGCGCAATCTGTAATCCTGGGTTCCTACACGCACTCCAAAAGCCTAACAAGGGCTGCCGTGCGCAACCCATGGCACTTTATGGGGCTGCCGTGTGCAGCCCACAGCCCCACATGCATAGCTATTAAATTTAATATAATAAAAAAAAAATTAGCAACTACCAAGAAGGAAATTGTGATGATAATAGGTCACCCTTCTTGTTACAATTCCGAAACAAAAAATACATTGCAATTCTAGGATCAAAATCGAGCAATAACAATTCACTTA
Organism: Acer campestre; assembly: GCA_954870605.1. Lineage (NCBI taxonomy): Eukaryota > Viridiplantae > Streptophyta > Magnoliopsida > Sapindales > Sapindaceae > Acer > Acer campestre. The sequence goes on from OX940799.1 coordinate 31,013,143, forward strand.
TAACAACATATAACATATATAAATCCATACATTTCAATGTAATTATATATAAGAATATCTAGAGTGTCATCTCTTTCTAAACATGTATAATCACAATAAAAAGAAAAAGATTTACGTATATATATATATATATGTTAATTAATTAAAGGATACAACCAAGCAGTGGCGGACCCAGAAATTTTAATCAGGTGGGGCACTTAAATAAAATAACAATATTATTAAAAAAAATACTAAAAATTAAGGTAATTGTAAAATGAGTTTTTTTATTTTTATTTTATTTTTTTATTTATAACTAAAATGAGGTTTTTTTTTTTAATATATATATATAAAGAAAAATCGATAGCATAACGAAGTTTAGATAAAATAAAACAAATAGAATACTTATTTAAAATTAACTAAATAATCTTACATTAAAAAAAAAAAACAACAAATAGGATATTAAAAAAAATCACAAGAAAAACAACATAAACAATTAAAAATTACAATATTTATTCTTAAAATAATAAATTATATTATAATTTATAATAAGAATTTTATTTTATAATAAATTCACTTTAAATTTATACAAAAATGATTGATTAATAAATATTATTAAACAGTTTTTTTTTATTATTATTCTTCTAATTATTGATATATTGATTTTGAAAACATTAAAATTATAAAATAAATAAAAATACTAAGGATAAAATAAAATGAATCATAATAATAGATAGACAGACAATTTTAATACATTAAATTAACATTTGAGATTTTAAGGTTTATTGATTGGATGTATTAGGTATGTCACACTAAATTATTATAAATAATAAAAGTTCAAAATAATATAAACTTAAATTAAATTAAGTAGCAAATTTCGGAAAGGAATTGTAAAAGACAGTAAAATAAAAAAACAACTTGAAGAATAAGTATTAAAATTACAGGATTAAATTGAATGAAAGAGAAAAAAAAATATTTAATACAGTAAACGGCGGGAGTATAACCGCTCACATTGATGTAGAATTAGGAAAAATTACCAGCTCGGCTATCAGTCAGCATTGTGTCATGAGTGTTAACTTATATATATATATAAACAAAATCATTTTTTTTTAAAAAAAAAATTGAAGTAGGGCACGGGCCCCACCTGGCCTTAAGGTGGGTCCGCCCCTGCAACCAAGGCTCTGATAACAATTGTAGGCAAAAATACGCGCGGCGGAAGCAAAAAAAAGAGTTTAGTATAGTTTAAAATTTTTCCATAATTGAACCTTAACCCTCTAATTAATTAACATATAATACTAGAGATATCATACATTTGTCGTGTGATCCGATTGACATTGCGTCGATGGTAATCCGCAAGATCTTCCAATCCAATCACGAACTTGAATCACCTAGGAGCGTGGTCTACCTTCTCTTTAAATTGTGTACCTAAGGATGGATTAACAAAAAATTTTCTTTTTCGTTAGATACAAAAAGTTCCAAGAGACAACAAAGAATGTTCCGGTCACTTTTGAATTCACAAACGTTAGATCGAAACTCACGTGAACCTTATTTGAAATTGTGCACAAACCTTTTGATGTAAAAATATCTAGTGTACTATCGAAATAAAAACAAACTTTTCTCTTTATTCCTCTTGGCCGAAATTAATCACACTAGTCTAAGAGATGAATTTTATTTTTCTCTAGCAAAAGAAAAGTCTCTCAAGCCCAAGACCTTAGGATGGCCGAATCCAAAGTTACAAAAACTATGGTACCGAAATATTTCCAAAGAAACTATAGTGCCGAATTCTTTCCCAAAACTATGGTTCCGAATTTTTTTTCCCAAAAAACTATGGTTCTGAATTATATCTTGTGTTAACAAGGTGGTGACCGAAATCCTCTACAAAAAAGAATTTGTGTTTCCACAAAAGACTTCAATCAATCTTTTAGAATTCAAACCCTAATCCAACTCTTTAGTTGTTAGGTTTTTGGTTATTGTTGGCATGTATTCCATATCAAAACGTTGTTTATCTTGTAATGTTTATATGGTCTCCTTGATGATGATACAAAGCTTCAAAGAAAGATTTGACTACGGTACATGCAAGATGATGGCTTGTTAAGGGGAATTAGCTTCATTGCTCATCAAAGGTATAATTGACCTCATTCCTCTTACAAGGCATTGGCACACACACACAAATCATTCATAAGTGTCCCTGCATCATTGTGCACCATTTATATAACACATTCACATGATTTTGTATGCTCATGCATTGAACTCAAATGCTCATACATTTTAGAGTTGCATGCTCTAAGACTATGTCTAGGAAATGGCATTCATATGTGAACTTGTGTTTGTATGTTTGTGATTCTTGTGTTTTGGACTTGTACTTGATCTTAATTGATTCCTTATTGAGTCCCGGTCATTTCGGTTACTCATATGTTAAGTTTCGAGTCCAAACGATGTAGCTACGCTACTTTTCGTTCTCATTTGTTGAGTTGTGTTCGTCATCGTTTTCTGATATGAATTCTCAACCATTTGTCAAGGTTTTATAGTCTTCATTGTGCGTGAGGGAGTCATGGTTCATAATCTGAAAACGGATTCCAAATCAGAGTTCGGATTCCCGAATACGGCTGAAGAACATGAGAGGTGCGCGGAAGAGGCAAGGTGGCCAATGGCCATTGCCTAGCCACCACGTGTGGAGGCCGTGTGCCACACGGCCCAACCAGCCATCTGGTCCCATGTGGCACATGCGCCCCACACGTGGGCATGGCTGGTGTGGCCTATTTTTGTTGGACAAAAATGCCCTTCTCTCCTTCCTTTTTAAATGCCTTCATCTCCCTCCATTTGTTTCCTAAGAAGAAAAGTTTTGAAATCCCGTCTAAGATTTTCTCTCCAATTTTCTCAACTTTCAAACACCATAACTTTCTCATACGAAGTTGGAATTGAGTGATTCAAGTTGGAGATTGTTCGTAATTGAGTCCTCTACCTTTTCCAAGTGATCTTGCAGCTGTTTGATTGATTTTCGGAGTGATCTACTCAGAAAACCGAACCAGCTCGTGAAATCAAGGTAGAGTTCATATCTTGGTGATTTCATCTTTTTAAACCTTCAATTTGCTTGGGGTTTCTTCTTCTATATGTATATGTATGTTTAGTGAATGCTATTGAGAAAGATAGCTTCACAATCAATCTAATTGAAAAGTCTAATTAGAGACATATGTGGACTAGATTCTTGGATTCTTTGTTCTTCACATGATTGAGAGTTGTATTGTGATTAGATTGACATTTAGGATTATTTGAGACTTGGTTGATTCATTTTATGTTTAATAATCCTTGATATGTGTCTTTAATCCTTGATTGATGATTTCTAGGATTAGAGCCTTTGTATTTATTTTTAGAGATATCTAGGATTGATTTGTTTTTAACAATATCTCCTATCTCTAAATCTTTGGCTAGAATACTTGTTGAAGACATTTTGTGATTCTAGCATTTTTATGTATGTTTATAACATCTTGAACTTGTGCCTCATGTATATGAATTGTTCAAGAGTTATTTGAATGAATGAATCTAGGAGTTTTATGTGTTAGTTGATTTCACATGCTCTAGGTTTTCATTCATGATTTTGCATCTAGATTTCTATTGCTTGTGTTTTCATATCTCTAGATCTAGTTGTTCCATTGAATGTATTGATCACATGTTCTATGTTGTTTTGATTGTTTGCATCATTTGCATTCACATGATCACACTAGGAAGTCCTTGTAAAAGGCATGAAGTCTTGGTTAGAGTCGGGATGACTCGGATAGCCAAGCAAGAAGTCTTGCCTAGAGTCTTGAGGACTTGGATAGGTAAGCAAGAAGTCTTGTCTAGAGTCAGGATGACTTGGATAGACAAGCAAGAAGTCATGGCTAGAGTCGGGAGGACTTGGATAGTCATGCATGAGAGGCTTTCTAAAGGCAAGTGTGCCTTGTATAGAGAGTTGGCTTATATATTGGTAGGCCCGGGTGTTTGGTTAGACATAGAGTCGGATAGAGCGGGGGTACATGGGATATGTATGCACTCCTGAGGAATTTCTAATCTACCAACGATGTTGGTTTGGTATGAGTTCCAATATGTGGTGGTTTACATCATTGAGGGATTTTGTATCTTCCAATAGGGATTGGGTAAACATTGACTCCACATGGGTTGATGATCTAGGATTGGTCACTTTGTGGAATTTCTAATTTACTTTCCAAATATATATAAGTACCTAATGGTTGTAATTCAACCCGTGGATGTTTCCTTCTTGGAGGTTTTACCACGTTAAAAAAATCATTTGTGTTAATTCTTTCTATCTCTATCTTTTATATTTGTTTTTGTGTATGTTTTAATCTTGTATTTATTTTAATATAGTTTCTTCTCTAGCAAGTTGTAGTGTTCTTACATTGTAATATTTTAAGTACAACTTGTAGAATGTGCTCTTTATTGAATATACTTGTATATGAGATACATTTGTTCTTGGTATATGTTTTGTAGACTAAGTGTGGTGAATCGAGCATACTTGTGCAAATTGTTTTTCTCATAACAATCTTGTTCAAGGTTTATTTTATGCTCACCAAGGTTTTGGCGGAAGAGTTTTTAAAACTAGTGTGTCAACCTATTCACCCCCCCCCCCCCCCCCCCCTCTAGGTTGTTTAGTATAACCTTGTAGGTATTTTCTATTGGTATCAGAGTGGGTCACTTAAAGCAATTAGTGTGATTCGGGATCTACAAGGTTATTTACTATGATAACAACCTTTAGTCTATAATTGTTTGTATTGGTTGTCCTCCTTTGTTGATCGGGAAATTATTTGTTTTGTTGAAAATGCTCATGTAAGACTTCCCTAAGTCTAGTGATGAGCAAGCTTGGTTGGATTGTCAAGAAAGGTTTCTCTTCTCCATGTTTTATATTTGATGGAGTAGTTTCTCTAAACCAATATGTTCATGACGTATGAATGATGTTTTTTTTTTTTTTTTTTTTTTGAGAAGTTGAAACTTTTAGACCTTTTTTTGCCATTAATAGTGGTATAAGTTTTTAAACACCTTGTTCTTAATAAAGATTTAAATATGGCAAAAGAGGCATGGAATTAATTCCAAGCTACTTGTGAAATAGGTTCTTCTTGTTTTATATTTCATTTGTCTACTAACTATTTTGTTGATAAGCTTGAAAAGAATGTTAGTGAGAAAAGCAAAGAAGAAGAAGTTTTCCCAGAGGATGATCGTTCTAGACTTGATCTCTTGACTTTGCAATTCCATGAAGAGGTTTGCAAATCAAAGACCACCACTTCAACTTGATGGCAATAGCTCAATCGCTTGAGAAGGAAAGAGATAAAGCTTTGAAGGAAGTTGAAGTGAAGAAAGAAGTGATCAATTGTCTAGAAGAGAATACGGTTGAAGTTGCTCTTGTGTTATATAGTTTAATGATTGATTTTGCTAATAATGTGTTTCTTTTTGTAGGAAACAATCAAAGGCAAGGAAGAGGAGTTGACAATCATGAAGGCCAAAGAGCTTTGTAAATTTCATGAAGATTCAAGTGACTTAGGCTTTGTAGATGAGCAAGTGGAGTCTCCTACAACTAAAGGCAAGTCACTAAGGAACAAATGGATTTCAAAGGTCAATCTTCCAAGGTCAAGTGCAAAATCAAGGAGTGTAAGGAGCCATCACCGTCGGTACACTCTCACCTAAATAATATCATCTCCATATGTATTCTGGTTTGTCATTTTTGAAATGTTGTAGTGCATACTAAATCTAGATGCCATGAATTTATTAGACAATGCAAACTAGGGAATGAGATGCATGTAAGTGAGATGAGAAATTCTTCTATGGATGTTTCTTGCATGATAACACTTTGGATTTTGTGCGTGTAAATGATAATCATGTGAAGAAAATTGTCAAGAAGGTTTTGGGTGAAAATGAGTGTTTCACATGATCATATGCATAGTCTTGTTAATATCTTTGTTGATGGCAATAATGTTGTGTATGACATGAGAATATCTTTATAGAGAAGATAGTTGATGATTTATCTTCTAGATATAATATTGCATTGAGAAATGATCATGATGGTTTATGTGTTTGTGCACCCAAGACCAAATGGGTCAAGGGTGAGTGCTCTTACCATTAGTGTAAGTTGCACATGTGAGTTTGCTTTAAGATTAGTGCTAGTTTTGAGTAACTTAGCTAGCTAGCTTTGTTTCTCTATGACTTTGACATGAACTTAGCTATCTCACAAATATTGCTATGATAGTCAAAATCCGTTGATTAACTTTTGAGAAGTTGTACATCATGAAATCTATATGGTAATGATTTTTGTTAAGTCTTTTGAAGAAAGTCATTTTTGTATTTGTTTGAGTTGAAATGTTTAGCCTTTAGTCTCTTGGAATCGACACACCTATAACTTGTAGTCATGAGGACATACAAGCCAAGAGGACTCATAAAAAGGGTGAAGGCTTTGCATTTGATGAAAAAGCTTGCTTAGGTATTTATATATCCTAATGCTTGTTTTCTAGCTTTTCATCTTTCGACTCTATGTTTGCATTACATCATGTAGCATGTCATATTAGAGAACTAGTATATCATTCATATGGTTCTCATTGACATGTGCTCTCTAAAGATCTTTTAATGGTATGTTCACAATGATCTTATTCATGATGCTTGAAATGCTTGTGTGATTGTTGAGTGGCTTGATGAGCAAAACTTAATTTGAATATCAATATCTTTGAGAGCTACTCACTGAGGGCTATCTTCCAGCTCTAGTTCACCACCATAGGGGAGTAACTTTTATTGTTTCTAGATCATGAACTTGAGCTTGAAAAATCTTATTTTTGAAAAGTGCACAAATGCTTCTCTTATATGTTTTAGTTTTGAGTATATGCGTTTGAATATGTGTAGATAGTGGATGCACTTAGAAGCCTATTGCTTAGTACATGATAAATGACCTATGATATGTATCCATTTTGCTTCGGCACTGCATAGTATTCAACGAGCACCCTCTTGGAAAAGGCTACACACATTGGTTGTGAAGCCTCCCAATGTTGGAAAGGGCTACGCCTTTGTGATGAATGAAAACCGCCAAGAGGTGTATATGTTTTTGTTAGTAAAATCAAAGAAGCGTTGAAAAGAATCATTTAAAAAAAAAAATCTTTGATTCTAAGCCTAAAAGAAGTGAAAAACAAAAGACTTAATGGTGTATAGTTGAGAATTGTGAAAAGCTCGGGTTGACAAATAGAAATGGGAAAACGAGCCACATGCACACACATGCTCACATGTTGATAACTATTCTTTTAAAGCAAAAATCCGGATGAATATCGGTTTGACCTATTTTTGGAAATGCTTTAGTTGGATAGGTGTGGAAATTGTTTGCATGTTGATATCACAATTACTTTTACTATATATGTGAGAAGCATTCACACACACACATATTTTGCTTATGTGCTTGATTCATTAGCAATGTGAGAATATTTTTAAGAGGTTAATGAAAATCTATGATTCTCTCTTGGACTTTGAAAAGTGATGAAATATTTTCTCTTATTGCTTGAGTGTGTGATTATGTGGATTCTATTGTGAACAAATTTTCTATCTTGATCTTAGATAGAGTTCTTATCAAGGGGGAGCATAGTTTGCTAGGCTTTTGTTCTCTTTTATGATATGGTCACATGCTTCGATTTGATAAATGTTGGCATATTGTTTTGGTTGATATGTTGAATCTTGGAGATGTTATTTCATATGTCGTTATATGCATGATGATTCTTCATAATGATATATGCCTTTGTATGTTTGATCACAATTAATGCATAAATCTTTTTGTAATGATTGTATGATTGTTCATGCAATTGTTGAACTTGGTAGATATGACCCATGTGCTTAAAAGTAAAATTTATGCTTTTGTGATTCATAGTCCCTTGTGAACAAATCTACTTGGTGATAATATGTGGAGCATATGTTAAGGGGGAGCTTTAGTTTATTCAACTACGCTTTCTATACGATTTGTTTGCTTAATATCTCGTTATCTATCTCTTGTGCCCTTTGTCTATTCCTTGACAAAAAGGGGGGGAAATTGTATACCTCTCCTTTGTGCTTATTGGAGACTTTGTCTTAAGGGGGAGAATTCTTGTCCTAAGAGGGACAAAAGAATTCTTGCCTTATTGTGTTAAGGATCTAAGGGAGAGCTTTTAATGTGATAACATTTATTCACTTGAGATAATGCATTGTTTATTAGAGATAAGGGATGTTTTATTTTTTGTTTATGTGATAATATCTCACCATTCTTCTTTGGAAGAAGATCTCTTGTTGGTTTGCTTCTTTTCTCATAGGTACCTTGAAGTTCAAAGAAGGGATTCTTGAAGACTCAAGAAGACTTGAAGATCTTTTAGTCTAGGGATCTCTTTGTAATGTGAGGATGAGAGAATGCTATCAACATTGAGTTTATTGGAGTGATCAATGTATGGTGAGGAGAAATCACACCAGGAGATTGAAGAGCTAAATGCTAGAGTTGAGCTTCAAGATGAGAAGATCAAGAAATTGGAAAGGAATGCCACTACTCCAAAGCATTACGCAAGATCATTCAATCGCTCAATTTTCCTCGGTGGTAAAAGAGACTAGAATGGCCTTGGGGTATATTTTCTTATTTCTTCTTCTTTGGCTTCATATCATGTCAAAAAGGGGGAGAATGATAGGGAGATATATGGTAGTTCTAGCTTTCTTATTTCTCAAGTTGTTATATTGTAGTGTATTTTGTTTTCTTGAACTATATGGCTTGTAATATTTTTTGATTAATATTGGCTAGAATATTTTGTTTGATGGCATGTATTTAGGGGGAGCATACATGTTATTAATGTGGACTTTAAATGTGTTATGTTTCTTGCCAATATATATATTTTGCCATATGTGTTGTCTCTTGGAGATCTTTGTGCTTTCAAGCTATTTTATAGGTGATTTCAAGAGAAGACCAAGATGAAGTTCAAGACTTGTTATTGGAAATTTTGTCTAAGAGTGTAAATCATTGTACACATTGTGACCAAATTTTCTTTGTAATTGTTTTAGTATTTGTATAGGGGTTTTGACATGGAATTTGCCAAAGGGGGAGATTGTTAGGTTTTTGGTTGTTGTTGGCATGTATTCCATATCAAAACATTGTTTATCTTGTAATGTTTATGTGGTCTCCTTAATGATGATACAAAGCTTCAAAGAAAGATTTGACTACGATACATGCAAGATGATGGCTTGTTAAGGGGAATTAGCTTCATTGCTCATCAAATGTATAATTGACCTCATTCCTCTTACAAGGCATTGGCACACACACACAAATCATTCATAAGTGTCCCTGCATCGTTGTGCACCATTTATATAACACGTTCACATGATTTTGTATGCTCATGCATTGAACTCAAATGCTCATACATTTTAGAGTTGCATGTTCTAAGACTATGTCTAGGAAATGACATTCATATGTGAACTTGTGTTTGTATGTTTGTGTTTCTTGTGTTTTGGACTTGTACTTGATCTTAATTGATTCCTTATTGAGTCCCGTTCATTTCGGTTACTCATATGTTAAGTTTCAAATCCAAACGATGTAGCTACGCTACTTTTCGTTCTCATTTGTTGAGTTGTGTTCGTCGTCGTTTTCCGAGATGAATTCTCAACCATTTGTCAAAGTTTCATAGTCTTCATTGTGCGTGAGGGAGTCACAGTTCGTAATCCAAAAACGAATTCGAAATCGGAGTTTGGATACCCGAATGCGGCTGAAGAACGTGAGTGGTGCGCGGGAGAGGCAAAGTGGCCATGGCCTAGCCACCACATGTGGAGGCCGTGTGCCACACGGCCCAACCAGCCCTCTGGTCTAATGACTCGCTTTTTGTGTTGTTACCAAATTGCGAATTACCAAAAGAATGTTTATAAAATGAATCTTTACGCAATATATTTTAAGTTATGAAAATGAGTATTGTGGTAAGCTTAGAATTCGTTCCACAGGGAATTAGAGAAATATGTTGATTTAATTAGCTAATCTATAAACAATAAAATAAATCATAAATGCTGAATGAGTGTATGGCTTGTCAAACCATCAAACATACATACAAAATTAACCTAACTAAAAATATGGTGATATGAAAAATAGAAGACTCACAATCTTGATAAGAAAAATGGATATAAACAATTAATGTTGATGCTAGGGAATTGATTGATTAGCAAGTAGGTATGGGTATTGCTTTTTAAGCCACTTTAAGGACCAATCTCTACATGTTAACCAATTTAGGTTTAGATTAATGTGGTTGATATACCCTCCACTAATCTATCCTATTTATTGGGTTCTTAATCACTCAAGTGTGTCAATCCAAGAGTGATTATATAACATATTATTCTAAACAAGATTGTAATTAACAAGTGGGTATACAAGTCAATCACATAATGAATAGAATCTAATGAATTAATAAATAGAAAACATATAGAGATTCATTACAAAGCTTAAGCAAAAACCCACAACCAAATGTTTATCAAATCAATCCCCTAGATTAGGGGTTTAATTACACATAGTAGCAATCAAATAGAAACAAATAAATGGTAAGGAAATCACCCTTGGGCCACCTTCTTTAGTGCTTGATCCTTGTTCTCCTTTGATGCTCCAAGATGCAAAGAATGGAAGAGGAGGATGTGTCTAGATAGGTGGATGGCTTATGGTGAGTGACAAAGGATTTGTGATGGAGAAAATGGTAGGGAAGGAATGATCTAGGGAAGTAATCAAGATTTGGTGTGAGGTTTTGGATGGAGAAGATAAGTCCAAGAATAGAAATGAAGGAGTTTGGGAGATGATTAATGGAGGAAAGGGAGATTGGTAGGAGAGAATAGGCTTGGTATAGCTTGGTAAGGCTTGGTTTCAAAAATTGAAAAGAGGGATGAATTTATAGTATTTTTGAATTAGGTCACGGATGGTAAAATTACCAAAACACCCTTGACCATGGCAAATTACCATTTAGTCCAACAGAGGGGGTGATCTTGTAATTTTCCAGCCAAAATTGGCCAATCAGAGAAGCACAGCAGATGGGTCGCGGTTTTGGCACAAATGGCGACCGTGGGGATGCAAATGGCGACCTCATCAGGTGTGGGAATCAACTCCCTGTCGCCATGGCGACTTTGGACGACAAATGGCGACCCAAGTGGTGACGTGGCGTGACAAGAGTGGGTGGTGGAGGAGCTTGAAGATTCCGGCGATTTGGGACGCCGGAAATGGACCGACTGACCAGCCGGTCGGTTTGCCTTTAATTTAGGCTGGTTTCCGGTCGACGATAGGTCCAGGAAGGTGGTCGTCGACCGGCTAGGGTTTGGAGGGAAGGGGCTGCCATGGTGATCATCACGTTGGGGAAGAAGAAGGTTGAATAGTGATTTTGGGGTGTCCTTAGCAAGTGGGCTGGGTGTACACAGCCGGTACACTAGGCAATGAATGGGGTGTAATTAGACAAGATAGGGGTGCAGTTTGGACTTGGCTAATGAGGTTTAGGCCTGCTATTTGGGCCACCTGCTTTGAGCCTTTAATGAAACGCACCGTTTCATTTGATGTTGAAGTGGGCCGCTGACTTGGGCCTGCGTTAGGCCACGCCTGATCGCCCAGCATGATGAAACGCACCGTTTCATCTGTGACAGGTGGCAACGCTTCTGGTAAATTGCACTTCAGCCCCTGACCTCTTCTATAATCACGATAACATCAATTATTCCTTCAATAATTACTCTTTTGCCCCTCTATCACCAAAATTACTCCAATGCCCCTGAATTCTATAAATACCTGAAAATACTTAATTTTCACAATTAAATCACATGATAATGCCCGAGAATCAAGCATAAAGAGACAGAAATGAGGGTCAAAATCATATCAATTTTGGTTTGATCATGGTCCCGTGTGGCAAATGCGCCCCACACGTGGGCATGGCTGGTGTGGCCTTTTTTTGTTGGACAAAAATGCCCTTCTCTCCTTCCTTTTTAAATGCCTTCATCTCCCTCCATTTGTTTCCTAAGAAGAAAAGTTTTGAAATCCCGTCTAAGATTTTCTCTCCAATTTTCTCAACTTTCAAACACCATAACTTTCTCATACGAAGTCAGAATTGAGTGATTCAAGTTGGAGATTGTTTTTAATTGAGTCCTCTACCTTTTCCAAGTGATCTTGTAGTTTTTTGATTGATTTTCGGAGTGATCTACTCAGAAAACCGAACCAGCTCGTGAAATCAAGGTAGAGTTCATATCTTGGTGATTTCATCTTTTTAAACCTTCAATTTGCTTGGGATTTCTTCTTCTACATGTATACATATGTTTAGTGAATGCTATTGAGAAAGATAGCTTCACAATCAATCTAATTGAAAAGTCTAATTAAAGACACATGTGGACTAGATTCTTGGATTCTTTGTTCTTCACATGATTGAGAGTTGTATTGTGATTAGATTGACATCTAGGATTATTTGAGACTTGATTGATTTATTTTATGTTTAATAATCCTTGATATGTGTCTTTAATCCTTGATTGATGATTTCTAGGATTAGAGCCTTTGTATGTGTTTTTAGAGATATCTAGGATTGATTTGTTTTTAACAATATCTCCTATCTCCTATCTCTAAATATTTGGCTAGAATACTTGTTGAAGACATTTTGTGATTCTAGCATTTTTATGTATGTTTATAACATCTTAAACTTGTGCCTCATGTATGTGAATTGTTCAAGAGTTATTTGAATGAATGAATGAATCTAGGAGTTTTATGTGTTAGTTGATTTCACATGCTCTAGGTTTTCATTCATGATTTTGCATCTAGATTTCTATTGCTTGTGTTTTCACATCTCCAGATCTAGTTGTTCCATGGAATGTATCGATCACATGTTCTATGTTGTTTTGATTGTTTGCATCATTTGCATTCACATGATCACACTAGGAAGTCCTTGTAAAAGGCATGAAGTCTTGGTTAGAGTCGGGATGACTCGAATAGCCAAGCAAGAAGTATTGCCTAGAGTCTTGAGGACTTGGATAGGTAAGTAAGAAGTCTTGTCTAGAGTCGAGATGACTTGGATAGACAAGCAAGAAGTCATGGCTAGAGTCGGGAGGACTTGGATAGTCATGCATGGGAGGCTTTCTAGAGGCAAGTGTGCCTTGTATAGAGAGTTGGCTTATATATTGGTAGGCCCGGGTGTTTGGTTAGACATAGAGTCAGATAGAGCGGGGTACATGGGATATGTATGCACTCTTGAGGAATTTCTAATCTACCGACGATGTTGGTTTGGTATGAGTTCCAATATGTGGTGGTTTACATCATTGAGGGATTTTGTATCTTCCAATAGGGATTGGGTAAACATAGACTCAACATGGGTTGGTGATCTAGGATTGGTCACTTTGTGGAATTTCTAATTTACTTTCCAAATATATATATAAGTACCCAATAGTTGTAATTCAACCCATGGATATTTCGTCCTTGGAGGTTTTACCACGTTAAAAAAAATCTTTTGTGTTAATTCTTTCTGTCTCTATCTTTTATATTTGTTTTTGTGTATGTTTTAATCTTGTAGTACAATCTTCACTTGTGATGTTTTTTGGAAACAAGATTTTGTAAAGTGTGATAGGTATTCTTTGATTGATTCTTGTGTATAGGTATTCTTTGATTGATTCTTGTATATATTGGGCATTATTGTAAATACAAGTACTATTTGCATTAATTTTAATATAGTTTCTTCTCTAGCAAGTTGTAGTGTTCTTATATCGTAATACTTTAAGTACAACTTGTAGAATGTGCTCTTTATTGAATATACTTGTATATGAGATACATTTGTTCTTGGTATATGTTTTGTAGACTAAGTGTGGTGAATCGAGCATACTTATGCAAATTGTTTTTCTCATAACAATCTTGTTCAAGGTTTATTATATGCTCACCAAGGTTTTGGCGAAAGAGTTTTTAAAACTAGTGTGTCAACCTATTCACACCCCCCCCCCTCTAGGTTGTTTAGTATAACCTTGTAGGTATTTTCATTAGTGTATTTGTGACTATATAAAAGACTTCCTAATTTGACTAAATAAATAAATCTCTTATTTATCTACTTACCAAATAAAGTCTTTTATATTTAATATACTAAGGTCAATAGTATAATACTAAGAAACATATTTCCTAGTCATAAAAAGATTTTGATTCTTAATTAAATAATTAATCAATCAATTAATTAATTTCCATTTAATCAAATAATAAAAAAAAATAATACACTAGACATTTATATAAGCCTTACCTCCCCATACACAAAGATAGGCCCATGTATTATTTTTCATTTTATTAAATTCATTGGACCTTTAATAAAAAGCCCACATGTGAACTAGACCCATTCTTACTAAAAGAAATAAGCTCATAAGCCTTTCACTAATATATTAATATAATTTAACAGCCCATTAAATAAATAATGTGCAAATTATATTTTTAATATATTAAATAGAATTATAGATGGACACATAATTAGTCCGGTAGAATATATCAAGTGATTCATGCAAGTCCGTGTGGATTGGGGATCTTGACGGGCCTAACTAAATTTAAGCTCCATTAGACATAACCCAATCACAATCAACAAATGATTCACTTAGGTTCAATCTATTAATTTTAGTTCATTCCACTAAAGAACTAAAATTGCACTCTTAAATAAAGATGGAATAAGTAAATGATTCTCATTCATACCCTAGACAATCTTATAGGAGATAGTGAATTCTCGTAAAAAATATCAATAATCGCCAAGAGCTTATAGACCACCTATAGCTCTCCAAGTTACCATATTTACTCATATGACCACACTTTGAACTTGGATATATATTATAACTTGTCCAGAAGTCATCTTTCAATAGTCACTAATGAAAACTCAACGTTAAGATTCAATATCCAAAACCTCAAAACATTCATATGATGATATTCTACTCACATTTAATAAATGGCGCCATGATGTCCATATCTATAAATGAAGTTCTCTATCGATTAGCAAATGAATACCACCAAACTATCGAGGATAGGCTATGTTATATAATCGTACTCATTGATAGCTCAAATGATGACACTTGTAACCATAAGTCCATCATTTATCTCAGGATTAAGATAGACTCTCTGATTGTCCTAATAATGAAAAGACTTTTATATATTGATGGTTCTAGATAAAGTATTTCATTGTGATCCAGTTCAATGCACCCAGTGCAGTAGATTCTTTTACTTGAAGACCCTTCGATGATTTTAGACTCATCATAACACATTTGATCCCACTCAAATGCTAGCAAAAGAATTCTACAACTATAACAAGATAAAGTTGTCCAACCTTTAACTTAAGTTGTGAACATTATTCAAGACTAACTAAAGAATTGTGTCTACCTCATACATATCCAGATGTACGAATAATTCTTCTTTTCTCTTAGTCTTTTGACCTTATGATTATTTACTTTGACAATTATAATTATAAATGCTATAAGATTTTGTTAAAAACAAAAATCACTTTATTGATATGATAAGGTTTTCAAATACAATATTATACTCTTGCTATTGAGCATAATCCTAGCAATGGAAAGGTGGAAACCTTTAAAACTAGATTGGTAGCTAAAGGTTACACATAAAAAGAAAGTATCGATTACGAGGAAACCTTCTCTCCTGTGGCCATGCTTAAATCTATTAGGATACTCTCATCCATTACGGCATCTTTAGGTTTAGAGATTTGGCAAATTGACGTCAAGACAACTTTCCTTAACGGAAGTCTTGATGAAAGCATCTATATGATGCAACCAGAAGGATTCATTGAAAAGGCCAGGTGGAAAAGGTATGCAAGTTGCAAAAGTCCATATATGGATTAAAGCAAGCATCCAGATCCTTGAACATATGGTTCGATCAAGCTGGGAAAGGTTTTGGTTTTGTTCAGAACCTTGACGAACCTTGTGTATACAAAAGTATCAAAGGTGCCAAGTTGGTTTTCCTAATTCTTTATGTTTATGATATACTAATTATCGGAAACGATATAGGTGTATTGATATTAGTAAAAGAATGTCAGTAAAACAATTTGATATGAAGGACTTTGGAGAAGCAAGTTATATTCTTGGTATCCAAGTGATAAGGGATAGAAAGAATAGAACGATTGCACTATCCCAAGCTTCATACATAGATAAAATATTGTCTAGGTTTTCCATGCAAGATTCCAAGAAAGGTATGTTACCTTTCAGGCATGGAATCAAACTTTCTAAGGAACAAGTTCCTAAGAATGAGCATGAAGAGCAATTCATGAGTAGGGTTCCACATGACTCGGCAGTTGGAAGTCTCATGTATGCAATGCTCTACACTAGACCAGATATTTATTTTGTTGTTGACATAGTGAGCAAGTTTCAATCGAAACCTGGTCCTGATCACTGGACGGTAGTCAAGCATATTTTCAAGTATCTCAAGAGAACGATAGACAATTGTAGGGAAAAACGTTTGCACATGGCAGAAGTGAGACTAAAAAGAAATTTAGTATATTTTAAAATTTTTCCATATTTGAACCTTAACCCTTTAATTAATTAAACATATACTACTAAAGATATCATACCTTTGTCGTGTGATTCGATTGATATTGTGTCGATGGTAATCTACAAGATCTTCCAATCCAATCACGAACGTGACTCACCTAGGAGCGTGGTCTCCCTTCTCTTTGAATTGTGTACCTGAGAATGTATAACAAAAACTTTTTCTGTTCTTCGTTAGTCACTTTAAATTCCAAAAGATTACAAAGAATGTTCTGGTCACTTTTGAATTCACAATCGTTAGATTGAAACTCACGTGAACCTTATTCGAAATTGTGCACAAAACCTTTTGGTGTAAAAGTTACTAGTGCACTTTCGAAATAAGAACAATCTCTTCTCTCAATCTCTCTTGGCTGAATTCTCTCACTAGTCTAAGAGATGGATTTTATTTTTTCTCTCTAGCAAAAGAAAATAATTCTCAATTGTAAAAACCTTAGAGGTGGCCGAATTCTATCCCTTTCAATAAATAGGGACCGAATTTTTTGCCTAAAAAATTATAGGGTTGCTGAATTCCCTCTTATGTAAACAAGGTGGTCACCAAAATCCTTTTCCAAAAAAGGATTTGTGTTTCCACAAAAGACTTCAATCAATCATTTAGAATTCAAACCCTAATCCAACTCTTTAATGTATTTGTGACTATATAAAAGACTTCCTAATTTGACTAGATAAATAAATCACTTACTTATCTACTTACCAAATAAAGTCTTTTATATTTAATATACTACTACCAATAGTATACTACTAAGAAACATATTTCCTAGTCATAAAAATATTTTGATTCTTCATTAAATAATTAATCAATCAATTAATTAATTTCCATTTAATCAAATAATAAAACAAAATAATACATTAGACTTTTATATAAGCCTTACCGCCCCATACACAAAGATAGGCCCATGTATTATTTTTCATTTTATTAAATCCATTTGACCTTTAATAAAAAGCCCACATGTGAACTAGACCCATTCTTACTAAAAGAAATAAGCCCACATCTCTTTCATTAATATATTAATATAATTTAACAGCCCATTAAATAAATAATGTGCAAATTATATTCTTAATATAATAAATATAATTCTAGATGAACACATAATCAGTCCGGTAGAATATATCAAGTGATCCATGAAAGTCTGTGTGGATTGGGGATCTTGGCGGGCCTATCTAAATTTAAGCTCTAATAGACATAACCCAATCACAATCAATAAATGATTCACTTAGGTTCAATCTATTATTTTTAGTTCATTCCACTAAAGAACTAAAATTGCACTCTTAAATAAAGATGGAATAAGTAAATGATTCTCATTCATACCTTAGACAATCTTATAGGAGATAGTGAATTCTCGTGAAAAATATCAGTAATCGCCTAGAGCTCATAGACCGCCTATAGCTCTCCAAGTTACTATATTTACTCATATGACCACACTTTGAACTTGGATATATATTATAACTTGTCCAGAAGTCATCTTTCAATAGTCACTAATGAAAACTCAACGTTAAGATTCAATATCCAAAACCTCAAAACATTCATATGATGATATTCTACTCACATTTAATAAATGGCGCCATGATGTCCATATCTATAAATGAAGTCCTCTATCGATTAGCAAATGAATACCACCAAACTATCGAGGATAGGCTATGTTATATAATCGTACTCATTGATAGCTCAAATGATGACACTTGTAACCATAAGTCCATCATTTATCTCAGGATTAAGATAGACTCTCCGATTGTCCTAATAATGAAAAGACTTTTATATATTGACGGTTCTAGATAAAGTATTTCATTGTGATCCAGTTCAATGCACCCAGTGCAGTAAATTCTTTTACTTGAAGACCCTTCGATGATTTTAGACTCATCATAACACATTTGATCCTACTCAAATGCTAGCAAAAGAATTCTACAAATTTAACAAGATAAAGGTGTCCAACCTTTAACTTAAGTTGTGAATGTTATTCAAGACTAACTAAAAAATTGTGTCTAACTCATACATATCCAGATGTATGAACAATTCTTCATTTCTCATAGTCTTTGGACCTTATGATTATTTACTTTGACATTTATAATTATAAATGCTCTAAGATTTTGTTAAAACAGAAATCACTTCACTAATATGATAAGATTGTCAAATACAATATTATACTCTTGCTATTGAGCATAATCCTAACAACAATATGCTTGTATACTCTAGAGGGGATTTGATTCCTCGTAAGGTATAAAGATTCTGATTTCCAGTCGGATTCTGACTCTAGAAAATCCACATCAGGATCTGTGTTTACTCTTGGAGGAGGAGCAGTCATATAAAGGAGTATCAAGCAATCCTGTATTGCTGACTCCATCATGGAAGCTGAGTATATTGCTGCATGGGAAGCTGCCAAAGAGGCTGTTTGGCTCTGCCAATTCTTGGTTGACTTAGAAGTGGTTTATAGTGCAAATAAATAGATCACTATCTACTGTGATAACAGTGGAGCAGTGGCTAATTCGAGTGAACCAAGAAGTCATAAGAGAGAAAAACACATTGAAAGGAAGCATCATCTTCTTAGGAAGATTGTGCATATGGGTGACATGACGATTACCAAAATCGCGTCAGTAGAAAATCTAGTGGATCCCTTCACAAAGGCTCTACCACAGAAAAGTTTTTATGGGCACCTAGAGAACATGGGAAAGAGAGATATGACAAATTTGCTATAGTACAAGTGGGAGATTGTTAGGATTATGCTCAATAGGAAAAGTATAATATTGTATTTGATAATTTTATCATATTAATAAAGTGATTTCTGTTTTAACAAAATCTTATAGCATTTATAATTATAATTTTCAAAGTAAATAATCATAAGGTCAAAAGACTATAAGAAAAGAAGAATTGTTCGTACATTTGGATATGTATGAGGTAGACACAATTCTTTAGTTAGTCTTGAATAACGTTCACAACTTAAGTTAAAGGTTGGGCAGCTTTATCTTGTTAAAGTTGTAGAATTCTTTTTCTAGCATTTGAGTGGGATCAAATGTGTTATGATGAGTCTAAAATCATCGAAGGGTCTTCGAGTAAAAGAATCTAGTGCACTGGGTGCATTGAACTGGATCACAATGAAATACTTTATCTAGAACTGTCAATAGATAAAAGTCTTTTCATTATCAGGACAATCGGAGAGTTTATCTTAATCCTGAAATAAATGATGGACTTATGGTTATAAGTGTTATCATTTGAGCTATCAATGAGTACGATTATATAGCATAGTCTATCCTCGATAGTTTGATGGTATTAATTTACTAATCGATAGAGGACTTCATTTATAGATATGGACATCGTGGCTCCATTTATTAAATGTGAGTCGAATATCATCATATGGATGTTTTGAGGTTTTGGATATTAAATCTTAACGTTGAGTTTTCAATAATGACTATTGAAAGTTGACTTCTGGACAAGTCATAATATATATCTAAGTTCAAAGTGTGGTCATATGAGTAAATATGGTAACTTGGAGAGCTATATGCGGTCTATGAGCTCTTGGCGATTACTAATATTCTTTACGAGAATTCACTATCTCCTATAAGATTGTCTAGGGTATAAATGAGAATCATTTAATTATCCCATCTTTATTTAAGAGTGCAATTTTAGTTCTTTAATGGAATGAACTAAAATTAATATATTGAACCTAAGTGAATCATTTATTGATTGTGATTGGGTTATGTCTATTGGAACTTAAATTTAGATAAGCCCGCCAAGATCCCCAATCCACACGGACTTGCATGAATCACTTGATATATTCTACCGGACTAATTATGTGTCTATCTAGAATTGTATTTAATATATTAAAAATATAATTTGCACATTATTTATTTAATGGGCTGTTAAATTATATTAATATATTAATGAAAGGCATGTGGGCTTATTTCTTTTAGTAAGAATGAGTCTAGTTCACATATGAGCTTTTTATTAAAGGTCCAATGGATTTAATAAAATGAAAAAAAATAATATATGGGCCTATCTTTGTGTATGGGCGGCAAGGCTTAAATAATAGTCTAATATATTATTTTATTTTATTATTTTATTAAATGAAAATTAATTAATTGATTGATTAATTATTTAATTAAGATTCAAAATCTTTTTCTGACTAGGAAATATGTTTCTTAGTGTTATACTATTGGTAGTAGTATAAGTAGATAAATAAGGAATTTATTTATCTAGTCAAATTAGGAAGTCTTTGATATAGTCACAAATACACTAAAGAGTTGGATTAGGGTTTGAAGATTGATTGAAGTCTTTTGTGGAAACACAAATCCTTTTTTGTAGAGGATTTCGGTCACCACCTTGTTAACACAAGATAGAATTCAGAACCATAGTTTTTGGGAAAAAAAAAAAAACAATTCAGAACCATAGTTTTGGGAAAGAATTTAGAACCATAGTTTTGGAAAGAATTTGGCACCATAGTTTCTTTGGTAAGAATTCGGTACCATAGTTTTTGTAACTATGTATTCAGCCACCATAGTTTTTGTAACTTTGGAATCGGCCACCCAAAGGTCTTGGACTTGAGAGATTTTTCTTTTGTTAGAGAAAAATAAAATCCAACTCTTAGACTAGTGTGATTTTCGGCCAAGAGGAATTGAGAGAAAAGTTTGTTCTTATTTCGATAGTGCACTAGTTACTTTTACATCAAAAGGTTTTGTGCACAATTTCGAATAAGGTTCACGAGAGTTTTGATCTAACGATTGTGAATTCAAAAGTGACCAAAACATTCTTTGTTGTCTCTTGGAACTTGTTGTGACTAATGAAAAAGAAAAAGTAAAAAGAAAAAGTTTTGTTAATCCATCCTCAGGTATACAATTCAAAGAGAAGGTAGACCACGCTCCTAGGTGATTCACGTTCGTGATTAGATTGAAAGATCTTACGAATTACCATCGACGCAACGTCAATCAAATCACGCGACAAAGGTATGATATCTTTAGTATTATATGTTAATTAATTAGAGGGTTAAGGTTCAATTATGGAAAAATTTTAAACTATACTAAACTACTTTTTCGCTTCCGCTGCATGTATTTTTCCCTACACAGGATACTTGGTGGAGCTCCGTATTGGTGTACTTAGGTGGAGCTCCGCATCGGGATACTGTCAGGCATATGTGAAGTTAGGAAACTACTAGTCTTGGTTCTTCGGGTAGGAGGTGTGTATCCGGATTGATCTAGATCTTTCTCTTGAAGCAGCCGGATGGTACCCGGAAAATTATTTCTCCCTTGCATCTGGGTGAAAAATTCTTCTTTGGTCCTTTGCCAATTTTGGCGGTTAACATATCTCTCTTTGAAGTTTAGGGTTCTTAGAGTCAGAGAACTTGTCCATAGAGAATAAGAAAATTGTATATTTATAGACATCAAGAACAAGGCATGTGAAAAGACAAGTTTGCCCCTGAAAACGCTCGATTGGCGGTTTCATTTGGTGGCCAGGCCGCCGATCACAATAGCCAAATTGAACCCGAGAAGAATAAGGGAATAATGGCGGTTTCATTCGATGGTTTCGTAATCACCGATTCAACCGCGGAATCAAACCAAGAGATTAAATCAATCAAGTATTATTGACGATTTCAAATGGCGGCCGTGGCCGCCGATCATAACTACAGAATCAAACCAGAGACCTCCGGACCAAAACGGCGGTTCCATTCGGCGGCCAGGGCCGCCGATCATAACCGTCGATTCACCAAAAGTGGTGAAACCAAGAAGAAGCCAAGGTAATCTCTGAGAGCGGTCTTCGTGCAAAACCAAGCACACTATCGTGCAAGCACGGACATTTCCAAACATATACGGGAAACGAATTACAAGGCACAAACACACAACAAGATACAATTCATAAAAGTGTATGTGTGAAAGTGACATGTGAAGAGAATGCACACATATGCAATTATGCTAAGTGTGTGTGTGCTACTAAATCTTTTTAAAGAAAAACTAAGCACTATAAGTATACCTTTGGAGTGCTTGTCACCTTGAGGTCTTAAGTGCCTTGAGCTTGATCCTTAATCACCTAAACTACCCTTACAATTCAAACCCTAGTATGTGGTTTGTCTACGAAATAAGCCAATCAATAAACGGGAATCCTTACACGGTCCCCCTTCTGTTCAGAATCATGTTCTATATATAGTTTCCATTACTTGCAGTGCACTCCCCTAAGTTCGGTCCAGTGACCTAGTGATTTACGGGATGTTCCATGGCGATAGGGGAGAAGATCATGGGATTGATTTGAGGAATCAAGCAACCCTTTTTTTGGCAGAGTTTGATTGAGTTTGCCTTGTTCCCAAGTAGGATTCTTGAGTGGCATGAATGAGCCAACTTCTTCGTTATTTAAACGTCAACATCTCAATGTCCTTCTTTGCAGCTTGATCTTGGCGTACTTGGTCTTACTTTGATACTTTGTTAACCTGGTATTCTTGCTGCTTGGTAGGCTGGCTCTTAGGAAGGGTCGGGGTATCCAGATATCCCACCTCCTAATGGAGCACGTCATTAATAAGTCGGGGTACTAGGGTACTAGTTGAGCATAGTAGCGGGGTACTAGGATGATGGGGTAGCGGGGTCATTAGGACCCCACCTTCGGTGTTTCTTGGCACTTTGGGATTTAAGTGTCCTTAATCTTTATCTAGATAGGCGAAAGGCATACCAGGTCAATTTAATGGCCAAGTGCCAGTTTTGTTGGCAGCGGGGTGCCGAGATGCTTTCCTGTGATGCCTTTCTACTTTGAATCTAGATGGGAAATTCTTCTTTGGACCCCTGCCATTTTTGGCCATTAACAAAAGTCCCCCCTCACTTGAACACCGGTATCTTGTGAGGGTTGGAGTCAGTATATTTAGAATTATTTAAAGGATTTTCATTTAACCTTCCTAGCTGGTTTCCACCATTTAGGAGGAAATCTTCCTTGAGCATGCTTGAATTAAATGAGTTGTACACATGTAAGACTATGAGTTGTCCACTTATTTGAATGAGCCGTTTTTTGGTGCGCTTTTCTGAAACCGCCTCTTGCACTTCTCCGTAATTAATTACTGTTTTCCCTTTCTATTTCGGTAGCTGTCCACTTCCTTCTATAAGTGAACCTCCTTTCCTTCTTCTTTTCACATCATTTTCAAATTTCAAAAATTGAATCTTGCTTTCTCTCTCTGAGTTTTTCTTCTTTCGAGTGAGTTTTGAGATTTTCTTCTTCTTCCTTACTTCTAGCTATGGTGACCCCACCAAACCCTCTTGACAACTTCGATGATCAACTTAATATGGAGAAGGTTGATTCGAAAGAGGGCTCTCAATCGACGAGGGGGATAAAGAGGAGCCGAGAAAAAGATGACACCGTCGGAAGCTCTATCCTGGCTTAGCGTTGTCATGCTGCTAGGAAACCTAGAGTCGGGTCGGGGTATAACAAAATCGATAGCATAATCGAGCTCATTGACGAGGGTGAAGATGAGGACGATGATGCTGATCAAAGAGGTGTCCTGATTATGGGCGCATTGACTGTTTTAACTGGGCCCCTTTCTTCTTTTCATGATTCCCAGATCATTCCCGATTCTATATGCTCCATTGACACCATTGCACGCTTGAGGAGGGAATACTGGATTCCTAATGTTATCACTCTTACTCCTCCACATCGAGGTTATGAAGTGTACTTTCCTCCTAAAGGTCATTGCTCAATCCACGTGGCTGCCTTCGAATGTGGGGTCAGGCTACCCGTCCACCCCACACTTTGCAGGGTATTGTACGCCCATAAGCTAGCCCCGTTGTAGATTTCACCGAGCTTCTGGAAGAATCTTACTGGGTGTCTGGTGTTTTGGAAAGAGCAGTGTGAGCAGGACAACGTGGTGAGGGAACCGGGTTTTGATGAGATCTGATATATCTTCCTAATGGCCAACATGACGTCGGGCCTTAAAGGTCAGTTCCATTTAAGGGTGAAGAACCCTCTGAAGCTTATCATACTCGGAGCTGCCATCAAGTATCCCAAACCTTGGAAGGATGAATGGATCGTGGTAGGAGGAGATTGTGGCAGCTCAGTGTACATAGGTGGGACTGAATATCCGATGCCCACTGATTTTACCAAGAAGGATAAGTGGGACAAGGGGAGTCCTTCCAAGGAATCACTGGGTATTCTGGAAGGAATCGTAGCCCGTAATTATGTTAATCTGGAGTATCCTGATTGCGTTCCTTTCAAAGGTGCCAGGGTGGACCGGTACCTCAAGATCTCTCTGGTTTATCCGTGTATGTAGTTTCTTGCTTCTTGCTTTTCTTTACTTTTATTAACTTGTCTGCTTGGTATCCTTAACTGAAATGATAGTTTTTGTAGCTACTCTTCCCACAGCACTTCCAACTGTACTTCATGTTCCTTCTCCTTCTCCTTCTCCTTCTCCTTCTCCTTCACCTTCACCATCTGTTACCAACACTGGTATCCTACCCGGATCTAGTCAAGCTACAACTACCCCTCCTCCATCTCATGTGAGGCAACAACCAAGTCCTCCCGCTATTAAATTTCCTAATCCTCCCACAACGCGCTCCCCTTTGAGTGTGATGGCTGCGAGGGCTGCTAGGATTCTTAGTTTTTCAAGGCAGTCTCAAAAGGAAATGCCAGTTATTCCTCCTATGAAATCTGCAGTGATTCCGTAGCAGACTCAAGAGCAAATGGCTCCTCCTCCTTCCTTGCCTTCTACCGTCTCCACCCGATGTCAACATAGGGTTGATGAGGAGGAGGATGCTGGTACCATGACTACCTCTTCCACTTCTTCAAGTTTTCAATCATGGGATAAAAGCCTGGAAGAGGTGGTAGCCAGATTCATGAAAGTGTGCCCTGGTGGCAATATGCAGGCTGAATCTGCCATGCCTTAGAATATCATGGCCTCAAAAGGTGCTTCCCTCCTTGTTGAGGTACAATTCTTTCTACTTTCTTTCCTTCCTGGTAGGATTCTTAGAATGATACTTACTTTTTTTTTTCTTTTTTTGCAGCTAGTTATATTCACCATGACAATGGAAAAATAGGTGAATGCTTTCAAGGAAGCTGCTATTTCTACCAAGGTTGAGTTGGAGGTTGCTAAGTAGGAGCTAGCCCGGTCTAAGACGAGCATTGCTTTTTTGAGCAAGGCATTGGCTCAGGCTGAGAATAGAAGGGGCGCTGCCTTGGTGGAATCGGAACGGTTGGCGCTGGCTCTTGAAATAGAAACTCTTAGGTAACTTCGTCATCAATATGAAAGGGAAAGCTTGAAAGGAGAAAAAGTCCTGCTCCGGGATGAGAACCGACTCCTGTAGGGTACAGTGAGGAGTTTGGAGGTGAGACTAGATGGTGGCTTTGCTGAGGGATATTTCTACGCTGCCTACTAGGTTGCTAAGGCACTTCCTCCTCATTATGATTTGAAGGCTGCCTTTGGGTGGGATAGGAAGCAGATTGAAGAACAAACTGCCAAATTCTTACATGTTGCTTCAACATAGGCAAGTTTTTCTTCCTTTGCTGCTGTCCCAAACCCTTTCTTACCTCGGGAGCCCAATTTGCCTACTCCTAGGCAAGTAGAGCAAATTGCTAGGGTACTCCATGATCCTCCTGTCCTTAAAGATGATCACATAAAAGATGTAATGGATCTCACAAAACCTACAGATAAGTTTGTGAAGGAGGTAAATATTCCTGCCGAATTCGGGATACCAGGAGCTAGAAAGAAACAAGCTGAGGTAGGAGCCAATGTGACTGAAGAGGCAGGTGTGACTGGCTAGGAGCAAGAACCAGAGGTGAAGCAGCATGATGCCTGACTTATCATTTTTTTAAAAAAAACTTATAGCTTGTAGCCCGAAATTAGGGATTGAGCACCCTGATTGATCAATGGAAAAACCACTCTTCTTTGCAATTATACTATTTTACTTGTTCAAAATATACCCTGGTAGGATCTGATACTCGCATGCTTATAAACCAGATAAAACTTGTAGGGGAAAAACGTTTGCACGCTGCGGAAACGAAACTAAAAAAAAGTTTAGTATATTTTTAAAAAAATTCCCATATTGAACCTTAACCCTTTAATTAATTAAACATATATACGAAAAGATAAAATACCTTTGTCGCGTGATCCGATTGACTAGCGTCGATGGTAATCTGCAAGATCTTCCAAACCCGATCACGAACGTGAATCACCTAGGAGTGTGGTCTCCCTTCTTTTGAATTGTGAACCTGAGAATGGACAACAAAAACTTTTCTGATTCTATTAGTCACAACAAACTCCAAAAGGTTGCTAAGAATATTCCAGTCACTTTTGAATTCACAATCGTTATATTGAAATTCGCTTGAACCTAATTCGAAATTGTGCACAAGATCTCTTGATGTTAAGATCACTAGTGCACTATTAAAATAGGAACAATTCTTTTCTCACAACCCCTCTTGACCGAAATCTCTCACTAATCTTAGAGTAGGATTTTATTTTTCCACTTTAGCAAAAGAAAATAAATTCTTCAAAGGCAAGAACTAGGGTTAGCCGAAATTCATCCTATACGTTATATAGGGACCGAATTTTTTGCCCTAATATATTTAGGGTTGCCAAATTCTAGCCTTGTCCAACAAGGTGATCACCAAAGTCCTTTTCCAAATAGGATTTGTGTTTCCACAAAAGATTTCTTAGAATTCAAACTCTAATCTAACTCTTTAGTGAATTTGTGACTATATAAAAGACTTCCTAATTTGACTAAATAAATAAAGTCTTTTATATTTAATATACTACTAATAGTAGTATACTACTAGGAAATATATTTCCTAATCAGAAAAAGATTTGTTTCTTAATTAAATAATTAATTAACATAGAGGGAACCCTAGGGAGAGAAAAAAAAAAAAAGTGAATAGTGGTCGTTGCTACAGTGACTCCGCCGCTGCTACAGTTCCGTCAATGCTACAGTGCCACTACAGTGTTCCATTGCCGCTACAGTTTTGGCGCCGCTACAATGTTTCCGCTACAGTATTTCCGTCTTGCTACAGTGTCGATACAGTGTTTTGTTGCTGCTACAGTGTTTCCGCTACAGTTTCAGTGTCTCCGCCGCTGCTACAGTAATTTCGTCGCTGCTACAGTGCCTCCGCTACAGTTCCGTCAATGCTACAGTGCCGCTACAGTGTTCCATTGCCGCTACAGTGTTTCCGCTATAGTTCAGTCACTATTACAGTCCGCCACAGTATCCGCTACAGGATTCCGCTACAGTATCTCGCCACAGTGATTTTGATACAGGATCCGCTACAGTGATTTTCTATAGTATTTGATGGATCCTATGTGCATGGAGGCCGCTTTGTCTCTTTCATCTCCGGTGGCAGTGTCTTCCACCTCGAATAGTCTGGTTGGTCTAAGTACGGTGAGTGGAGTGAATTCCTCTTCTCGGGTTGTTCCTCTTGCATCTGGTGGGGTGTGTTCATTGGTTGGTAAGTTGATTCCTTCTCAGCCTAAGGGGGATGTTTCGATGATCGTTTCAGATTCTGTTACAGGTCTTATTCAGAGTCCAGGGCCTATGGTCCAGGGTGGTAAGTCTTTTGCGGGTCTTTTCAAATCTTCTCCTGTTGAGACTTTACCGGTGCCATCAGTTATCTCTAAGAAGGGGGGGGGGTATGTTTCTGTTCGGGTGGATCTGATTGCTTATCAGGCTCGTCTTGAGTTGTGTAAGAATGCTCTTATTGGTCGTGTGGTGCTTTCCAGTGGTGAGCGGCCTTGGAAGCTTGTGAATCTCAAGGTAAGACTTAGCAAGCATTGGATGCTAAATTCCGATTGGTGACTGATCTCTCTAGGGAGAGGATATTATAAGATTCTTTTGAAGTCTCCTGCTGAGAAGACTCATGTTTGGGGGTTAGGTTCAGTTCATCTGAAGCCAGGTATTCTTCGCCTACATCCTTGGGTCCCGGATTTTAACCCATCGCTACAGAAGTCCACCAATGCTCAGGTTTGGGTTAGGCTCTTTGATTTATCGTGGGAATACTGGCATCCAAAAATTATTTCTGACTTGGCTAGAGGGATTGGGGTGCCATTGCGGTTGGACAAGGCTACTAGTGATGGGGATTTTGGTCATTATGCTAGAGTTCTAGTTGATGTGGATGTGTCATCAGTGCTGCCTACTTCAGTGTTGCTAGAGAGGGATGAATTTCATAGTTCTTTTATAGCTGTTGAGTATGAGAATCTCCCAATTTTTTGCTATACTTGCTCTTCTATAGGTCACTTGCCTAGTTCTTGTCGTTGGAACAAGTCTTCTAAGGTTCCTCTAACTAGTTCTGCAAAATCAACCCAGGATATAGCGGAGGATTCTAAAGTTTTTGGAGCTGATGGTTTTCAGCCTGTTCGACCCGTTCTTCTAAATCAGTTTATCGCCCTGTTATTGCACCTCAGGAGGAGGTCTCGTTATCCAATGTTTTTACAACTATTCATCAGGATATAGGTGGTCAAGATTCGGTGGTTGTCCATACTTCAGTAGGGTCTAATTTGATTTCAGGATCCATTCCGTCTGCTAGTTTGGTTCTTTCTTAGGATCCAACTTCATCTACCGTGTCAGCTATTTCTGAAGTGGTTTCGATTTCGGTTCCTCCAATGATTTCCCAGGCATTACAGATTTGCAAGGGTTCAGGATTTGATTATGAGGGCACTGATTCAGTTCTGGTTTCTAATTCTTCAGTTGTTAATCCTTCTATTAGTTATATCAGTTCGACTATAGGGGTGATGCATGATGCTAAGACTGTTGTTCAGGGTTCTTCGTTGGTCAATCAGGTTCGTCCTATGGTCTCTACCATTTTATCTAGTTCATCTTCTCGTCCGGGTCAAACAGCTCGTCGGCAAGTTAGGGTTCATGAGGTTTCAGGCAATCAATCATCTGAGGAGGCGGTTGTGTCTTCTTTTTCGAATGTCACTGTTGATCAGAGTAGTGATGGATCTGGTTTTTCTTGTTCTTCGGTTGTGGTTCCTAGTGTGCTTATTCGGACCTCGGGTCCGTTGTTAGAATCTCAGGCCGAGCTTCGTCTCATCCCAAATTCTTCATGGGCTTCCCAAATGGAGAAGGGTGAGTTCGCCGATGATGAGATTGCTCAGAGAGCTTTGAGGGTTGAGCATAGGCTGGCTTCTTTAAAGTCCTGATATCGGGCTCCTCCGACGGTTTCCGATGATTAATGTTCTCTTTTGGAAATGTCGTGGGATCCGAAGCGAGCCCACGAGGCGGATACTTAGAGAGTTATGTCGTTTACATAGACCTACTTTGGTTTGTATTGCAGAGCCTATGGTTGATTTTTTCTCTATCTCTTTAGGTTTCTGGTCTTCTCTCGATCTTCATTTGGTAGGCATGAATGATAAGGGTGGGTTGATTCCGACTATTTGGGTTTTTGCTTGTGTTTCTTTTCCTGAGGTTCAGATAGTTCATTGTCATGAGCAACATCTTACTGTTTCACTTTCGATCGGTTCTCGGGTGCATTGGTACACTTTTGTTTATGCAAGCACTTCTACAGTGGTTCGTAGGTCTCTTTGGCAGTCTCTTCGTGATATGGTTAGTTTGGTTTCTTCTTCCTGGTTGGTTGTTGGGGATTTTAATGCAGTTCTGGGTGCTCATGAGGCTTTGGGCTCTCGTTCTCCTGCCCGTGGTTCTTGTGAGGATTTCAAGTCATTGATTGAGGATTGTGATTTGGTTGGTATTTGTTCTCAGGGTGCCCGATTCACTTGGGTTAGAGGTCGCAGTAACCGCACTAGAGTTGAGAGACGATTAGATAGAGTTTTGGTTTCTGATGGTTGCATTTCCTGTTGGCGGGAAATTTCGTGTGTGGCTCTTCCCCGTATCTGTTCAGATCACTGCCCGTTGTTGGTTCGGTTGTCAGATTTTGAGGTTTCCAGTCATAGACCGTTTCGGTTTCAGAGCATGTGGTTAGAGCATCCTGATTTTATAGCTATTGTTCGTAGGATTTGGAGATCTCATGTTGTGGGTAGGCCTCCTCAGGTTGTTATCTATAAGCTGAGAAGCTTGAAGAAGGCTATCAAGTCTTGAAATTGGGAGGTTTTTGGTGATCTTAACTCTACCATTGCTGGAAAGTGTGCGGAGCTTCATTCTATTCAGCTAGATTTGTCTAACCGGGGTTTTTCAGATGATCTTTTTATGGCCGAGGCGAGTGTTCATTCTGAGCTAGATGTGTTGTTACGGAGACAGGAGTGTTTTTATTGGGATCGGTCTAGAGTTAGGTGGCTTCGTGATGGGGATCGGAACACTTCATTCTTTCATGCCTCTATCAAACGTAGGCAGTATCGTAATGTTATTTCAGCCCTTTCGATTAATGGGGTTATCTCGGAGGATCGGCCTACCATCAGGGATCATATCATTGGTTATTATTCTGACCTTTTTTCCTCAGATGTTTCTCAAGTTGGAAGAGATTTATCTATTGTAGCTGATGTGATTCCTTCCTTGGTAACTGCAGTAGAGAACGTTTTCTTGACTAGCGTTCCATCTGCAGATGAAATTCACGATGCAGTCTTTGTTATGGATGCTGCTTCTGCCCCTGGGCCAGATGGGTTTTCTGGTAGATTTTATCAAAGATGTTGGGATGTTGTAGGTAGTGACGTGGTCTTTGCTGTACAGGATTTTTTCATCACTGGAGTTGTTTTCCCGGGTCTCAATTCTAGTTTCATTATTCTTCTTCCGAAGCTGAGGGAATCCATTTCGGTTGATCAGTTTCGTCCGATTGTTCTTAGCAACTTTTTATTTAAAATTTCTTCGAAGATTTTGGCTGATCGTTTAGCTCGTGTTGCCTCCAGGATTATTTCTCCTCAGCAGTTCGGTTTCATTTGAGACCGGCATATCGAGGATTGTATTGCTTTGGCTTCTGACTGTGTGAATGTGTTGCAAAAGAAGTGCTATGGGGGTAACTTGGCCATGAAGATTGATATCCGTAAGGCTTTTGACACCCTGGATTGGTCTTTCCTTTGCAGAGTGCTTCAGGCTTTTGGGTTCTCTTCTGTTTTTGTGGATTGGATGGACAGTATTCTTCGTTCGTCTAGGCTTTCAGTTCTTTTGAATGGGGTCCCAAAGGGATATTTCGGCTGCTCTAGAGGGGTTCGTCAGGGAGATCCGCTCTCTCCGCTTTTACTTGGTATTGCAGAGGACTTCCTTAGTAGATTATTAATGAGGTTGGTGGGTTCTTCTCAGATTCTGCCGATTTCTTCCCAAAGGGGTTTTTTGGCTCCAACTCATTTGCTCTATGCAGATGATGATTTGATCTTTTATAGAGCCACTCAAAAGAATCTAAAGCATATCATGGGTGTGGACTGCTCGTAATCAGTGGATCTTTGAAGGGAAGTCGGTGGATGACCTTTTGATTCTTCGTCGATTTGGTCTTCAGGGTCGCCCTTCTAAAGCCCCAGTTATCAAGAGTGTGGTTTGGTCGCCTTCGGCCCCCTGCTGGATCAAAGTGAATACTGATGGCGCTGCTTTGGGCTCTCCGGGGGTTGGTGGTTGTGGTGGTATCTTTTGGAACTGTAGAGCTTTTGTGAAGGGTTGCTTTGCTATTCCTCTTGGTCAGGTTTTCGCTTTTGAGGCTGAGCTTCTGGCGGCCTCATTGGCCATTAATTTTGCTTGGAAGTATGGGTGGCATCGTATCTGGCTTGAGAGTGATTCTTCTTATGTGGTTCAGCTTCTTTCTTCTCGTTCTGAGTTGGTTCCTTGGAGGGTTCGTCAGGCATGGCAGCGCTGCATCTTCCAAATCTCACATATGGATTTTCAGGTTTCACATATTTTTAGGGAGGGTAATCAAGTTGCAGATACGCTTTCTAAGCATGCTTTGGAGCTTCAGACAGATTCTTGGTGGTTCTCTGCCCCGCCATTCTGTTCTTCATTAGTTGGCAATGACTGCATGGGCCGTGAGTCTTTTCGTTTTTCTTGATGTTTTCTTTTTCTTTTTGGTGTGGCCTTCGTGCCTCTTTTTGTTTGGGGTTGTTTTCCCTGACTCTTTGTGCTTTGTTGCTTTTTGTCACTTTTTACTTTCTTTTATCTCTTTTATATACAGATACTGTCTAGGGGTTTTTCAGCATATGATCGTTTGTGATGCTTTTTCCCCTTAGATCAGTCCATTTTTATTGAAAAAAATAATAATTAATTAACATATTAATTAATTTTCATTTAATTAAATAATAAAATAAAACAATATAATGGGCTTAAAAAAATAGCCTTGCCGCCCATGACTATAACATGGGCCATATATTATTTTTCTTATTTTATTAAATCCATTTGGACTTTAATAAAAAGCCCACATGTGAACTAGACTCATTCTTACTAAAAGAAACAAGCCCACATGTCTTTCATTAATATATTAATATAATTAAACAGCCCATTAGTTAAATAATGTGCAAATTATATTCTTAATATATTAAATACAATTCTAAATAGACCCATAAATAGTCCGGTAGAATATATCAAGTGATTCATGCAAGTTCGTGCAGATTGGGGATCTTAGCGGGCCTATCTAAATTTAAGCTCCAATAGACATAACCCAATCACAATCAACAAATGATTTACTTAGGTTCAATCTATTAATTTTAGTTCATTCCACTAAAGAACTAAAATTGCAATCTTAAATAAAGATGGAATAAGTAAACGATTCTCATTCATATCCTAGACAATCTTATAGGAGATAGTGAATCCTCGTGAAGAATATCAATAATCGCCAAGAGCTCATAGACCGCCTATAGCTCTCCAAGTTACCACATTTACTCATATTACCACACTTTGAACTTGGATATATGTTATGACTTGTCCAGAAGTCATCTTTCAATAGACACTATTGAAAACTTAACGTGAAGATTTAATATCCAAAACCACAAAGTATCCATATGATGATATTCTACTCACATTTAATAAATGGAGCCACGATATCTAGGGATGGGAATTTCCCCCATGGGGCCCCGCCCCCATTTGGGGGCAAAATTTGCCCCCAAATGGGGTTTTGGGGTGGGGGTGGAGGTAAATTTTGCCCCCAAAACCTAAATGGGGGTGGGGGTGGGGCCCCAAATCCCCCATATTTATTTATTTATATATTTTTAATTTTATTTTCTTAAATAAAATAAATAAATAAAAAAACTCTAACTCTATTAATCTATTACTCATATTTTGGAATGATCGAAAGCTTTAAATTTGTTTTAACTTTTATATGTAATAGTGAAATACACTAACACTGTATTATTATAGTTATTTGTATTAATTTTGGATTAAATTAAATCAATTATATATTTTTTAGATTGTATATTTTGTTAATTATTGGATTGAATATTGAAACAGGATGAAACAAAAGTTTGGTCCGATCAAATTCCAAATTTCGGATTAAAAATTTTTAGGATTAGAAATGAGGGAAATGGGGGAAATGGGGGAAATGGGGGATGGGGGTGGGGGCAGGGGAACCTCCCCCCAAACACCCCCATCCCCAGTTCCCCCAAATGGGGTTTTGGGGCGGGGGTGGGGGGAGGTTTTAGGAACGGGGGTGGGGGTGGGGGGACCTTCCCCCGCCCCATTGGGCCCTCATTCCCATCCCTAACGATATCCATATCTATAAATGAAGTCCTCTATCGATTAGCAAATGAATACCACTAAACTATCGAGGATAGACTATGCTATATAATCATACTCATTGATAGCTCAAATGATAACTCTTGTAACCATAAGTCCATCATTTATCTCAGGATTAAGATAGACTCTCTGATTGTCTTGATAATGAAAAGACTTTTATCTATTGACGGTTCTAGAAAAAGTATTTCATTATGGTCCAGTTCAATGCACCCAGTGCACTAGATTCTTTTACTCGAAGACCCTTCGATGATTTTAGATTCATCATAACACATTTGATCCCACTCAAATGCTAGTAAAAGAATTCTACAACTTTAACAAGATAAAGGTGCCCAACCTCTAACTTAAGTTGTGAACGTTATTCAAGACTAACTACAGAATTGTGTCTACCTTATACATATCCAGATGTACGAACAATTCTTCTTTTCTCATAATCTTTTGACCTTATGCTTATTTACTTTGACAATTATAATAATAAATGCTATATAAGATTTTGTTAACAAACAGAAATCACTT
This sequence comes from Acer campestre, assembly GCA_954870605.1. Lineage (NCBI taxonomy): Eukaryota > Viridiplantae > Streptophyta > Magnoliopsida > Sapindales > Sapindaceae > Acer > Acer campestre. The sequence continues at coordinate 31,047,670 of OX940799.1, forward strand.
TATTAATATGAAAAAATTGTCAAGTACAGTATTACACTCTTGCTATTGAGCATAATCTTAACAAAACTTACTTGGGATGTTGTTCGTACTTGATAGTTTGGCATTCGCTTGTCTTGCTTTGGAGAAATCGAGACCCTTATCATCTTTAGAAACTGTTTTGACGATAGTCCCCTTATAAGACTTAGTATCGTAATAAGCTTGGTTGAGTATTGACTGATCTTGGTAAGAGCAAATTGATCCCAGCAGGAGGCCAAGGTTGTTTGGATATCCTAATCAGGATACTGTAAACTGACATACTTAATACTTTCTGCAAAAGAGGATCTTGGTTTTGAACCAATCTTAATAGGCAAACTAGGCTACTTTTATCTTTAGAATTTTTCACAAGTGTACATAGGTACCAGGTATCCTGACAAGGTATCCTGGTCCTTTGGTGGTCTATTCTGGTAGGCAACCCATGCCACTTTAGCATCAGGTTTTCATATGTATGTATGGCGAAGTAAGGTATCAGGTATCCTGATCCTTTGGCGATCTATTCTGGTAGGCAACTTAGACCATTTTAGCACCAGTTTTTCCTAGAGAGAGGTATTCCCCGTCCGAGGCTTCAGGAGGTCCGTATAAGTTCCCTTGGTCTTGAGGATGCGGCGGCCAATCATGGCCTCGAGACCAGAACCTTAGTTTGGTAGGCGACTACGCCACTTAGGCATTTATACACCAGATCATTCTTGGAGGAGGGTATACCCCGACCAAGACAGCAGGAGTGCCATGTGGCTTTTTCCTGATCTTGAGGCGATCAAGTCATGGTGAATTTTGCAAGGCGAAAACAGGAGAATCAAGTAGGAGTATCATGATGAATTTGGCAAGGCAAACACAGGAGAATCAAGTAGGAGAATCATGGTGAATTTTGCAAGGCAAACACAAGAGAATCTCATGGCGAATTTTGCAAGGCAAACACAGGAAAATTAAGTAGGAGAAGAACTGACTTCTTTATTGAATTTTTATTCCAAGTGATACAAAGTAAATCTGGTGGTACACATTTGGAGACATACCAGTTGAAATACATTGCTTCTTCTCATTCTAAAGGTAAAACCTCCTGAGGTGATCATCATTCCATGTGTGATCTACCGGGTTGCCATCCATATATTCTAGTGTGTAGGACCCCCCATGGAAACACCATTTTTATCAGGTAGGGACCTTCTAAATTGGGGGCTAGTACCCCGTCGGACCTCCTTCGGGTATTCTAGGTTACCTTCTTAAGAACCAATTCCCCTTCTTTAAAGTTTCAAGTCTTCACCCTTCTATTGAAACAACAAGTTATCTTGCTCTGATAAGCCGCCACTCTCTGTGCAGCCTTATCCTACTTCTTTTTCTTCCAGGACGTAGTGGTCCTATTCTGGTACTTCTTGGCCTGGTTCACAGGTTACATGTGAGCACTGCTTGGTTAGCGCGGTAGGATTGGTGGATACTGCATAATAGCTACGAGCTGCCTGCTGATCCCCTCAAACCTTTCCCACTCCGGTCCTGACCGGGAATTTCAAGACATTGTGGTAGATGGACAACACTCTTTTAATTCATGATAGAAAGGGCCTCCCCAAGATCGCATTGTAAGCAGACAAGGTATCAACCACAATGAATTCTATCATTATTTTCTGCTGGAGAGGAGCTTCTCCGATTATTATCGGTAACCTATGGGATCCGATTAGCATCAAAGAGTACCCTGTGAATCCATACAGAGGCGTGGTACAATTGTTATAAAAGGGGTTCTTCAGGTTAAGCTTATCGTGCGGACCTTTGAACAGGCTGTCTACACTGCTCCCGGTATCAATCAAGACGCGGTGGACCTCGCAATTGGTTATCTGTACCGTGATTACCATCGGGTCATCATATGGTTAAACTGTGTTAGAGACATCCTCTTCCGTGAAAATGATCTGGTTTGCACGGAGGAATGATCGTGCTCCAAATGTTCACATTTAGTGCTCCCATTTTCTACCTTTTGTGTTCGTTTTCGAGCACTTTTGTGTATTTAATATGTGTTTTAGCTATGTGTAGGTAAATATCCCTCAGGGAAGGTGTTTGAACCTAAACTGAAGAAAATAGGAAAATTTAGGGACAATTACATCATATTGGAGAATCAGGGGTCAAAGTGCAATATTCGGGATAATATTGAAGATTCTATAAATAGTGAAGATCAGGGATGCAAACTATAATTCACCGTGCAAAGCACAGCATCAGTGCCACGTCACCCCTGGAACGACGCCATTTTGGCGAAGGTGCACCTCAGTCTGACGTCACGTTAACGTTAGGTAGTCTTCAAGCTGCAGCCGGGTCAGCTCGACCTGGTTCAAACCCGACGACCCAGTCGTGACCCGACATGTAACCTGGCCATTTTCAACTGCTTTTTGGTGGTTTTTTCCAAGGTTTTCAACCCAGATCGGTAGCCCATCTTCTTCCGATCACGATGGACCCACTTTAAGCCTCTCATGCAAAAGATTTCATCTCCAACAAATCCTCCAAACTCCATACCCAAACCAAGCTTCAAGCTCACTTCCAACGGGTTCCTTCATGCGTCAAAGGCATCTAAAACCATTGGAACACCGCGGTTTCATGCCGAGGCAAATTTCTCACAAGCTAGAACGATTGAAAATCGCAGCAAACTTCCAAATTCCACCACGACTTCATCCGGCGAGCACAAACCCGCGAGCCAGGGGATCCAAACCCTCAAACTCGATCGACTTAGAGGATATTAATGTCTTTTCATGCCCATTCTTGCCCTATACACTTCCCACCTATAAATACATCCTTTTGCCTCTCTTTCTAAGTGTCCTAGAGTCCTAAAACCATAAACCTTGCTCTAAGAAACCATTTCTTAGATTGAACATAACAAAAGAGAGAGAGCAAATCCAAGCCTTCCATGGGGGATTTTCCTCCATGGAAAGCCTTCCATGGAGAGTAGATATGCAAAGATAGGAGGGCTTGTGTGTCAAGCCATAGATGTTTGAAACAAATTATGGTGTGTTCAATATTAATCTAGAGGGGGGGTGAATAGATTTTACCCAATTTTACCAAATTTTCGTTAATGGTCAAGATTACGAAAATACCCTCCACTAGTCAAAATACAATAGCAAGTGTAATATGGTGCGGAAATTAAAAGACACTTGATATTTACGTGGAAACCCTCACGGGAAAAACCACGGGCTATGTAAGTGAGCCACACTTGAACCTCGAATCCACTAAATGTGTAAAACGATTACAACCTAATCCCGGAAGTAATCACACACCTACCTAATCCCGGTATAAGTGAACCTAGTCCCAATGCTTGTGATTTATGCAACCTAATCCCGGAAGCAACACAAGACTTAGTTCTCAATGAAGAGAAAACAACCTAAGTGAATATATGAAATACTCAAAATGCAACAAGAGCAAGGCAACTCTATATGCTTACCTAGAATGATGATATATCAATGAAATCAATCCTAGATATCAAAAGCTAAATGACATATCATAAAGTTTAGCTAGATGTTATCAATCACAAAACAATCCTAGCTATCAAACAATGTCAACATGTCCAAACATGTGAAATCAATTAGTTGTAGAGAATTTCTAACAACATAATTGTCAATTAAATCCACAAGAACATTCAATTAAGCTTGACTAGATAAATAAACATTAATCTATCAACCTAATCATCAACCAATTGTACAAGAATGTTCTAGGGTTAGCTATTTAGGGAAAATCATCCTAATCATGTAAGCTACCACAAACAAAACCCAATCATGTCATAACTTCACTAAATATGCAATAAAAGTGAAGATTTGCTAAACTAAGCAATAAAAGACATGTCTTGACTAAGATAGAACAATAAATGAAGATGTTGTGTTTGTTCTACTTACCAAGTCATAAATGAAGAAGACCCATGGAAGATTGATGCATGAAACATGTTAGATGCACATGGGTTTTGGGTTTGGAGAGTCAAAGAAGCAAGATTGAAGCTTTCTCTCTCTAGGGTTTGAGTTTCTCACTCTAAGGTCTGATTTTGAGCTCTCTTCAACGAGCAAGGAAGAAGATGATACTTAAATAGGACCCCTAGATGAAATGATGTCGTTTTGGCCTTTGGAAAACGAAAAGTCACGCACGACCGCTGCCAAAGCCGCAGCTGTCCGGCAGCGGTCCGGCAGCTGTCCGGCAGCTGTTCGCCCAAACACTTGCGAAATCAGGCAGCTGTCCGGCAGCGGTCAGGCAGCTGTCCGGCAGCGGTCCGGCAGCTGTCCGGCAGCTGTTTTCCCTGTCAAGCCAAAACGCTGCGGAAAAATGGCAGCGGTCCGGAAGCGGTTCGGGAGCGGTTTTCTCTGTCCGAAAAACGCTTTCCTAGCGCTGGGAAGAAAATCACAGCGGTCCAGGAGCGGTTTGAGGTAAAAATTAACCTCTAGAAAAGGCTTCATGCAAAATCCAAGGCCAAAAATCATGGCAAAGAATGAATACACAATGATAAGGTGATCATGCATGAAAACGAATATGCAACAACACAAATCACACAACAAAGTATATAGAGCATAAGATCATGAAATGTGTGTGTGTGTGTGCAACTAAATCTCTTCAAGAATCAAGTCAAGTGATATACCTTTAGAAGCTCTTGATCTTGAAGTCACCGGGATGCTTGGAAGCTTGCCTTGATAATCATCAAGATGACCTAAGCTACCCACAACACAATCATCCCCAATATGTGGTTTGTCTACGAAATAAGCCAATCAACAATGGGAATCCTTACAATCTCCCCCTTTGGCTATTTCGTGACAAAACCACCACTCACATTGATCCTCACAAGATAAATGAAACTTCGGGAAATTCTACATTACAAAGTACAAAGAGATACAAAGAGATAAGAAAATAAAACTTCAAGTCTTCAATCTCTTGTAGAATAACCAAACCTTCAAAACAATTAGATTACACTTCCAAAGCAAGTGTATGTGAGATGATCAAGTGAAAGAAAAACAAGCATTTGCATATGAATCTTTTAACCACAATATCATGCAATGTATGAGTATGCAATGCTCCCCCTCAAAGGTTACTCTCTCTCAAACTTCTCCCCAAAGCATACACAATGCTCCCCCTATATCTCTCAAGACTTCTCCCCCTTTTTGTCATGAGATAGGCAAAGGAGCTCCCCCTATAGGATTGCTTTAGCAAAGAGAGCTATTTGCACAAAAGGCATTTGCATAATCATATAAACGAACTTTATGCAATTCAAGAATTGAGAGAGATTCAAGGAGATTTTATTCACAGAAAAGTGTGTGTGTGTAAAAATTGCTTAGCATGTAATACAAGCACTATTGAGCTCATGCATAAGAATCAATCAAAGCAACAATCAACAGGTTTTCCAAATGAAGTCAAACCAATTAGAGCCCTGTTGTTATGACAAGAAGATATATATCCAAGCATTTGTGTGCAGAGTGTACTAACCACATCAAAAAATATATCATCTTTTCTACATTGCAAGACACATCATCAATCAACAATTTTGAGGTCTTTATTAAGCAATGCATCACACACATCATCAAACACATTTCAACTTTTCTGTTTTTCTCCTTTATCCTAGAAAGCATGTATTTCTGTTTATCATGCTAATGTAACTCTCTTGAAGGCTTTCACTCGGTTTCAAATGAGTAGCCATTTCCTACATTGGGCGGCTGCACGTCATATTGCCAGTAGCCCTTTTTCAAGAGAGAGCTTAAGAATGCATATCAAAGAATCATGAACATGGAGAATAATTTGAGGTCAATCACATGTACTAACAAGTAGAACATTCCTCAAATGGATAAGCACACTCAAGCAAAAATAGAAATCATGCAGTACATGCTAGGCAACCGTGCAAGGTGTTATTAAAAACATTATTAAAGCATTAATCAATGTTATTCACCAAGCATTCTCAAACAATCATAAAAGAGCATAAAAGAAGTTAACTTTTTGCATATGACAATTCATGCAAGTTTGCTCTCTTTGCTTGAGCTCCCCTAATTGGGGTCAAAAACTAGAACTCATCACTCCACAAGACATATTCCAATAGATCTACTAAGAGTTTTAAATCGAGTAGCATCTAGAGGTTTTGTAAACAAGTCGGCTAGTTGATCATTTGTACCTACATGCTCAAGTACAATGCATTTATTTTCAACTAGTTCTCTAATGAAATGATGACGGATGTCAATATGCTTAGTTCTAGAATGTTGAACCGGATTCTTGGAAATATTAATAGCACTCATGTTATCACAAAAGAGAGTGAGTGTACCTTGGTTGAATCCGTAGTCAACTAGCATTTGCTTCATCCATAGGAGTTGTGTGCATCCACTCCCCGCGGCAATGTACTCGGCCTCCGCCGTGGACAAGGAAATTGAGTTTTGCTTCTTGTAAAACCAAGAAACAAGATTGTTTCCAAGGAAAAAGCAACCGCCCGATGTGCTTTTCCTATCATCACAATTTCCGGCCCAATCCGCGTCACTAAAGCCTACAAGACTAGCATTAGTGTCAAATGAGTACCAAATCCCATAGTTAGAAGTCCCATTCACAAATCGAATGATTCTCTTGACGCAAGAGAGATGGGACTCCTTGGGATCGGATTGGTACCTTGCACACACACCCACACTAAAGGATATGTCGGGCCTACTTGCGGTCAAATAAAGCAAGCTTCCTATCATACCCCTATAAAGTGTTTGTTCTACACTTTTACCACTAGCATCTTTGCTTAGTTTCAAAGTGGTGCTCATGGGTGTGTTACAATGTTTGGCTTTCTCAAGACCAAACTTCTTCACTAGGTTTTTGGCATATTTGGCTTGGGATATGAAGATTCCATCACTTAATTGCCTAATTTGCAAACCTAGGAAGTAACTAAGCTCACCAACAAGGCTCATCTCAAATTCATGAGACATAACATCAACAAATTGTTGGACTTTGGTGTTGTTGGTGGATCCAAACACTATATCATCAACATATATTTGAGCTATAAAAAGCTCATCATTGTCTTTCTTGATGAATAGAGTCTTGTCAACACTACCTCTTGTGTAGTCATTGTTGACAAGAAATTGAGTGAGGCGCTCATACCAAGCCCTCGGTGCTTGTTTCAACCCATAAAGAGCCTTCTTGAGGCGATAGACATGGTTGGGGTGGTGTGCATCCACAAACCCCTTGGGTTGCTCAACAAACACTTCCTCTTGCAAGAAGCCATTGAGGAAGGCACTCTTAACGTCCATTTGGTGCAATTTGAACTTGTGCACACAAGAGATGGACAAGAGAAGCCTAATGGACTCTAGGCGGGCAACGGGAGCAAAAGTCTCCTCAAAGTCGATACCCTCAATTTGAGAGTACCCTTGTGCAACAAGTCTTGCCTTGTTACGCACTACGTTGCCATCCTCATCGGATTTGTTCCTATATATCCATTTTGTGCCTATGACATTAGTGTTCTTAGGCCTAGGAACTAGAGTCCAAACCTCATTCCTTTCGAATTGGTTAAGCTCTTCTTGCATGGCAAGAACCCAAAACTCATCATTCAGAGCTTCATCAATCTTTTTGGGTTCTATTTGAGAGGTGTAGCATGTGAAGCTAATACGATTAGCTATTTGCCTTCTAGTCCTAACACCCTCATTCACATCTCCAATAACATCCTCTTTGTTATGGAGTCTTCTAACCCATGGAGCGGGTTCATTAGAGTCCAAGTTAGGAACTCTATCAATAGGTTGTGTGTCATTTTCAACAACATTGGATGTCCCCACATTAGGAATCACAACAACCTTCTCCAAAGGAGAATCATCACTAAGAATAACCTCCTCCTCATGATTACTACACTTGAGCCTTTCATCATCAAATACAACATTAGATGATTCCATAACACTTAGAGTTTTCTTATTGAAAACTCTATAGGCTCTACTATTCAAGGCATAGCCAATAAAGATACCTTCATCACTCTTAGCATCAAATTTGCCAAGTTGATCTCGGTCATTTAAAATGTAGCATTTGCTTCCAAATGTGTGGAAGTAGCTAACATTTGGCCTCTTGCCTTTCCATAACTCATAGGAGGTATTCCTAGTACCGGGCCTTAGGAAAACTCTATTTCCTATGTAGCAAGCCGTGTTGATGGCTTCGGCCCATAAATTCCTAGACACATTGTTGCTAAGCAACATCACACGGGCCATCTCTTGAAGGACCCTATTTTTCCTCTCAACAACTCCATTTTGTTGAGGTGTTCTAGGAGCCGAAAACTCATGGGAGATACCTATACTATCACAATAGGTTTCAAAAGAAGCATTCTCAAATTCCCTCCCATGGTCACTTCTAATCCGTTTTATGCTTTTAATGTTAGAATTCATTTCATTTTGAAGTTTAGTACAAAGCATTTTAAACTTATCAAAAGTTTCGGATTTTTCTCTAAGAAAATATGTCCATGTGAACCTAGAGAAATCATCTACACAAACAAAAATGTATCTCTTTCCACCCAAGCTCTCGGTTTGCATAGGACCCATAAGATCCATATGGAGAAGCTCTAGAGGCTCCTTGGTGGAGAGATACTTGCCCTTTTTATGCATGCTTTTAGTTTGTTTTCCTTGTTGACAAGGTCCACAAATACCATTGGCTTTCTTCCCAAGCTTAGGGAGGCCACGCACACATTCAAACTTTCCAAGGGTCCGTAGATCCCGAAAGTTCATGTGGCCAAGTCTTTCATGCCACAACTCAATTTGCTCATCCTTGGACACATTGTTTGAGACTATTCTAGCTTCAAGACAATAGCAATTGTCGCTAGATCTCATACCTTTCAATAAGGTTTGTCCATCGGGCTTTAAGATAGAGCAATTCTCTTTGCTAAACAAGACGGAATATCCTTCATCACTAAGATGAGAAATGCTAATCAAATTGGCTTTCAAGCCATCAACAAGTAAAGCATTGGATAAAGAGGACAATCCGGGAACGGAAATGGTTCCTTTCCCTATGACTTTCTTTTTGGATCCATCACCAAAAGTGACATTTCCTCCTTCCTCCATAACAAGAGTCTCAAAGAAACTCTTGTTTCCCGTCATGTGCCTAGAGCACCCACTATCAAGATACCAAAGATTAGAAGAATTTGCCTTCAAGGCAATTTGTGCAACATGGCAAACATTTTCATTCTTCCTAATCCATTTAAGAACAACATTTTCTTTCTTAATGGTCTTTGGTACATGGGCTCTAGATGTCCTAGGATCATGCAAATTAGTCATATCATTCCTAGGAACATGCATCTTGGCTCTAGTCTTTCTCTTCTCAATCATGCTTCTAGTTCTACACATTTTAATATATCGAAAGCAATTTGGTCTTATGTGACCATTAAAACCACAAAAGTGACAAATTGGAATGAATTGAGGAATCATACCTTGTCTTTGAGCTTGCATGGAAGTCTTCCTATGTCTTTGTGGTTGAGAGGGTTCAATCCATCTTCTTTGTTGAACCGGTCTATCTTGCTTCCCTTTTTGAGCCAATAGATGAGGAATGTTGGCTTGAGGTTGTCTCCTTGGTGCAACCTTCACTTGTGCACTTTTTGAGCTTTGTCCTAGATCTATTTTCTTCCTAGGAGTGTGCACCGGAGAAGCTTCTATGTTGCCCAAGCTCTTAACAAACACGGTCTTCTTAGAAGAGGTGGTCTCTTGACAATCTTCAAACCCAAGACCTCTCTTGTCACATGGACTCTTTCCAACACCAAGCATGTGATCTAATTTTTTGGTGCTAGAGTCCATCCTAGTAAGTGACTTCTTAGCTTCAACAAGCTCCCTCTTCAAACCTTCTTCATTCCTCCTAGATAAAGCTAACTCCTCTTTTAGCTTATCTTCTCTCTTCTTAAGTCTTTCCACTTCTTCACTTAAGAGATCATTGTGAGATGAAAGCTCAACATTTTCTTCTCTCAACATCTTGATCTTCTTAGTTGTTTTCATCTCTAAGCTCCTAAACTCCTTAAGATATTCAACTAACACTTCTTTCTCCACATATCCATTAGTGGAGTTAGCATCGGAGTCATCTTCACTAGAGTCACTTTCCCTTTGACTCTCTTCCTCTTTTTCACTACCACTTTTGCTTTTGTGAGAAGAGGCAAAAGCTAGGAAGTTAGCCATGATGTCTTCATCATCCGAAGAATCATCTTCTTCATTGGAGTCATCACTACTTCCACTCCAAGTGGCGGCCATCACTTTTCCCTTCTTCTTTTCCTTGTGATTAGCACATTCGGGAGCAAAGTGACCAATCCCGCCACACTCAAAGCAACGGACCCCTTTCCTTTCGGTCCTCTCTTGCCTTGGTTCAAACTTCTTGAAGGGAACCTTTTTCTTGTCTTGGCCTCTAAAACCAAATCCCTTCTTTCCAAACTTCATAACCTTGTTGAATCTTTTCACAAACAAGGCCATGTCTTCATCCGAGTCATTCTTCACCTCCTTTTCATCCTTAGAAGCTTTTAAAGCAATTCCCTTTTGCTTTTTAGGAGGAGTAGTGCTAGGACCCTTCCTAGACTCATAGGCTAGAAGTCTTCCAATGACTTCACTCGGCTTCATATCCTTATAACCACTATTTTCTTCCAAAGCCGTCACCTTTGACTCAAACCTATCCGGTAGGGATCTCATAATCTTTTGCTTGATCCTCCTATCCGAATAAGGATCACCAAGTTGATGACTTTGGTTGACTATGTCCATCAACTTGATCTCGAAGTCGTTGAAGCACTCATTCTCCTCCATCTTGAGCATCTCAAATTGAGTTTGGAGAACTTGAAGCTTGGAGTCCTTCACAACTTCGGTTCCCTCATGAGCAACTTCTAGGATTGTCCATGCCTCCTTAGCAACCCTAGTGTTTTGAATCAACTTGTATTGATTCTCATCCATGGCACATAGGATGGCATGCATAGCCTTCCTATTCCATTTTGACGCCTCAAATTCTTGTGCACTCCATTGTGCCTTAGGCTTCAAAACTTCTTCTCCTCCACCCGTAGGAGTCATCATGGGAAGATCATATCCATCTTCAACCGACATCCATGCTCGGTCATGAAGTTGACATATGTAGGATTCCATCTTCCCTTTCCATGAGGAGTAATTCAATCCGGTGAGAAGAGGAGGACGTGTGCTAGAAGCCCCCTCGTTGCTACCACCGTTTCCACTCATTGTGTTTATGAATGAAATGAAATGAATGCACAATGTATGAAAGAACAAAAATCACACAAATGCAAAACACACCAAAATGAGCAAGGATCACCTATGTATATCTAGGAACCCACTTTGATACCAATTGAAACAAATTATGGTGTGTTCAATATTAATCTAGAGGGGGGGTGAATAGATTTTACCCAATTTTACCAAATTTTCGTTAATGGTCAAGATTACGAAAATACCCTCCACTAGTCAAAATACAATAGCAAGTGTAATATGGTGCGGAAATTAAAAGACACTTGATATTTACGTGGAAACCCTCACGGGAAAAACCACGGGCTATGTAAGTGAGCCACACTTGAACCTCGAATCCACTAAATGTGTAAAACGATTACAACCTAATCCCGGAAGTAATCACACACCTACCTAATCCCGGTATAAGTGAACCTAGTCCCAATGCTTGTGATTTATGCAACCTAATCCCGGAAGCAACACAAGACTTAGTTCTCAATGAAGAGAAAACAACCTAAGTGAATATATGAAATACTCAAAATGCAACAAGAGCAAGGCAACTCTATATGCTTACCTAGAATGATGATATATCAATGAAATCAATCCTAGATATCAAAAGCTAAATGACATATCATAAAGCTTAGCTAGATGTTATCAATCACAAAACAATCCTAGCTATCAAACAATGTCAACATGTCCAAACATGTGAAATCAATTAGTTGTAGAGAATTTCTAACAACATAATTGTCAATTAAATCCACAAGAACATTCAATTAAGCTTGACTAGATAAATAAACATTAATCTATCAACCTAATCATCAACCAATTGTACAAGAATGTTCTAGGGTTAGCTATTTAGGGAAAATCATCCTAATCATGTAAGCTACCACAAACAAAACCCAATCATGTCATAACTTCACTAAATATGCAATAAAAGTGAAGATTTGCTAAACTAAGCAATAAAAGACATGTCTTGACTAAGATAGAACAATAAATGAAGATGTTGTGTTTGTTCTACTTACCAAGTCATAAATGAAGAAGACCCATGGAAGATTGATGCATGAAACATGTTAGATGCACATGGGTTTTGGGTTTGGAGAGTCAAAGAAGCAAGATTGAAGCTTTCTCTCTCTAGGGTTTGAGTTTCTCACTCTAAGGTCTGATTTTGAGCTCTCTTCAACGAGCAAGGAAGAAGATGATACTTAAATAGGACCCCTAGATGAAATGATGTCGTTTTGGCCTTTGGAAAACGAAAAGTCACGCACGACCGCTGCCAAAGCCGCAGCTGTCCGGCAGCGGTCCGGCAGCTGTCCGGAAGCGGTCCGGCAGCGGTCCGGCAGCTGTCCGACAGCTGTTCGCCCAAACACTTGCGAAATCAGGCAGCTGTCCGGCAGCGGTCAGGCAGCTGTCCGGCAGCGGTCCGGCAGCTGTCCGGCAGCTGTTTTCCCTGTCAAGCCAAAACGCTGCGGAAAAATGGCAGCGGTCCGGAAGCGGTTCGGGAGCGGTTTTCTCTGTCCGAAAAACGCTTTCCTAGCGCTGGGAAGAAAATCACAGCGGTCCAGGAGCGGTTTGAGGTAAAAATTAACCTCTAGAAAAGGCTTCATGCAAAATCCAAGGCCAAAAATCATGGCAAAGAATGAATACACAATGATAAGGTGATCATGCATGAAAACGAATATGCAACAACACAAATCACACAACAAAGTATATAGAGCATAAGATCATGAAATGTGTGTGTGTGTGTGCAACTAAATCTCTTCAAGAATCAAGTCAAGTGATATACCTTTAGAAGCTCTTGATCTTGAAGTCACCGGGATGCTTGGAAGCTTGCCTTGATAATCATCAAGATGACCTAAGCTACCCACAACACAATCATCCCCAATATGTGGTTTGTCTACGAAATAAGCCAATCAACAATGGGAATCCTTACAATGTTCATTAGATAGGGAGAGAGCTTTGGAGGACTTGTCTTCAAGGGTGATTTCTCGCTTCTCATCTCTTTGAATTTCTATTGATGTGTAACCCATTTGGGAGTATTTGTAACCAACACTTAGGCTAATATATGTTTGTATTGTTCTTTGATTTTATTTAGTATTGATTCATTCCTTAGTTGTATATTTATTAATCTCTTATTATGATACTCATGTGTATGGATGATTAGATATTGGTATGTATGTATGTATGGATGAGATTAGGAGTAGATTAACTAAATGATTAGGAGTAGTTGTAATCAAATATCTCATTTATGTGTATATGTTGGTATATGATTTACTATGTATGTGTTTAGAATGATTAGAGTGATTGAGAGTTGAGTTGTGCTTGGATGACCCTTCCTTGCATAATCTTGGCTATTAGCTCTATGGAATGGAAATAGCTTGTGTGTAAATGACTTGCCACTTTAGCTTTGGTTCATATGTTCTTGTGCTTAATGGGTCTAAACCCTAGACACAATCACTCTTCCGATTTGGAGAGTGATGACATGATTTCGGTAATTCCCTAATCAAGAGAATGAACTCTTTACTAGATTAATTTAATTCACATGTTAAACAATCTACATGATTTGTGTTTGGTAAACTGATATCCCACGTGTGTCTCATATGTTGCTTATCTCCTAGCCACCATTGTTTTTGTAGTTCGGGTGTCTTGCCTTTAGGAGTAGAATAACATAATTAGGAGTAGACTAATTAGATAGCCAAGAAACCCAGCTACATTTATAACTTTAGTTAGTTAGGTAGTTTGCATCTCCACACACACAACACATTGCATTCCATTTACATTGCTTTCATAAACTCTAGAACTTGATATAGTTAACAGATTCCGTCTTCCAGTGGAATGAACCGTACTTGCTACTACGCGATCGTAACGATCCATGCACTTGCGGAAAGACAACCACGCATATATCTTGTGAACCCGTCATAAATAAAGTCGCGTCAAGTTTTTGGCGCTGCTATAGGGGAGATGGTTTATGCTTTACAGTACGGGGGAAGATTCCCCAGAGCAATAGCCCTGGGCTGGAGGTTTCGCTCCCTCTTCTTTGAGAAAGCAAAAACGAAGTGATCTCGATAGAGCTTCATTTCCTCTGTTACCGGTGTTGACTCTGCTTTAGGCTACGGTCTTTACTCACCTTTTTGCACTGTTAACTGTCTCTAGTTTTAGCTAATAATTTAGTTTGTCATGTTTGTTTATTTTATTATTTTTATTTTTAGATCAAGCAAATGCATTTGATATTGTTTGAGTTGTTTGTGCTAGGAAAGAAAACTTTTAGGTCATGGACCGCACAACTCATGGATTACATAACAACCCTAACAAGTCAGTAAAAGAGAGTAGAATAGAGCTCCGCGAGTTCCAGTATTCTAGCTCACGGATTCATACCAGCTGAGCAAAGCCGCGGGAACCACATTCAGCATTAGGCAAGTTCATACTCCCTGATTTTGCGGGAATATACCCGCTAAGAAAACCTGCGATGAAACTGCCAAAAATCCCGCGAGTTCAGTCCTTCTGGCTCGTGGGAATGAAGCCACGAAAGGAAGCCGTGGAGATAAGTTGGCTAGTTCATACTCCCTGTCCAGCGGGAACAAAGCCACCGTGCAAACCCGCGGAACAAAGCCAGCAAGGTCAAATACTCTGTCCCGCGGGAACAAACCCGCGCGCTACAATAGGTATCCTCTACACTTTGCTTTCCTAAAGAAAAGTCTTTCCAATCAACTCCATGTTTGGATTTGAGAAGATTGGATTGAGACTTAGTTTTGTGCTTCAATTATAGTGGAATGCATATTTGTTGAGTTTAAATGCTTGTGGGTCATTGTAGTATGGTGGTAAGTATTCCCACCAATGTGCTTAAAAGAAAAATGCATGCTTGTTTGTTTGAAATTTTTATTTTTATTTTTATTTTTGTTTAGATCTAAGAGTGCGAGTTGTATTGTGCTTAGATCTTAGGTTTTGTTTTGTTTTGTTGTTTTTAGTCTTTGTGATTTTTGTTGTTCTTATATCCAGATCTTGCTAAGCATTGTCCAATTTATGTACGGAAACGATTCCGTTGTGCAACGTTGAGGACAATGTAAAGTTTAGGTTTGGGGGTATGGACAACTTTCGTGATGCTGTCTTTGTTTTTTGTAGGTTTTTTTCGTTGAGAATTTTCAAATCTCTACAAAATTGGTCAAAATTGAAAATTTTGGAATTGAATTCCATTTTGTTAAGATAATTTACTTGCTTTCCGGTAGGAACATGTCATGTATGCTCTTAGGTCTCTATTTTGACTAGCATTCATGCCGTGTATGATCTATGCATCACTATAAATTTGTTTGTACAGTGCCAATCTTTTGATGTTGAGGTAATAGAACTCTATTCTTGTTTAGCTTAGGATAATAGTGGAGACTACCCTCGTGAGAATTTGTTCCTAAAATCGTTTTATTTAAGAGGGTCTATATTGTTTCTACTCATTAAACACTCTTCGAATTTTGTTCTCTTAATTTTTAGTGATCTCATTGCACATCAATTTTGCATTGATTGCCATAGAACATATATGTGGACTGCATGTTGAAATTCGCATTCCCGTACTAGATGGATTGCTAGAAATGATTTTGGGCTATAGTGTGTGCAAAACTCCAAATATAGCCTACACATTTCCATGTCCCTATATGTGTAATTCATTGTTTAAATTGAGACCAAAAACTAAACCTACACATATCACCCACATATCAAACACTTAACCACTCCCTAGTTATTAATCATGTTAAAGTGCATAGCTTAATAGAAGTCAATTGTAAGCTCTAAATTGTGTAAAAGCGTGTACTAAGGCAAATGTGTAAAAATTGTGTTAAAAAAAGGGCTTTCAAAATAAAGTGTTAAATGAAAAACACTTAAGCTCTTAATCTCTTCAAATATAAAGTTAATCAAAGATGTGAGTACAAATTTTAGCAAATTTTGAACTTTAAAGTTTATAGCCTAGATGCTTAAATTGTATAATGAAACATACATAAAGCTTCTTATATTGAAACTTTAATGATTAAATACTTTGGCATGATTAATAGCTTTATCTATCCATTCCTACCATAACATCCATACACCACAAATCACCGTTGGTCACAATATTGTTCAATGTATTACAAGAGTGAACAAATATATCTATACACAATGATAACAATAATATGAAGAATTACAAATACAAAATTGATCTAAAGAGAATTGTTCTACAAATCACTCTTTACAAGTATTTGTTCAAATATACAACACAAGTGAATGATACTCAACAAAATAACACATACACATATACAATATAAATGAGATAGAGAAAGAGACAATGGACACAAAGATTTTACGTGGTAAACCTCCGAAGAGGAAACGTCCACGGGTTGAATCCACATCACCGGTAAAGCAAATCCACTATATGAAAAGGACATACACACTCAAGGCTATCAACTCTATGATATCTACCTCAAGCTATCAAATCCAAGTCTACCCTCGGGCTAGTGAATCACTAAGCCGACTTCCTATCCAAGGTGTGTCCTACACCTCTAGGAAGCAACTTACTATCTAAGGCTCTTAAGCCTTTAGGAAGATTCCATTGCTTAGCAATCTAGATAACAATGATCCTAGTTAAGCTCCCCTAGCTCAACTATCCAGAGTACGAAACTCCTTGCTAAGACTTTCGTTTGGCTATTTAAAACTCATTCCTATCCAAGTTTTCTTGCTCAATACAAAGCTTCACTCACTTTGAAAAAGACTTCAACGTTTCCTCAAGGCAAAATCTAAGTGATACAAATGATGCAAATCACAGTCAACACAACATAGAACATGTGATCAAGACATTCTATGGAACAACTAGACCTAAACATGTGAGAACACAATAATAAAAGTCTAGATGCAAAAACATGAATTAAACTTAGAGCATGTGAAAACACCTAACACAAAAGCTCATAGTTCCATTCACACACATAACACTTGAATATATCATAATCATAAAGCATAAATTCAAAATGCTATAATCATACAAATAAATGCTAGAAACATAGAGTATATTCAATTAATATTCTAGCCAAAGATTTAGAGTATGGATATATTGATAAATCAATTAAATCCTAGATGTCCCTAAAAACACATACAAGAGCATTAATCTTAGATTTCATCAATCAAAGGATCAAAACACATTTCAAGGATTATAATTCATAAAATGATTCAATCAAGTCTCAAATAATCCTAGATGTCAATCTAATCACAATACAACTCCCAAACTTGTGAAAATCATATAATCAAATAATCTAGTTCACATATGTCTCTAATTAGACTTTTGATAAGGATTGATTATGAAGCTATCTTTCTCAATAGCATTCACCATACATATACATACATATAGAAGAAGTAACGTCAAGCAAATTGAAGGTTATAAAAGAAGAAATCACAAAGATATGACCAATACCTCAAGATCACGAGCTGGTTCATTTTTCTATGTAGAACCACCAGAAAAGTCAACCAAACAACTACAAGACCAATTGGAAAAGATAGAAGACTTGAATACGAACAATCTCTATTTTGAATCAACCAATTCTGACTTCGTATGAGAAAGTTATGGTGTTTAGAAGGTGAGAAAAAGTTGAGAAAAAAATTTGGTCTAAGGATTTCCAATTTTTGCTTCTTAGAATGAATGGGAGGGAATGGGAAACATTTAAAATGAAGAGAGAGAGGGAAAATAACAACCAACCAGCATGTGCCACGTCAATGCCATGTGTGGACCGCATGTGGCACACGTGGCCACCAAGCTTGGCCGTTGGCTTCACTTGCTCCTCTCGCGCTCTGCTCGCATTCTTCGACCGTATCCTGGCCTTCAAACTCCGATTTTGAATATGTATTTGGTTTATAAATTGTGACTCCCTCACGCATAATGACAACTATGAAACTTTGACAAAAGGTTGAGAATTCATCTAGAAAAATGAAGACGAACACAACTCAACGAATGGGAACGAAAATTAGTGTAACTACATCGTTTGGACACGAAATCAAATGTATGAGTAACCAAAATGACCAGGACTCAATAAGGAATTATAAGAGATCATGTTCAAGTCCAAAAACAATAAAACGTAAACATATAAGCACAATGTCACACATGTATGCCGTATCCTAGACATAATCTTAGAACATACAATTCTACACAATATATGAGAATTTGAGTTCAATGCATGAGCATGTAAAAACATGTGAATGTGCTATATAAATGTTGCACTATGATGCAGGGACACATATAAATGATTTTTGTGTGTGTGCATATTGCCTTGAAGAAGAATGAGGTATATATTACCTTAATTGTGCAATGTAGTCCATTCCTCTTCGAAGACACCTTCTTGCTTGATCTTATGGCCACGTCTTTCTTTGAAGCTTCAAATCATCAACCTAGGACCACTAATCAAATACAAGAAAACATTGTTTTGATATGAAATATATGCTAAGACAAACTAAAAACCTAACAACTACTCTCTCTATTAGACTAGGGTTGGGAGGAGATTGGGTTTCTGTATCTTTTGAGGGCTCATTTACTGACTTGCTACTTTGGGGAGCCTGATCACGTGTAGGCCTAGGTTGCCCATGGCTCGGCCCATCTAAGCTCATGTCTTCAGTTTGTAGGGAGGCCCATCCCATTCACCGAGGGTAGGGTTTCTTGATGCTTCCTTTCTCTCATCTTCCATTCCTCCGCCGCTGGGCTAGTGACCGTCTTCTTCTTGATAGCCAAGTATCTAGGTTTCAAGCTAACTGATCAGTCATTTATTGTATATGTTTTTGGTCCCCATTCCTCCAATCAATTGCTTGTTTCTCGAGTTATTTAGGGTTTTAATTTGTGTGTTTGAGCATTTTCATGTTGTTGGATCTAAGTGATGTGTTTGAAGTATTTCAGAGGAAAAGAGCAATTTTAGATGATTCAAGAGACTTTTATGCTATTTGTGTTGGGGTTTTTGCTTTAAAGCTTGTAATTTGTAAATGTGAACGAAACATAAATAAAAGAAGTAGTTTATTCATTCAAATTGTCTCATACATTTAATTATATCATGTGTACTTAACATCTAAGATTGTTGGATGTAATCTCTAACTGAGTATATGAGTGTCATAAACAGAGGTATTCAGTTTGAGATGAGCAATCTAAAGAGTCCGTAGATAGCAAATACAGTTAGGTACTTTATTTGTGGCTAATCTACAGCTACGGTTTGTTCTATAATGTATGATGGTCTTAACCTAAACTATTCATATGGTGATATGAGAATGGAGGCAACTTATATGATGTGATCATATAGGACTGGGCCATGATCTATATGAATCTCTCACCAAGATCCGTTACAAGATGGGATTCATATATATCAACACATGATGGCTATATATAGGTGATCTTAATCATGAGTGTCTTATCGACTCCTTCAAGTTAGATCGTGGTTTTTAATATACCATGGGTGAGATCGGAGTTGCATTCCCGGTCAATAACTCCGTATGTTGGAATCACGGTTTGGCTTGTGGCTAGGAAAGTTTGTACACAATAGTGGAATTCACTCCTTCTTGTGAGAAGTAGATAGTAGTTCCCTTAAGGGTTGATTCGGAGCTTGAACAATATGAGCACTCTCCTAATTCCGTAAGGAATGTAGGATTTATTATTCATTAGAGAATCAATAGTACTTAATGGAAAGATATAATTAGAGGGGTATAACGGACATTATGACCTAGCTCTAATTATGAACTACTTGTGGAGAATCATACTATATGTAATAGATATATTGGACACCAAGAGTTATTGGTTTGTGTAAAAACGTCTACAGTTAAGAGAGTGCAGCTTCGGGTTTTTAGTGGAATAACATCGAAGTTAATAATCATGAAATATTAATTAAAGAGTTTAATTAATTATTTCTAAGGATTATTGGAGCTCAAAATATTGTGGGTTCATTAGGTCCCTTTGCTAGCCCGATCGATTTAGGTAACAAGGGTCACGTTAATTAATTGGATTGTCCAATTAATTGTGTTACGAAAGTGACACGTATCTATTGGAAAATTAATTGAATAATGAGATTATTTAATTAATGAATTCAATGATTATAACAATTAAATAATAAGATTATTTAATTATGTAATTAATTATTGGTGGAGGGTATTAGTTGATATTTATATTTGAAAAATGGGATAATATGATTATCTTATTTTTAATTAATTAAATATTAATTTTGAATTTAAATAGTTTAAATTCAAATTAGATGATATTAGTTAATAAAATAAAATAAAGATTTTGTTTTAAATTAAAAAGATATCATCAGTTTTTTATTTATTAAATGATATATATATATATATGTATATTTTTTTAAGTAAGAAAGTGTGCATCAACTGATACATACCAAACTCAAGCAAAAAAGAAAGAAAATATATACAGAGGGTGTGGCGGCCACTTAGTAAAAAAAATATAAAAGAGTTTATTTTATTTTGTTTCTTGTTCATCACAAACAAAGAGTGGCTGAATTCATCTGACAACAAAACAAAGGTTGTTTTGTATTTCTTTTTTTTACCTCCATACAGGTTCCTGAATACCGTGACGTGCCCACACGCCGTTACCAGTTTCGCGAGATAGCAAGGAAGATCAAGTGGTTCATATCATGAGCAGATCGTATTAAAGTGATGGAGCCTCCTACGTTAGTATGAAATAGTTTCTTCTCCTTCTTATTGTTTTCGATTATTACTATACAAATAGGTTTATTTGATTATTGCATTTAAAATTTTTAAAACCTTTTCGCTGCACAATCTATGTCGATCCTGACCTTTACCCTTATAAATTTGCCCTAACATTCTCTGGATTCCAACAGTATTTCCACCACTTCTCTGATCTGTTCGGCTAACCATTTTGCGATCCTTCGGTTCATACACAGTATCGAAATGTCATGGATTTGAACCCAAAAATCTGCTTTGTTAAAGCCTAATTTTGAGATGTTCTCTAAGCCCACCAGTTTTTCCAGCACTATTAGACTGTTTCCAAAATGCCATGGTCCTTTATTCCATACCCGTTTCCGGTCTTCATTGTTGATGAAATAGAACATGAACTGATTATCGCCCACCAGCTCCACCTCGACCTGTCCAAAGGGATTCCAGATCTGTTCTATTAAACCTTTAAAAGCCTCTATGTTAACTTTCTTACTTGACAAGACTTTCCCCACCAAACACCGGTCAACATCTTCTACCCCATCTATGCTAGTTTCGTCTAACATTTCCAGAACATCCCCATCTTCTTTTGCTAGAGAAAGGTTTTCATACAACTTTGCTATGTCCATTTCACTCATGACTAAAGAGAAACAAGGAAAAAGAACTCGAACAGAGATGATAAATCCAAGCCAAAAGAACCTAAAGGAGATTGAGAAGCCCCAACCAACCTAATTAAAACAACTGCTACCTGCTGCTACTGTTTAGCGAAGACGAGCTACTTAAATGACCTTTCTACACTCACACTTTCTCTTACCAAAAAGAGAGAGAGAGAGAGAGAGAGAGAGAGAGAGAGAGAGAGAGAGAGAGAGAGAGAGAGAGAGAGAGACGAATCAATCTATTGCCCAAATCTTTTTTGATAATGTGTAATCAAATTGGTGGCCACCGGGTTAATTATCCCAAAATAATATTAGCCTCCATTTAATATCCATTAAAAAATAAAAAATCATGTTAAAACACATTCCAATGGCAAACTAACAAATAACAATAACTTCAGGGCGTGTTTGCCGCCTGGGATTGGACTAAAATAGTCCAAAACCCATGTTTGGAAGCACACAGGACTATTTGTCCAATCCGGTGGGGCCCAGTTTTTTAGTGATTTAGTCCTACAAACGCTGGACTAAATAAACCCATCAAATTGTTGGGTTTATTTAGTTCTACGTTGGTCAGGACTATTTTCTTAAGAAAACCAAATTAAAAAAAAAAAATGAAAAACTTTCTTCAAAAAACAATCATCATCAAATATTTTCTTCAGTCCCAAAAAAAAAAAAAAAAAATCATTTCTTCAATCAAATTCACAAAAAAATAATTTCCAAATGCAGACTAGATTTTTGAGTGCACAACACTTGAACATATAAAAACCAGAAACCTAAATACAAAGAACAAATACACACCCACCAACCGGAACTCAGAATTTTTTTGTCCAAAAAAATTAAAAACCCAGAAATTGAAGGAAAAAAAAAACAGAAACTGAAAATAGAAAACCCGAAAATCAGAAATTGAAAACAAAAATCATCACCAAACCGCATCAAAACCCGATTTGTAAATCATCACCACTACCACCACCACATCGCAAAACACCCAAACCTCACCAAACCCAAAAGCCAACCTCTGCCGGTGGCCAAACAAAACACAAAATCGTTGATCTCCCCCACCTCTACCTCTACCTCAATTAACCACCACCCAGAAATTGCTCAATGATTGAAAGTTGGATCTACAAATGGTTCTCTAATCAAACCCTAAGCTTCAACAAGTGTTCTCTTAACCGTATTCACCTAACAAAGCAACCCTTTTTTTTTTTTTTTCTCACAATTAAAACTAAAAATCAAGAGGAGATTTGGAGATGAGAGAGAGAGAGAGAGAGATAATTGAAGACTTCGGTGATGAAAAGAGAGGAAAGAGGAGAATGAAATCGATAGGGTTTTTAAGTTTTTTTAAATTAGTTTATATGATTTTTTATTTAGTTTTTAATTAAATTATTTGTTTATTTCAGTTTTAAAATTAAATTATTATTCTTTTCAAAAAAAAAAAAATTAAATTATTATATTTAATCCAATTTCATGTTTCACCGAACAAAATAAAGTATTAATTTAGTCTAGTCTTATATTTCTCCAAACAAATCATAATATTAATTTAGTCTAGTCAAGTCCAATCCAATCCGACCCAGACCCGCGCACCTAACAGGGACTTGATGTCAAATTCCAAATCCAATCATCAGCAGTCAACGTAATATTTGCGAATTTGCGATATTACGTTTGAAAAACAAACTCTCTTTCTTCTCTTCTCCATCTACTACTTAACCAAACCAAACCAAACCACTCGAAGAAAAAACGTTTCTCGATTCAAATCAGCAGCAGGAAAATGGCGTTCGAGAAGATCAAGGTCGCGAATCCGATCGTCGAGATGGACGGTGAGATTTATCTCCTCTCCTCCTCTCTATATCTCTCTGTTTTAGATTTGGATCTCAACGTCTCGTTGAAGATCTGTGTTATCAGGATCTGTTTCTTTTTTCCTAGATCGGATTCTGAGATTTGAAACTAAGAATGTCATTTTGATGATGTTGACAGTGAATCATTTGTTTAAATAATATCTGTTTGATGATTTATGATGAGTTCCTTTAGCTGGTCACTGTTTTTTTTGTTGTTGTTATCTTTCACGTCAGTCCGATCTATCCGACTTGGAATTGTTTTTGCAGGAAGCGGTTTTTTCAGTGGAAAAAACTTTTTGCAATAACACTTATTTTTGTGAAAGAGCACTTATTTCAAAAGTGTGTGTGTGTGTGTTTTTTTTTTTTAAATCCAAAATTTCTCTGTATAAAAGTATTATTCAACGATTCTCGAAGCACCAATCCAAAGTGATCTTTTGATCTCAGACAATACTCTCTGTATTTCTATTAAATGGACCTAAACGCACTTAATGACTTTTAAAAGAAGTGGTTTTGGTTATATCAAAAGCCTTCTCTAACATGCATCAAACTGGACTTTTCGATCATCACTTTTGGATTTTGAATTGGCAGATTCTCCATCCTAAGTAAAAAACTTGTATTTACGCCTCCTCATATATTATATATTTTCACTGATTTTTGTTCTATAATGCAGGTGATGAAATGACTCGAATTTTCTGGCAATCCATCAAGGATAAGGTAATTTCATTGTTAATTGACGAATATTTTTCGTGTTGAGATATAGAGGAGAATGGTTATGGCATATAAATTTATTTGAATGTTCATTGCAGCTTATTTTCCCATTTTTGGAATTGGACATAAAGTACTTCGACCTTGGCCTCCCACATCGCGATGCCACCAATGACAAGGTTACAATTGAAAGTGCAGAAGCCACTAAGAAGTATGTCTTAGCAGTTTTTTATTTTTTATTTTTTGTTGGGTTAATTATTTTGAATCTCCTTTGTTGAAATCTTATCACTTTGTGATCAAATGAAATATAAGTTAAAATAGCCTCCCAGATTTTGGAAGAATGTAAATCATCAATGCAGTGTCCATCCGTTCTCTCTGTGCATGGTAACTGTTTGGATGTATTCTTGTTTTCTACATCAAACTTGCATGCAATTGCTTTGTGAAAGATAAATTATCCCTATTTTCAGTTCTGCATGGTTGTCTTGAATTACTTAGCCAATCAGAATAATCTAACCATGTGAAGAACTGTTATCTGCTATAGTTTCAGTACTTATGCCCGTATCTTTCATTTTGATTTTCATATTGTTATTTTTTCCTTATTCTTGATGAAAATAATAATTAGAAATATTTTAATATTTGTAACTCAGTTCTTATATTTTAGTGGTACTTTTAATTGCAACCATTTGATGACAATTGCATTCTTATTTTAGGTACAATGTAGCAATTAAATGTGCTACCATTACTCCAGGTATACCCGTCTGAATTTAACTAGAAATGGAAATTACTTTTACTTGCCAAGTTACTGAAGTGTTTGGATTATATTGCCTTTCATAATATCTGCAATTCCGCAAATATTAGTCGTGTGGCAAGTTAATGATTTACAATGTTGGTAATTGGCAGATGAAGCTCGTATGGAGGAATTTACTTTGAAGCATATGTGGAAGAGTCCAAATGGGACAATCAGAAATATTTTGAATGGTCAGTAAAGTTGAACTTTTGCATGTATAAATAACTGTTATTACTGTTTCTTATCTTTCATTTATATTGCAGCATGATGAACTGATGTAGTTGGCATTGTTTGCAGGTACTGTCTTTAGAGAACCAATCATCTGCAAAAATATCCCCCGGCTTGTCCCAGGTATTTCCCCCTTCTCGATGTTTCAGTTCTATACTTTCAATCATCGAGTGGAGCTATAATTTGTTTTAATTACTGTTAGGCTGGACAAAGCCCATATGCATTGGAAGGCATGCTTTCGGTGATCAATATCGAGCTACTGATGCTGTTATTAAAGGACCTGGAAAACTAAAATTGGTGTTCGGTAATCAATTTCTTTTTCTTCTTGCTTGATGGCCTTTTGAGATTTGTATATTTGTTTCATCTTCGATTCTGCTTAGTTTTAGCCGTGTGATTTTTTACTTTGACCTTTGTTTCTGTCTTCATTTCTTATGAAGAGTGGGTTATGAGAATAAGCTTGTAAATTGCTTGCAGTGCCAGAAGGAAATGATGAGAAGACCGAGTTAGAGGTTTACAACTTTACGGGTGAAGGTGGAGTCGCGTTATCCATGTATAACACTGATGAGGTTTGAACCTGCTAAGTCCTTTGTAGTCTTTCTGAAGCCTAATTTCTTTTTTCTGCTTCTTATAACTTGCATTTTCTTATATTTGACCTGGAATTGCAGTCCATCCGATCTTTTGCTGAGGCTTCTATGAACACTGCTTACCAGAAAAAGTGGCCACTTTATCTTAGCACCAAAAATACCATCCTTAAGAAATATGATGGAAGGTATGGAGCTTGATTAGGCTGTTTTATGTTCTCTTTTAGCAATTTAGTCTTATGGTATTTTTTTTGGACCTCTATTAAATCATATTTGTTATTCAACGAAGGTTTAAGGACATATTTCAAGAAGTTTATGAAGCAAACTGGAAATCAAAATATGAAGCTGCTGGGATATGGTAACTATCTGAGTAAATTTCTTTTAGAAGGATAATTTATGCAGGTATATTTTTGCTCATCAATACTATCGAATTGGTAGGTATGAACACCGCCTCATTGATGATATGGTGGCTTATGCTCTCAAAAGTGAAGGAGGTTACGTATGGGCATGCAAAAACTATGACGGAGATGTGCAGAGCGATTTTCTAGCCCAAGGTTTGCTGATTCATTTCACAGAGATACTTCTTTAATTTGTGCTTTAGCTTTTCAACAAGCTGCAACAACTTTGCTGCTTGCGGAATTTGTCTTGGCAGTCGGTGCTTTCTTTGGTCTCTAACTTCCAGTTACTTTTCCTTAGGTTTTGGATCTCTTGGATTGATGACATCTGTTCTGGTACATATTCTGTATGCTGTTTGTCATTATTTTGTGTATATATATATATATATATATTCATGCATTCTTTATTTCTTTTGTTGAATTTTTTCTACCCTGCTCGTGTTTGTAAAAGTATATATTAATTATTAATTTACTTGAAGATCAAAATTTTTCTTTGATTGTGCTCCTTTTGTTTAGCTCTTGAAAATTTAAGTTAGATATTAATATTCTACCATATTTTGTTACCTCATATCTAGCACCCTACTCTCCAACTTTGATTATGTAAGTCTTCATTGTTGTCTTACCAAAGGATGGACTTTTTACAGGTGTGCCCTGATGGGAAGACAATCGAAGCAGAAGCAGCTCATGGAACGGTTACTCGGCATTACAGGGTTCATCAGAAAGGTGGTGAAACCAGTACAAACAGCATAGCCTCTATCTTCGCTTGGTCACGAGGCCTTGCACACAGGTATAAGATAACCGTTTTGGTAAATCTGCAATGTTACTTATTCCAGCTCTTGTGTTTTTACTGGTTTCAGAGGAAAAGATTAACGAGAATGTGAAATTATTCTTGTTGGCAGGGCAAAGCTTGATGACAATGCTAGACTCTTGGACTTCACCGAGAAACTAGAAGCTGCATGTGTTGGGGCTGTTGAATCTGGCAAGATGACCAAGGATCTTGCACTTCTCATCCATGGACCCAAGTAAGTGCCTGTTAAAATGCGACCTGCGTTCTTTTTATGGTATACAATCTATAGTTTACATAGTTGCTGTTTTTGTCTGTAATGTTTATATTTTGTTACGTATGGTGTAGGGTTACGAGGAACCATTACCTGAATACTGAAGAGTTCATTGACGCTGTGGCTGCAGAGCTGAAAGCAAAACTATCTGCCTAATCATAATTTTGTAAGCACTCATTTTACTTGGATTGCTTCTGTAATGATGTATTTATGTTCTCCAATTTCTGCATTATTTGGTAAGCTTGAGATACGTTTGAACTATGTTGTCGTTGATTGTCAAAATGTTTCTTTTGTTGATTAGACAAAACTTGTTCTAGTCTGATAAGAGTTTTGGTTGATGTTAGGTTGTTGGGCAGGCGAATTCAGTAGTGGTTTGAGGCTTTGAGCTTCTGCTGAGAAGAATAAGAAGAGGGAAAGAAGTTGGGATGGAGAATTATTCTCTCTGGTTTCAATTTGTTGTAACAGACTGTTTTGATTACTTGAATTGGTTTTTAATTTAATGTTTTGTATTGTTCTGCACTTTTTTGTTACTCATTATAACTGAATTTTGTTTCCGTTGGCATACATACATCGTCCATGCACAAACAGAAACATATACCGTTGACCGTTATTGACTTTTTTTTAATAGAATATTAATAACTAAAATTGCTATTACAATAAAGACCAGCTTATATGTGAATTTTTTTTTATAGTAGCTTTACTGTAATTTATTAATGAGAGCTTCTCCTTACAATCCACAAATTATCTGTTCATACTCCAAATTGATTTTTTTTATTAATGACAATTTTTACCTAAACTATAATCACTAAACAAAGACAAAAAAAATTAAAGAAACTTCAAACTAATTAATTTGTTAAAAAAATAAATAAAAATTCTCTCTTCAAAATCATTAGATTAAATATTATGTATTAAACTATGTTCCTTAAATTTGTTATTTCTATATTAAATACTCTATCATGATTATTCTCTCTCCATTTTTTTTAATTATATATATATATATATAGTATTTCTATACTTTCTCTGTTAATCTCTAATTAATAGTTAAATAAATAAAAAAACACTTATGAATGTTTTAGTTTTTTACTAATAGTAATATATATATATATATATTAAAAAGTCAATTTTTTTAAAAATATATATATATATATATATATATATGAAAGCTTGAATTGTTTCAACTAGATTTGATTAAATTCAGAATTTCTAAGACTAATGAAATAATTAAAGTTATCTAGGCAATCACATACCTATAAGAGTAACAATTTTTTTTTTTTTTTTTTTTTTTTCATATATATGGTTCCTAAAAATCAAGCTTATTAGTAAGGGTTTTTTTTTTTTTTTTTCCCTTTCTCCTTAACTGTTAGTCTTACTTGAGAAAGAATGGAGATATAAAATTAGACATATATATTGGAGGAGAGAGAGTTTAATTTTTTTTTTTTTAGTATTTAATATGTAATAATTAATCTAATGATTTAGGAGAGATAATTTCTTTTTTTAATAATTTAATTCAAAAAATATAAAAAAGATAATCTTGTAACAAAATGTAGTGTCTTTAGAATTTTTTAAAATTTAAATTTTGAGAATGGAGTGTTTTTAGAAAAGAAGTGAAAAAGAAAAAATTGGATTGTCAAAATAAACTCTTTTTACTAATTTTCTATTTACAAATTTTTAAATGTCATTAACCCTAAATATAAATAATTATTTTAATTAAAATGTTCCTCTTTCCAACCCACACAAAATCAAATGAATTACATGCTTATCTTTACAACTATTATCCAATCAAATAGATAACATCTATTGCGAAAACATATAAATTAACGTGTTACTGCTAGAAAAAACATCTATTGATGTTTTTCCAAAAATAAATAAATAAATAAATAAAAAATAAAAAATAAAAAAAAAACATTAAGCATACAGGTAAAAAATAAAATAAAAAATAAAAATAATTAAAGTAAATAAAAAAACTGAAAAATATCTTAACAAAACTCTTCCTCCTTCTTGGACGTTGTTGATTGAAAAGCACAAAATTAGTTGAAGTACAATATAAACAGAGACAAAGTTCCATCAAAAAAAAAAAAAAAAAAAAAAAAAAAAAAACAGAGACAAAGCTTGACATTTTTTTAACCCAAATTCAAATAACAAACAGTAATCGAAAGGCGTACAAACATTTTTAAAAGTTAAAACCTTATAAGCATTTAAAACGCACCATGTTGTAAAAGAAATGAAGAACAGATGAAGAACATATAAAGAACATAAGAAATGAATTGAGATACTTGTATTGATATATCTGGAGCTTCAGCTGAACAACCTTTACAAATGAGAATCATAAGTCTTATATATAGACTCTTACAAAAGATCAAGCAAAGATATTATGAGATATTATAGGAGATATTATATGAGATATTATGGAAGATATTTAGGGAGATATTATATGAGATATTATAAGAGATATTTAGGGAGATATTATGAGAGATATTTAGGTGATATTTGCATGTATAACACATGTGGTAAAAGCCACATATATTATAACACTCCCCCTTGGATTTATACTACATGTATTAATTTTCTAGGGGAAAACCTAATAGGATAAAACTTAAGTAAAATATATACAATGATCTCCTGAATCTTGTGATGCTGGATGTTCTCAAAACTATCTCGTTAAAAACCTTGTCAGGAAAACCCAGTGAGACAAAACTTGATCAAAGGGAAAAAGAATATAGTGCACATATGTCCGCTCAGAACTTTGCTCCTCTTGATTGTCTCGTTAAAAACCTCGTCAGGAAAACCCAGTGAGACAAAACCTGATCAAAGGGAAAAAAAGTACAATGCAAATATGTTAATAGTTAATGTTTTCTTTAAAACATTTCTCATATTTATACTTTGCTAGGAAAAACTCAGTGGGATAAAAACCTGAGCAAATATATCAATTGATCTGTCGGATCAAAGTAATATTTATGATGATCTTTTGGATCAAGGTAATATATATATGATGATCTGCAAGATCAAAGTAATATTTACAATGATATTTTGATCAAGATAATATATATATACGATGATATATTGAATCAATGTAATATTTATGATGATTTTGTGAATCAAATGATTTTTGGGTGTGCTTAGAGAATTGCCTCATTAAAAACCTTATCAGGAAAACCCAATGAGACGAAAACCTAATTGTAAGGAAAAGAGTACAATGCACATATGCCCCAATATAATTAATATAATTAATATAATTAATATACTTCATTTGATATGCTCCCCCTGATAAAAGTTCTTTTAAAACAATCTTCTAGATTGCTAAACTGGGGTATACAGATGTTTATTTCATGAAATAAAATAACATCATAAATGATTGGAGGGAGTACAAGCAAAAACTTGCTTTATGGAGAATATCCATATGGAATCTTTTCAGAATTTTTTTCAACATATTCTGATTGATGGACAAACATTCCATTTGATCTATGCTCGACCTTCAGGTCGAAACAATATTTCCTTTCCCATTTCTTTCATTTTTAAACTCATTTACCCAAAATTCAAGAGTTTTCAAGAGCTCTTCAGGAGCTCCAATTAAATTCATATCATCAACATATGTTGTGAATATAGTATTTTCGGATTCTGATTTCTTTGTGAAGACACTTGGGTATATAATATAATTATTATACCTTTATTTTATCAGATATTTACTAAGACGGTTATACCATATCCGTCCAGATTGTTTTTAATCCATATAAGGATTTTTGTATGTTCATCAAATACAGATTACGAGATCTCGATTTACATGCTTCTAGTATTTTAAATCCTTTCGGGATTATAAATATTTGCATTGAGTGAATCATATAGATAAATGATTACTACATCTAGAGGACATATTTCAAGCCTTGTAAAGGCAACCAAATTTATCATAAATTTGAAACGTAATTGCATTCGTCATTTATTGAATACCAAGTTTCTGTGAGAAACATTGTACTACGAGTCGTGCCTCATATCTCACGATCTCATTTTTCTCATTATGTTTTCCGTATAAAAACCCATTAGTATCCAACTAGTTTGACATCTCCAGGTGTCTAGAGTACTATTGGTCTAAATACTTTATGTTTGACATATGAAGTCAATTTTTCTTGAATTGCTTCTTTTCACTTAGGCTAATCATGCCTTTTATATACAATCATTGATATTATGGATATCATAATTATCGTTTATAATTTCAGTAGCGCTTCTGTGTATAAAAATACATTATCAATGATTGTTTCTTTATGATTCCACATTTCTCTTATATGATTTATAGAAATTTTCTCAATTTCAATATATTTGAATCTCTGTTGAGATTTCTTCCATTTCAATGGATTTAGTCACTATATGGATTTTATAGAAATTTTCTTAATTTCAATATAGTTGTATCTCTGTTGAGATTTCTTTCCATTTCAATGGATTTAGTCATTTCATAGACTCGTATAGAAATTTTCTCAATTTCAATATACTTATATCTCTGTTGAGATTTCTTCCATTACAGTGAATTTAGTCTTTTCTTAGACTTGTGTCTCATTAAATATGTCAGATTCTTACAAAGTTGATTTATAGAAAGTGAATTTATTTATAACTCGAGTTTTGCTTACATTAGGATCTTGATAACAATACCTTTCAAAAAGGTTCATAAGCTTATAAATTATAATATGTATCAGATGATTTATTTGTTGATTTTTACTCAGATCGTTCTTTAGGAACAATCACCCGGCCGGGGTTTATGAGATAACAACTTATAAATCTTGTTACCTTTAATATATGAAGTAACAAATTAAAAATTATCTGATGATCAATTATCTTTTGTATTTGAGTGATACAAACATTGAAATGAGACACATTCTATTTACTCTTTCTAGAGAAACTTTCCATTGAAAATTAATCAATATAATAATATACAGATTGTGCATAAAATATAAACTCTCAGAAGTTTAAATGATCTAATAGAAGATTAATTAAAATCAATATTAATCTCATAATGATATAGAATTCTTATCTTAGATCATGCCGGAGATGAAATAAAGAGATATACTACACAATCAAATATTTTAAAAACGTGAGCAAGTCAATGACCAATTACAAGTTATATTGGTAAATAATGATGATAAGTAGTAATCATAGATGAATATATCAACATGTAATAGAACGACCCATATTGAAATTGGTAATTGAATCGAAACAATAAAGTTCTCGTAATTACCTGGAAACGTTTGATAAGTGATTCTACTGATCCATTCTGATTATGAGTACATGCGAAAAATGGATGTTTGAACATCGTTCTCAACTGGAGACGTTTGATAATACATAAACATGTGATCATTTCGTAGATGTATCAACTAGAACTATAAAATAATGAAAGGGTTCTTTTGGTGGATGAATATGTCCACATATATCCCTTTGAATGATAGAGATTCAAAACCAACTTTAGAATGATATAGTTTTATTTGATGGATGAATATATCCACATACATCCCTTTTCTGATCAACAATATAATCCGGATGATAAAGAATACAGCTTTTCTATAATCAGCTTCTTGCTTGAATCACGCATAGATATTTACCATTCTTATTATTAATGATCTCAATATAACATTAATAAAGTTATATATCTTTGATCTGAACAGATTTCTTTATGTTCTGCTTGAATGATACAAAATATCATTGATACATAATTGACTGGTAGTAAGATTGTGGCTCTTCTAGAGCCTTTAATCAGATCCATCATATCTGACAGATTTTATCTAGTATTAACTTTAAATGCCCTTGAACTAAACATATTTCTTTATGTTGTTCTTTGAATAATATCAAGTATCATTGATACATAATTGAGAATTGTTTGATAACAACATCGTGGCTCTTCCAGAGCTTTCTATCAGATCTGTTGGACCTGATACATAATTTAGAATTGTTTGATAACAATATCATGGCTCTCCCAGAGCTTTCTATTAGATCCGTTGGACCTAATACATTAATAACATTTGCTCTCAACAAAGTCGAATTCATAAAATATTTCTGACTCCGCAAAATTATATGACTCGTTGCACTCTCAGCAAGACATATATTTTTCCTTCTAGGAATTTTATGGACATTATTTGTAATGTCATTTTATATCTCATGTGAAATGATAATAATCCCCCCTCTCTCTTTTTTTTTTTTTAAATAATTTTTTTTAATTTTTTTTTTGTTTAAAGAGAAATTACAAAACTGCCTTTGATTTTGTAAATTTACGGAAAGGTCCCTCAAATTTTTTATTAATTATAAATCAGCCCTAAAACTTTTTGAAAATTGAAAACTACACCAATAAATTTTGGTAATTATAAATTGATCCAAAATTTTGTCAAAATTACAAAATGGCCCAAAATAATTACAAAACAGTCCATGAAAAATATAGAATTCTCCAAAAGTGGCCCATAGTAAAAACGAGCTATGTGACCGATCTAGACTAGATCGTGAGTCATGATCGATGATCATTTATCGTCATCGTAAAAACGCACTAGGCTGGTGCGAAAATTGACGAAGCCCATCGACAAGGTGGCATTGACCCGAGGAGGCGATGTGTCTGGGTTGAAAACCCACCAACCCAGAAGCAAACTCAGATCGGGGTTTGGTGATACTAGATCAGATGATCTGATTATCTAACACCCATCACATTCACATGTTCATCAAGTTCATCTACTGTCAAGTAGACTACTGATCTCAGAATTCTCATGGATAAAATATTACATCCAGTTTCATTATACGTTAGGAACTTATATCTCGTTTATGATACTCACAGCATCCTGTTGGATGTGAATGAAATGGATAAAATATTATTTCCAGTTTCATTATACGTTTAGGATCTTAAATCATTTTTATAATACTCACATCATCCTGTTGGATGTGTATGAAATAGATAAAATATTAATTTCAATTTCATTATTCGTTTAGGATCTTAAATCCCTTTTACGATACTCACAACATCCTGTTGGATGTGTAAATCATTTTTCTCAATGAATGATATGTAAACATATCACTTTATATATATGAGATAACATAAAATAAAATAAAATCATGGATCATAATGATTTTTCGAACTTCCAATTCGACCATGAACTGTAAGTTCATATATAATTATAATATAGAAAACTTCATATTCTGAGTGGATTTGAAACCTCAGGTTCCAAATAATGAAGTATGTCATTCATGAATATAACACTGGATCCAGAATTCCAGGTTCTCATCGGTTTTCAATACCGTGTCGTATGGCATTCATGAAATATAACACTGCATCCAGAACTCCAGTTTCTCATCGGTTTTCAAAACCGTACCGACTTAAATATCATAATTCCAGAAACTTTAAGTCCTGGTTCGTCGGTCTTACCAATCTCATATATTGTGAAAAATGAACAGTTCCAGAACGGTATATATGTCCTGTAAATAAACAATTCCAGGAGGCTAAGCTCACCTGTTATGTTCCGTAAATAAACAGTTTCAGAACTATATATATGTCCTGTATAAACAAATCCAGAACGGTATATATGTTCTGTAAAAAACAATTCCAGGAGGCTGAGCTCACCTGCATATATATGTTACGTTGACGGCAAAGCCATCTTATATACGAAATATATGTAGATCCAAAATATTGAGATTTAAAGAAAATAAATTTAGGACTATATATATATGTTCCGTTAACGGCAAAGCCATTTTGTATACGAAATATATATAGATCTAGAATATTGAGATTTAAAGAAAATAAATTCAGGACTATATATATATATATATGTTCCGTTAATGGCAAAGCCATTTTGTATACGAAATATATATAGATCCAGAATATTGAGATTTAAGGAGAATAAATTCAGGACTATATATATATATATGTTCCGTTAACGGCAAAGCCATTTTGTATACGAAATATATATAGATCCAGAATATTGGGATTTAAGGAGAATAAATGAATAAATCCAAAACTGTATATATGTTCCGTTGACGACATAAGCCATCTTGTATACGGAAATATATACAGATCCAGAATATTGAGATGTAAGTAAATCACCTATTAGAGATCCCTTTTACTTACATACACGAATATCAAACCGTAAGTAAATCACTCACCTGGAGATACTTTTTACTTACATACGATCGTGCTGATAACGTGTTGTAAAAGAAATGAAGAACAGATGAAGAACATAAGAAATGAATTGAGAGACTTATATTGATATATCTGGAGCTTCAGCTGAACAAACTTTACAAATGAGAATCATAAGTCTTATATATAGACTTTTACAAAAGATCAAGCAAATATATTATGAGATATTATAGGAGATATTATATGAGATATTATGGGAGATATTTAGGAAGCTATTATATGAGATATTATAAGAGATATTTATGGGGATATTAAGAGAGATATTATGAGAGATATTTGGGGAGATATTAAGAGAGATATTTAGGTGATATTTGTGTGTATAACACATGTGGTAAAAGCCACATATATTATAACACACCATTAATAGTTTGGTTTATTTACTCTTAAAAAAAGCTCGGTTCATTTAGACCTTTATAAATGACAATTATAAAAAACAGAGAAACTTTTATTGGATTAATTCTAAATTATTAATATTTTTTAACATAAAATTATTAATTTTTTAACTAGCAGAGCAATCTATATGTAGTCCGACTATACCAACCTATTGACTTCACCCTCTTAACCATTGGATTAAATAGCAAATGGGCAAATGGATGGTTGAGATATTGAATTCAAAAAATTGAGTCAGAAATTTAAGTTGATATAGCCTTACCTTTATATATATATAGGTTAGGCTATAGAACAACAGTGTACTAAGCTTTCACAGCCGAGGTTATCTTGGTGAACACTATTTTTATCTCCCTTCAGGGTGAAATCTTTAAGGTGCCCGTCTCTGATTAAGCTTTCAATATGATCACGCAACTGGAAGCATTTTGAAGTGTCATGCCCGTGATTATTGTGAAATCGACAATATTTCATCGTGTCCTTCCGTGCATTGGCCGACTGTTGTCGCGGATATTTGGCAAACCCCTTATCTTCTACCACGGAAAGTATATCTTCTTGTTCGCCTGTTAAAGGGGTGTAGTTGCTATACTTTCCTCGAAAACTACCGGTTCGGTTACTTCCCCTGCTTTCCCTAGGCTGATTCTTCTGACTTTTCTCCTCTCTTTGGCGATCACGCGACTGACCTTTCGTCCTGTCATCCCTGAATTCGGGTTTTCTATCAGGCTTGTGACCATGTACGTAGCTACCTCCTTGCGCCACTTCTTCCTCTTCTGCCTATGCATAGTCCCCAGCTATGTCCATCATCTATTCGTAAGTTTTCGGCCGATCTCTCCTCAGGTCAAAAGATACGCGACCACTCTGCAACCCATTGGTGAAAGCTGCTATGACAGCCACGTCACTAGCATCTTCTATTATGGCGACTTCTTTCTCGAATCTAGCCAGGTATTTCTTAAGTGATTCATTACTTTCTTACTTCAAATTTGACTGGTGGGCTAGTGATTTTCTTCGTTGCACACTTCCTATGAATTGTCTTATGAATACTTTGCTGAGACTAGAAAAATTGGTAATACTTTTGGCAGGGAGGCGTCCAAACCACCTAGAGGCAAGGTCGCCGAAGGTTTGTGGGAACGTTAGGCACAAGAGACCGTCATTGGACGCATATTGGGCCATGACATTACGGAATCGATGAACATGCTCTTTTGGGTCCCTGCTTTCTTTGTATTGCTCGATAGTTGGCATCCTGAATCTTTCTGGGAATTGGGCGTGGGTGATATGGTCGATGAATGGATTGTCTGACTTGTTATCTAAAGAAATATTATGTCTATACCTCTGAGCCATTGCTGAGACCCTTTTTGACAGTTGTTGGAGGGTGACGCTTCGGTGACCAGTCGGCTCTCCTTCCGGGTTAAGCTTGCTTTTGATCGTTATCTTCTGATAATCATCTTTTCCACTGCCAGTACTCTCGTCGGCCCCTAAGTCATCTGTACTTTTGGACCTCCTTTGTTGTGCACTTTTTGATCGTAATCCTTTCTTTAGCTTGGGGCTTCTATCTTCTGACGAAATAGACCGATGTCTCCGTCAGTTTCTATGATGTGCGTGTAGGAAAAAACGTTTGCATGCGGCGGAAGCGAGACTAAAAAGAAGTTTAGTATATTTTAAATTTTTTCCATATTTGAACATTAACCCTTTAATTAATTAAACATATATACCAAAAGATATCATACCTTTGTTGTGTGATCCAACTGACTAGCGTCGATGGTAATCCGCAAGATCTTCCAAAC
The DNA here is from genome assembly GCA_954870605.1 of Acer campestre. Classification (NCBI taxonomy): domain Eukaryota; kingdom Viridiplantae; phylum Streptophyta; class Magnoliopsida; order Sapindales; family Sapindaceae; genus Acer; species Acer campestre. The sequence goes on from OX940799.1 coordinate 31,085,015, forward strand.
CCGATCATGAACGTGAATCACCTAGGAGCGTGGTCTCCCTTCTTTTGAATTGTGAACCTAAGAATGGACAACAAAAAACTTTTCTAATTCTGTTAGTCACAACAAACTCCAAAAGGATGCTAAGAATGTTCTGGTCACTTTTGAATTCACAATTGTTAGATTGAAATTCGCATGAACCTTATTCGAAATTGTGCACAAGATCTCTTGATGTTAAGATCACTAGTGCACTATCGAAATAAGAACAATTCTTTTCTCACAACCCCTCTTGGCCGAAATCTCTCACTAGTCTTAGAGTAAGATTTTATTCCACTTTAGCAAAAGAAAATTAATTCTTCAAAAGCAAAAACTAGGGTTGGCCGAAATTCATCCCTTGTGTTATATAGGGACCGAATTTTTTTGCCCTAATATATTTAGGGTTGCCAAATTCTAGCCTTGTCCAACAAAGTGATCACCAAAGTCCTTTTCCAAATGAGATTTATGTTTCCACAAAAGACTTCTTAGAATTCAAACCCTAATACAACTCTTTAGTGAATTTGTGACTATATAAAAGACTTCCTAATTTGACTAAACAAATAAAGTTTTTTATATTTAATATACTACTAATAGTAGTATACTACTAGGAAACATATTTTCTAATCAGAAAAAGATTTGTTTCTTAATTAAATAATTAATTAACAAATTTCCATTTAATTAAATAATAAAATAAAACAATATAATGGGTTTAAAAAATAGCCTTGCCGCCCATGCCTATAACATGGACCATATATTGTTTTTCTTATTTTATTAAATCCATTTGGACTTTAATAAATACCCCACATGTGAACTAGACTCATTCTTACTAAAAGAAACAAGCCCACATGCCTTTCATTAATATATTAATATAATTAAACAGCCCATTAAATAAATAATGTGCAAATTATATTCTTAATATATTAAATACAATTCTAAATGGACCCATAAATAGTCCAGTAGAATATATCAAGTGATTCATGCAAGTCCGTGTGGATTGGGGATCTTGGCGGGCCTATCTAAATTTAAGCTCCAATAGACATAACCCAATCACAATCAACAAAAGATTCACTTATGTTCAATCTATTAATTTTAGTTCATTCTACTAAAGAACTAAAATTGCACTCTTAAATAAAGATGAAATAAGTAAACGATTCTCATCCATACCCTAGACAATCTTATAGGAGATAGTGAATCCTCGTGAAGAATATCAGTAATCACCAAGAGCTCATAGACCGTCTATAGCTCTCTAAGTTACCATATTTACTCATATGACCACACTTTGAACTTGGATATATATTATGACTTATCCATAAGTCATCTTTCAATAGACACTATTGGAAACTCAACGTTAAGATTTCATATCCAAAACCACAAAGCATCCATATGATGATATTCTACTCACATTTAATAAATGGAGCCACGATGCCCATATCTATAAATGAAGTTCTCTATCGATTAACAAATGAATACCACCAAACTATCGAGGATAGACTATGCTATATAATCGTACTCATTGATAGCTCAAATGATAACACTTGCAACCATAAGTCCATCATTTATCTCAGGATTAAGATAGACTCTCTGATTGTCCTCATAATGAAAAGACTTTTATTTATTGACGGTTCTAGAAAAAGTATTTCATTGTGATCCAGGTCAATGCACCCAGTGCACTAGATTCTTTTACTCGAAGACCCTTCGATGATTTTAGACTCATCATAACACATTTGATCCCACTCAAATGCTAGTAAAAGAATTCTACAACTTTAACAAGATAAATGTGCCCAACCTCTAACTTAAGTTGTGAATGTTATTCAAGACTAACTAAAGAATTGTGTCTACCTCATACATTTCCAAATGTACGAACAATTCTTCTTTTCTCAGTCTTTTGACCTTAAGATTATTTACTTTGACAATTATAATAATAAATGCTATATAAGATTTTGTTAACAAACAGAAATCACTTTATTAATATGAAAAGATTGTCAAGTACAATATTACACTCTTGCTATTGAGCATAATCCTAACAGTGTGTTGTTGGTGGCCGCTCTATGCATTCGTCCACGGCTCCACTTTTCTAGAAATTCTTCATCTAGCAAAAATTTTCCCTTCTTTTGCCTTCTTCTTTCTAGGACTTCTGGCTGGTCCCTGGGTGTTTCCTCCATGGTTGGTTTTGTCTGGGTACCGGGAGTTGTGACATGGACTTCCAATCGCAGCCTTCATGGTGGATGATTTCCGGGTGTGTTGGTTGTCAACTCATAGGGAGAGAGAATCCGATCTTGTTGGTTTCACTGACCAAATTCATCAAAGCAGTGTGAAAGTGTTATAGAGTTTCTGGGTTGGCTATCCTAGTTCCCGGCATTACTACCAAATGCTCCCCTGTTGTTAACATTTCCTCCCCTGCTACCATGGCTGCCTCGAGGACATGATTGTTGCCGGGGATTTCATCTCTATCGTTGTCGTTGCTCATGTTGTACCTGTTTGTGAGGGTTCCTCAAAGTTTCTTGTTCAAAGCACCCCCTCCTTCTAGCGCCAATTATTGACGGCGAATTTTGGATTACCACGTTTCAACAATTATATTTAATTAAATAAACAAAAAGAGAAAGTAAATCAATGCACGTGAGACCAAATTTACGTGGAAAACCCTTTAATGGGAAAAAAACCACGGCGCCCCTGAGGGCAGAAAAATAACACTATCGATTATTGTAAGGACCTCTATTTTGTGATTGGCTTATTTCATGACATACCACATTGGGGATGATTGTATAATGGGTAGCTTAGGTCATCTTGATGATTATCAAGGCAAGCTTCCAAGCATCCCGGTGACTTCAAGATCAAGAACTTCAAAAGGCAATCACTTGACTTGCCTCTTGAAGAGATCTAGTTGCACACACTTACAACTCATGCATATTTCTAATACTTGTATGTTGTGTGTTTTTATATTGTGTGCATTCATGTTCTTGAATATCACTTCATGCATGTTTTATTGATTGTATCTTGTTCATTGAAATGCCATGACATGTTAGGCATTAGAATGCATTCAAATGTTTCACTTGCATTGTACACAAAGTGGATAACATGGCATTGTCGCCATTTGTGTGGGTCGCCATTTGTTGGGTTACCATGGCGACAGAATGATTTTTTACTTGAAAAAGCATCAGGTGTGAGGTCGCCATGAGACAAATGGCGACATAGAAGGTTTTTTTGTGTGTTGCATCAGAGGTCGCCATTTGCAAATGGCGACCGCAAACAACGACCTAGAAGAAAATTTGAGGTCGCCATTTGGTCGCCATTTGCAAATAGCGACCGCAAACAGCGACCTAGAAGAAAAGCTGAGGTCGCCAATTGGTCGCCATTTGACAAATGGCGACCTCTGATGTTTGTCCATAAAACGACATCATTTTGATTGCATCTCTATATATATGTTGCCTTGTCTTCTTAGACATGTGTGAGAACAAAAAATTACGTCTTTGGGAGAGCTAAAAATCAAAACCTAGAGAGAGAATCTCAAACCCTAGAGAGAGAAGCTCCCAAGAACTCACCTTTTCTCAACCAAACACATTCCCATGAGCATCTAGCATCATCCAAGCATGGCTCATGTTGTTTTCCTTGACTAGGTAATCTCTACATGTTCTAGAATCTCTTGTTTCATCTTTCTAACATGTTTGCCTAGATTTAGCATTTATTTTGTGATTAAATGCTTGACTCCTTAATTAATGTTGCTTATAACATGCTTGAGTCTTAGTTTATTGGTTGAGATGTGTTGTTTGTGATAGCTAGCATTTAGGACCATTTTGCCCTCTAGCTATGTCTATGTGATTTGCATTAAGACATTGTTGATTAGGACTCTATTGATTGCATTTGTTTATTGCATTTATAGTCCTAGCCATATGTTCATTGACAACATGTGTTGATTGGCATTTTGATTGACAATTCCTTGATTGCACTTGTTAATTGCATTTATTGTCATTGCCATGTTTATTGACAACTTGTGTTGAGTTGGCCTTGTTTGTTGACAATTAGATTGCTAGAATCACTTTGCATCTAATTGAGTCCTCATGCATGAGCATGTAGGCATTGTTGATAACTAGAGTGTTGATTTGCATTATAACATCTAGTTAAGCATTTAGTGTAGCCTAGCATTATTTGCATCTTGAATATCATCACATATTCACATAGGTTGTTGATTCTCTTCATGAGTCAAAGTCTTGTGGCTTCTAGGTGAAGTTGCATAAGCAAGGAAAGTCTTGTGGCTACCGGTGTGTAGTGCTCAAGCAATTAGTCGAGTGCCACTGTAAAAGGCCCGCCGGGTAGATTAGGAGTTGCTCATGCAAAGAGTAGTGTATCAGGGGATATCACTAGGGATTGAACCAATAGTGGCGAGTGGTAGTGTCCATAGCCTGAGGTTATCTAGGGTGAGAGTCCGAGAATCACTTGAGGGTGTAAATTCCTTTTCATATAGTGGATTTCGTTGACTGTGTGTGGCGCACATAACAGCCCATGGTTTTTTCCCCGTGTGGGTTTCCACGTAAAAATCAAGTGTTCTTTAATTTCCGCAATTTATACTTGATTTTATTGTTTGTTAAATCGGGTTTATATTTGTAATATTGACTAATCCGAAAATTTGGTAATAACGGATTAACAACCCATTCACCCCTATCTATGTTGTCTAGACACACGCGAGCAATATATATATTCATTTATATATTTTCAATTATCGTAATTTTACACACTGAGATCTCTCATACAATTGCTCTCTTTCTCTCAGATTCTGAACCCCCTCCCTATGGAGTACATGGTTCTATTTATATGGGACTAACTAGGGTTTCCCCTCGCCTATGCCGTGTTAGTGGTGGAGTTCCTATCTTAACTTGTATGAGGAATCCGGTGTGGTAGATAGTTTTAGGATTCGTTTCCTGTTTGGACTTCTCTGTAAAGAACAGTTTATGTCCTTTTTGGAGTGTGATAGGCCTTTGTGCTTTGTATCTAGTCGAATCCTTGCTGTAAGAGGTATACTGAAATAAGGTTACTTCTTGGTGGCGTAAATATGGATAAGTAAGTTAAGTTGGCAAGCACAATTTCTATCTTCTTAGTCGGCCTATTCTGGCGAGCACGTTTCTGATTTAGATTGATTCTAGATGACGTGGCTGGTTGGCGCGCCATTCAGTCAATGTTTCCCTTCGTTGACTGGTCAAAGGGTGACGTGGTCATACTTATATCCATTTTTCTTGCTTGTTTTGCTGATATGTCTCTTGGCCGAATATATACATACAATATCTATAATATTTGTTAAAGGGAAGAAGAAACTGTAGTTGCATAGTACTTTCAATTACCAAAAAAACAAAATTAACTAAATACAGGAAAGAAGGTGATTTTTAATGTTGAATTAAATGTTTAAAATAATGTTGAATCAAAATAATAGTAAGAACATCCCACAAAATCTTAAACTTGTTCCTATAAATTCTGAAACAATGGATGTAATGAGAAAAATGGGTGTAATGAGAAAAGGAATCTATGTTTTAATTTTTTTTTTTAAAAATACTTAAAGCATAGTTATGGTATTTTAAAAGGAGTCGGGAGTAAAATTAATATTTTTAATTTTTTATTATGGGTTTAAGAAGAAAAATGGGCGTAGGAAGATATTTTGTCGGTGACAATAAAGCCACCCCACACAAAATTAAGGCTTGGTCTCGGTCCAAACCATATGGTTGAAATATTATATATATATATATATATTAGGTAAGGCTAAATCAACTTAAATTTATGACTTAAAATGATCCTTCGATTTAATGTAAAAGATTGCACATGAAATAGGGGTTTTGTGAGAGGCGGCGTGATTGCTTCACTCCTACACCTTGTGTAGCCCCATTTCTGTATTTTTTTGTGCTCATTTCTCGGGTAAAATCGTGTTTCTAATGCTTCAAATAAGTCATGCAAGGTCAAGTTAGATTTGGAGCTTAATGGTCTTGGAAGGAGCTGAAATGAAGACCAATAAGGCAAGTTAAAGCACAAAGGTGACCCCACGCCTCAAGGTCGCTATCATCTCAGTTTCAGCCTTCCAAAATAGAGCACAAAGGTTGTAGGGAAAAATATCGTAGTACACGCAATGGAAACGAGACTAAAAAGTAGATTTAGTAGCTTTTAAAATTTTTTCCGTTTTATGAACCTTATCCCTTTAATTAATTAAACATATATATATAATCAACATAAAGAAGAATACCTTTTGTCACGTGATCCGATTGACTTACGTCGATCGTAATCCGCAAGATATTCAATCCTAGCACGAACGTGAATCACCTAGGAGCGTGGTCTCCCTTTTTCTTTGAATTGCAAACCTGAGAATGGACAAACAAACTTTTCTTTTCTTTTGTTAATCACAAAACAACCAAAAGAAGACTAAGATTATTCCGGTCACTTTTGAATTCTCAATCTAATGATCGAAACTCGCGTGAACCTAAATCGATGTTGTACACACAAGCTTATTGATGAACAAGCAATTAGTGTACCATCAAAAATAATCTATTTACTCTTTTTTGTTTTTAGTAGAATAAAAATTCCTTTCTATGAGTTGAGAAGAAGAAGAAGAAGAAGAATTGTTTCAAGCACCACAACACCTAATGGCCGAATTCTCTTCTCTTTTCTTTTAAGGGTGGCCGAAATCTTTCTACCAAAAAAACTAGGGTTGCCGCAAATTACACACCAAAAATATAGGAGTTTTAGTTGCACCCTAATTCACTTCTAGTTTTAAGACTTCAAACCCTAATCCAACTCATAGATATTTTATTCTTTTATTTTGACTAAATAAAAAGACTTTTTTTTTTTATGGGCATAATGTTGAATCAATATAAATATTCTAAAAATCTTGTTAAGAGATTTGGCCTAGAAAATGGAAAAGATTTTGAAACTCCCATGAACACTACCACTACAAGAAAAACTATAATTGTTTTTTTTTTTAATAAAATTGGACTGATCTAAGGGGAAAAAGCATCACAAGCGATCATATGCTGAAAAACCCCTAGACAGTATCCGTATATAAAAGAGATAAAAGAAAGTAAAAAGTGACAAAAAGCAACAAAGCACAAAGAGTCAGGGAAAACAACCCCAAACAAAAAGAGGCACGTAGGCCACACCAAAAAGAAAAAGAAAACATCAAGAAAAACGAAAAGACTCGCGGCCCATGCAGTCATTGCCAACTAAAGAAGAACAGAATGGCGGGGCAGAGAACCACCAAGAATCTGTCTGAAGCTCCAAAGCATGCTTAGAAAGCGTATCTGCAACTTGATTACCCTCCCTAAAAATATGTGAAACCTGAAAATCCATATGTGAGATTTGGAAGATGCAGCGCTGCCACGCCTGACGAACCCTCCAAGGAACCAACTCAGAACGAGAAGAGAGAAGCTGAACCACATAAGAAGAATCGCTCTCAAGCCAGATTCGATGCCACCCATACTTCCAAGCAAAATTAATGGCCAATGAGGCCGCCAGAAGCTCAGCCTCAAAAGCGAAAACCTGACCAAGAGGAATAGCAAAGCAACCCTTCACAAATGCTCTACAGTTCCGAAAGATACCACCACAACCACCAACCCCCGGAGAGCCCATAGCAGCGCCATCAGTATTCACTTTGATCCAGCCGGGGGCCGGAGGCGACCAAACCACACTCTTGATAACTGGGGCTTTAGAAGGGCGACCCTGAAGACCAAATCGACGAAGAATCAAAAGGTCATCCATACAGTTACGCATACAACCAATCCCTAGGCGATTAGCCTCTGAAACCGCACACCAGACCAAAGAAAGGACGGATCTAAAGTCCACCGACTTCCCTTCAAAGATCCACTGATTACGAGCAGTCCACACCCCCCATACCACTGCATGGATAGCCGCTTTCCACAAAATCCTGACCTGCTCACTAAAGGAAACTGACATGGCTTGCAAGAAGAAGGATTGCCAAGTGTCGGTAAAGACACGTCGCTGGAAAGTCGAGAAAACCGCCTCCCAAAGAGCAACCGCCAGGGGACAATGAAGAAAAAGATGATCTGCAGATTCACTACTAACCCCACAAATACTGCAACGAGAAGCCAACTGGAACCCAGACCTGCAAAGGCGATCCTCAGTAGGAAGCCTGTTCAACATCAAACGCCAAGTCAAAGCAGAGCGAGAGGGGGGAATAAAACGGGACCAAACATCTCTCCACCAAACAACCTGAGGAATATCACGGAAAAACTGGGAATAAGCAGCCTTGCAAGAAACACGACCATCCCGAGAATTAGCCCAAACCAGAGAATCCATAACAGGAGAAATTGCAATACGATCAATCCGAAAACACAGATCCGGGAAACGCGCTCGAAAACAATCGGCTAGCACCCATCTACCCTGATGAATAAAATCCGAAACCCTCGCCCGGAGCGGATTAGCTAAATAATCAGGAATCCCTAAAAGGTCCAAAATGGGAACCCCCAACCAATTATCCCGCCAAAAGTCCCTCTGAGAGTTCTCACCAATTAGCCAGATACCTTCCTTAAGAAGGGAACTATAATTAGACCGAAGAGAAGACCAAATCGAGGAGGTGACATACCCTCCATGAGGCTTCTGTAAATGCCTGAGATACCTCTCCCGAAGAAAAGAGAAAGCAAAACCATCAGAGGTCATAAACTTCCAGGTGAATTTCCGCAATAGTGAGTCATTCAGCAACCCAATATCTTTCAGACCAAGACCACCCTGTGAGTAAGGCCTACAACAACGATCCCATGCAACCCGAACCAACTTAGTCTCCTCACAGGAACCGGTCCACAAAAAGTTTCTCAACTTGCGGTTAATTAGTGACAGAAGAGAAGAAGGCCACTTGTAAATCATGAAAGAGTGCACAAATGAACCAATGATGACTGACCTGATCAAAGTAGCACGACCGGCCAGAGAGAGAGACTTGCCCTTCCATTTAGCGAATTTAGACAAGATCTTATCTGCAATAGGGCGTATCACTGCTTTCCGAGGCTTACCTCGAAATAAAGGGACTCCCAAATAAGAAAACGAAAGATGCCCAATCTGCATACCAACCAGAGACTGCAAACTACCAATCCTAGAGGGGGAGATAGAAGATCCGAAATAAATCGAAGACTTACCCAAGTTAACCAACTGGCCTGAAATATCACCATAATTGCCAAAAGCACCCATGATATGCTTTAGATTCTTTTGAGTGCCTCTGCAAAAGATCAAAACATCATCTGCATAGAGCAAATGAGTTGGAGCCAAAAAACCCCTTGGGGAGGAAATCGGCAGAATCTGAGAAGAACCCACCAACCTCGTTAATAATCTACTAAGGAAGTCCTGTACAATACCAAACAAAAGCGGAGAGAGCGGATCTCCCTGACGAACCCCTCTAGAGCAACCGAAATATCCCTCTGGGACCCCATTCAAAAGAACTGAAAGCCTAGACGAACGAAGAATACTGTTCATCCAATCCACAAAAATAGAAGAGAACCCAAAAGCCTGAAGCACTCTGCAAAGGAAAGACCAATCCAGGGTGTCAAAAGCCTTACGAATATCAATCTTCATGGCCAAGTTACCCCCATAGCACTTCTTATGCAACACATTCACACAGTCAGAAGCCAAAGCAATACAATCCTCGATATGCCGGTCTCGAATGAAACCGAACTGCTGATGAGAAATAATCCTGGAGGCAACAAGAGCTAAACGATCAGCCAAAATCTTCGAAGAAATTTTAAATAGAAAGTTGCTAAGAACAATCGGACGAAACTGATCAACCGAAATAGATTCCCTCAGCTTCGGAAGAAGAATAATGAAATTGGAATTAAGACCCGGGAAAATAACTCCGGTGATGAAAAAATCCTGAACAGCAAGGACCACGTCACTACTAACAACATCCCAACATCTTTGATAAAATCTACCAGAAAACCCATCTGGCCCAGGGGCAGAAGCAGCATCCATAGCAAAGACTGCATCGTGAATTTCATCTGCAGATGGAACGCTAGTCAAGAAAACGTTCTCTACGGCAGTAACCAAGGAAGGAATCACATCATCTACAATAGATAAATCTCTTCCAACTTGAGAAACATCCGAGGAAAAAAGGTCAGAATAATAACTAATGATATGATCCCTGATGGTAGGCCGATCCTCCGAGATAACCCCATTAATCGAAAGGGCTGATATAACATTACGATACTGCCTACGTTTGATAGAGGCATGAAAGAATGATGTGTTCCGATCCCCATCACGAAGCCACCTAACTCTAGACCGATCCCAAAAAAAACACTCCTGTCTCTGTAACAACACATCAAGCTCAGAATGAACACTCGCCTCGGCCATAAAAAGATCATCTGAAAAACCCCGGTTAGACAAATCTAGCTGAATAGAATGAAGCTCCGCACACTTCCCAGCAATGGTAGAGTTAAGATCACCAAAAACCTCCCAATTCCAAGACTTGAGAGCCTTCTTCAAGCTTCTCAGCTTATAGATAACAACCTGAGGAGGCCTACCCACAACATGAGAGCTCCAAATCCTACGAACAATAGCAATAAAATCAGGATGCTCTAACCACATGCTCTGAAACCGAAACGGTCTATGACTAGAGACCTCAAAATCTGACAACCGAACCAACAACGGGCAGTGATCTGAACAGATACGGGGAAGAGCCACACACGAAATTTCCCGCCAACAGGAAATGCAACCATCAGAAACCAAAACTCTATCTAATCGTCTCTCAACTCTAGTGCGGTTACTGCGACCTCTAACCCAAGTGAATCGGGCACCCTGAGAACGAATACCAACCAAATCACAATCCTCAATCATCGACCTGAAATCCTCACAAGAACCACGGGCAGGAGAACGAGAACCCAAAGCCTCATGAGCACCCAGAACCGCATTAAAATCCCCAACAACCAACCAGGAAGAAGAAACCAAACTAACCATATCACGAAGAGACTGCCAAAGAGACCTACGAACCACTGTAGAAGTGCTCGCATAAACAAAAGTGTACCAATGCACCCGAGAACCGATCGAAAGTGAAACAGTAAGATGTTGCTCATGACCATGAACTATCTGAACCTCAGGAAAAGAAACACAAGCGAAAACCCAAATAGTCGGAATCAACCCACCCCTATCATTCATGCCCACCAGACGAAGATCGAGAGAAGACCAGAAACCTGAAGAGATAGAGGAAAAATCAACCATAGGCTCTGCAATACAAACCAAAGCCGGTCTATGTAAACGACATAACTCTCGAAGTACCCGCCTCGTGGGCTCGCCCCGGATCCCATGACAGTTCCAAAAAAGAACATTAATCATCGGAAACCGTCGGAGGAGCCCGATATCCGGACTTTAAAGAAGCCAGCCTACGCTCAACCCTCAAAGCTCTCTGAGCAATCTCATCATCGGCGAACTCACCCTCCTCCATTTGGGAAGCCCATGAGGAATTTGCAATGAGGTGAAGCTCGGCCTAAGATTCTGACAACGGACCCGAGGTCCGAATAAGCCCCCTAGGAACCACAACCGAAGAACAAGAAACACCAGATCCATCACTACTCTGATCCACATTGACATTCGAAATTGAAGACACAACCGCCTCCTCAGAAGATTGATTGCCTGAAACCTCATGAACCCTAACTTGCCGACGAGCTGTCTGACCCGGACGAGAAGATGACCTGGATAAAATGGTAGAGACCATAGGACGAACCTGATTGACCAACGAAGAACCCTGAACAACAGTCTTAGCATCATGCATTACCCCTACAGTCGAACTGACAGAACTAATAGAAGGATTAACAACCGAAGAACTAGAAACCAAAACTGAATCAGTGCCCTCATAATCAAATCCTGAACCCTTGCAAATCTGCAATGCCTGGGAAATCATTTGAGGAACTGAACTCGAAACCACTTCAGAAATAGCTGACACGGTAGACGAAGATGGATCCGAAGAAAGAACCAAACTAGCGGACGGAATGGATCCTGAAATCAAATTAGACCCTACTGAAGTATGGACAACCACCGAATCTTGACCACTTATATCCTGATGAATAGCTGTAAAAACATTGGATAACGGGACCTCCTCCTGAGGTGCAATAACAGGGCGATAAACTGATTTAGAAGAACGGGCCCGAACAGGCTGAAAACCATCAGCTCCAAAAACTCTAGAATCCTCCGCTATATCATGGGTTGATTTTGCAGAACTAGTTAGAGGAACCTTAGAAGACTTGTTCCAACGACAAGAACTAGGCAAATGACCTATAGAAGAGCAAGTAGTGCAAAAAACTGGGAGATTCTCATACTCAATAGCTATAAAAGAACTATGAAATTCATCCCTCTCTAGCAACACTGAAGTAGGTAGCACAGATGACACATCCACATCAACTAGAACTCTAGCATAATGACCAAAATCCCCATCACTAGTAGCCTTGTCCAACCGCAATGGCACCCCAATCCCTCTAGCCAAGTCAGAAATAATTTTTGGATGCCAGTATTCCCACGATAAATCAAAGAGCCTAACCCAAACCTGAGCATTGGTGGACTTCTGTAGCGATGGGTTAAAATCCGGGACCCAAGGCTGTAAGCGAAGAATACCTGGCTTCAGATGAACTGAACCTAACCCCCAAACATGAGTCTTCTCAGCAGGAGACTTCAAAAGAATCTGATAATATCCTCTCCCTAGAGAGATAAGTCGCCAATCGGAGTTTAGCATCCAATGCTTGCTAAGTCTTACCTTAAGATCCACAAGCTTCCAAGGCCGCTCACCACTGGAAAGCACCACACGACCAATAAGAGCATTCTTACACAACTCAAGACGAGCCTGATAAGCAATCGGATCCACCCGAACAGAAACATACCCCCCCTTCTTAGAGGGAACTGATGGCACCGGTAAAGTCTCAACATGAGAAGATTTGAAAAGACCCGCAAAAGACTTACCACCCTGGACCATAGGCGCTGGACTCTGAATGAGACCTGTAACAGAATCCGAAACGATCATCGAAACATCCCCCTCAGGCTGAGAAGGAATCAACTCTCCAACCAATGAACACACCCCACCAGATGCAAGAGGAACAACCCGATAAGAGGAATTCACTCCACTCACTGTACTCCGACCAACCAGACTATTCGAGGTGGAAGACACTGCCACCGGAGATGAAAGAGACAAAGCGGCCTCCATGCACATAGGATCCATCAAATACTGAAGAAAATCACTGTAGCAAGATACTGTAGCAAAATCACTGTAGCAAGATACTGTAGCAAAATCACTGTAGCAAATACTGAAGAAAATCACTGTAGCAAAATCACTGTAGCGGGATACTGTAGCGAAACACTGTAGCGGACTGGAATAGTGACTGAAACTGTAGCGGAAACACTGTAGCGGTGCCAATACTATAGCGGAAACACTGTAGCGGCGATGGAACACTGTAGCGGGACACTGTAGCAGTAACGGAACACTGTAGCAGCACTGTAGCATTGACGGAACTGTGGCGGGAACTGTAGCAGCGACGGAATTACTGTAGCAGCGGCGGAATCACTGTAGCAACGACCACTATTCACTTTTTTTTTTTTCCTCCCTAGGGTTCTTTCATTATTCTTCCTATTTGATTAAATAAATAAAATTAATTATTTATTTTCTTGTCAAACAAGTCTTTTAATTTTAGTATACTACTACCAATAGTATAACTTTAGGAATCATATTTCCTAATCAGAAAAGATTTGTTTCTTAATTAAACAATTAATCAATAAATTAATTAATTCTTATTTAATTAAAACAATGAAACAAAATAATATATATTAGGTTAAACAAGACCTTGCCGCCCCACTCAAATAAAATGGGCCATATATTATTTTCTTATTTCATTTAATCCATTGGACTTTAAATAAAAAAGCCCACATGTGAACCAGACCCATTCTTACTAAAAGAAACAAGCCCACATGCCTTTCATTAATATATTAATATAATTGAGCAGCCCATTAAATAAATAATGTGCAAATTATATTATTAATATATTAAATGCAATTCTAAATGGACCCATAAATTGGTCCGGTAGAATATATCAAGTGATACATACAAGTCCGTGTGGATTGGGGATCTTGGCTGGCTATCTAAATTTAAGCTTCAATAGACATAACCTAATCACAATCAACAAATGATTCACTTAGGTCCGATCCATTAATTTTAACTCATTCCACTAAAGAGCTAAAATTGAACTCTTAAATAAAGACAGAAAAGGAAGATGTTCCTCATTCATACCCTAGACAATCATGTTGGAGATAGTGTATCCTCATGATTAATATCAGTAATCGCCAAGAGTTCATAGACCGCCTATAACTCTCCAAGTTACCATATTTACTCATATAACCACGTTTTGAACTTGGATATTTTGATTTGTCCAGAAACCATGTTTTCAATAGACACTATCGAAAACTCAACGTTGAGATTTAATATCCAATTACCTCAAAACATCCATATGATGATATTATACTCTCATTTAATAAATGGAGCCACGATGTCCATATCTATAAATGAAGTCCTCTATCGATTAACAAATGAATATCACCAAACTATCGAGGATAGACTATGCGATATAATCGTACTCATTGATAACTCAAATGATATCACTTGCAACCATAAGTCCATCATTTATCTTAGGATTAAGATAGACTCTCTGATTGTCCTGATAATGAAAAGACTTTTATCTACTGACGGTTATAGATAAAGTATTTCATTGTGATCCAGTTCAATGCACCCAGTGCACTAGATTCTTTTGCTCGAAGACACTCCGATGATTTTAGAATCATCATATCTCATTTGATTACACTCAAATACTAGCAAAAGAATTCTACAACTTTAACAAGATAAAGGTGCCCAACCTTTAACTTAAGTTGTGAACAATATTCAAGACTAACTAAAGAATTGTGTCTACCACATACATATCTAGATGTACGAACAATTCTTCTTTTCTCATAGTCTTTAGACCTTATGATTATTTACTTTGACAATTATAATATTAAACTATAAATGCTATAAGATTTGTTTAAACCAGAAATCACTTTATTAATATGAAAAAGATTGTTAATTACAATATTACACTCTTGCTATTGAGCATAATCCTAACAAAGGTAACCCCAAGGCTAGCCCACTCAAGGTCACTTTGGCATCGGGTTTAGCCTTCCACAACATGCCCAAAGATGACCTTAGAGTGAGTCCACCCAAGGTCGCCCCAATGTCGCTATCCTTTCGGGTCCAACCCCTTAAAACAAAGCAAGAAGGCGACCTCAAGACGAGCCCAACCAAGATCACCTCAAGGTCACTATTGGCTCGGGTTCATAATTCACACCTTAAGGTGACCTCAAGGCGAGCTCAACAAGATCACCCCAAGGTTGCTTTTTTGCCCAGAAATTGTTTTGTCCATGGAATTTACTCCCTTACCCTTGACCTAATTCACCTCTATATATATTCATTTGTTATTTTTAGTTTAGGCAAAAGTAGCAATCCCTCACCCAAGAATATTCACATAACCATTTTCCTGCATCACCATTACTAAAATCCTACACAATCCACCTAATACTTTGAATCAAATTCGTTATCACTTCTTGTTTTTGGGCAATAGGGAATTGAAGGAGATTAGAGGAGAAGAAGAGCAAAGGAAAAAGAGAACACTACTCTACGTTGTTTTCTCTACAACTTTATCTCTTTCATTTTCATTATAGAGTCATGTATTCATTTGATCATCTATGTTGTATGGCTTACTTTTATAATATGAGCTAAATTTCTAGTGCTAGGACTTGATGAAACCTCACCATTGACTTTATACATATTGGCCTTTGATTTATCTATAATGTGCAAATATGATTTGTATGGATGTTTTTGAGTATTTAATGCTTTCAATAGATTGATCTCCTATTGAATGATTTTTGGTGGTGTGTTATGAACCGACCGGAGGCACATACACCGTGTTTGATAAACTGTCTTCTATGCATGTCTAGTAAGGTAGACCAGCTGAGGCTAGCGTATAGGACTTCTTTTAGTATGCTAATGTTCTTAATGAATTCATACGTATATTCTGAGGTAATTGAGAGATAGGCTCGGGTGCATTTTGGGTGTAATCTCTATTTGCTCGACCGAGATTAGAGGTTAACAATTGGGTGTACGAGTCTACAAATTGCACATGCATAGATTGGATATGCAAGTGAGTCTAGAAAGGAATTAGGAGAGGGTGGGGTGGAGTCCGGTCTCAGCATCGTTTCCCTTATTATTACATTTGATTTCATTACTTGTTATTTTCTTATTGCAACGATAAAACATTTTGAGTAGTTTAAATTAACTTGCTTATAGAATTCAATTATAAAAACCATCTGTTATTGCTTGTTTGAATAGCAATTAGGCTAATCAATCACTCAATCTTCGTGGGAACGAATCTTACTTACTAGTGTACTACTCTCCGATCTTGTACGATTACGATTGCGAGTGTCACTTAGAGTCACGACGGCACTGTTCACCATAGGTACTATTCATCGTCACTTTTCACGCCGATACTGTTCATCTGGTAGAACTGTTCACCATCGTCACTGTTCACACGACGATACTGTTCACTCAGTGGCACTGTTCACAAGTACTTTTCACGACACAATTTTTTTTAAAGCTATTTTCTAGGGTTTCTCGTTCTTGCATGGCTTTATGTGGATTATCTGGTTAGTGTGGATCGGTGTTGTTTAAAGCTATTTTATTCTTTATTCTCTTATATTGTTGTTTCGGTTGCTTCTCTTGTGTTTCGGACCATGGCTTCTCCTCCCACGCTTGGTCTCGTGGAGGATCCCATGTATTTGAAGGCTACTTTGTTTTCCTCTCCACATACAAACTCGACTTCTGCTCCCATTTGTGGTAAGGGGACGGTTTCTCCTAGTAGTGGAGGGTGCAGTTTGGGTAATGTGTTGCCTTCTATACCTTCTTCGGGTGATAATCCGGTTAATGTTGAAAGTTCAACTCAGGGCCCTGTTATGAATTCTAGTCCTTGCCTATAGGTGGCAAGTCATATACGGATCTTTTGAAGTCTTCCCAAGCTTTTGTTCAATCCTTCCATATGACTATCGTGCCTTTGAAAAAGGGAGGATTTGTGTCTTTTTGGGTTGATCTAGTGGCTTATTAGTCCAGACTTGAGTTATGCAAGAATGCTCTTATCGGGCGTGTGGTTCTCTCTAATGGTGAGCGTCCTTGGAAGCTTGCTAACCTTAAGGCTAAGCTTTTGATGATTTCAGCAGATTGGTGTTGATTTATGCCATAAAGCTTGTAATTTGTAAATGTTATAAATTCATTAATAAAAGAACTAGTTATTTCACAATTAACATGACTCATACGTTTATATTATATATGCTAAACATTCAAGCTTGTTAGATGTAATCTCAAATTGAGAGGGACATGACCCTATAATTTTCACAGTCGAGGACTCAGAAGGAATCGATGCAAAGCCTAATGATGCAATAGTTGTAGCGGTCCAAATAGCCCACAGAGATGTCCTTCGAGTAATGATAGACAATGGAAGCTCAGCCGACATTTTGAGCACTAGGGTGTATGATGAGCTTCGGTTGGACAGAATGGATTTAGAACCATTCCATATGCCCCTGAAAGGGTTCAGAGGTGCAGAAGTAAGATCCTTGGGAATCGTAAAGCTATTTATAAGGTTCGGAACAACGCCCTATCGGAGAACTATCTTTCTAGACTTCGTCGTTGTTGACATCTACAACTGGCCGTACAACGCCTTACTCGGTCGACCATTTCTAAACAAAACTCGGGCGGTCACATCCACTCATGCACTAAAAGTAAAGTTCTCAATAGAGTTCGGAATTGGGGAACTCAAGGGATCATAGGAAATGGCTCGCTGTGCCAACCTGTCAATTTTTAAAGACAAAACCGGAGTGGAAACTTTAGGCTAATTCGAACTCAATCAAGGGACACCGGAAGAAAACCCGGAGACCTTTGAACTGGATCCAAGAGATAAGGCCGACAGAGAAAAGGAAGAACCCACCGAGACTATTATTCTGGATGAAAAGGAGCCCGACAAAACTGTTAAAATTGGAGCAAGGTTGGCAGAGCAAGTTAAGATGGGCATAACAAACTTATTGAAGGAGTATAATGAGATCTTTGCTTGGATCCATGAAGATATGCCAGGAATCAACACAAATGTAATCTCACACCATCTGGCCATAAATGATGAATGCAAGCAGGTGATACAGAAGAGGAGGAGCTTCAATCCAGAAAGAAGCACATCCATAAGAGAAGAAATATCCAAGTTACTCGCAACAGGACCAATCAGAGAAGTTAAATACCCTGAGTGGGTGGCGAATGTTATACTCGTGAAAAAGAAGAATAATCAATGGAGGATATGTATAAACTTCACTGACCTGAACAAAGCCTGCCCCAAAGACAGCTTCCCACTACCAAGAATCAACCAATTGGTCGATGCAACAGCCGGACATGAGTTGTTATGGACGCGTATTCAGGGTATAACCAGATCAAGATGCACAAACCAGACGAAGATAAAATGGCATTCACCTCAGATCAAGGATTTTATTGTTATACCGTCATGCCATTCGGCCTGAAAAATACTAGGGTAACGTATCAGCGGCTAGTCAATAGAATGTTCGCCAGCCAAATATGAAGAAATATGGAGGTGTACGTTGATGACATGCTAACAAAGAGTATCACAGTCGACAGACATGTAGATGGTCTACGAGAGACCTTCGATGTACTAACTAAGTTCGAAATGAAACTGAAACCTCCAAAGTGCGTGTTCGGCATACCATCTGGTAAGTTCCTCGGATACCAGGTACATCAAAGAGGGATAGAAGCGAACCCTGACAAGATCAAGGCACTAGCCGATATGGTTTCCCTAAAAAACTTGAAGGACGTCCAGAAGCTTACAGGATGCTTGGCATCGCTGAACAGGTTTATAGCAAAATTAACAGACTGATGCTTGCCATTTTTTAAAGCCCTCAAGAAAGGTAAGGGAATTGAATGGAATGAAGACTGCGAACAAGCCTTTCTCGCCCTTAAAGAATATCTCGATCAAGCTCTATTGCTGTCAAAGCCGATCATGGGAGAAGCATTATACTTGTACCTATCTGTCACAAATGCGGCCATTAGCTCTGTACTGATAAGACAAGAAGAAGGAATCCAAAAACCGGTGTACTACACGAGCAAAGCATTATTACCCGCTGAAACAAGGTACTCACCAGCTGAGAAGATGGCACTCGCACTAATAACAACAGCAAGAAAATTAAGGCCATATTTCCAAGCACACAAAATTGGAGTGTACACGAACTGTCCGCTTAAACTGATCTTACATAAACCATAAGTGTCTGTCATACTCACGAAATGGGCTATTGAAATGAGTGAATTTGACATAGAATACATCCCAAGAACGACTAAGTAGTAGCATATTTTTTGGCAGAATTCATTGAGCCGGATACCGAGGTAGCAAAGATGATGATAGAGCAAGCAAAGAAAAATTTCTGTTGGCAACTTCGTGTCGACGGTTCATCAAATATGCACGGCAGCGGGGCAGGGATAGTGGTCATAACCCCAAAGGGAGACTTAGTAGAATGTACCCTACGTTTTGATTTTAAAGCTACCAACAACCAAGCTGAATACAAAGCATTAATAGCAGGATTGAGGGTTTGCACATCCCTAGGAGCCGACGAATTAGAAATCCTCAGTGATTCCCAAGTCATTGTCAACCAGGTGCTAGAAGAGTACCAAGCAAGAGATGAAAGCATGATTGCTTACCTTAAATTAGCAAAAGAATTGCTAGGATGGTTCAAAGAGTACAAAATCGCGCAGATATCTAGAGAAGAAAACAGACAGGCTGATACTTTAGCCAAACTGGCCTCCACCACAATCAATATTTGGCCCCGAACCGTCCCTATGGCACATCTACTCCAACCAAGCATAAATGGATAGGTCAAAGTCGGAATAATCATGAGCAAATCGAGCAACTGGATGAAACCAATAAAAGAATACCTGATCAATGACGTCCTCCCAAGTGACTTGTTAGAAGCTAAACGGTTAAGATATAGAGGGACGAGATATTCAGTTCTCAATGGTGAGTTATACAGAAGAGGATATTCAAGAGTGTTACAAAGATGTGTTGGACCCGATGAAACAGAAGGAATCCTAAAAGACATACACAGCATAAGCTGTGGGAACCACACTAGAAGCGTCAGCTTAGCCCACAAGGCACTAACGCAAGGATTTTACTGGCCAACAATGTTCACCGATGCAAAGAGAATAGTAACAAGGTGTGAAGCATGCCAGAAGATCGCGAACAACATTCGCCAGCCACCTGAGCACTTACAAAGTATTACCTCCCCATGGCCATTCGCCATGTGGGGAATCGACTTGATTGGTCCAATGCCCACTGCAACCGGAGGAGCAAAACACCCCATTATTGCAGTGGACTATTTCACGAAGTGGGTAGAAGCCAAGCCACTGGTGCATATAAAAGAAGAAAATGCTACCAATTTTGTGAAAAAGAATATCTTGTACAGGTTCAGGATACCAAACACCATCATCACTATCAACGGAACACGGTTCAACAACAAAAAATTTAGAGAATTGTGCAAGAAATATGGAATCAACAATTACTATGCCTTTCCAGCTCACCCACAGACAAACGGACAAACTGAGGTAGTAAACAAGATCATTAAGCATAACTTGAAAGCCAAACTCGCTGTCAAGAAAGGAAGTTGGGTAGAAAAATTACCACAAGTGTTGTGGGCGTACCAAACAACGGAAAGAAGCTCAACGGGAGAGACGCCCTATTCCATGGCTTTTAGAATTGAAGTCGTTATCCTAGTAGAAACGTCGTTCTCCTCGCCGAGGGTATAACTCTTCCAGCCTGAATTCAGCATTGATATGTTAAAGTATGGCTTAGATGAGCTAGAAGAAAGAAGGGAACACGCTCAGATAAGGAACGTTGCCTATCAACAGAGGGCAGCCAGGTATTACAATTCACATGTACGGGTTAGAAGATTCGCACTCGGGAACCTAGTACTAAAAAAGGTGGCCTTAGGAACCAAAGACAAATCTTCAGGGTCGCTCGCAGACAAATGGAAAGGACCATACCACATCACAGGCATAGCTGGCCATGAGGCATATCACATTGCCTGAAGAGGAGCTGGCGAGCTCCTCCGACCATGCAATGCGCAATATCTGAAAATCTACTACCCCTGATATCTTTATCCCGGAAGTCTTTTCATTATTTTTTCCTTCTTTATTTTATCTTTTTAGTATTTTTCTTTTTATGATGTTAAGATTGCAGGAGATATTTAATAAAGAGTAATTTATTACTAAAATTCATATCCTCGCTGAACCACACCACAATCAGCCATGACAATTTATTCGCCGATGCACAAACAACGAGTTTTTAAACTCAACAGCATTAGGGAAAAAAAAAAAAAAGGGACACCTCCCATCATAGCAAGCTGAGAACAAACATGCTACAACAACATGAGCTAGAAAAAGATGCCATAAAGATAGCACTCGCCATCATCAGTAAGGCAACCCTTCGAAATGCAAAAAAGGCATTCAACAAACAGCACACAGGAACACACCCTGAAAAGAAGCACTGGGGGTCGAACAAACTAGCACCAAAGCAATAAGCAAAAGAGGAAGACGTCCCAACAGTATGCATATAAGAACCTGGTGTATGGCCGGACACGTCCTAACAAACACTGGGCAAAACAAAAACTAAGTAATAATAGCTAAGTAATAATAGGCTTTAAGCCTAAGCCAGAAACTCAACAATGATAGCTAAACAAAGGAGAGAGAAACAAATAAACTTATGAACAAGATTCAGCAAAAAAAAGTTGAAGGGAATCAAACATAAGAGGAGATCAAAAGATAGAAACTGATATATAAATAAACATCAACAAGTACATTTACAAAAAAATATTGGATAAATGAAAAACATCAATACATCAGCAAAGATTAGACGCTCGCCGGCGGAACATCCTCATCATCCTCTTCATCATCTATCTCGTCCTCTGATGGCCAAACGATCTTTTCATCCCCTTCAGGAATAAAAGGCCCATAATTATGGTCAGAAATGGGACCCAAATTCAGCTCGTCACAAGAACTTGTAAGACTCCCCTTCCGACCGGAATAATAGGTGTTAAAAGCACGCTTCGTGGGAACTTCGAGATGCATCGGATGAGGTTCAGTCCATGTATAGCAACAGTGAGCTTTCCACCGCCATATCTGTTCCTTGATTGAGGCCACAACACTGTCCATATGCAACTTGAGGGTTTTGTCGAAGCACTTTAGGACCTTTTCATTTGAATGGTTCTTCATGGCGAAGAACTTCTTTGACTGTCACATGCCCCGCTCAAACTCGCGAAGGAGGAGCGCATCATATGCCAGAGACCTCTTGAATCAATCCACGGCATGGGCTTCCAGTTCAGACTACAGGTCGCCAAAGATAGCTTCCTTTAAAGCTGCCTGATTCCGTAGATCCCCATATTCTTGTTTAGCTCTCTCTGGCTTCTTTAGCCAATCGCTCCACTTCTATGTGAGCTGCGAGTGAGTCCTGACTCTCAGAAAGCTGCTCTCTCAACAACTTAAGCTCTTCCTCAACTGCGGATAACTTCTCTTTAATAGCTATTCGAGCGGCCAGAAACCCATTAGTAGATTCCCTCAATTGGACAAGTTGCTGGACATGAGACTCCTCGGTAAAAAGCTTGTTAGCCACCGCATGGGAAACTTGATCCCGCAGACGCTTATTTTCTGCTGAGACTGCATTCCCACGCCTGTAATTGTCCGTCATCTCAAACATCATCTGAGCAAAGACACTACTAGAAGAACGAAAGCATAACCGGACAATAGAAAGGTCAAGGAAAAATAACTTGCCAGGGACTGGCAATTGAAAAAGAATCTCATCTTCTTGTTGTATGACTTGCTTTTCACAGGCTCCCAACTTTTGCCGATGTAGACGTCATTGTATATTAAATAAGACAAAATTTCAATAGGGGTAAAATCTGACAGAGAAACAAAACCAGACCCTTTGCCCGGGTCTGCTAAAGATGTAAGGAGTCCTTCGCGAGTACTCTCTAAGGGCGCAGGAGCAGACGGTCTAGGGACATCAGCTGAAGTTGCAGTATCTTGACCCCCAGCACTTGTCGAAGGACTTGAAGGCCTAGATTTACCAACTGAAGCATTGACATCCTGACCCCCAACGCTCGCCAAAGGATCTGAAGGTCTAGACCTAGCAGTCGAAGTATCGGCATTCTGTGCACCAGTGCCCGCCGAGGGGACAGACAGCCCAGGTGCAAGAAAAGTACCCCGATCACTGACTGTCTCCACATAAGGAACTGAACCTGCAACCTATTCTTCTCCGGTAGGAACCCCCGAACCAACTCCACCAGCCGAAGGAACCTTAGCATGTACAGGTTCGCCATCTCCCTCTTCATCAGATGAAAGCACATATTGCACCACCCTTGAAGCCCGCTTTGTTGGGCAAGCAGCATGGTCGGGAGTACTCTCAGTTTGGCGTTTCCTTCTCCCAGCCCTAGGGTTCAAATCACAGGCGGGATCTTAAGGGATTTCCAGCACATGGGCATCAAAAACAGGTATCTCTTTATTCTCCTCGGAAATCCCAACCTTCTCTTTCCCTTTTCGGCTGGGGGCAGGTCTAAAGGCGACTTCGCCACCATGAGGTTGATCAGGCTCCACGCCACGAATGGGTTCATCTCCAGCATCCTCGCTGCCTTGAGAATCATCGCCATCTGGAGGAGCAACTCCCTCCTTAGCCAGCCCAGCAACGTGTCTCTGGCTAGTAGCTTCAGAATTCTTAATTGCACGAGCTTGCTCATCATAGACAACATCAAAATCGCTCACTACAAAAAATGTGGCATTACATGATGAACTAACAAAGAGTCTAGAGAAAAAAAAAAAGGAAAGGAGGGCTGACAAGAAACTTACATCGGTGTTGCCTAGCAGACAAACGTGGAAAAAGCCGCCGGACGATCATTTTCTCTTCATCCAAAAGATACTCTCGACCCCTTTCAGCCAACCAAATGATGGCAGCCTCTGCAACACGAGAAATCTCATTACCAATCAAGACAGGGAGCATTTTTGACCAAGACTCGGGAGAGGTGAAGTGCCTTGGAACCCTCATCGCCAGAAGATTGCGACGAGCCTCTACAGGGACATCCCTCCCCCACTCGCCGCTCATAAAAAACCAACTATTCTTCCACCTTTTGTTTGAAGTGGAAACCCCCCAGATAAAGCCTTTCTTTTTATCATCGCCAAAAATTTCCACTTGGCCAGGGTTTGTAACACCCTCGAGAATCCAGTTTTCCATGGCAGTAGATTGAAGATAATAAGTACCACCGTAGCCTGAGTGTCACAAAATATAGAAATGGCAAATCTCTCGGGGAGTAAGTGGCCTATGACCCATTATTTTCCACATTAAGTATGAGCACATTAGAATCCTGTAGCTATTCGGCACGAGCTGAGCGGGAGCGAGCTTGATGTCGGCCAAGAATCTGGCAATAAATGGCTGAAGGGGGAGAGTTACCCTACAATCCAACATTGAACCATAGATCGCAATGGCATTCTGCGGGGGGTTCCATACAGCTTGCTCATCGGAAGATATCAAGTTAATGGAATCAGGAATATCGTATCTCTTCTTGTACCTTCGAAGTTCTCGCTCGCTGACAACGTTCACTTCACTGTCAAAAGAACATGGGCGATCAAAAGAGAAATGCAACCTATCAAGCTGATGGTCCTCAACATCAAAGTCGACTATCGTCTGAGCACCCAATAAGGACTCCCTGGGAACCCTAGGAGCCCATCGTCCATTACCATTGGTTTTCAAAGGCCTCGTCATTTTTGGAAAAAACGTTATCAAAAGATGAGGAGGGAGAAATATCAGGTACACTTGTTGATTGCTTCATTTCTACACAAAGTGTAGCCCCCTTTCTGTATCATTTTGAGTACGTTTCTCGGGTAAAACCGGGTTTTTAATGTTTCATTTGAGGTTTTTGCAGATTTTTCTGATAGCAAAAGTGTTTCAGCTCTAAATGAAGTTCTTTGGGCAATTTGCGCAAATATGGAAAGTTTGGGGGCTTTGATCAGAGCGCGGTGGTTGGTGCATAAGCGGCAAGGAGGAGATAGAAATCCTTCAAGATTGCTGCGAATGAAGCGCCGCGGTTGTGCACAAGCGGCAACAAAGCGACAGAAACTCCTCAGACTTGCCGCGGTTGATCAGGCGATAGAAACCTTCTAAGCCTGCCGCGGTTGAACTGTCGCGGTTGTCCAACTGTGAAAATGCCAACCGCGTTAGTCCGGCCTTTCGTATTCCAGAGGGCAATTTGGTCATTTTTGGGCCCATTATAAATACCCATTTTAGGTCTTTCAGAAGAAGACCTTCCCTAGCTTGAAATATTGCAGAAAGTTTCCATCTTGGCTCATCCCTTCACACATCACCATCCCATCCTATACAACCCACCAAAATCCTTCCTTTCCCTAAGATCCAAACACTCCAATCCCACCTCTTTTCTACATCCATCATCACTTCACCATTTGAGCAAAAAGAAGGATAGAAAGAGAAGAAGATTCAAAGAAGAAGAGGAGGCTCTCCACATAGTTTTCTCTATACTCTTTCTCTTTTATTCTTTATTGTAGCCATGTACTCATTATTTCATATTTCTTGTATGGTTACTAGTTGTAATATGATGAGCTAAACCCATATTGCTAGGATTTGATGAAACCCCACCTTTGACTATGCAATTAAATGAATTGATTCTTTTTTATCCCCTATGTGCAATATTATTGTTTGTATGGGTATTTTAATGTACTTAATGCCTTTCAATTGATTGATCTCCTTTTGAATGATTTTTGTGGTATGTTATGTACTAACTGGAGACGCATGCCACGTGTTCGATAAAATGCTCCCCTATGCATGCTTAGAAAAGTAGACCTACTTAGGCTAGCGTATAGGACTCGTTTAGTACACCAATGTCTGTAATGAACTCATTCGTACATTCCGGGTAATCGAAGGGTAAGCTTGGGTATGTTTTGAGTGTGACTTACTCTACTTGACCAAGATTGTAGGTCAATATAAGGGTGTACGAGTATATGAATTGCATGAGCACATTTGGGGGTGAATAGCCGAGTCTAAATAGGAAGTCAATATAAGGGTGGGGTGTAGTCAAGTCCTAGCATATTTCTCTCCATTATCACATTCGAGTTTAATTTCGTGTTATCTATTTCATTGCTTTAGCATTAGTCTTAAATCAAGTTAGTTTACCTTGTTTATTTTGATGACCATCATTATTGATAGTTTGAATAGCAAATGAGCTAGTTAATTTTGGTAATCGATCACTCGATTCCTTGAGAACGAACTTTACTTTCTATTGTGCTACTCTCCAACCTCGTTCTATTTCGAGTGTCACTTAAGTGATAGCCAAATTTTTGGCGCCGCTACCGGGGATTGAGCGGAATGATTGATATCGATAGTAGTTAGTTTATTGCTAATTTGAACCTTTTAATTTAGTTTGTGTGTTTCTTTACATAGGTACGTACAAGGAGCCAAAATCTTCACTTCTTGAATTTTGATTTGGAGATTGAAAGGATAGGTCGAAGGAATAGACGTGAGGCAAGGTTGATAAGAGCAGAGGTGGGTGATCAGAATGCACAGTTAGGACATATGGGTTTGCCTCCTGTGGCAAATCAAAATCAAGGGGAATTGCATCCTGAGGCCGGTCCGGTTCAAGGGGGTTTGCCTCATGTTGGAGATGAGCTCACCCTAAGGGATTACACAATGCCTAGAGTTGAGCAGAACATGTCATATATTCACAGACCAACAACTGCAGCAAATTCCTTTGAGATAAAGCCTGGGGTGATTCAGATGATTGCCACTACATGTATGTTCAATGGTTTGGCGAATGATGATCCAAACTTGCACCTTCAGAATTTCAACGAGATTTGTGACACCTTTAGGTACAATGGGATTCTTGATGATTTTATCAAGTTAAAGTTGTTTCCATTCTCTTTGGGGAATGACGCAAAGATATGGTTGAACACCCAACCGCCAAACTCGATCACTTCCTTTGATCAGTTGGCGCAAGCATTTCTGAATAGATTTTTTCCACCAAGGAAAGTGGCCCGCCTGAGAAATGAGATCATTTCTTTTCAACAATTTGAGAATGAGAGTATCCACAAGGCTTGGGAGAGGTTTAAAAAGCTTCAAAAGAGATGCCCTCACAATGGCCTTGCAAGGTGGCAGACTTTGCAAGCTTTCTACCAAGGAATCACGGTGTCAACAAGGAATTTGGTGGATGTGGCTGCGGGAGGTTCTCTAATGAGCATGTCAATAGATGCAGCTCATGATCTCCTAGAAGAAATGACACTCAACAATAGCCAGTGGGGAAGTCAGAGGCAAGCGCCAAAGAGGATTCTGGGTGTGCTAGAAGTAAATGAGTTGACAAGTGTAAAGGCTGAAATGGTGGCACTTCAAAATCAAATGAACAAGTTGAGTGCCGGACCTAGCAATGTGTAAGTAGCCCAATGTGAGTGGTGTTTGGGGCCACACTCTATGGGAAGCCCATTTGCTTCAAGCTCGTCTGAACAAGTGTCTTTTGTGAACAACTACTAGAACTACCAAAACCAACCCCAACAACAACATGCCAACCAAAATCCCCTAAACAATCCCTACTCAAACACATACAACCCACCTTGGAGAAACAATCAAAACTTGTCATGGAAGGACAACCAACCCCACCAACCCCAACATCCGCAAAACCTTAACTAAAGACAACCCCCCGGATTCCAACAACCTCACCAACAAAACTACCCGAACCCACCTCCTAACAATCAAGTGGAGAGAAAAGCTAACCTAGAAGAGATGTTCTCGAGAATGATGGGCAAGTTAGACATAAGGATGGAGACCCAAGACTTAGCCTTGAGAAAGCTTGATACAAAGATTGACCAACTCGCTCAACATTCACAAGCCTCGATCCAAAACTTGGAGATGCAAGTAGGTCAACTAGTTAGGGGATAACAAGGAAGACAACAAGGCTATTTACCAAGCGACACAGTGGTGAACCCCAAAAAGTAATGCAAAGCCATTGCATTAAGGAGTGGTAGAGAGGTTGAATTACCGGATAACTTTGGAAAGGGAAAAAAAGTTGTTGTGGAGGAAGAGGGAGTTGTGAACAAGAGGTTGTAGAGGAAAAGAAGAGTCCTAGCCATGATGACTTACCCATCACATCAAATGATACCCCTCAAAAACCCCAAGTCAAAGCCTATGTCCCTCCCATACCATACCCACAAAGATTGAAACAACACTAGGATGCTCACAACTTTAGTAAGTTTTTAGAGGTGTTTAAGAAGCTTCACATCAATATTCCCTTTGCCGAAGCACTTGCCCAAATGCCTACTTATGTGAGATTCCTCAAGGAGTTGCTCTCCAACAAAAGGAAGTTGGAAGAATTCGAGACAGTCGCATTAACGGAAGAATGTAGTGCCATCCTACAAAACAAGCTCCCACCTAAGCTAAAAGATCTTGGAAAGTTCACTATTCCATGCACCATTGGCCAAACGAAATTTGGGAAAGCATTGATCGACTCAGGGGTAAGTATAAATTTGATGCCATACTTTGTTTTTCAGAAGTTGGGAGTGGGGGAAGTGAAGCCTACTCATGTTACTCTACAACTAGCCGATAGGTCAATCAAATACCCAATGGGGGTCATGGAAGATGTCTTGGTGAAAGTAGAGAATTTATATTTCCCGGTAGACTTTGTGATACTAGAAATGGAGGAGGATGTGGAAATACCTTTGCTTTTAGGTAGGCCTTTCTTGAAGACGGCCGGGGCTTTGATAGATGTGAAGGAAGATAAGATGACCTTGAGGGTTGGAGATGAAAACGTGGTTTTTGACATGAAAAAGGCAGCCCAGAGACCGATGGTAGTAGATAGGTGTTTGATGATTGAGATTGTTGAACCATTGGTTAAAGACTTTGTTAGAAAAGAAATTCCCAAGGAACCCTTGGAGGCTTGTTTGGTTCATGGTGCCAATGAGAAAGATAAAGATGAGGATGTTGCGGAATATGCTCTACATTTAAATTCCCAACCTATGAAGAAGTTTAGAGAAAGGAGGAGGTTTGAGGAGTTAAGAGAAGGGAAACCTAGGCTACCCCCATCTATTGAAAAGCCTCCAAAGCTTGAGTTGAAGCAACTACCAAAGAACTTGAGGTATGCTTTCCTTAGTGAGTCACTATCACTTCCGGTGATCATTTCGGCCTCCTTGTCATCAATTGAAGAAGAGAAGCTCTTAAGGGTGCTAAGAAGCCACAAGAAAGCCATTGGTTGGTCTATCTCCGATATTAAGGGGTTGAGCCCTTCGATTTGTATGCACAAAATTTTAATGGAGGAAGAGTTTAAACCAATAATGGAGCACTAAAGAAGATTGAACCATAACATGCAAGAGGCAGTTAGAGCCGAGATCCTAAAGCTTCTAGATGTGGGTATCATATACCCAATATCCGACAATCCATGGGTTAGTCCAGTACAGGTAGTGCCTAAGAAAGGAGGCATCACAGTGGTACCAAATGAGCATAATGAACTCATCCCGACACGGACTGTCACAGGTTGGAAAGTGTGTATTGATTACAGAAAACTCAACACGGCGACACGGAAAGATCACTTCCCCTTACCCTTTATTGACCAAATGTTGGAAAGGCTAGCGGGGCACGAGTACTACTGTTTCTTAGATGGATACTCTGGTTATAACCAAATTCCAATAGACCCCGAAGATCAAGAAAAGACAACGTTCACATGTCCATATGGGACGTTTGCCTACCAAAGAATGCCCTTTAGACTTTGTAACGCTCCGGCGACATTCCAAAGATGTATGATGGTCATTTTCTCTGACATGGTGGAGAGGTACATTGAGATCTTCATGGATGATTTCTCCGTTTTTAGGTCATCATTTGATGGGTGCCTAGAGAACTTGGGGAAGGTGCTAGAAAGATGTGAAGAGACCAACCTCATACTCAATTGGGAGAAGTGCCATTTTATGATGAGGGAAGGAATCGTGTTGGGACATAGGATCTCCTTTGAATGGATTGAAGTGGACAAAGCAAAAATTGAGGTGATAGAAAAGTTGCCACCACCAACTTCAGTAAAGGGTATCCGGAGTTTTTGGGACACGCCGGGTTCTATAGAAGATTCATCAAGGACTTTTCGAAGATTACAAAGCCGTTGTGCTCCCTTTCGATGAAAGATGTACCATTTGTGTTTGACGAAGCATGCTTAAAGGCTTTCAAACTTTTAAAGAAGGAGCTTATTTCGGCTCCAATCATGAGGACCTCGAATTGGGACCTCCTCTTTGAGTTGATGTGTGACGCTAGTGACTATGCGGTGGGCGCCGTTTTGGGTCAAAGAGAAGAGAAGCGCCAACATGTTATCTACTATGCAAGTCATAAACTAAATGAGGCACAAGTCAACTATGCAACAACAGAAAAAGAATTGTTGACCATCGTGTTTGCTTTTGACAAGTTCAGGTCATACTTGGTGGGATCTAAGGTAGTTGTCTACACAGACCATGCAACCATAAAATACCTCCTAGCGAAGAAGGATGCAAAGCTAAGGCTCATACGATGGGTGCTTCTCCTCCAAGAGTTCAACCTTGAAATTAAAGACAAGAAGGGGACCGAAAACGTGGTTGCGGACCACCTTTCAAGGCTTGAGAGGGATGACAAAGGGACATGGGTGGAGGAGCCCATTAAGGAAGAGTTCCCAGATGAGCAACTTTTTGAGTTGCAAAGCTTGCTAATTCCATGGTTTGCGGATGTGGTGAACTATCTAGCTAGTGACATAGTGCCCCTAGAGGTAAATGTGCACCAAAGGAGAAAATTCTTTGCTGAGTTGAAATATTACTTTTGGGATGAGCCGCTCCTATTTAGAACATGTGGAGATGGGGTGATTCGTAGGTGCATTCCCGAAGAAGAGATGCTAGAGGTTTTGGGGCATTGCCACTCCAAGGAGTGTGGAGGTCATTTTGGTGCTTCACGAACGGCTAGGAAAGTCCTTCAATCGGGCTTTTGGTAGCCATCTTTATTCAAGGACTCAAGGAGCTTTATAAAGGCATATGACCGATGTCAAAGAACCGGAAACATAACTAAGAGAGACGAGATGCTGATGAATGTCATGTTAGAAGTGGAACTCTTTGATGTTTGAGGATAGACTTCATGGGACCATTCCCAACATCTTTTGGGAAGAAGTACATCTTAGTTGCCGTAGACTACGTATCTAAATGGATTGAAGCCATAGCCACTCCAACATGTGGAAGGGAAGGAAGTGACAAAGTTCTTGAAAGGGAACATCTTCACCCGGTTCGGCACACCTCAAGCAATAGTGAGTGATGGGGGTTCTTACTTTTGCAACAAGAAGTTTGAGGCCTTATTGAAGAAATATGGGGTGAAACACAAAGTCACTACTCCATATCATCCATAAGCCAACGGTCAAGCCGAAGTCTCGAATAGAGAAATCAAGAGTATCTTGGAGAAAACCGTAGGGATTAAAAGGAAGGATTCAGCAAAGAAGTTGGAAGATGCCTTGTGGGCTTATCGAACGGCCTACAAAACTCCTATTGGAATGTCTCCATTCCGGCTTGTGTATGGAAAAACGTGTCATTTGCCATTTGAGATTGAACACAAAGCATGGTGGGCGATTAAGCTCCTCAACATGAGCATGAAAGAGGTCGGTGAAAAGAGGTGCCTTCAATTGAGTGAGCTAGAGGAACTTCGGCTTGAGTCTTACGAGAACTCAAGAATTTTCAAAGAGAAGACCAAACGGTGGCATGATAAGAGAATAGAAGCCAAGGAGTTAAGAGTAGGTCAAAAGGTGTTTCTTTTCAACTTTAGATTGAAGCTATTCCCGGGCAAGCTCAAAAGCCGATGGATGGGTCTGTACACAATCACCGAAATTTTTCCTCATGGAGCGATGGAAATTGAAAATGACAAGATGGAAAGGTTCAAAGTGAATGGCCAGCGGCTAAAGATCTTTTGGGAGCTT
Source organism: Acer campestre (assembly GCA_954870605.1). NCBI lineage: Eukaryota > Viridiplantae > Streptophyta > Magnoliopsida > Sapindales > Sapindaceae > Acer > Acer campestre. Next base: position 31,117,076 of record OX940799.1, read on the forward strand.
GAAGATCAAAAGCTCAAGGAGGTGGTCCGTTTCCATGAACCACCCTAAGCAAGATCTCAAAAGAGAGGTACCATTTTGTACATATTAGTGTTAGCTTTGCTTTCGAATTTTTCTTTGTTTTATTTTTAGCCACTTTGTTTTATTTTAGTTTCTTCACCTTTCTTCCACTTATTCTGATAGTTTAGGTATGATTAATGCGGTGTGCTAGTTGTGTTGTTTGTAGTGTGCCAAGTAAAATTTCAGCAAGCCAAGGAAATGCCGCGGTTGACCTGCCGCGGTGGCACAACCGCGGCCACGGCAGGTCAACCGATAGAAATCCTCAAGGGTTTCTGTCACATGGCTGCCTCGTGGTTGCCACGTCATTGTCGCTAGGGAAGCAACCGCAGCAGCCGAGCGACAGAAATCCCCAAGAATCTCTGTCGCGAGTCTGCCGCTTGGGAGAGCAACCGCGGCAATGCTGGACTTAAGGAGACGACGTCGTTTTAGGCAAAATGATACCGTTTTGGCGCCGCGGTTGACTTGCTGCAGTCTACCAACCACGGCAGTCGGGACCGCGACACTCTAACGATATAAAATACTTGCTTCAGTTAGGGCACCACACCACACCACTCACACAACTCCTCAAACGAGCAGCTCTTCTCTCTCTCGTGGACGCCCTCGCCAACCGGTAATTACCCCCCTTTCTTTCACTTGTTCTCTTAGTTTGCATTGTTCTCATACCCCTCTCTTTCCCTCTCTTTGAATTCTAGGGTTAGATTGAGTGATTTGGGATTATTTTCGGTGAAATGGGGGTTGAGCATGTTTTTAATTCGAAATTGGTATATTGGGTTGAGTTGTGGTTGTGATTTGATGATCTTGGCATGCTTGTGTTGGTGATTTGAGCAATTATTGAGTGTATTGTTTGATTTGGTAATTTTTGGCCAAAAATTTGGGTGTTTTTGCGTGAATTGGTGTGGAAGGAAGGTTTAGAAGTGTTTTAGTTGTGTTTTTTTACGTGTTTGCGGTGGTTTGTGGTTTGGGGGTACCCATGATGTATCGGGTTACCAGTGGTTGTTTGACTAGGCACCGAAGTTCTGCCGGATTTGGGTTAGAGTTGAGAAGCGGCACAGTTTTCTGTGTGTCTGAATGGCAAGAATGAAGATTCTTGCAGTAGTTGATGTAGTAGATGATACCGGTGCTTCCTCAAGGCCGAGTAGGAGCGCGGGAAATAGGCGACAGGTGGCTCCCTTATGTGTGTAGAACCCAGACTTCCCTAGCCAGTTTGCTAAATGGGTGAAAATGAAGATAATCCAAGAAAAGGGAATCACCGTTACAGAGTTAGGAGAGACGCCTATTCCTGGTATGATAGAGAGGAGAGGCTGGCAGACCTATGTCCAGCACCCCCTCAAGTATTGCAGACGGATAGTGGAGGAGTTTTATGCAGGGATGGTTCCGAGGAACTCCTTGTTGGGTGGCACAGTTTTGGTGCGGGGGTAAGGAAGTTAGAGTCAATGTCTCAGACATCAACAGGTACTTCAGGACAGTTGTGTCAGTTGAAGACCGAGAGAGGATGTATCGGGGGTTGCTAAGAAACGACATCTTCACCAAGATGAATGTGGAGCTAGTCAATGCCCTAACAGATTATCCATTACAGTTTTGTCACACCAGGTCCAACCCGTTGAAGTAGTCGAAGATCCACATTGACCTGGCTTTCTGGCACGTCTTCATCTCTTATTCACTGAGACCATATGGGCACCGCACTACTATGGCCTATGAGGTGGCACAGTTACTCTATTGTTTGCGCCATGATGAGCCGATTGACATTTGTGTACTCATCAAGATGGAGATCCACAAGTGCGGGAAGGATGAGAGCAAGAAGGAGGCCATGGGGTTCCCGAGCCTGATCACCCAGCTTTGCATATAAGCAGGTGTTGACCTTTCTGCAGAAGAGATGAGAGAGGCTCCCGTAGACATAGGGATCAATTAGTGGTATTCCCTCTACCCGAGTAGGGGATTGAGGAGGCCCAGGGGACACAAGAGAGCTCGAAGGGATGATGCAGTTTTAGAGCCAGAGCCAGAGTCAGAGGCAGAGTAGTCTAAGTCAGAAGCTGAGGGTCTAGAGGCTGAGGAGCCAGAGCTAGAGCCAGAGCCAGAGGCTAAGGATGGTGAGTTGCTTTCAGAGGATGATGAGAGCAGGAGTAGGTGGTCGCGTATGCTGTCAGCACTGAAGCTTACAAGGAGGCTTGAAAAGAAGGAACGAGCCGCAGCACGTGATAAGCAGATGGCGGAGGTTAGGACAATGAAGGAGGACATCCTGAGGGAGATAGCAGCCTCAGAGGGCAGGACTAGGGCCTTGATCAATGAGGTGGAGGATGGACTTATGCAAGACTTCGCTGAGCTTAGGACTGATCTCCACGTCTCCCAGTATACCAGGCAGAAGAAAGCCTACCCTTTTCCCCCAGCTCATCCCCGCCCGACCGGTGGTCCCGTGATTTTAGAGGAGGAGGCTCAAATGCGCATGGCTATGGAGAGATCCCTGAAAGAGCATGCAGATAGAGAGGCGAGGTTGAGCAAGGGCAAAGGGAAGTTGCCGGGTTCCTCGTAGCCACATTCCACCACAGTCCACCACCCTTTATTTTTCATGATTAGTTTATTTTAGTTGATAACTTGATAGTTGTTTATTGCTTATTTTCGGTTATTTTGCATATTTTGGGATATTTTTGTTGACTTTTAGTATTTGGATATTTATGCTTTTGAGCTTTTATTTCTCTCGTTATCTCTCTAGATATTTAATTTGTTGCTTAGTTTAAGTGTGTGGCGTTGTATTGTGCCTAGTTTTTAGGTTTGCAGCGTGCTTGTATAGGGTTGCGTTTGGCCTCCCTCCCGTCTCTAAGCTTATATTGTCCGATCCGCTTATGTGCAAACATTGGGGACAATGTTTCGTTTAGGTTTGGGGGTACGGCCATTCTATGACCAATTTTTTTGATTGATTGTTTTGTTTGTGCTTGTTTTTGTGAATATTTTTTTTTCAATTTTTGCATGATTGTGTGTTTGGCCCATTTCTTGCTTCGAGCCAAAATTTTGAAGCATTAGCTTGCTTTATGAGATGCTTTTGGGTTGTGCATTTTGAGGCAATTTTTGCATGTGTTGAGCTCCTGAGTTTAGGCAAAGGTGGTGCTAGTTAAAGTTACACCACATTGCTTGCACGCACCCTACCAGACTCAAAAGTGTCTAAGTAATTGGGTATCGCGTTTAAGATGTCTAGATCATTAGTGGAGACTACCCGCGTGAGGCTAGAGCCTAAATAGCGTCCTTATGAGTGTGGTTTATTTTATTGTTTCATCTTAAACACTCTTCTTGTAGATATTTAAGCATAAATAAAAGGACCTCACTCCATACTTTGGATTTTAAAAAACGTCGTGAAAGAGCATCATCTTTGTTTCGCCTTTGTTTGCTTGCTTAACTCGTACCTATAGAGATGACGTAGGCTATGTGTGTTTACTCACTACAAATATCCCAAACACGTCTCATGCCTTGTGTGTGTGCTTGAATGTCCTATCTATATTGACCTACACACTAAACCCCGTCACTATATCCTCCCATGTCATACACATCACCACATCTTGCATAAACACTAAACCATCCCATGTGCTACGGTTATGGCTTGTTATTGTATCAAATTGAAGCTCAAGAAAAATCAAAAGTGTAAAAGTAGCGTGTATTTAGGCTAGAAGTGTAAGTTGTGCAAGGATTAAGGCTATCTTGTTTAAAAAAAAAAAAAAAAGCCTTATATGCTCTATTGTGTAAAAGTTGCAGAAAAATAAAGCAACTTAAAGTTTAGCACAAGTTGTTTGATCAAATAATTCATGCCTAGGCGCTTTATTTGTGATGAGCACCAAAATAAAAGTTTAAAGCATAATCAATAGCTAGCCAATAATCTCGTACCCACCTAGCCTCTCCACCAGCAATTCACCATATTCCCACTTGAACTTTAGAGAAGTCCTAATTGATCTTTAGGAGGAGTTTTAGCTTGTTGATGAAGGTTTCAAATGATGTTTTGCTCTTGTTCTTAATGTCCAAATCCGTTCTTGTGGTCCATTTGTATTTAAACATTAGCGGTTTTTCAAAATTTGTCATATGCATGTAAAATTTACAAATTCTTGTGCTTAATTTCCAACCGCATATGTTTGTTGAATGAGCCTAAGTTCTAAGTGGTAAAATGAGAGAGATCCGAAAAGGTATAGAGTCGAGGCGAAATGCTATCATGAGACTCTTGTGTTCGATGCTTTTTGAAGCTTTGTTCACTAAGAAGTATGGAATTGCAATCTCTCGTGTTGTAGAACCTTAGCTTGCACTTCCCAAGCTTGTTCTTAGGGATCTTGTCATGCATGTGTCTCAATTCGGTTCGCCCATCATTGCATCTCTGTCTATAGTTGGCTCAACAGGAAAGACGTTTGTGGGTGTCGTACTGTAAACCCTCACGAGACTTCACTCGTCCTAATAGGGATCGCCTAGGGGTTTAAAAGACTTATCATGTGCTTTTTATTTTTATTTTTTATGTTTTTGCTTTCCATTGTCTTTCTTTTTGTTTGTTTGTTTTGGTTTTGCTCGAGGACGACCAAAAGATAGGTTTGGGGGTGTTTGATTGCTTCATTTCTACACAAAGTGTAGCCACTTTCTGTATCATTTTGAGTACGTTTCTCGGGTAAAACCAGGTTTTTAATGTTTCATTTGAGGTTTTTGCAGATTTTTCTGATAGCAGGGGTGTTTCAGCTCTAAATGAAGTTCTTTGGGCAACTTACGCAAATATGGAAAGTCTAGGGGCTTTGATCAAAGCACCGCGGTTGGTGCACATGCGGCAAGGAAGCGACAGAAATCCTCCAAGATTGCCGCGAATGAAGCGCCGCGGTTGTGCACAAGCGGCAACAAAGCGATAGAAACTCCTCAGACTTGCCGCGGTTGATCAATCGCGGCAAGGAGGCGACAGAAACCTTATAAGCCTGTCGCGGTTGAACTACCGCGGTTGTCCAACCGTGAAAATGCCAACTGCGGCAGTCCGGCCTTTCGTATTCCAGAGGGCAGTTTGGTCATTTTTGGGCCCATTATAAATACCCCTTTAGGTCTTTCAGAAGAAGATCTTCCCTAGCTCGAAATATTGCAGAAAGTTTCCATCTTGGCTCATCCCTTCACACATCATCATCCCATCCTATACAACCCACCAAAATCCTACCTTTTCCTAAGATCCAAACAGACCAATCCCACCTCTTTTCTACATCCATCATCACTTCACCTTTTGAGCAAAAAGAGGGATAGAAAGAGAAGAAGATTCAAAGAAGAAGATGAGGCTCTCCACATAGTTTTCTCGATACTCTTTCTCTTTTATTCTTTATTGTAGCCATGTACTCATTATTTCATATTTCTTGTATGGTTACTAGTTGTAATATGATGAGCTAAACCCATATTGCTAGGATTTGATGAAACCCCACCTTTGACTATGCATTTAAATGAATTGATTCTTGTTTATCCCTTATATGCAATATTGTTGTTTGTATGGGTATTTTAATGTACTTAATGCTTTTCAATTGATTGATCTCCTTTTGAATGATTTTTGTGGTATGTTATGTACTAACCAGAGACGCATGCCACGTGTTCGATAAAATGCTCCCCTATGCATGCTTAGAAAAGTAGACCTACTTAGGCTAGCGTATAGGACTCGTTTAGTACACCAATGTCCGTAATGAACTCATTCGTACATTCCGGGTAATCGAATGGTAAGCTTGGGTATGTTTTGAGTGTGACTTACTGTACTTGACCAAGATTGTTGGTCAATATAAGGGTGTACGAGTATATGAATTGCATGAGCACGTTTGGGGGTGAATAGCCGAGTCTAAATAGGAAGTCAATATAAGGGTGGGGTGTAGTCAAGTCCTAGCATATTTCTCTCCATTATCACATTCGAGTTTAATTTCGTGTTATCTATTTCATTGCTTTAGCATTAGTCTTAAATCAAGTTAGTTTACCTTGTTTATTTTGATAACCATCATTATTGATAGTTTGATTAGCAAATGGGCTAGTTAATTTCGGTAATCGATCACTCGATTCCTTGGGAACGAACTTTACTTTCTATTGTGCTACTCTCCGACCTCGTTCTATTTCGAGTGTCACTTGAGTGATAGCCACTTGTCTCAAAAGCAGTAGGAATATAGAGGGAAATTGGAAGGGGGGAATTTGGGTCAAAGTTACGCAAATATAACTCGATTTTATCTGCAACCTCTTTGTTACCAAGCTCGAGAGCTTGCATCATTTGATTAAAAAGGAAAGAGCGTTGAGAAAGAACCATGGAAACTCACCAGAAGTGTATCCGAAAACAAAAGGAATAGCAGATCTGAAGAAGTTGCACCCCAAACAAATGAGAGGAAGAAATACCAGAATCCCAATACACACTAAATGAAGAGTTTACAAAAACCTAAAAAGATTATCTGGAAATCAAACAAAGGAAGAAGAAGAGGCAGAATGAAAAACTCGGGAGCAAAGAGGAAAATGACAGGCAGCGGAACAGCTTCTGCTTTAAAAAGGAGAAAATTCAAATTTCGAAAAATGGGTGGCGCTGATAGAATGAACCACCTATGAAAAGGGTAGTGATGAAAACTTCCACTAAACAAAGAACACGTGGCAACGCAGGGGATGTCCAACAGGCACGTTGTCATTTCACCGCATCACGTCAAGTCCAAGCGTTTGGGATCTTGTGGCTAGGAATGAAAGCTTCCCATGGAAGCATTAAGCATTAAAACCAAGCGTGCGTTTCTTTTATTATTTAAAAAAAAAAAAAAGAAGAAAAATAAAAACCCTCAAAGAACCAACCCAACAAGGACGAAGGCTCAAGTAAAAGTATGACACTGCTCGCAGAATCAAGGAAATCAGGAGGCACAACTATTTTGTTTGGCTCGAAGTATTCATGAGGGTATTGTTGTATGTATATATTTGGCCAAGAGACACATCAGCAAAACATGCAGGAAAAGCGGAGATAAGTATGACCACGTCACCCTTTGACCAGTCAACGAAAGGAAACATTGACTAAAAGGCGCGCCAACCAGCCACGTCATCTAGAATCAATCTAAATCAGAAACGTGCTCGCCAGAATAGGTTGACCAAGAAGATAGAAATTGTACTCGCCAACTTAACTTACTCATCCAGATTTACGCCACCAAGAAGTAACCTTATTTCAGTATACCTCCTACAGCAAGGATTCGACTAAATACAAGGCACAAAGGCGTATCACACTCCAAAAAGGACATAAACTGTTCTTTACAGAGAAGTCCAAACAAGAAACAAATCCTAAAACTATCTACCACACCAGATTCCTCATACAGGTCAAGATAGGAACTCCACCACTAACACGGCTTAGGCAAGGGGAAACCCTAGTTAGTCTCATCTAAATAGAACCATGTAATCCATAGGGAGGGGGTTCAAAATCTGAGAGAAAGAGAGCAATTGTATGAGAGATCTGAGTGTGTAAAATTACGATAATCGATAGTGTTATTTTTCTACCCTCAGGGGCGCCTTGGTTTTTTTTCCCATTAAAGGGTTTTCCACATAAATTTGGTCTCACGTGCATTGATTTACTTTCTCTTTTTGTTTATTTAATTAAATATAATTGTTGAAATGTGATAATCCAAAATTCGCCGTCAACAATAGAATTTACTCGGATAAAAAAAAAAATCATATTTAAATAAAACTTTACGATTAAGACTTTAATTGGACAAAAATAAATTAAACATTCAACTCTAAAACTAATTATGTTTTTTCGTTGTTACTTGCAGAATCAATGTATTGAATTATCTAAAAAAACCATGAAATCATAATGGTTTACACTTTTAATCATCGTCATAGAAAACAACAACAATAATAATTAAACAAACAATAATATACTGCTTCTTTTGTCTTAAAAAAATAAAAATCTATTTTTTTAATCACCAAACAAACCAAATTTTTTCATTTATTTTTTTAAAATCCATCAATCAAGTTTTTTGGTTTATAAACCAATTAAATCAATAAGAATTTGTAGTTGAATTAAAGTAAAGTGAATAAGTGAGTTGTGTTTTAGATCCGTGTAGTCTTGATTGAGTTTTACAATTACATTAAAAAAGGAGTTTTACACGACTACAACTATAATAATTTTTTATTCAATCACAAAATAATAATAAAAATTAAAATAAACATACTTGAATTCATTCGGAATCCATGAAATCAATTATTTGTTGATGTTGGGTTTGATTAAGTATATATTATTAGGGTTTATGAGAGGTTAAGTGTTCAACTTACGTGTGTAGGAAGTAAATTTAATTTCAAATTATTAAGTCATGTATTTTTAGTAATTAAATATAAGAGTATTTTAGATATAAAAAAGTTTTATTAAAATACGGGTGTTGGAACTTGAAAGATATTTTGTCATTTTGTGGGTGGCAATAGAGCCAGCCTTTTGCATGATGGGTTGAGGGCCGTATGTCCATTTGACGGATTTGGATCCCCTCCTTACTTCACTTTCTCCCCCTCTTAATCAATTGTCTAGATTAATTTTATCTTTTGGTCGAATAAAACATAAAAATTAATAGAATTATGATAAATTAGATATGTGTCAATAAATTACAAAATTAATGTGTCAACAGATTAAGAAGCCCAGGAGAAGGTAAGTGAGGAGAGAGCATCCTCTCTCTGTAGTATGTACACGCCAAAGGAAGTGAAAAGTATCCAAACAAAGACTTTCATTTTTGTACTCCTCTCTGCAATTTTTTGAACTCTTCTTCTTCTTCTATCTCCGTACTTTTTTTTTGGTTTGAAGTCGAAATGGCGACGATCGGACACAACAATCTCAACGCGAAGCTGGTGAGTGCTCATTGAATATAATCATTGAAAAACCCCATCTCAACTTCTTTGCTTTGTAGCTAATAATCATACATTTCTCTTCTCTTAGGTTCTTCTCGGCGACATGGGCGCCGGAAAATCTAGTCTCGTCTTGCGCTTCGTCAAGGGTCAATTCCTCGAATTCCAGGTTTGTTATTGGATTTGTTTGTTTTTTTCGATTTTGGTGGTTCAAATTCAAGAGGGTTTTTGTAGGAATCGACGATAGGGGCAGCGTTCTTTTCGCAGACCCTGGCGGTGAACGATGCCACTGTGAAGCTTGAGATATGGGACACTGCTGGGCAAGAACGGTACCATAGCTTGGCTCCAATGTACTACAGAGGAGCTGCCGCGGCTATAATAGTCTACGATATAACTAGCATTGTGAGTTTGATTGTGATTTTTCTGTGAATTTACAATGATTATCCGTGTTTGAGCTCTTGTTGATTTTTAGTGGGTTTAAATTGGGTTTTTGATTGTAGGATTCGTTTGCTCGAGCTAAGAAGTGGGTGCTGGAACTCCAAAAACAAGGTTTTTTATGCTTTGGCTGCCTCTGCCTTTTTCGGGTTTAATGTCTTTGTAGATGTATGCATTTAGAGTTATGTCTTTGTTTTGAACATTTTACAGGAAATCCTAACATGGTTATTGCCCTTGCTGGGAATAAAGCTGATTTGGAAGACAAAAAGAAAGTAACAGTTGAAGTAAGTGCCAATCAGTTATGTTATTCACTGTTTTTGTTGTTGCTAATGGGATTCGTTGTATCATATTCTTAGTTGTATCTTGTTCAATATTTGTGTGTCAGATTGGAATGTACACATTAAATTATTATCTATTTTTAGGTGCAATTGTTCAGTGAAATTGATGGCTTTTCATTTAGGCTATGATCTTTGTAGATGGTGTTTCCTTTCTTTCTTCTTTACCATTTGTCTTTTATGTTTTTTTTTCTTAAATTTTTTTTACGTACTTCCTCTCGCTCAATTGTTGTTTGGTTCCACATCAGGAGGTAGCAGAGCCATTTATTGATACTATCATTGCTATTAATCAAACTAACTACCATATGCCTAATGCACCACTGTCATTGGCAATATGACATTCTCCTACGGTTGGAGAAAACTACCAATCCCTTTTGTACAGGGCTATTATTTACCGCTCTTTGATTTGTAGTCGTAAATTGCGATTGTCACTATCATTCTTTCTTGTGTTAAAATCACAAGAAGTCAGCATCATAATCTCCACCTGAAGCTTTAAAATTTATTGGTCTACAAACGAGAACCATCGTATCACTGGTCTTTTCCACTGGGAGCCACTGCTCCCCAACTCTCCATGTTAGAACCATTGTGCTCCTTGCTAGTCAATTTGTCAGACCCCTATATCATCCATAGACACCATTTCCTACATCCATTTCATGGGCAGTTAGCCATGTTGGATTTGCTTATGACCGATCTAGGATCGATATTTCCAACCTTTTCTCCAGACTTAGCTTTAATGCTACATCTTAGATGGTGAGGTAGTTTGACAGAACTCACCAATTAAACCATGTTTTTGTTGTTCAAGCATAATTTTGTGTTGTTTGGAGTAGTAATGCTGGTTTGCTTTGAGGTTTGGTTCAAATTGTCTTTCCATTGATGTTGTGAAATTTAATCATGGAAAAAAAAAACAGAGAGAAAGAGGTAGGAAAAACAAAGAGAGAAAAGAGAGGTTTTTATTTTTATTTTTTTTAGTTGATTCAAATACTCAGATTGTTACAGCATTATATAGGCCTAAGCCAAGAGAAATAAATGCTAACTAATCAACTAACAGCTACCACCCAAACTCACTTCTACCCAACTAACTACTACCCAACCAATTACACAATAATTAATTATAGCACAACACAATATTTACAGCACAACACAATATTCTAACAACCCCACCCCCCCTCAAAGCTGGGTTGTAGATATCGTACATACCCAGCTTGGAACACATATTATCGAAATTATTTCTAGGAAGTGCCTTGGTAAGCACATCAGCTGTTTGCAACTCAGTAGGAGTATAAATTAGTTTCTTAATTCCTTCATCAGCTTTTTCTTTAATGAAGTGTCGGTCTTATCTCCACGTGTTTGGTTCTATCATGATGAACCGGGTTCTTTGCGATACCAAGTGTTGCTTGATTATCACAATAGAGCTTTATTGGACTGTCCACTATAATTCTTAATTTTGTCAGCACCCTTTTCAACCACAATCCCTCATAAACTCCATGTGCCATAGTTCTTAATTCAGCCTCGGTGCTACTTCTGGACACCATAGCTTGCTTTTTACTCCACCATGTAACTAGATTTCCCCACACAAATGAGCAATACCCTGTGGTTGATCTTCTGTCTACCATAGATCCGGCCTAGTCTGCATCTGAGAAGACCTCCACTTCTCTGCATGCATTCTTCCTAAAAAATAGTCCTTTCTAGGAGACATTTTTAGGTATCTTAGAATCCGGAACACTGCCTCCATATGTTCTTCATTAGGTTTGTTCTTAAACTAGCTGACAACACTCACTGGAAAGTTGATATCTGACCGAGTTTGCGCCAAGCAGATAAGTTTACCTACTAAGCGTTGATACCTCCCTTTGTCAACCGGTGCACTTCCTTCAAGATTGCCTAGTTTAGTTGTGTGGTCCATTGGAGTCTCAGCTGGCTTGCAATCAATCATACCAGTCTCTTTATACAAATCAAGCACATATTTGCGCTGTGAGATCATAATTCCCTCCTTAGAACGAGCCACTTCCATCCCTAGAAAATATCTAAGATTTCCTAGGTCCTTTACTTAAAATTCAGTGGCCAAAAATCTCTTTAAAGCCTGTATTTCCTCAACACAATTTCCGGTTAGAATAATATCATCTACATATACTATTAAAACCACGAGTTTACCTCCAGAGGAATGTCGAATGAACAGGGTATGATCTACCTGCCCTTGTATAAATCCAAATTTCTTCATAGCCTTAGAAAATCTATTGAACAAGGCTTTAGGGGATTGCTTTAGTCCATAGAGAGATTTTTTAAGTTGACACACCTTACCGGAATCGGAGGAATTTTGGAGTCCTTATGGAATTTCCATGTAAACTTCCTCTTCAAGGTCCCCATTAAGAAATGTGTTCTTAATGTCCAGTTGGTTGAGGGGCCAATCCAAATTTGCAGCCAGTGATAAGAGTACTCGGATAAGGGATTTCACCTGTTTTTAAAGCTTTTACAGCTAAGATCTTTGAAGTACAGATCCCTAATTGTATTGAAGAGGCTCTCAGAGTCCCTGAGTGGAAGAATGCAATTCGAGAGGAGGTCAATGCATTAGAGAAAAACAAGACCTGGATTTTGTCCGATTTACGAAAAAGGAAAAGTACAGTTGGGTGCAGGTGGATTTTCAATGTAAAACACAGGTCAGATGGTGCAGTGGAGAGGCACAAGGCACGATTGGTGGCCAAGGGATACACACAGTCATATGGTATAGATTACGAGGAGACTTTTGCTCCAGTGGCAAAGGATACGGGGGTCTATCTCGACATTGTCTGTAAGGCTTCCTTATAGCAATCGGATCCTCAAACAAGGGTAAGACTGGATTAGGAGGTAGAGTTTGGTCTAAATTGGGATAAGGATAACTTGAGTCAGTGAGGTTGTCTTGGGCAGTGGTTGTGTTAAAAGTCTGGTTCTTGGACATTAGGTTTTGGCTTAGACTCATGATCATGCGTAGGTTGCATTAAGGACTCCACTTCCCTTTGATCTACATTTCTTCTTGAATATACAATAACCTCCTTCTCTATATGACTTTAATTTGGAGGAGGAATATCAGGAACGATGAGTTGACTAAGATGACTAGAAGGTGGACTTCTGTTAGTACTAGGTGATGTGACCGGTTGATTATCATAAGGTTCCCAGCTTGACAAAACTGGATGAGTATTGTCTTCCCAAAAACAGATTCGGACATATTAGGTCCCCCCCCTTGGAATCTGGTTTTTGGAATAAAAAGGTTGTGTTTCAAAGAATGTGACATCCATGGACACATATAATTTCTTAAGTGTAGGAGAATAACACTTGTAGCCCTTTTTAGTAGGAGAGTACCCAATGAAAATGCATTTATCAGACCTAAGGTCCAACTTGCTGCGATTCTGCCTATTGTTGTGAACAAAGGCACTGCAACCAAAAACCCTAATATGGAAGTCTGATATAAGCCGAGTATTAGGATAGGAAAACAACAGAACATTACATGGAGTTTGAAAATCTGAGACATGTGAAGGTAACCTATTTATTAGGTAGGTTGCTGTAAGGACAGCTTCTACCCAATATTGGTTAGGAACATTTGAGGATAGTAATAAGGACCGGGTGACCTCTAACAAGTGCCTATAATTCCTTTCGGTGACCCTATTCTGTTGAGGAGTTTCAACACAGGAACTATGATGAACAGTACCCTTTTCAGACAAGAATTTTCCCAGAACAGTATTAAAATACTCTTTTCCATTATCAGTTTGTAAAATTTGAATTTTGGTTTTGAACTGATTTTGAAACATTTTTGAAAATTTTTGAAAAATGTTAAAAACTTTTGATTTTTCTTTCATCAAACAGAGCCAAGTAATTCTAGATTGGTCATCAATGAAGGTCACAAACCACCTTGCTCCTGTGAAGTTGGGAACTCTAGACGGTCCCCAAACATCGTTGTGAATAATGGTGAATGGACTAGAGAGTTTCGTTGCTAGGGTACTTTTTACGTGTTTGTTTGGACAATTGGCACACTTCACAGTTAAAACTCTGAAAATCTTTATTCTGAAATAAGGCAGGAAAAAACTTCTGCAAATACATAAAACTAGGGTGGCCAAGACGATAATGCCACATCATCATATCATTGTTCTGGTTGACAACTGATATATTTCTGGGGAAAAACTGACAGCTAGATTTAGACGCCCAAAAAAACTTACTAGACATAACAGAGTTATCATTGGATAATCCAGAAGTTCCTTCGGCCTTGAGTAAATAGAGTCCTTCCTGCAACTTAGCAATTCCAATCATCATCCCCGATTCCAAGTCCTGAAAGGTACATTTATTAGGGGAAAAATTAGCTATGCAATTAAGATCCCGTGAAAGCTTTGAAACAGATAATAGATTGCAATCCAGGTTAGGCACAAACAAGACAGAATGTAGGGTCGAAGTCTTAGAAATAATTACAGAACCTGTTCCTTCAACCTTGGAGCTAGAGCCATTAGCTATTATAACAAAAGAACTACCTTGGCAAGGACTGTAGGTTTGAAATAAGTTTTGGTTTCCAGTCATGTGGTCTGAGGCTCCTGAATCAACCACCCAAGGAATAGAAGGATTGTTTTTGACATGTAAGGTTGAGGAAAGATTGCTAGAGGGATTACCTTTATGCGCAAGAGACCCTGTTCCAATGATAGATGGTGAGGAATTTTGGGAAGAAAGCAACTTTTGTAATACCTCTATCTGCTTTTGGGTGAAGGGACCTGATTCAGCTAATCAATCACCTCTGGTTACCATGCTACCTCGATGTTCTCTAGGTTTCCAATCTGCTGGTTTGCCATGGAGCTTCCAGCAGGTTTCCTTCAAGTGTCTAGGTCTTCGACAGTGTTCACACCACTGCTTTCCCTTCCTGAATCGGCCATCATTGGTGCTGAAATTTTGAGATCCAGGCAGCAAGTGCAGATCCTTCAGGGTTGACCAGGTAAGTATCTGGTTTGACATTTGAACTCATAATAATCTTCTTTCGGCTTTCCTCTCTTCTAACTTCAGAGAAGACTTCTCGAATACCCGGAAGGGGTTTCATTCCTAGCATTCTCCCTTGACTTCATCTAGGCTTTGGTTCAACCCTAGGAGAAATCTGAAAATCCGCTTCTGCTCTAGGATCCCTTGATATTGAGTCCCATCTTCAGTGCATTTCCATGAATGAGTATCAAACATATCCAACTGTTGCTGCAACCGAGAGAGTGAATTGAAGTATTCAGTGACAATTGAGTCCCTTTGACAGGTATCATACAGTGTACTCTCAATTCTAAATAGTTCAGCTATATTATCGGTATAAGAGTAGGTTTCTTTGGCAGCTTGCCAGATCTCACTTGCACTTTTGCACATTAAGAAATTTGCCCCAATGCTATTGACCATTGAATTCACGAGCCAAGACATAACCATGTTGTTCTCCGTGTTCCACTCTTTGTATGCTGTATCTGTCTTTGCAGGTGCTACCGTGGCTCCTGTGAGATACTCATCCTTGCCTTTCTCGCATATGAACATCATGACTGACTGGGACCACCGTAAGTAGTTGTGCCCTGTCAGTTTGTGGCTAGTGATAGGGTGATGAAGGTGAGTTTGAGAGTGATTAGAACCTCCATTTCCACCATTCGAGGATGAGGCTTTTGATTCATTTGAGGAGGAGGTATGGGCAAAATAAGGGAATTAGAGATAGAGGTTCAGAGATTGAGTAAGCTCTGATACCATGTGAAATTTAATCAAGGAAAAATAAGAGAGAGAGATAGGAAAAACAAAGAGAGAAAAGAGAGTTTTTTTTTAGTTGATTCAAATACTCAGCTTGTTACGGCATTATATAGGCCAAAGCCAAGAGAAATAAATGCTAACTAATCAACTAACAGCTATCACCCAAACTCACTTCTACCCAACTAACTACTACCCAACTAATTACACAGTAATTAATTACAGCACAACACAATATTCTAACAGATGTTATAGAATTAATTTAATTTAATTTTTTTTATAAGAAACTTAATATTTATTGCCAAAAAATAAATAGATACAAGGTGAACCAAGAGTCCACAAAAACATGAAAAAGTACTGCACTGATGAAAAACATGAAAAGGTACTGCACTGATGAATCTCTATCTGTCTACTCCTGTACAAAAGATATAAGAAAACTGTACACCCCTGTATAAAAGAAAGAAAACCTTCACATTTACATCACATCTGCATCCCAATTGATAAAAATAAAAAGAGGAACTTACTATTGAGCACCACTAACCATAACCTTTATAATTACCTGAATGGTACTTAGTCTGCATTTTTGCTTTTGATCTACCTTTATAGCCTTCTGAGGCTCTTGTTTTATTCTTACACTACTTTGCAAACTATTAGTTATGTAGTTGGGCTATCTCAAACTGTTTCAACATTTATTTTGCCTTGTCTTTTTGTGCCAATTAGCCTAGTTAAACAAGACTACCCTTTTGTTCTCCTGTCTTTTGGTGTGGAGTAAGTACCTCAAAAGTGAGAGGTCATTAGCTCTGAAGGATGACGTCAACAACTGTGAAATGGACTTGCAAATTCTATAAATCTTCTTAGATCATTGAGATAGCTAAATTGAAAGCTTGATTATCAAATTTTGACATCAAATTGATGATTCTTTCTTTTAACATATTCTTAAAACTTTAGATGAGCCACCCGTGACATACTTTCGATGAGTCCACAATTGACTGAACTTTTGGTCTCTTTCTATCTAATAGTCAATACACATTTTCTAGAATCTCTTGAGTTGTATCATTGATCAATGAACTACCTACCTCAGGTTGAGGGTCCCAACTCCCTCCTCACCACCTCCTAGGTTGTAGATTCATCTTCTACACCAGACCTTAGAAGACCCAATTGTGGAGGATAAGGCATTGATAGCCAACTAAATTGCCTTATAATCTCACTGAAACTTTCTTCTTAATTTTTTATCAATAAATGCTAAATGGTATACTACAAGTTTCATTAGCAAGTTTATGGTTAGATCCAGTCTCCTATTCTCCTAGTTCTGCATTTCTTTGGAGTTACATCTTTATTGTGGTTCAACCAATTGACTTTTCAGGAGGCACATGCTTATGCTGAGGAAAATGGCCTGTTCTTTATGGAGACATCTGCCAAGACTGCCATCAACGTGAATGACTTATTCTATGAGATAGGTATGACTTTAATATCTCCTTGCTGCTGGATGTGGATACACTGTATTATGATAGATTTTTTCTAGGAGATTTATGATTTTATATTTACTTCGTCATCACCAAATTCATTCACTGTTTCTCCCCAACTCTTAAATTAAAGTTAACATTAAAGGATTCTTAAGCTGTAATGCCATTGTTGTGGGAAATTTTTCTGTTATTGAATTTATTTATTTTTATTAATCATGATTCTGATTGATTAGGATTCTTTTGAATACACATATTCATGTTTTCTTGAGTCAAGCCATTTCTGGATAAACTGAATCAATAAAATGTTTGTAAAATATTAAAATTTTCATGAGTGTTATAGCACTCATCTTATTTATACAACGAGGACATACCGTCTGGTCACTTTTTTGGTAAT
This sequence comes from Acer campestre, assembly GCA_954870605.1. Classification (NCBI taxonomy): domain Eukaryota; kingdom Viridiplantae; phylum Streptophyta; class Magnoliopsida; order Sapindales; family Sapindaceae; genus Acer; species Acer campestre. Next base: position 31,134,265 of record OX940799.1, read on the forward strand.
TATTAGATAAAAATCAGCTGTTGAGTTATATATTTTTTTGGATAAGGTTGTTGGGGATCGGAATCAACCCCAGCCCAAACATTTTATTAAAGAAAAAAGGAAGAGAACAAAATAGAAAAGAAAACAAAAGAAGAAATAAGATCAACAGAACCTAAAAGGTTCTGCTACAAAAATCATTGAAAATAAAATAATTGCAAAAATTCGGAGCGGTCCAATACCATGTAGGAGAGACGATACTGGGGCTCCTGGAAGCTAAAGTATCAACAACTTGGTTACCTCTCCGATAAATATGAGTGACAGCAAAGTGCATTTGAGAGATTAAGCTCAAACACCCATCCCAAGCAGGGTGCTAACGCCAAAGAACCTTACGAGACCTAGAACGAAGGATATCCACTACAAAAGTAGAATCACTCTCCAACCATAACCCATGCAAGCCAAAAGTCCAAGCATAATCAATAGCGTGGACAGCAGCGGCCAATTCAACCTCAAAAGCACAAAAGCAAAGTAGACACCAAGAGGAATAGTAAAGCTACCTTTAACGAAACCCCTGCATGTGCGAAAAACCCCTGCACAACCAGCTGGACCAGGACTACCAAAAGCAACCCCGTCCATGTTAACCTTAAGACAGTCCGGCGGGGGAGGGCACCAATTAACCCTAAAATGCGAGGAGCCTTGGAAGGACGACCAGAGACATGAAGCCGTTGAAGAGTCTGAAGCTCATCCATTGAATTCTTCATAGTGCCAGATTGAAGGGAGTCTGCCTCGCGAACAGAACGCCAAATTAAGGAAAGAGCATCGGCAAAAATAGGCTTGCCACCCTCAAAGGTAGCTTGATTCTGGAGGAACCACACCAACCAGAAAACCGTGATGAGAGAAGCCGGCCAAAGAGCTTTCGGTTGAGTGCTAAAGACAACCTTCATCTCCTCCTGCCAAAGGTCCAAACAAGTACCATCTAACTTAAGCTTATGACCAAATGTAGGGGATACAACATCCCACAACTCACGAACAAAAGGATAGTCAAGAAACCGATGTCTTAAGTCTTCCTCTGCAGCATAACAAAATCGACAACGAGATAGGGAAATATAACCTCTGGCAGGCAACGCAATGTCCGTAGGAATCTTACCATGAAACAAGCGCCAAATGAGGACAGAGCGAGGAGGAATAAAAGACGCCCAAATCTGCTTACCCAAAAAACAGAACTCCTAACCTCAGAAAGAGAATCATAAGCATATTTATAAGAAACAACACCATCCAGTGAACAAGTCCAAACTAACGAGTCTGGGTCAGTGCTTACCTCCACCTTCTCAATCTTAGAAGTAACATCCGGGTGAGAAGCGTGAAAAGAAGCAGGAATATCCCAATCCGTAGCATTTAAGAAGTAAGAATATCCCAATCCGTAGAATTTGAGTAAATATCACTCACAACAGAATCCGGTGGAGGTTGTAACGATGACCTATCCTCAACCAGATCAATCAACGGATCTCCCAACCATAGTTAGATGAGGATAGGAGTCATGTTTATAATTTTTTGTTGTGTTTTTTAAATTGGATACATAAATTTTATTGAACAAGAGAGAATATACAAGGAAAAACAAAGCCTAACATCTAGCCATGTTTGCAATTTTTTCTAGATTGCGATGCTTTTGCTTTCATGGCACCTAGACTTTGATGTTTGAATGCATCTATAAATATCTGGTTCTTTATTTGCCTTGGTATTGATGCTAATTCTCTTATTGTTCAGTGTTTTCATCTGATACGGAAGGAAAAAGAAATCATGAGTTTAAAGATTGTAGGCTTTTTGTTCTTTCTTGCATTAATTTTTCATTACATTATGTGGCTTTGTGCTTCTCCAATATCCTTCTTGTAGTACTATTGGAGACAAACATTTTCTATTAGCCTTTTTTTACCCAAGCAGCCAATCTTTATAATTCTAGATCTCTAGGCTTATCTTCCCTACCTATCTTGCTACATCCTAGACTTATTAGGTAAGATCTCTAGGCTTATCTTCCCTACCTATCTTGCTACATCCTAGACTTATTAGGTAAGAGACTCCCTAGACCTGAGGGACACCTAAACCCTATCAATTTGGGAGATAGTTCAAGAGGGTGGACCTGCATTCCACCAAGAGATTACAAATGAGTGGAAACAATCCGCAAAACTCTAAATAAATACAAAACTATCAAATCACAGCCTATGAATTATGCTAGACAATGAATAGTAGAATATCTTGAAATCCGTTAGAAACTAAATACCTTTTCGTAAAGACAACCACTATTTTTCACCTTGGCTTCTTGTAGAATTGCCCTTCCTCCAAATCACCCAGTCCCAATGCAACTATTCCTTATAATAAGTAAATAAATAAATGAATAATTAAAAAATAAAGGCATTACCATGTTTCTTATATGTTGGAGCCTTGGAGGTTGAATGAGTAATTTATTTTACAAATATATAAATAGAGAGAATCACCGTTTTCATAACCCCAAAATAGTATAAATTGCATTCTCCTCTAGATAATATCATTTCAATTTAATTCAACATGCAGAATTTTTATAAATTTTCAACAGGCTCTCATGATGTTAAGTAAAGAATAACTATAATATAACATTATAATTTTTTTCCTTAAACTTATTTATATGGTGTCACATAAATATCACATAGATGGTGTCACATCTTATATTTGCAGAAAAATAATAATACATGCTTTTATCACATCATCCTTGATTAAATAGTAGTATTTTTTCAATCTTTCACGACACCCTCTTCTGTAAACTCGAATAATTCCTTGTACGTGTTCTTAATTATTAATTTCTTATTAGTGTCAATAGTGAATAGTCATTCATGTTATCGGAATTTTCTTTTTCTTTCTTGTGGTAATTTGGTAATTCCTGTTTATTTTGTAGCTTCTTTTATATTGTTCTTGGTATTTACTTTCTCTAGGCTTTTCATACATTTTATATGTGAAATATTTGTTTTGGTTTGAAACAGCTAAGAGGTTGCCCAGAGCACAGCCCGCCCAGAACCCCCCAGGGATGGTTCTAGCGGACAGACCAGCCGAAGGAGCCAGAGCTGCATCATGTTGTTCATAATCATCTTAAATATTCATTAGTGTTTTTTTTTTTTTTTTTTTTTTTCCTCTGTATTTTTCTTGTCAAAAGTATATAGGTCTGCTTGAGTAAGGTTCTGGAGATTGGAGTTGATTTCTGGTACAAGTAATTTTACGAACAGCCCTTAAAAGTAAATGTATGAAAAAAAAACACTTGTTCTGAAAGCAATTACGCACTGTCAAATATCACGTAGCTTTTGATGTCATTTCATCTCATTAACAAGATAATATAAGCTTAGTGAAGAAGAGATGAAAGTGCAGAATTCTTACTTTTGTTTTATGTTATGGGACTTATTTTGTATTTGTTTTCACAATGATTTTGAAATGGTTTGAGTGGGACTGATTTTGTACAAGATTTCTTAAATTTGTTTGGTTTGAATGACTTTCCTTTAATACTGCATATAAGACAATTCTCTTTTTTCTTTTGTTTTTATTTTGAAATTTGTGATACAAAGGTTTCGTGGCTTGCTTGGTTTTCTAAGGAGTCATTATTTTTCTTTTGTAAATCATGCTTTTCACTATCAAATGTAATACCAATTTATAAATAATAACTACATAAATCTGGCAATTGAAAGTTATTTATGAGGCATATCACCTTTTAGCAGAGCTGATAGTGCACATTTTTTCCATATAAGTAGTGAGGGGTTCAAATTTTGCATTGCGTATTTTACACATTGTGTAGGGAGTTTTTTTTCTTAGGTTGTGGGAATAGTTATCTTCCGTTATGAGAGTAGATATAAGCTGCACATGTATTGTTTTATCTCGATATGTCTTGGCAGTTCTATTGTAATACTAATGAATAAAAAAATTATTTATGAGAGTTTTATTTATATATATAATTTTGCATCCTTTTTTTTTTTTTTTTTTTTTTGTTAATTCAGATTAAAGCTTGTATTAACAGAAAATTCTTGTTTGAGTAATTCTACTTTTTTCTAAATTTCTTTTCAAAAATCTTTAACTCGATAGTAATGCACTGATTAGATGTAGCAAATGGAATGCCGGTTTGGATGAAAATTTGGAAATTGAGAAGAACTCTGGTATGACCTTATGTATACCACTATTCAATTTAATACCTAATAAATTTATGTATAGCTAATTTTACAACTTTTAAGTTTTTTATTTTATTTTATTTTAGACATTCCACCTTATATCTTAACTTGTAAGGTGTCAATTGATGAGTGGGTATATGAAAATTTATCTATTTAATATTTCAAGAGTTTTTGGTACACATCAAGTGAATGTACATTTATCAATTTGCTTTTAATTCAAAACTTTTTTTTTTCTACTCTTAATTCTTTTACTACTCAACCATTGAATTAAAAATAAATTGACGAGGCCGCTGCTACAGTAATTCCGTCGCTGCTACAGTGCCCCGCTACAGTTCCGTCATGCTACAGTGCCGCTACAGTGTTTCCGCTACAGTATTTGTTGCTGCTACAGTGTTTCCGCTACAGTTCAGTCACTATTACAGTCCGCTACAGGATTCTGCTACAGTATCTCGCTACAGTGATTTTGATACAGGATCCGCTACAGTATTTGATGGATCCTATGTGCATGGAGGCCGCTTTGTCTCTTTCATCTCCGGTGGCAGTGTCTTCCACCTCGAATAGTCTGGTTGGTCTGAGTACGGTGAGTGGAGTGAATTCCTCTTCTCAGGTTGTTCCTCTTGCATCTGGTGGGGTGTGTTCATTGGTTGGTGAGTTGATTCCTTCTCAGCCTGAGGGGGATGTTTCGATGATCGTTTCGGATTCTGTTACAGGTCTTATTCAGAGTCCATGGCCTATGGTCCAGGGTGGTAAGTCTTTTGCGGGTCTTTTCAAATCTTCTCCTGTTGAGACTTTACCGGTGCCATCAGTTCCCTCTAAGAAGGGGGGGTATGTTTCTGTTCGGGTGGATCCGATTGCTTATCAGGCTCGTCTTGAGTCGTGTAAGAATGCTCTTATTGGTCGTGTGGTGCTTTCCAGTGGTGAACGACCTTGGAAGCTTGTGGATCTCAAGGTAAGACTTAGCAAGCATTGGATGCTAAATTCCGATTGGCAACTTATCTCTCTAGGGAGAGGATATTATCAGATTCTTTTGAAGTCTCCTGCTGAGAAGACTCATGTTTGGGGGTTAGGTTCAGTTCATCTGAAGCCAGGTATTATTCGCCTACAGCCTTGGGTCCCGGATTTTAACCCATCGCTACAGAAGTCCACCAATGCTCAGGTTTGGGTTAGGCTCTTTGATTTATCGTGGGAATACTGGCATCCAAAAATTATTTCTGACTTGGCTAGAGGGATTGGGGTGCCATTGCGGTTGGACAAGGCTACTAGTGATGGGGATTTTGGTCATTATGCTAGAGTTCTAGTTGATGTGGATGTGTCATCAGTGCTGCCTACTTCAGTGTTGCTAGAGAGGGATGAATTTCATAGTTCTTTTATAGCTGTTGAGTATGAGAATCTCCCAATTTTTTGCTCTACTTGCTCTTCTATAGGTCATTTGCCTAGTTCTTGTCGTTGGAACAAGTCTTCTAAGGTTCCTCTAACTAGTTCTACAAAATCAACCTAGGATATAGCGGGGGATTCTAAAGTTTTTAGAGCTGATGGTTTTCAGCATGTTCGGACCCGTTCTTCTAAATCAGTTTATCGCCCTGTTATTGCACCTCAGGAGGAGGTCCCGTTATCCAATGTTTTTACAGCTATTCATCAGGATATAGGTGGTCAAGATTCGGTGGTTGTCCATACTTCAGTAGGGTCTAATTTGATTTCAGGATCCATTCCGTCCGCTAGTTTGGTTCTTTCTTCGGATCCATCTTCGTCTACCGTGTCAGCTATTTCTGAAGTGGTTTCGAGTTCGGTTCCTCCAATGATTTCCCAGGCATTGCAGATTTGCAAGGGTTCAGGATTTGATTATGAGGGCACTGATTCAGTTCTGGTTTCTAGTTCTTCGATTGTTAATCCTTCTATTAGTTCTATCAGTTCGACTGTAGGGGTGATGCATGATGCTAAGACTGTTGTTCAGGGTTCTTCGTTGGTCAATCAGGTTCGTCCTATGGTCTCTACCATTTTATCTAGGTCATCTTCTCGTCCGGGTCAGACAGCTCGTCGGCAAGTTAGGGTTCATGAGGTTTCAGGCAATCAATCATCTGAGGAGGCGGTTGTGTCTTCTTTTTCGAATGTCACTGTGGATCAGAGTAGTGATGGATCTGGTTTTTCTTGTTCTTCGGTTGTGGTTCCTAGGGTGCTTATTCGGACCTCGGGTCCGTTGTCAGAATCTCAGGCCGAGCTTCGTCTCATCCCAAATTCTTCATGGGCTTCCCAAATGGAGGAGGGTGAGTTCGCCGATGATGAGATTGCTCAGAGAGCTTTAAGGGTTGAGCGTAGGCTGGCTTCTTTAACGTCCGGATATCGGGCCCCTCCGACGGTTTCCGATGATTAATGTTCTCTTTTGAAACTGTCGTGGGATCCGAGGCGAGCCCACGAGGTGGGTACTTAGAGAGTTATGTCGTTTACATAGACCTACTTTGGTTTGTATTGCAGAGCCTATGGTTGATTTTTCCTCTATCTCTTCAGGTTTCTGGTCTTCTCTCGATCTTCGTTTGGTGGGCATGAATGATAGGGGTGGGTTGATTCCGACTATTTGGGTTTTCGCTTGTGTTTCTTTTCCTGAGGTTCAGATAGTTCATTGTCATGAGCAACATCTTACTATTTCACTTTCGATCGGTTCTCGGGTGCATTGGTACACTTTTGTTTATGCAAGCACTTCTACAGTGGTTCGTAGGTCTCTTTGGCAGTCTCTTTGTGATATGGTTAGTTTGGTTTCTTCTTCCTGGTTGGTTGTTGGGGATTTTAATGCGGTTCTGGGTGCTCATGAGGCTTTGGGTTCTCGTTCTCCTGCCCGTGGTTCTTGTGAGGATTTCAGGTCGGTGATTGAGGATTGTGATTTGGTTGGTATTCGTTCTCAGAGTGCCCGATTCACTTGGGTTAGAGGTCACAGTAACCGCACTAGAGTTGAGAGACGATTAGATAGAGTTTTGGTTTCTGATGGTTGCATTTCCTGTTGGCGGGAAATTTCATGTGTGGCTCTTCCCCGTATCTGTTCAGATCACTGCCCGTTGTTGGTTCGGTTGTCAGATTTTGAGGTTTCCAGTCATAGACCGTTTCGGTTTCAGAGCATGTGGTTAGAGCATCCTGATTTTATTGCTATTGTTCGTAGGATTTGGAGATCTCATGTTGTGGGTAGGCCTCCTCAGGTTGTTATCTATAAGCTAAAAAGCTTGAAGAAGGCTCTTAAGTCTTGGAATTTGGAGGTTTTTGGTGATCTTAACTCTACCATTGCTGGGAAGTGTGCGGAGCTTCATTCTATTCAGCTAGATTTGTCTAACCGGGGTTTTTCAGATGATCTTTTTATGGCCGAGGCGAGTGTTCATTCTGAGCTAGATGTGTTGTTACGGAGACAAGAGTGTTTTTTTCGGGATCAATCTAGAGTTAGGTGGCTTCGTGATGGGGATCGGAACACTTCATTCTTTGATGCCTCTATCAAACGTAGGTAGTATCGTAATGTTATTTCAGCCCTTTCGATTAATGGGGTTATCTCGGAGGATCGGCCTACCATCAGGGTTCATATCATTAGTTATTATTCTGACCTTTTTTCCTCGGATATTTCTCAAGTTGGAAGAGATTTATCTATTGTAGATGATGTGATTCCTTCCTTGGTAACTGCCGTAGAGAACGTTTTCTTGACTAACGTTCCATCTGCAGATGAAATTCACGATGCAGTCTTTGCTATGGATGCTGCTTCTGCCCCTAGGCCAGATGGGTTTTCTGGTAGATTTTATCAAAGATGTTGGGATGTTGTAGGTAGTGACGTGGTCCTTGCTGTACAGGATTTTTTCATCACTGGAGTTGTTTTCCCGGGTCTCAATTTCAGTTTCATTATTCTTCTTCTGAAGCTGTGGGAATCCATTTCGGTTGATCAGTTTCGTCCGATTGTTCTTAGCAATTTTCTATTTAAAATTTCTTCGAAGATTTTGGCTGATCGTTTAGCTCGTGTTGCCTCCAAGATTATTTCTCCTCAGCAGTTCGGTTTCATTCGAGACCGGCATATCGAGGATTGTATTGCTTTGGCTTCTGACTGTGTGAATGTGTTGCAAAAGAAGTGCTATGGGGGTAACTTGGCCATGAAGATTGATATCCGTAAGGCTTTTGACACCCTGGATTGGTCTTTCCTTTGCAGAGTGCTTCAGGCTTTTGGGTTCTCTTCTGTTTTTGTGGATTGGATGGACAGTATTCTTCGTTCGTCTAGGCTTTTAGTTCTTTTGAATGGGGTCCCAGAGGGATATTTCAGCTGCTCTAGAGGGGTTCGTCAGGGAGATCCGCTCTCTCCGCTTTTGTTTGGTATTGCAGAGGACTTCCTTAGTAGATTATTAACGAGGTTGGTGGGTTCTTCTCAGATTCTGCTGATTTCTTCCCCAAGGGGTTTTTTGGCTCCAACTCATTTGCTCTATGCAGATGATGTTTTGATCTTTTGCAGAGGCACTCAAAAGAATCTAAAGCATATCATGGGTGCTTTTGGCAATTATGGTGATATTTCTGGCCAATTGGTTAACTGGGGTAAGTCTTCGATTTATTTCGGATCTTCTATCTCCCCCTCTCGGATTGGTAGTTTGCAGTCTCTGATTGGTATGCAGATTGGGCATCTTCCATTTTCTTATTTGGGAGTCCCTTTATTTCGGGGTAAGCCTCGAAAAGCAGTGCTTCGCCCTATTGCGGATAAGATCTTGTCTAAATTCGCTAAATGGAAGGGCAAGTCTCTCTCTCTGGCCGGTCGTGCTACTCTGATCAGGTCAGTCATCACTGGTTCATTTGTGCACTCTTTCATGATTTACAAGTGGCCTTCTTCTTTACTGTCACTAATTAACCGCAAGTTGAGAAACTTTTTGTGGACCGGTTCCTGTGAGGAGACTAAGTTGGTTCGGGTTGCATGGGATCGTTGTTGTAGGCCTTACTCACAGGGTGGTGTTGGTCTGAAAGATATTGGGTTGCTGAATGACTCACTGTTGCGGAAATTCACCTGGAAGTTTATGACCTCTGATGGTTTTGCTTTCTCTTTTCTTCGGGAGAGGTATCTCAGGCATTTGCAGAAGCCTCATGGAGGGTATGTCACCTCCTCGATTTGGTCTTCTCTTCGGTCTAATTATAGTTCCCTTCTTAAGGAAGGTATCTGGCTGATTGGCGAGAACTCTCAGAGGGACTTTTGGCGGGATAATTGGTTGGGGGTTCCCATTGTGGACCTTTTAGGGATTCCTGATTATTTAGCTAATCCGCTCTGGGCGAGGGTTTCGGATTTTATTCATCAGGGTAGATGGGTGCTAGATGATTGTTTCCGAGCTTACTTCCTGGATCTGTGTTTTCGGATTGATCGTATTGCAATTTCTCTTGTTGTGGATTCTCTGGTTTGGGCTAATTCTCAGGATGGTCGTGTTTCTTGCAAGGCTGCTTATTCCCAGTTTTTCCGTGATATTCCTCAGGTTGTTTGGTGGAGAGATGTTTGGTCCCGTTTTATTCCCCCCTCTCGCTCTGCTTTGACTTGGCGTTTGATGTTGAACAGGCTTCCTACTGAGGATCGCCTTTGCAGGTCTGGGTTCCAGTTGGCTTCTCGTTGCAGTATTTGTGGGGTTAGTAGTGAATCTGCAGATCATCTTTTTTTTCATTGTCCCCTGGTGGTTGCTCTTTGGGAGGCGGTTTTCTCGACTTTCCAGCGATGTGTCTCTACCGAAACTTGGCAATCCTTCTTCTTGCAGGCCATGTCGGTTTCCTTTAGTGAGCAGGTCAGGATTTTGTGGAAAGCGGCTATCCATGCAGTATATGGGGGGTGTGGACTGCTCGTAATCAGTGTCTCTTTGAAGGGAAGTCGGTGGACTTTAGATCCATCCTTTCTTCGGTCTGGTGTGCCGTTTCAGAGGCTAATCGCCTAGAGATTGGTTGTATGCGTAACTGTATGGATGACCTTTTGATTCTTCGTCGATTTGGTCTTCAGGGTCGCCCTTCTAAAGCCCCAGTTATCAAGAGTGTGGTTTGGTCGCCTCCGGCCCCCGGCTGGATCAAAGTGAATACTGATGGTGCTGCTTTGGGCTCTCCGGGGGTTGGTGGTTGAAAATGTACACATATTACTATGTACGAGCTCGGGTGTCTTTTAAGAATGACATAGAGGGTTTGTGAAAGGGTTGTTAATCCGTTATTACCAAATTTTCGGATTAGTCAATATTACAAATATAACCCAATTCACAAAACAATAATCAAGTGTAATAAAGTGCGGAAATATAAACGACACTTGATTTTTACGTGGAAACCCTCAACAGGGAAAAACCACGGGCTATTATAGTGCGCCACACTCGAACCTCGAATCCACTAATTGAAATGAAGTTTACAACCTATGTAGACCTCGTCTAACACTCCGGTCTGTAACCCCCCACTTCTACCACGCGGGCCTGTAAAAGTGGACCTAGTCCAATTTGCTTGAGTGACCACCTAATCCCGGTGTACGACCTAATCCCGGTCTATCACAACAAGACTTCAATTGCTTGCGATCTAAGCAACCTAATCCCGGAAGCTACACGCAAGACTTACTTCTCAATGAAGAGATTACAACCTATGTGAATATGTATAAATACTCAACAAATGCAATGAGAGCTAGGCAACTCTATATGATTATCTAGGATGATTAGATGGCAATAAATGCAACCCTAGATATCAATGGCTAAATGACATGTCAAATAGCTTAGCAAATCATAGATTAAATAACCTAGATGTTGCTATAAAAAATAACCCACAAACATTCAATCATGTCATCACAAACAATCTCTATTTTGAATATAAGATATTAATCTAAGATCATTCAAATAATAAAAGAGATGCCTTGATAAATACAACACTAAATATCAATGATAAAAGTGAAGAACATACCAAGGGAAGTGTGATGACCAAAACCCATGCAACTAAGCAAACTAACTATGCTAGAAAATGCTTAGATGATCTTTGATGCACATGAATGTTTATGGCATAGCTTTTAGGTAATAATAACCTAATCAATAAAGCTATGTAAAATATAAACCCAATCAACACATAATCTCAATCATGTATGTAGAAATTACTCAAGAACATACAAGTAATAAAAGAGATAAAATTGATAAGTAAAAACACTAAAATAAGATGAGATTAGTGTTCAACAAATCATACCATGTGTGTTGAAGAAGACCCATGCATTAGCACACACTAGATGATCCTAGATGATGCTTAGATGATGATTTATGCATGTGGAAATGGGTTGAGAGGAATAAAGATGTGATCTTTTAGTTTTTCCTCTCAAGTCTCTCTAAATATCTCTCTAGGGTTCTTAGGATCAAAGACTTGTATTTTGAACCAAAGATAAGGATATATTTATAAAGAGTAAAAATGTTGGGTGAAAAGACAAAATTGTCCCAACTTTACGGGCCAATTCGGCGGCCTATTCTGCTGCCCGTGGCAGCATAATCAAGGGCGCAGAAATGCACCTGACACATTCGGCACCCATATTTTGCGGCCATGGACCGCAGAAAACGCGACAGCGCATAACTCAAATTTGAGCGCACCGAAATATGACCAAACGACATTGAAACCTTTCATATAATATATCGTTGGAAAGGTATGGAAGTCTACTTTCTACTCCAATTTATGGAATGACATTTTGATGTCTGTAGAAAAAGTTATGGTCATTTGAGTGACCAAAGGTCAGATACGGATAACAGCTGTGATGCCCTGTTTTAGTGGTTACTTTGGAGATTTCAAAAGCAATCCAAACGGTCATAAAATATTACGAATAATATACCGTTGGAAAGGTATGAGTGTCTAGTTTGTCTAGAATTTTACAAAACTCAATTTGAAACTTTGTGTAAAAAGTTATGGTCACAAGACCATACAAATGTCAGTTTTGAAAAACATTTAAATCATTGAAATCCAATATTTTGAACTTAGACACTTCACTCCAAATAACCAAACCGAATCTACCACTTATCCAAGAGAAGAATGAGACCTTCTCAAGTGGACAACCATCGTGCTAAGATATGCACACCATCGTGCAAGCACGGACGTTTCCGATCACTCAAACGGAAACGAATTACACCACACTTAAAGCTAATCAAACATGAAGTGCAAGTGTGGGAATTGAATGCATCCTAATGCCTATCATGTCATGGCATTATCATAAAACAAGATGCAATCAATTCAAACAAGCATGAATACAATTCATGACTTTGCATCCTAATGCCTAAACATGTTATGGCATTTTAATGACCTAGATGCAATCAAATAAAACATGCTAGAAGAGATGTTCAAGAACATGCAAGCACTCATATAAAACACACAACATACAAGAATAAGATTTATGCATGAGTTGTGTGTGTGTGCAACTATGATCTCTTCAAAGCATGTAAGCACTAGAATTTACCTTTGGTGCTTCTTCTCTTGAGGTCTTGAAAGGGCCATGGATGATCACCAATACCTAAGCTACCCTTACATCAACCCCAACATGTGGTTTGTCCACGAAACAAGCCAATCAACAAATGGGAATCTTTACAGTGGTTGTGGTGGTATCTTTCGGAATTGTAGAGCTTTTGTGAAGGGTTGCTTTGCTATTCCTCTTGGTCAGGTTTTCGCTTTTGAGGCTGAGCTTCTGGCGGCCTCATTGGCCATTAATTTTGCTTGGAAGTATGGGTGGCATCGTATCTGGCTTGAGAGCGATTCTTCTTATGTGGTTCAGCTTCTTTCTTCTCATTCTGAGTTGGTTCCTTGGAGGGTTCGTCAGGCATGGCAGCGCTGCATCTTCCAAATCTCACATATGGATTTTCAGGTTTCACATATTTTTAGGGAGGGTAATCAAGTTGCAGATACGCTTTCTAAGCATGCTTTGGAGCTTCAGAAAGATTCTTGGTGGTTCTCTGCCCCGCCATTCTGTTCTTCATTAGTTGGCAATGACTGCATGGGCCGCGAGTCTTTTCGTTTTTCTTGATGTTTTCTTTTTCTTTTTGGTGTGGCCTACGTGCCTCTTTTTGTTTGGGGTTGTTTTCCCTGGCTCTTTGTGCTTTGTTGCTTTTTGTCACTTTTTACTTTCTTTTATCTCTTTTATATATGGATACTGTCTAGGGGTTTTTCAGCATATGATCGTTTGTGATGCTTTTTCCCCTTAGATCAGTCCAATTTTAATGAAAAAAAAAAATAAAAAAAAAATAAAAATAAATTGACGAATGGATATTGAAGTGTAACGATTTTATGTCTAAATTTTAAGTTAACTAGTGTGCCAACAAAAAATATAATATAAATACGTTGAGCATTCAATATGCTTTATATTCTTATAGAACTTTTGGTTAGAAAATTTGTCGGCCTGCAAGTTTCTCATGATATCATGAACCGGTTTCTTTTCATGTTCCTATGTTCTTAATAAGATCAATGCTTTCGCCTACAATAAAAACAAAAAATATTAGGAAAAAAAAAAAAAAATGCTACTTGGAGAGAAAAAGGAAAGAAAAAGAAAGCATAATTACAATGCAAAAATTTGGCATATTGCCTGAAAGTTGAAACTTAAAGAATACGAATTTGTAGTTTTTGCCAAAACGAGGTTGTTTTAGTTTGATTTATATACCTGAATGTTGCCAAATTTTGGAACTCTGTTATGATCCCACATTAACTAAGTATGAAATTAGTCAATGATATATAACCCAATGGGCATCATCTCCTTACAAATTGGTTTTTAAGAATGAGTTTTACCCGGTAAGTTCATATCAAACTACCATTTCTTTATTAACTTTTCAAGAATGAATTAATTAATGTCTTTTTTTTTTTTTTTTTTTTTTTTTTTTTTTTTTACAACCAGATATTTTTTTCAAAACAACCAAACTTACGAACAAATTGGGCACCAAGCAAAAACCAAATGCCTAAGAGCATCTCCAATGCAAATATGCATTTTTGAGTTTCTAAATAGTGTCACATCAGCATTTCTATTCTTTATGGGCTCACTCTTGAAATTTTTTTAGAAAAATGCATATTTACATCTCTAATGCAATTATCTACAGTTAAATATGCATATATTTTATGACCAATCATAATAAAACAATTATTACATTCTCTCTCTTTAATTTTACAATTTAATGAGCTTTAAATTGTTGGTGGAAAGAGTTATAAATCCTAGTTAGCATTTCTTAGAGAGTTTCTAGAATTAGAAACTTAACTCCATATTCTCTAACTTTTTTTCTTGCCACATCATCTCCATATTAAAGTTAGATAATGCATTGGAGAGAGTTTTTCTAATTTTTTAACTATCTATCTTATGTGATAGTCAATTTTCTCCAAATGCATATTTGCATTGGAGATGCTCTAACACATGGAAGGCATTCTTCCATCCAGAACTGATCGAACTGATCGAACTAATCTTCATTACTAGATAAGGCCATCTTAGCTTAACTTATGAGCTACTTGAAACCATAACCATCCTACGAACAAAACTCACGGATGCAGAAATTAAGCATGTCCTTTAACATCTGATACATATCATCTAAAATCAATTCTACCTTCATTAAGCCAATTGGCGATGACTTGAGCATCAGACTCAACTACAACATTCATCAAATCGGTTTTCTTTGCTAGGAGAAGACATCGATAAATACCATCTCAACCACCTTAGGAGTCGCCACAATCCGCAGTATACTCGAAGATATCACAAAACCCTATGAGTCACGCACCACAACACCAATTCCCGCCACATTATGATGTGAAAATTACGTTTTATTAAACTCGCAAGTGCACAAATCGTAAAGATACGTACGGTGACAAGTAGAGTTCGTTCCACGGGAAAAAATGATTTACCAATTATAACTAATTCTAAAGCTAAATTAATGTAACCAAATTGATTGAGATTTGAATGAGTAAACTAAATTAAACAACATAATTAATCTAGGAAAGCAATTAACAAATATTGGGCTCGTTTAGAATAGCTTTTACTTTTGGCTTTTGGCATTAGAAGAAGAGAAGTAAAAGCCAGAGCTTGTCAACTACTGTTTGGATGATATATTTCAGAAGAGCTTTTGTATCTAGAAGAGCCTGAGACTGTTTGGTTGGAATATTTTAAAATCTCTTATAATTATGATATGACCTTTTTACCATTCAAGAAGAGCTTTTGACTATGTTTGGTTGTTTTTTTTAATTAAAAGTTTACTTCATATTATAACATTCTTTCAATTATATTTCCTTAAAAATTATACTAAAATAAAATAAAGTAATAAAGTTCATTTAAAATTATAAATAAATTAGTGATTCAGTGCATAATAATTTATTACAAATTAAGTTGATAATTGTTCTAAAATAAATCTTAATGATAAAATGAATAAGAAAATTGTTAACCGAAAATTGTCACTGGGGTGAATTTCCAATTAACAATTTTAATGACTAAAATCGAGTAGATTATAGTCGGAGGGGTATCAAGTGGTTTGATACCTATGGATTATCAGTGAAGCAAATTAAATACAACGGTGAGGGCCAATTAATCATAAGATAGAAACAAGAGCATATATCACACGTTTTATTGATAATTCCCACATAATAAGAATACAATGGAGATTTTATATGGCTAAGGTGAATAAGGTTAAAACTCAGTTGGCGATGGCGATGGAGCTCTCGTGCATGTCAATAAGTGGAAAATGTAAAAAATAGGGTTCAGCTCTCCTCTCACCCTTTTTCCTGTACGATAACATGTTGTATATATAGTCACAGTGCTTGCTAAGCACTCCTCTAAATTCGGTCTTGTGACCTAAAGATTTTTGGGACGTTCCATGGTGATTGGTAAAAAGATCGTTGGATTGATTCTGGGAATCAAGCGATCCCTTATTTGGCGGAATCTGATAGAGTTAACTTCACTTTCAAATAGAACTCTTGAGTGGTGGGAATGAGTTAACTTCCTTGTTATCAAGATGCTATCGTCTCATTGTTCTAGCTTGATCTTTGGCATACCTGATCTTTCCTTGGTACTTGGTAGTCTGTTAATCTGATACTTACCGCTGGATTAGCTGGCCTAGGTAGGATTGGGGTATATAGGCATCTCGCTCCCTACTTGATTATTATACTCAGTATAAATATATTGAGGTATCGGGATACCAGGATGCCAGATGGTAGCGGGGGTACTAGAACCCTGCATTAGTGGAGTCCCTAGAATTTGGCTTCT
Organism: Acer campestre; assembly: GCA_954870605.1. Lineage (NCBI taxonomy): Eukaryota > Viridiplantae > Streptophyta > Magnoliopsida > Sapindales > Sapindaceae > Acer > Acer campestre. The sequence goes on from OX940799.1 coordinate 31,150,591, forward strand.
TCGTTTCCCAGTATCTAATTGTCTAGGAACCCTTGACCCTAATATGGACTGGTAGGAGGTCGTACTCGGCCAATTTTAAAGGCGGGTTACCGGGATGCCCTTCTTTAGTAACTTTCTATCTCGGCTATTCCCCAATGTTTGATGGAAAATTCTTCTTTGAACCCTTGCCATTTTTGGCGGTTAAAAGAAGTCCCCTTGACTTGAACACCGGTACTGTAAATGCCTACAAGGTTATACGAAACAACCTAGAAAAAGGGGGGGGGGGGGGGTGGTGAATAGGTTGACACACTAGTTTTAACAATTCTTTCGTGACTTGTGTCAAAACCTTGGTGAGCATACAAATTAACCTTGAACAATATTGTTATGAGAAAACAATTTGCACAAGTATGCTCAATTCACCATCATTAGTCTACAAAACATATACCAAGAAACAATGTATCTCATATACAAGTATGTTCAATGAAGAGCACATTCCACAAGTTGTATTATGAATATTACAATGAAAGATCACTAAGTTAAACTTTACAACATGATATAGAATATTGCAAGATACAATGTTCAAACACTTACAAGATACAAGAAACAAATGTTGATTCAACAAACAATGTGTCCATTTCTTTCTTTATCAATAACTTGTTTACAAGGATGTGAGGAAATGAAGATCTTAAACAAGTTATTGATCATACATACAAATATAAAAAGATAGAGATAGAGACATATGATACATTGATTTTTACGTGGTAAACCTTTAAAGAGAAAACATCTACGGGTTGAATCCACAACCACCGTCAAAACAATCCACTATATGAAAAGGACTTACATGCTCAAGGCTATCAATACATGATATCCACCCTAAGTTATCAACTCCTAGTCTACCCTCGGGCTAGTGAACCACTTAGCCTACTCCCTATCTAAGGTGTGTCTTACACCTCTAAGAAGCAACTTCCTATCCAAGGCTCTCAAGCCTCTAGGAAGATTTCCTTGCTTAGCAATCTAGATCACATAGATCCTAGTCAAACTTCCCTAGCTCAACCATCTGGAGTACCAAACTCCTTGCTAAGAATTTTGCTTGGCTATCTGGAACACATTCCTAGCCAAGTCTTCTTGCTCAAATTAAAGCTTCACTCACTCCAAGATGAGACTTCTACCTCTTGCAAGGCAAATGATCTAAGTGATGCAAATGATCCAAAGAACGCATTTTTCCCCTTGAAGACGATATTTGCATGAGAAGTTGTTTTTCTCCTTTAAAGCTTCTTTTCACCAAGAATCACCTAAGCAACTAACCATTACAAGTAAAGAGAGTTTTGCAATGGAATCAAGCCAATACAAATCAAGGATTTTACAATCTCCCCCTTTAGCTATTCCATGGCAAAACCTCATCCTCACCATACATTGTTCACTCCAATAAACTCAATGTTGATAACATTCTCTCATCCTCACATTACAAAAAGATCCCTAGACTAAAAGATCTTCAAGTTTTCTTGAGTCTTCAAGAATCTCTTCTTTGAACTTTAACTACCTATGAGAAAAGAAGCAAACCAATAAGAGATTTTCTTCCAAAGAAGAATGGTGAGATATTATCGCATAAACAAATAACAAAACTTCCCTTATCTCATACAAAAAATGCATTATCTCAAGCGTATGAATGTTTTCACATTAAAAGCTCTCCCTAAGATCCTTAACACAATAAAGCAAGAATTCATTTCTCCCCATAAAGACAAAAATTCTCCTCCTTAAGACAAAGTCTCTAATCAAGCACAAAGAGGTACAAAACTCACACATTTGGAACATTTCTGCACACAAGGTGAGGTATACATATCTCCCCTATGTCAAACATGGATTCCCCTATATTAAACATGGTGATATATATACAATTTCTCCCCCTTTTTATCAAGGAATAGACAAAGGGCACAAGAGATAAAGAACGAGATATTAAGCAAACAAATCGTATAGAAAACGAAGTTGAATAAACTAAAGCTCCCCTTTAACATATGTTCCACATATTATCACCAAGTAGATTTGTTCACAAGGGACTATGAATCACAAAAGCATAAATTTTACTCTTAAACACATGGGTCATATCTACCAAGTTCAACAATTGCATGGACAATCATATCAACCCCAAATATGAAGAAATTAGTATCAACAACTATCATCTCGACCCCATTCAAGAAGAGATTTGATTACAACCACAACTACTATCACTCTAAGTAAGGAGGAATTTTCTGCAACTACAATCAATAGAATTGATTACAATCACAATTACTATTAGGATTATGCTCAATAGCAAGAGTATAATATTGTATTTAATATTCTTATCATATTAATAAAGTGATTTCTGTTTTAAAAAAATCTTATAGCATTTATAATTATAATTGTCAAAGTAAATAATCATAAGGTCAAAAGACTATGAAAAAATAAGAATTGTTCGTACATCTGGATATGTATGAGGTAGACACAATTCTTTAGTTAGTCTTGAATAACGTTCACAACTTAAGTTAAAGGTTGGACACCTTTATTTTGTTAAAGTTATAGAATTATTTTGCTAGCATTTGAGTGGGATCTAATGTGTTATGATGAGTCTAAAATCATCGAAGGGTGTTCGAGTAAAAGAATCTAGTGCACTAGGAACATTGAAATGGATCACAATGAAATACTTTTATCTAGAACCGTCAGTAGATAAACATTTTTTCATTATCAGGACAATCAGAGAGTATATCTTAATCCTAAGATAAATGATGGACTTATGGTTCAAGTGTTATCATTTGAGTTATCAATGAGTACAATTATATAACATAGTCTATCCTCGATAGTTTGGTGGTATTCATTTGCTAATTGATAGAGGACTTCATTTATAGATATGGACATCGTGGCTCCATTTATTAAATGAGAGTAGAATATCAACATATGGATGTTTTGAGGTATTGGATATTAAATCTTAACGTTGAGTTTTCAATAGTGTCTATTGAAAGATGACTTCTGGACAAGTCATAATATATATCCAAGTTCAAAGTGTGGTCATATGAGTAAATATGGTAACTTTGAGAGCCATAGGCGGTTTATGAGCTTTTGGCGATTACTGATATTTTTCACGAGGATTCACTATCTCCAACAAGATTGTCTAGGGTATTAATAAGAATCATTTACTTATTCTATCTTTATTTAAGAGTGCAATTTTAGTTTTTTAGTGGAATGAACTAAAATTAATAGATTGAACCTAAGTGAATCATTTGTTCATTCTTAAAGGCGGTGCTACATTCTTCATTGAACTTGAATTCTACATCCTTTTGAAGAAGAGTGCACAATGGTCTTGAAATCTTTGAGAAATCCTTTATAAACCGCTTATAGAACCCCGCATGACCCAGGAATGATCTAATATCTTTTACCGACCTCGGAGGAGGCAAACTCTTCATTACTTCAATTTTTGCCTTATCTACCTTAATACCCTTTTCGGAAATCACATGGCCTAAAACAATACCACTTCTTACCATAAAGTGACATTTCTCCTAGTTAAGCACTAGACTTGTCTCCTCACATCTCTGGAGTACCAAAGACAGATTCTTCAAAAACTCATCAAATGAAGCCCCAAATACTGAAAGGTCATCCATGAAAATCTCTATAATGTCTTCTACCATATCCGAGAAAATTGAGGTCATGCACCTTTGAAAAGTGGCTGGTGCATTGCATAGCCCGAAGGGCATTCTCCTATAAGCATAAGTGCCAAATGGACATGTACATGTAGTCTTCTCTTGATCTTCAGGAGCTATGGCTATTTGGTTATAACCGGAATAGCCATCCAGGAAACAGTAGTGGCTATGACCTGCGAGCCGCTCCAACATTTGGTCAATAAAAGGAAGAGGAAAATGGTCTTTCCGAGTGCCTGTGTTCAATTTCCTATAATCAATACACACCCTCCATCCTGTCTATAACCGTTGAGGAATCAACTCATTCTACTCATTCTTCACTACCGTGATTCCAGATTTTTTTGGTACCACATGTATAGGGCTTACCCACTTGCTATCCGAAATTGGGTAGATGATTCCGACATCTAAAAGCTTCAACACCTCCTTTTTGACTACCTCTTGCATAATAGGATTTAACCTACATTGCGCCTCCCTAGTCGGCTTTGTGTCATCTTCCAAAAGGATCTTATGCATGCATAACGTCGGACTAATTCCTTTGATATCGTCTAGTGTCCATCCTATAGCTCTTTTGTACTTCCTCAAGATCACAAGCAATCTCTGCTCCTCTCTTGGGTCGAAGTTGGCTGCAATGATAACCGGAAAGGCTTGATTATCGTCTAGGAATGCATACTTCAGGTTTGAAGGGAGCTCTTTCAACTCTCTTGGGGGGGGGGGGGGGGACTTGTTGTTCAACCAAATTCTCCTTTGAACTTCCCAAACTATCCTCTAATCCAATTTCCTTAGTGATCACTTTGTCCACTACTTCTTGATAACATACCCTCATATTAGCTTCTTCCTCAATGCCATCCATGATATCCACACTATAGCAATCATGTGCCACAATCAGATATGCCAACGACTCAAATACCGTATACTCCACCACTCCATCAAGAACCTTCAATGTCAACTTCCCCTCATGCACATTAATCACTGCCTTTACTGTAGCCATGAAAGGGCATCCCTAAAGGATCAAAGAATCTTTTTCATCTGGATCGATCTTCATATCTAGTACTACGAAGTCTGTAGGAATGATTAGCTTATCAACTTGGATAAGGACATCTTCAACTATCCCCCTAGGTTGCCTAGCTGATTGGTCCGCCAAAATGAGAGACATTTTAGTTGGTCTTAACTCATTCAAACCCAACTTCTTGTAAATTGAGAAGGGCATCAAATTGATATTTGCCCCTAGATCAAGCATAGCCCTCACTTGACCCTCTCCACCAATTGTTATAAGCTTCGGAGGGAGTCTCTTCTGAATGACCGCACTTGCGTTCTCGTCAAGCCTCTTTTGATGCTTTGGTCTAAACCTGTACTTCTCCTTGTTCAACTCTTTGAAAACTTCCCATACGCCGGCATCTTCTGAATTACATTTAGAAGAGGTAGATTGATTGTTACTTTAGGAAGCACATCATAGATATCCTTGACCGATTGTTCCATCTTATCCTTCTTCAACCTCCCTGTATATGGTACCTTGGAGAAACTGGGGTTAAGAAGTGTATTGTTGCTAGCATTTCCCTTAGGTGATTCTACTTCCTCCGGAATTATAGTCTTCTCCCTTTCAACGGTCTCTCTAGCTGGCACTACCTTTTCTTCATCATTTCCTTCTATAGGTGAGTTGTCACTTCCAACAGTGATTCCCTCATTTCTTCCATTATTCACTATTCTACTACTTTTCAAAATGGCTATAGCACTACCAAGATCGAGTGAGTCACTTGAGCCTATCGCCTCTCCTCGTAATACCTTATCTGCAATTTTTTCTACGTGCCCTTCAAGTCTACCAATTGATTCCTCTAGCTTTAAAAACCTACTTTGACTAGCGTCCATAAATCCATTCAAAAGCTTCTCATAGGTTGCTTGTGTCTCTTGAAGGTTTCGTCTCATCTCGTCCTCCATTCCTTCTTCATGGAATTCCACCTCCTCGGGTACTCTTTCTTGTCTCTCCACTCCCCTCGAGGTCCTTGTGGTGAATGACGTCATTCCTCTATTGAAATTTTCCATTTGTTCCACAAGAGAATCAATTTCCTGAAATTCGAAAAACACAACACTACCAAGTAAAGAATTCCAATGAAGCCTACAATTTTAACACAACTTGACAATAAAAACAAACTAAAGAAAGTGCACGCTAAAAAGAGAAGTCAGTCTATGTAATCAACGCTACCATTCCCCTGCAGCGGCGCCAATTTTTGATGAGTCGTCGTGCACTCACAAAGATGATATAATTTGTTTGATCTTTGAAAACCCTTTTAAGCCACTTAAATCCTTTTAAATGTGATTTTATAGCAAATGGTAAGCAAGTTCGTTCCACAGGGATATGGAGTGCTAATTATATAGATTGACTAATCTTAGACAAGTAAAATAAATCATGATATTTGATAGGTTTGTGTGGTTTCAAAAACCACCAATGCTAACTACTAAATTGAAAGAGCAAAAGTGATATGAAAAATAGAATACTCAACAACCTTGATAAGAATAATGATGTAAACAATTAAAGTGATTGCCAATTAATGTGTAGCGACGTGGTCCTCGTTGTTCAGGATTTTTTCATCACTGGAGTTATTTTCCCGGGTCTCAATTCCAGCTTCATTGTTCTTCTTCCAAAGCTGAGGAATCAATTTCGGTTGATCAGTTTCGACCAATTGTTCTTAGTAACTTTCTGTTTAAAATTTCTTTGAAGATTTTTGCTGATTGTTTAGCTCGAGTTGTCTCCAGGATTATTTCTCCTCAGCAGTTCAGATTCATTCGAGACCGGCATATCAAGGATTGTATTGCTTTGGCTTATGACTGTATGAATGTGTTGCAGAAGAAGTGCTATGGGGGTAATTTGGCCATGAAGATTGATATTCGTAAGGCTTTTGACACCCTGGATTGGTCTTTCCTTTACAGAGTGCTTCAGGCTTTTGAATTTTCTTTTATTTTTGTGGATTGGATAGACAACATTTTTCGTTCATCTAGGCTTTCTATTCTATTGAATGGGGTCCCAGAGGGATATTTTGGTTGCTCTAGAGGGGTTCATCAAGGAGATTCGCTTTATCCGCTTTTGTTTGGTATTGCAAAGGACTTCCTTAGTAGATTATTGACGAGGTTGGTGGGTTCTTCTCATATTCTGTCGATTTCTTCCCTAAGGGGTTTTTTGGCTCCTACTCATTTGCTCTATGCAGATGATGTTTTGATCTTTTGCAGAGGCACTCAAAAGAATCTAACGCATATGATGGGTGCTTTTAGAGATTATGGTGATATTTCAGGCCAGTTGGTTAACTGGGGTAAGTCTTCGATTTATTTCGGTTCTTCTATCCCCCCCTATCGAATTGGTAGTTTGCAGTCTCTGGTTGGTATGTAGATTAGGCATCTGCTATTTTCTTATTTGGGAGTCCCTTTTGTTTCTGGGTAAGCCTCGAAAAGTTGTGCTATGACCTATTGCAAATAAGATTTTGTCTAAATTTGCTAAATGGAAGGGCAGGTCCCTCTCTTGGCCGGTCCTGCTACTCTGATCAGGTCGGTCATCATTGGTTCATTTGTACACTCTTTTGTGATTTACAAGTGGCCTTCTTCTTTACTGTTTTTGATTAACTGCAAGTTGAGAAACTTTTTGTTGACTGGTTCCTATGAGGAGATTAAGATGGTTTGGGTTTCTTAGGATCGTTGTTGTAGGTCTTACTCTCAGGCTGGTCTTGGTCTAAAAGATATTGGGTTGCTGAATGACTCACTGTTGCGGAAATTCACTTGGAAGTTTATGACCACTGATGGTTTTGCTTTCTCTTTTCTTCGGGAGAGGTATCTCAGGCATTTGCAGAAGCCTCATTGAGGGTATGTCACCTCCTCGATTTGGTCTTCTCTTTGGTCTAATTATAGTTCCCTTCTTAAGGAAGGTATCTGGCTGATTGGCGTGAACTCTCAGAGGAACTTTTGGCGGCATAATTGGTTGGGGGTTCCCATTTTGGACCTTCTGGGGATTCCTGATTATTTAGCTAATTCGCTTCGAGCGAGGGTCTCAGATTTTATTCATCAAGGTAGATGGGTGTTGGACGATTGTTTCCGAGCGCACTTCCCGAATCTGTGTTTTCGGATTGATCGTATTGTAATTTCTCCTGTTGTGGATTCTCTAGTTTGGGCTAATTCTCAGGATGGTCATGTTTCTTGCAAGGCTGCTTATTCCCAGTTTCTTCGTGATATTCCTCAGGTTGTTTGGTGGAGAGATGTTTGGTCCCGTTTTATTCCCCCCTCTCGCTCAGCTTTGACCTGGCGTTTGATGTTGAACAGGCTTCCTACTGAGGATCGCCTTAGTAGGTCTGGGTTCCAGTTGGCTTTTCGTTGCAGTATTTGTGAGTTTAGTAGTGAATCTACAGAATCATCTTTTTCTTCATTGTCCCATGGCGGTTGCTCTTTGGGAGGTGGTTTTCTCAACTTTCCAGCGACGTGTCTCTACCAAAACTTGGCAATATTTCTTCTTGAGGCCATGTCGGTTTCCTTTAGTGAGCAGGTCAGGATTTTATGGAAAGCGGATATCCATGCAGTGATATGGGGGGTGTGGACTGCTCGTAATTAGTGGACCTTTGAAGGGAAGTTAGTGGATTTTAGATCTATCATTTCTTTGGTTTGGTGTGCGGTTTCAGAGGCTAATCGCCTGGAGATTGGTTGCATGCGTAATTGTATGGACGACCTTTTGATTCTTCATTGATTTGGTATTCGGGGTCGCCCTTCTAAAACCCCGGTTATCAAGAGTGTGATTTGGTCGCCTCCGGCCCCCGGTTGGATCAAAGTGAATACATATGGTGCTGCTATGGGCTCTCCGGGAGTTGGTGGTTATGGTGGTATCTTTCGAAACTATAGAGCATTTGTGAAAGGTTGCTTTGCTATTCCTCTTAGTCAAGTTTTCGCTTTTGAGGCCGAGCTTCTGGTGGCCTCATTGGCCATTAATTTTGCTTGGAAGTATAGGTGGTATCGAATTTGGCTTGAGAGCGATTCTTCTTATGTAGTTCAGCTTCTTTCTTCTCGTTCTGAGATGGTTCCTTGGAGGGTTCGTCAGGCGTGGCAGCGTTGCATCTTCCAAATCTCGCATATGGATTTTCAGGTTTCACATATTTTTAGAGAGGGGAATCAGGTTACGGATATGCTTTCTAAGCATGCTTTGGAGCTTTAGGCTGATTCTTGGTGGTTTTCTGCCCCTCCGTTATGTTCTTCTTTAGTTGGCAATGACTGCATGGGCCGAGAGTCTTTTCATTTTTCTTGATGTTTTCTTTTTCTTTTGGTGTGGCCTGCGTGCCTCTTTTTGTTTGGGGTTGTTTTCCCTTGGCTTTTTGTGCTTTGTTGCTTTTTGTAACTTTTTACTTTCTTTTTTCTTTTATACATATGGATGCTGTCTAGGGGTTTTTCAGCATATGATCGCTTGTGATGCTTTTTCCCCTTAGATCAGTCCAATTTTATTTTATTTTTTAAAAAAATTATTAAAAAAATAGGGAATAGATTGATTAGCAATTGAGTGCGGGTAATGCCTTATAGCCACTTTAATGGACCAATCTCTCTATGTTAACCACTTAAGACTTAGATTAGTGGGGTTGATATACCCACCACTAATCTATCCTATTCAATGGGTTCTTAATCACATAGGAGTGTCAATCCAAATATGAATATATAACATATTACTCTAATCAAGATTGCAATTAACAAGTGGATATACAAGTCAATCACATAATGAATAGAATCTAATAATTTGAATGAATAGAACACATAAGAGATTCATTACAAAGCTAAGGCTAATACCCATAACCAAATGATCCTCAAATCTATCCCCTAGATTAAGGGGTTTTGTAAGATCTTTTATTTGTATTGGCTTGATTCCATTGCAAAACTCTCTATATTTGTATTAGTAGTTGCTTAAGTGTTTCTTGGAAGAAAGGAGCGTCAAAGGTGAAGAAGCAACATCTTGTGAAAATTTCGTCTTCAAGGGGAACATCGCATACTTGGATACTAAAGTATCAAGATTCTTCTTCCTCTTGCAAGGCGTTAGCGCACACACACACAATTCATACATGTGTCCCTGGATCATAGTTCAAACATTTGGTATAACACTTTCACACACATTTAGTATGCACATGCATTCATCTCATTGTTAACAATCTTGTAAAATTGCATGTTTTCTCACTATCGCTTAGATATGGCATGCTTGCATTGTATAGTGTTTATTTGTTTGTGTTTCTTGTGTTTTGGACTTGAACATGTTTTTATTTGATTCCTTATTGAGTCCCGGTCATTTTGGTTACTCATATATTAAGTTTCGAGTCCAAACGATGTAGCTACGCTACTTTTCGTTCTCATTCGTTGAGTTGTGTTCGTCATTGTTTTCCGAGATGAATTCTCAACCATTTATCAAAGTTTCATAGTCGTCGTCATGCATGAGGGAATCACAATTCGTAATCCAAAAACGGATTCGAAATCGAAGTTCGGATGCCCGAATACGGCTGAAGAACGTGAGAGGTGCGCGGGAGAAGCTTGGTGGCCAAAGGCCATGGCAAGGCTTCCACGTGTGGAGGCCATGAGCCACACGGCCCAGCCAGCTCTCTGGCCACGTGTGGTACACGTGCCCCACACGTGGGCAAGGCTGGGTTGGCCTATTTTGTTGGACAAAAATGCCCTTCTTCCTTCTCTTCCCTCCATTTTCAAACAACTTGAACATCATCCAAATCTGATTTCTGCAGAATTGTTCTTGATTTTTTGTTTTCTTATTTTGATCAGAACTCTCTCAAACGAACTTGAAATTGAGTGATTCAAAAACAAAAATTGTTGGTCTTGAAGAGAGCTACAAACTCCAAGCATTTTCAGAGTCATTTGAATTCGTGATTGGTCGCAGCATGCTGTTCTTCAGTCCGAGTTTCATTGTTGTATGTTAAATTTCTTCTTCTCACTTCATCTTTTGATCTGCACTTTAATCTTTCAATTTGATAGATGATTTGTGTTTAGAATGATGTTAGAACATAGTCTAGGGGTGGTTGATCATTTGGTAATTGAGTTTTAGCTTTGTGATTTTACTTGAACATATATTTGCTAAACTTGATTAATCTTGAAATTGATTCTAGAAATGATATATGTGATGTGCTTTATGACATTTTCTAGGTTTAATTTCGTGATCTAAGAACTAGGTTTTTAGTGTGATATATTGAATATTCATACCTTGTTCTTATTGATATACATGCTTTGATTTCTACGTATTTTTGTGATTGATTGTTGAAAGCATATCCTAGAATATATGTAAGCATGTTCATAGAGCTTGATTGATTATCTAGCTTTATTTAATTGTAAGTGATTCATCTTCTTCTTACTTTCATTATTGATCATCTCTTTAATTGTCTTATTTGATTGATGAAAAGCAATATGAATGATGTTAATTCACATGCTTAGGTTTCTAGATATATTTTGTGATTGAGTTGTGATAGCTTTATTCTAGATTCTCTAGTTCCATGTTCATAGAGTGTGTTTGATCTACTTGCTCTATTTGTTTGTGATTGCATCATATTGCTTGTGTGCACTTCACTTAGATCATTGCCTTGTGAAAGGTTGAAGTCTCTTGTTAAGGTAAGTGAAGCCTTAATTTGAGCAAGAAGACTTGGCTAGGAAAGGATTCCGGATAGCCAAGCAAGAAGCCTTAGTTAGGATCAAGAGGATCCGGATAACTAAGCAAAAGTCTTAGCAAGGAGTTGCGTACTCCGGATGGTTGAGCTAGGGTAGCTTAACTAGGATCCTAGTGATCTAGATTGCTAAGCAAGGAAATCTTCCTAGAAGCTTTTTAGTCTTGGATAGGAAGTTGCTCTCTAGAGGTGTGGGATACATCTTAGATAGAGAGTAGGCTTTGTGAATCACTAGCCTTGGTGGTTGATTAGGATTTGATAGCTTGAAGTGGATATCATAGTGTTGATAGCTTTGAGTGTGTAAGTCCTTTTCGTATAGTGGATTTGCTTTGCCGGTGGTTGTGGATTCAACTCGTGGATGTTTCCTCTTTGAGGTTTTACCACGTAAAAACCATTGTATCTCATTTTCGCTTTATATTTCTTTATCTTCTGTATGTTCACTTGTATTGATTCTTTTGTATATTGATGCTTACATGAATTGATTCATAATATACAATTGTTATATCATTTCAAGTATTCATTTCATTCTTATATTCCGCATTTTTGAATATTGGAAGAATTTGGGACTATACCTATTCACCCCCCCTCTAGGTATAAAACACTATTGCTTTAAAGGGAATTTCAGGTTTAGTTACACATATTAGCAATAAATGAAAGGAAGTAAATAGTAAGGAAATCACCCTTGGGCCTCCTTCTTTAAGCTTGATCCTTCTTTTCCTTTATGCTCCTAAATGCAAAGAATGGAAGTAGAGGGTGTGTCTTGAAGTGTGGATGTTTAATGGAAAGTGACAAAGGAATTTGGGTCGAGAAATGGTAGTTGAGGAATGATTTAGGGTAGTAGTCAAGGTTTGGTGTTGAGGTTTGGATGGAATTAGATGAGTACAAGTAGAGAAATTGAGGATGAGGAATGATGAGCCATGGATGAGAAATCTAGATCTTAATGAGATGATTTTCGTGCTCTCTAAGATGGGTTGTCTATTCTGAAGACGAGAGGCCACTATATATATACTGTCTCTTGAATCTGTACCGATAACTGCTTGATTCGCTGATGTGGCACAAAGTTCGCTAATTTGTCACTATGGCGACCCTGGTGCGTAAAACGGTTAGATGAAAAGGTCGCCATGAACATCATCTTTTTCGTTATTTAGCAAGTGGCAACCATGAGCAATTCCTGATGAGGTCGCCATTTGCATGAAGAGGTCGCTGTGGCGACCATATATGGCAACCCTGAACAAAATTGTGAGGTCGTCATTTGCAGAGGTGGGTCGCTACGGCGACCCCAAGTGGCAACCCACCTGATTCATTTCTGCACCCTTCTGTCGCTATGGCGACCAAGTGGCGACCTTCTAAAGTTCTGAATAATCCTCTGTCGCCATGGCGACCATGTGACGACCTCTTCTTACTTAAGTAGCGAAAATGCTCTGTTTCTTCCCATTTGTGAGCCTTTTTGCACCCAAGTCCTAAACTTCATCCCAAATGCTCTTGAAACCTAATAAAACCTAAAACACTTGATTTTGCACCATTAAACACGAGGAAATGCATGAGAATCAAGCAAAAAGAATCGGAAATAAGGGCCAAAATCATACCAATTTTGGCTTGATCACATGTGAATCAATAAGAACAAGATATGAGTATTTAATATATCACACAAGAATCTTAGTTCTTAGATCATGAAATTAAACCTAGACAATATCATGAGGCACATCATATATGTCATATCTAGAATCAATTTCAATTTCAATCAAGTTTAGCTAAATATGTTCAAATGAAATCACAAAGCTAAAACTCAATCAATCAATCAATCATATAACCCTAGCATATGTACTAACATTTTTCTCAACACATTTCATCAATCAAATAGAAAGAATAAAAGAGATGATCAAAAGAAATGAAAGAAGAGAAAATATCACATATAAAGTTGAACCTCGGACTAAAATCAGATCAATGTGAGAAATGGCGAAGTCAACTGAATTTGAAAATGCTTGGGTGGTTTGTAGCTCTCATTGAGACCAACATTTTTGGCTTTTGGATCACTCAATTTCAAGTTTGTTAGGGTTATGCTCAATAGCAAGAGTATAATATTGTGTTTGACAATCTAATCATATTAATAAAATGATTTCTGTTTTAATAAAATCTTATAGCATTTATAATTATAATTGTCATAATTGTCAAAGTAAATAATCATAAGGTCAAAAGACTATGAGAAAAAAAAAAAGAATTATTCGTACATCTAGATATGTATGAGGTAGACACAATTCTTTAGTTAGTTTTGAATAACGTTCACAACTTAAGTTAAAGATTGAGCATCTTTATCATGTTAAAGTTGTAGAATTCTTTTGCCAGTATTTGAGTGGGATCAAATGTGTTATGATGAGTCTAAAATCATCGAAGAGTCTTCGAGTAAAAGAATCTAGTGCACTGGGTGCATTGAACTGGTGATGAGGTCGTTTGTGTACTCAACAAAATAGTAATATGGTTTTTTGGTTGATTCTTGAAAACTCTTTTAAGCCACTTAATCCTTTTAAAATATGATTTGATAGCAAAATAGTAAGCAAGTTCGTTCCACAGGGAATGAAGTGTTAATTAGATAAATTGACTAATCTTTGAACAATAAAATAAATCATAGTGTTTGATAGATGTGTGGTTTCTAAAACCACCAATGCTAACTACTAAAATGAAAATACACAAAAATGTTATGAAAAACAGAATACTCAACACCTTGATAAGAATAGTGATAAAATCAATTAATAAGATAGCTAAGGAATAGATCGATTAACAATCGAATGTGGGTAAGCTAACTAACTACTTTAATGTACCAATCTCATTATGTTAACCACTTAGAGGCTTAGATTAGTGGGGTTGATATACCCACCACTAATCTATCCTATCCAATGGGTTCTCAATCACACAAGGAGTGTCAATCCACATATGAATATATAACAAATTACTCCACTCAAGATTTCAATTAACAAGTGATATACAAGTCAATTATAATGAATGGAATCTAATTAATTTGAATGAATAGAACACATAAGAGATTCATTACAAGCTAAGCTAAACCCACAACCAATTGATCCTCAAATCTATCCCCTAGATTAGGTGATACGAACCTCGTCGATTGTAACAAGGATGATGCCTAGGATCGTTCTAACCTCTGGTTCGGATGGAGACCGCGACCCAACACCTATAGCGAGATGTGAACCTTGGTATAAGGAAGACGCCACAATCAAGGATGGAATACTTGATTGATAAGTCAGGGAGGAACGCCACAGAGAAAATCTGATAAGTTCCAATAAGTTCTCAAAGAACGAAAGAGAAAATTCTCTCAACTTTTATTAAAAATTCAAAACTGCCGAAAATGACATAAGTTGGTTCCTTTTAAACTAAAACCCTAGAAGACAAGGTAGGCTACACGCCTAATTCAAAAAGGAAACAAATATTAGGCTACATGCCTAATTCAAAAAGGAAATAAATATTTAGGCCTTAGCCTTACAAAACGAAACTAAAAAGGAAACAAAACAACTGAAATTGAATCTCCTCCAAACTTGTGCTTCACGCCCAAGTCTTCTCTTATTCGGCCCAATCCATTGCCTTGATGATATTAATTAAGCCTTGGTCTTCATGTGGCTTATCTTGGGCTTTAACAATTTAGAATTAGCCCAAGTGTCTTGAATCAGGCCATTGAGTGCCTCTTTGAATTTCTTAGCCCTAGCCCTTGTTATTGGCCCAACCGGAACATGCAATGGGTCCCTTGGTGCAGCTCTTATTCTCATCACTCCCTCCTTCTTGAAAAGGATTTGTCCTCAAATCATCACCTACATCAAAAGGAGACAAATCAGAAACATTGAAGCTTGTACTAACATTATACTCACCTGGAAGATCTAAGTTGTAGGTATTGTCATTGATCCTTTCAAGCACTTGAAATGGGCCATCTCCCCTAGGAAGTAATTTAGAACGCCGTTGGACTGGGAACCGTTCCTTCCTCATATGCAACCACACCCAATCACCTGGCTCAAACACAACTTTCTTGCGCCCTTTATTAGCTTGGTTGGCATATTGTTCAGTTCTCCTCTCAATATTTTGCCGAGTCTTTTCATGGATTTGCTTAACAAAATCTGCCTTTTTCTTACCATCCAAGTTAACATGCTCATTCACAGGTAAAGGAATTAAATCCAAAGGAGTTAACGGATTAAAACCATACACAATTTCAAAAGGCAAAAAATGAGTTGCAGAATGCACGCTCCTATTATAAGCAAACTCTACATGCGGCAAACAATCCTTCCATGTTTTCAAGTTCTTTTGTATTATAGCACGCAACAAGGTAGATAAAGTCCTATTAACTACTTTAGTTTGACCATCAGTTTGTGGATGATAAGTAGTAGAAAATAAAAGTTTAGTTCCTAACTTGCCCCACAGAGTTTTCCAAAAGTAGCTTAAGAACTTAGCATCTCTATCAGAAATAATGGTTTTAGGCATGCCATGCAATCTAACAATTTCTTTGAAAAACAAATCAGCAATATGTGATGCATCATCAGTTTTATGACAAGGAATGAAATGTGCCATTTTAGAAAACCTATCAACAACCACATATATAGAATCTCTACCCATCTTTGACCTAGGCAAACCCAGCACAAAATCCATAGAAATATCAATCCAAGGTCCACTAGGTATAGGCAAAGGAGTATACAAACCATGAGGCTGAACCCTAGACTTAGCTTGTCTACATGTAATGCATTTCTCACAAATTCTCTCTACATCACGTTTCATATGAGGCCAAAAGAAGTGTTCATGCAAAACATCTAGTGTCTTGGCTATACCAAAGTGCCCCATCAAACCTCCCCCATGAGCTTCTCTAATAAGCAATTCACGCAAAGAACTCTTAGGCACGCATAATTTAGTTTCTCTAAACAAAAATCCATCATGCCTATAAAATTTGCCAAATGCAACCTTTTCACATGCATTGAATACATTGCCAAAATCAGCATCTTCCACATACAATTCTTTAATGTAGTTAAAACCAAACAATCTAGCATCCAAAGTGGAAAGTAAAACGTACCTTCTAGACAAAGCATCAGCGACGACGTTTTCCTTACCTTTCTTGTACTTGATCACATACGGAAATGTTTCTATGAACTCCACCCACTTGGCATGCCGCTTATTTAGCTTATGTTGCCCCTTTAAATGCTTTAAGGACTCATGATCCGTGTGGATCACAAATTCCTTTGGCCAAAGGTAGTGTTGCCAAGTCTCTAATGCCCTTACCAACGCATACATCTCCTTGTCATAGGTAGGATAATTCAAGGCTGCTCCATTTATCTTCTCACTAAAAAATGCAATGGGACATCCTTCTTGCATTAGAACAGCTCCAATACCTATTCATGAAGCATCACACTCAATCTCAAAAGCTTTAGCAAAGTCAGGCAAAGCAAGCAAATGTGCATTAGTTAGTTTTTCCTTAATCAAGTTAAATGCCTTTTCTTGTTCATTACCCCACTTAAAACCCACATTCTTTTTGATAACTTCAGTTAAAGGTGCAGCTAGACCACTAAAGTCTTTCACAAACCTCCTATAGAAACTAGCCAACCCATGAAAACTTCTCACTTGTCCCACATTTGTCGGTTTCGGCCACTCCCTAATTGCCTTAACCTTTTCCTCATCAACCCCAATTCCCTTAGCACTAACAACGAAACCCAGAAATACAAGTTTATCTATGCAAAAGGTACACTTTTTTAAATTAGCAAATAATTTTTCTGTTCTTAAAACACCTAAAACAAGTTTTAAATGTTCAACATGCTCATCCAAATTTTTGCTATAAATCAGAATGTCATCAAAGTAAACAACCACAAATTTTCCAATAAAAGCACGCAAAACATGGTTCATTAATCTCATGAAAGTACTTGGTGCATTAGTTAACCCAAAAGGCATAACTAACCACTCATATAAACCATATTTTGTTTTGAAAGCAGTTTTCCACTCATCACCTTCTTTCATCCTAATTTGATGATATCCACTTTTAAGATCAATTTTAGTGAAAACAATAGAACCATGCAATTCATCAAGCATATCATCTAATCTAGGAATAGGATGTCGATACTTTACAGTGATATTGTTGATGGCACGACAATCAACACACATCCTCCATGTTCCGTCCTTCTTAGGCACAAGCAATACGGGAACCGCACAAGGACTCATACTCTCACGAACATACCCCTTTTCCATGAGCTCCTCAACCTGTGTTTGAAGTTCCTTTGTCTCCTCGGGATTACTTCTATATGCGGGCCTATTTGGAATTGGTGCTCCGGGTACAAAATCAATTTGGTGCTCAATCCCCCTTATTGGTGGTAAACCAATAGGCATCTCCTCGGGAAACACTTCATCAAAGTCCTGCAAAAGGGAAACAACAACACTAGGCAAAGAAGAGTCAATTTCGTTAGCACTAAAACAAGCCTCTTTGTACAAAAGTACAATCATTGGCTGATTTGAAAACAAAGCCCTTTTGATCTCACTCCCTCTTGCGTAAAAGCTCACTTGTTTTCTCTCCTTTTTTTTCTCATCAGCCTTTTTTTCTTTTTCAATTTTCTTTTCTTTTTTTGTTGTTTCAGACTCCCTCTCTTTTGTCTCTCTTTCTTTTGAGCTCTCACTCTCCTTTTTAACATCTCTCTCTTTTTTTAACCTCACTTGATCTTCATATACTTGGCTTGGGGTTAAAGGTACAAGAGTGATTGGCCTTTTATTGAGTACAAATGAGTATCTATTGGTATATCCATCATGAGTCACATGCCTATCAAACTGCCATGGTCTTCCCAAAAGAATATGACTCGCATCCATTGGTACCACATCACAAATAACTTCATCTTTATATTTTCCAATTGAAAATGACACCAACACCTGTTTATTCACCCTAACTTCCCCACTATCATTCAACCATTGTAGTTTATAAGGTTTTGGGTGCTTCAAAGTTGTCAAATTCAATTTTTCCACCAAAGTAGTGCTAGCCACATTAGTATAACTTCCCCCATCAATTATCATGTTACATACCTGATCATTAACATGGCATCGGGTGTGAAAGACATTGTCACGTTGTACCTCATCATCTTCCTTTGTTTGAGCATTAAGAGCTTTTCTTGCGACCGAAAGCTCTCCATCTTTGTGATCTTTGGAAGGTCCGGCCTTGGCATTGAAACTAGGCCGGTCATCCCTCTCGTTCCAATTCGGTTCCCATAATGAAGAAGAACCTGAATGTTGCCCAACTCGTGTGGTACCCTTCCTCTTCGATCGTTGATCCAACATCATCTCCAACTGATCAAACTTTTGATCCAAGAACCTTAAAAAAAGTTTGAAATCATTCTTTTCTGGTGCATCGCCAAACATTTTTTTTTTAACCTACAAAAACAAATTGGTAAGCCTCACAAACACTCCCTCACGTGTTTATTCTCAATAATGAAGGCACTCACACTCGTGTTTCACTCAATTTCAGCTGTTACCCTCTGATGAGCTCGCTTTCTCTTGCCTTTTTCCACTCTTCGTTCACTATTTTTTTTTTTTTTGTAACGGATCTGATCAATTTTTTTTTTAATCGGAATCAGATCAAACTTCTTTTTTTTTTTTTTTTTGTTGTAACGGATTTGATCAACTTTTTTTTTTTTTTTGATCTAACGAAATAAAAAGAAATAGAAAAAAAGATAGATCAAACCTGATTTAGAAGCCTAAGCTCTGCTAGGGAGAGGAAAAAAAAAAAAAAGTGAATAGTGGTTGTTGCTACAGTGATTCCGCCGCTGCTACAGTAATTCCGTCGCTGCTACAGTGTTTCCGCTACAGTATTGGTGCCGCTACAGTGTTTTCGATACAGTATTGGCACCGCTACATTATTTCCGTCATTGCTACAGTGTTTCCGCTTAAGTTCAGTCACTATTACTGTCCGCTACAGTGTTTCCGCTACAGTATTGGCATCGCTACAGTATTTCCGTCATTGCTACAGTGTTTCCGCTACAGTTCAGTCACTATTACAGTCCGCTACAGGATTCCGCTACAGTGTTTCACTATAGTGATTTTGCTACAGGATCCGCTACAGTGATTTCTTCAATATTTGATGGATCCTATGTGCATGGAGGCCGCTTTGTCTCTTTCATCTCCGGTGGCAGTGTCTTCCACCTCGAATAGTCTGGTTGGTTTGAGTACGGTGAGTGGAGTGAATTCCTCTTATCGGGTTGTTCCTCTTGCATCTGGTAGGGTGTGTTCATTGGTTGGAGACTTGATTCCTTCTCAGCCTGAGGGGGATGTTTCGATGATCGTTTCGGATTCTGTTACAGGTCTCATTCAGAGTCCAGCGCCTATGGTCCAGGGTGGTAAGTCTTTTGCGGGTCTTTTCAAATCTTCTCCTGTTGAGACTTTACCGGTGCCATCAGTTCCCTCTAAGAAGGGTGGGTATGTTTCTGTTCGAGTGGATCCGATTGCTTATCAGGCTCGTCTTGAGTTGTGTAAG
Source organism: Acer campestre (assembly GCA_954870605.1). Classification (NCBI taxonomy): domain Eukaryota; kingdom Viridiplantae; phylum Streptophyta; class Magnoliopsida; order Sapindales; family Sapindaceae; genus Acer; species Acer campestre. The sequence continues at coordinate 31,170,375 of OX940799.1, forward strand.
AATGCTCTTATTGGTCGTGTGGTGCTTTCCAGTGGTGAGCGGCCTTGGAAGCTTGTGGATCTTAAGGTAAGACTTAGCAAGCATTGGATGCTAAACTCCGATTGGCGACTTATCTCTCTAGGGAGAGGATATTAACAGATTCTTTTGAAGTCTCCTGCTGAGAAGACTCATGTTTGGGGGTTAGGTTCAATTCATCTGAAGCCAGGTATTCTTCGCTTACAGCCTTGGGTCCCGGATTTTAACCCATCGCTACAGAAGTCCACCAATGCTCAGGTTTGGGTTAGGCTCTTTGATTTATCGTGGGAATACTGGCATCCAAAAATTATTTCTGACTTGGCTAGAGGGATTGGGGTGCCATTGCGGTTGGACAAGGCTACTAGTGATGGGGATTTTTGTCATTATGCTAGAGTTCTAGTTGATGTGGATGTGTCATATGTGCTGCCTACTTCAGTGTTGCTAGAGAGGGATGAATTTCATAGTTCTTTTATAGCTGTTGAGTATGAGAATCTTCCAGTTTTTTGCTCTACTTGCTCTTCTATAGGTCATTTGCCTAGTTCTTGTCGTTGGAACAAGTCTTCTAAGGTTCCTCTAACTAGTTCTGCAAAATCAACCCAGGATATAGAGGGGGATTCTAGAGTTTTTGGAGCTGATGGTTTTCAGCCTGTTCGGACCCGTTCTTCTAAATCAGTTTATCGCCCTGTTATTGCACCTCAAGAGGAGGTCCCGTTATCCAATGTTTTTACAGATATTCATCAGGATATAGGTGGTCAAGATTCGATGGTTGTCCATACTTCAGTAGGGTCTAATTTGATTTCCGGATCCATTCCGTCCGCTAGTTTGGTTATTTCTTCGGATCCATCTTCGTCTACCGTGCCAGCTATTTCTGAAGTGGTTTCAAGTTCGGTTCCTCCAATGATTTCCCAGGCATTGCAGATTTGCGAGGGTTCAGGATTTGTTTATGAGGGCACTGATTCAGTTTTGGTTTCTAGTTCTTCGGTTGTTAATCCTTCTATTAGTTCTGTCAGTTCGACTGTAGGGGTGATGCATGATGTTAAGACTGTTGTTCAGGGTTCTTCGTTGGTCAATCAGGTTCGTCCTATGGTCTCTACCATTTTATCCAGGTCATCTTCTCGTCCGGGTCAGACAGCTCGTTGGTAAGTTAGGGTTCCTGAGGTTTCAGGCAATCAATCATCTGAGGAGGCGGTTGTGTCTTCATTTTCGAATGTCAATATGGATCAGAGTAGTGATGGATCTGGTGTTTCTTGTTCTTCGGTTGTGGTTCCTAGGGTGCTTATTCGGACCTCGGGTCCGTTGTCAGAATCTCAGGCCGAGCTTCACCTCATTGCAAATTCCTCATGGGCTTCCCAAATGGAGGAGGGTGAGTTCACCGATGATGAGATTGCTCAGAGAGCTTTGAGGGTTGAGCGTAGGCTGGCTTCATTAAAGTCCGGATATCGGGCTCCTCCAACGGTTTCCGATGATTAATGTTCTATTTTGGAACTATCTTGAGATCCGGGGCGAGCCCACGAGGCGGGTACTTAGAGAGTTATGTCGTTTACATAGACCTGCTTTGGTTTGTATTGCAGAGCCTATGGTTGATTTTTCCTCTATCTCTTCAGGTTTTTGGTCTTCTCTCGATCTTCGTCTGGTGGGCATGAATGATAGGGGTGGGTTGATTCCGACTATTTGGGTTTTCGCTTGTATTTCTTTTCTTGAGGTTCAGATAGTTCATTGTCATGAGCAACATCTTACTGTTTCACTTTCGATCGGTTCTCGGGTGCATTGGTACACTTTTGTTTATGCGAGCACTTCTACAGTGGTTCGTAGGTCTCTTTGGCAGTCTCTTCGTGATATGGTTAGTTTGGTTTCTTTTTCCTGGTTGGTTGTTGGGGATTTTAATGCGGTTCTGGGTGCTCATGATGCTTTGGGTTCTCGTTCTCCTGCCCGTGGTTCTTGTGAGGATTTCAGGTCGATGATTGAGGATTGTGATTTGGTTGGTATTCGTTCTCAGGGTGCCCGATTCACTTGGGTTAGAGGTCACAGTAACCGCACTAGAGTTGAGAGACGATTAGATAGAGTTTTGGTTTCTGATGGTTGCATTTCCTGTTGGCGGGAAATTTCGTGTGTGGCTCTTCCCCGTATCTGTTCAGATCACTGCCTGTTGTTGGTTCGGTTGTTAGATTTTGAGGTCTCTAGTCATAGACCGTTTCGGTTTCAGAGCATGTGGTTAGAGCATCCTGATTTTATTGCTATTGTTCGTAGGATTTGGAGCTCTCATGTTGTGGGTAGGCCTCATCAGGTTGGTATCTATAAGCCGAGAAGCTTGAAGAAGGCTCTCAAGTCTTGGAATTGGGAGGTTTTTAGTGATCTTAACTCTACCATTGCTGGGAAGTGTGCGGAGCTTCATTCTATTCAGCTAGATTTGTCTAACCGGGGTTTTTCAGATGATCTTTTTATGGCCGAGGCGAGTGTTCATTCTGAGCTTGATGTGTTGTTACGGAGACAGGAGTGTTTTTTTCGGGATCGGTCTAGAGTTAGGTGGCTTCGTGATGAGGATCGGAACACATCATTCTTTCATGCCTCTATCAAACGTAGGCAGTATCGTAATGTTATATCAGCCCTTTCGATTAATGGGGTTATCTCGGAGGATCGGCCTACCATCAGGGATCATATCATTAGTTATTATTCTGACCTTTTTTCCTCGGATGTTTCTCAAGTTGGTAGAGATTTATCTATTGTAGATGATGTGATTCCTTCCTTGGTAACTGCCGTAGAGAACGTTTTCTTGACTAGCATTCCATCTGCAGATGAAATTCACGATGCAGTCTTTGCTATGGATGCTGCTTCTGCCCCTGGGCCAGATGGGTTTTCTGGTAGATTTTATCAAAGATGTTGGGATGTTGTTGGTAGTGACGTGGTCCTTGCTGTTCAGGATTTTTTCGTCACCGGAGTTATTTTCTCGGGTCTTAATTCCAGTTTCATTATTCTTCTTCCGAAGCTGAGGGAATCTATTTCGGTTGATCAGTTTCATCCGATAGTTCTTAGCAACTTTCTATTTAAAATTTCTTCGAAGATTTTGGCTGATCGTTTAGCTCATGTTGCCTCCAGGATTATTTCTCCTCAGCAGTTCGGTTTCATTCGAGACCGGCATATCGAGGATTGTATTGCTTTGGCTTCTGACTGTGTGAATGTGTTGCATAAGAAGTGCTATGGGGGTAACTTGGCCATGAAGATTGATATCCGTAAGGCTTTTGACACCCTGGATTGGTCTTTCCTTTGCAGAGTGCTTCAGGCTTTTGGGTTCTCTTCTGTTTTTGTGGATTGGATGAACAGTATTCTTCGTTCATCTAGACTTTCAGTTCTTTTGAACGGGGTCCCAGAGGGATATTTCGGTTGCTCTAGAGGGGTTCGTCAGGGAGATCCTCTCTCTCCGCTTTTGTTTGGTATTGCAGAGGACTTCCTTAGTAGATTATTAACGAGGTTGGTGGGTTCTTCTCAGATTCTGCCGATTTCTTCCCCAAGGGGTTTTTTCGCTCCAACTCATTTGCTCTACGCAGATGATGTTTTGATCTTTTGCAGAGGCACTCAAAAGAATCTAAAGCATATCATGGGTGCTTTTGGCAATCATGGGTGCTTTTGGCAATTATGGTGATATTTCAGACCAGATGGTTAACTCGGGGTAAGTCTTCGATTTATTTTGGATCTTCTATCTCCCCCTCTCGGATTGGTAGTTTGTAGTCTCTGGTTGGTATGCAGATTGGGCATCTTCCGTTTTCTTATTTGGGAGTCCCTTTATTTCGGGGTAAGCCTCGAAAAGCAGTGCTACGCCCTATTGCGGATAAGATCTTGTCTAAATTCGCTAAATGGAAGGGCAAGTCTCTCTCTCTGGTCGGTCATGCTACTCTGATCAGGTCAGTCATCACTGGTTCATTTGTGCACTCTTTCATGATTTACAAGTGGCCTTCTTCTCTACTGTCACTAATTAACCGCAAGTTGAGAAACTTTTTGTGGACCGGTTCCTGTGAGGAGACTAAGTTGGTTCGGGTTGCATGGGATCGTTGTTGTAGGCCTTACTCACAGGGTGGTCTTGGTCTGAAAGATATTGGGTTGCTGAATGACTCACTGTTGCGGAAATTCACCTGGAAGCTTATGACCTCTGATGGTTTTGCTTTCTCTTTTCTTCGGGAGAGGTATCTCAGGCATTTGCAGAAGCCTCATGGAGGGTATGTCACCTCCTCGATTTGGTCTTCTCTTCGGTCTAATTATAGTTTCCTTCTTAAGGAAGGTATCTGGCTAATTGGCGAGAACTCTCAGAGGGACTTTTGGCGGGATAATTGGTTGGGGGTTACCATTTTGGACCTTTTAGGGATTCCTGATTATTTAGCTAATCCGCTCCGGGCGAGGGTTTCAGATTTTATTCATCAGGGTAGATGGGTGCTAGCCGATTGTTTTCGAGCGTGTTTCCCGGATCTGTGTTTTCGGATTGATCGTATTGCAATTTCTCCTGTTGTGGATTCTCTGGTTTGGGCTAATTCTCGGGATGGTCGTGTTTCTTGCAAGGCTGCTTATTCCCAGTTTTTCCGTCATATTCCTCAGGTTGTTTGGTGGAGAGATGTTTGGTCCCGTTTTATTCCCCCCTCTCGCTCTGCTTTGACTTGGCGTTTGATGTTGAACAGGCTTCCTACTGAGGATCGCCTTTGCAGGTCTGGGTTCCAGTTGGCTTCTCGTTGCAGTATTTGTGGGGTTAGTAGTGAATCTGCAGATCATCTTTTTCTTCATTGTCCCCTGGCAGTTGCTCTTTGGGAGGCGATTTTCTCGACTTTCCAGCGACGTGTCTCTACCGAAACTTGGCAATCCTTCTTCTTGCAAGCCATGTCGGTTTCCTTTAGTGAGCAGGTCAGGATTTTGTGGAAAGCGGCTATCCATGCAGTGATATGGGGGGTGTGGACTGCTCGTAATCAGTGGATCTTTGAACGGAAGTCGGTGGACTTTAGATCCGTCCTTTCTTTGGTCTGGTGTGCCGTTTCAGAGGCTAATCTCCTAGAGATTGGTTGTATGCGTAACTGTATGGATGACCTTTTGATTCTTCGTCGATTTGGTCTTCAGGGTCACCCTTCTAAAGCCCCGGTTATCAAGAGTGTGGTTTGGTCGCCTCCGGCCCCCGGATGGATCAAAGTGAATACTGATAGCGCTGCTATGGGCTCTCCGGGGGTTGGTGGTTGTGGTGGTATCTTTCGGAACTGTAGAGCATTTGTAAAGGGTTGCTTTGCTATTCCTCTTGGTTAGGTTTTCGCTTTTGAGGCTGAGCTTCTGGCGGCCTCATTGGCCATTAATTTTGCTTGGAAGTATGGGTGGCATCGAATCTAACTTGAGAGCGATTCTTCTTATGTGGTTCAGCTTCTCTCTTCTCGTTCTGAGTTGGTTCCTTGGAGGGTTCGTCAGGTGTGGCAGCGCTACATCTTCCAAATCTCACATATGGATTTTCAGGTTTCACATATTTTTAGGGAGGGTAATCAAGTTGCAGATACGGTTTCTAAGCATGCTTTGGAGCTTCAGACAGATTCTTGGTGGTTCTCTGCCCCGCCATTCTGTTCTTCTTTAGTTGGCAATGACTACATGGGCCGCGAGTCTTTTCGTTTTTCTTGATGTTTTCTTTTTCTTTTTGGTGTGGCCTACTTGCCTCTTTTTGTTTGGGGTTTTTTTCCCTGGCTCTTTGTGCTTTGTTGCTTTTTGTCACTTTTTACTTTCTTTTATCTCTTTTATATACGGATACTGTCTAGGGATTTTTCAGCATATGATCGCTTGTGATGCTTTTTCCCCTTAGATCAGTCCAATTTTATTAAAAAAAAAAAAAAAAAAGCCTAAGCTCTGATACCAACTGATATGAACCTCACCAAGAGTAGTGAGACCCGGAACCAATATATGGTAATGAAGGATCGTTTTCTCTTGGTTCTTCATTGAACTATGAACTTATCAAGGGTTATACCTTGTGGCGTTCAAACTTGACTTATCACTCACCTTCTTCTTGTTCTTGAGTGTGGCGTCTACAACCTTCTTTATACCGTTGGTTCTTATCTCCATATAGATAATGGGTCGCGGTCCTTTTTATTTTCTTTATTTGTAAACTTGAATTAGAAAACGATCCTTCATTACCATATATTGGTTCCGGGTCTCACTACTCTTGGTGAGGTTCATATCATTAGGGGTTTAGTTACACATATTTGTAATAAATGAAAAGAAGTAAATAGTAAGGAATTAACCCTTGGGTCACCATTTTTAAGCTTGATCCTTCTTCTCCTCTATGCTCCTAGATGCAAGGAATGGAAGTAGAGGATATGTCTTGGAATGTGGGTGTTTTGGTGGAAAGTGACTAAGGATTTTGGTGGAGAAATGGTGGGATGAGAAATGATGTAGGGAAGGAATCAAGGCTTTGTGTTGAGGTTTGGATGGATTAGATGAGTTCAAGGAGAGAAATGGAGGATGATGAATGGTGTGCGATGGATGAAGAGCTAGATCTCAAATATGTGTTCTCTGTTCTTTTTCTCAGAAATCGGATGCCTTTGAAAATGAATGGCTGTTCTTTTTATACACACTCTTGGACTTGTACTGATAACTGCTTGATTCGCTGATATGGCGCCTAGTTCACAGTTTCGTCGTTATGGCAACCTTGGGTGCGTAAAACGGTTAGATGCTAAGGTCGCTATGAGAACCATCTTTTTTGCCATCTAGCAAGTGGCGACCAAGTGCAATTTGTGTAGAGGTCGCCACTTGCATCTCAAGGTCGCCATGGTGACCATAAGTGGCGACCCTGCAAAGTGTGAAGGGGTCGCCACTTGCAGCATCAAGGTTGTCATGGCAACCATAAGTGGCGACCTTGCCTTGTTTGAAAGAGGTCGCCACTTGCAAGGGTGGTCACCATGGCGACCCCAAGTGGCAACCCACCTGATTCATTTGAAGTCCTTCTGTCGCCATGGCGACCAAGTGGCGCCCAAATGGCGATTTTTTGATGGCTTGGAGAATCCTCTGTCGCCATGGCGCCCATGTAGCGACCTCCTCATGTCTAAGTGGCAAAAATGCCCTGTTTCTTCCCATTTGTGAGGCATTTTTCACACAAGTCCTCTACTCCATCTCAATTGCTCTCGAAACCTGATAAAACCTTAAACACTCATTTTAACAACATTAAACACAGGGAAATGCCCGAGAATCAAGCGAAAAGAATCGGAAATGAGGGCCAAAATCATACCAATTTTGGCTTGATCAAATACCCCCAAACCAATCTTTTGCTAGTCCTCGAGCAAAACAATCACAAGCAACCCCCAAAGACATGCATCGAGATATTTCAAAAGTTATTACTTCTTATGGTCAATGTGCGAAGCCAATAATGAAGAGATTAAAACAGTTATGCAATAGTAAGGACTTCAACATGTAAGAGTATGTCAAGTAAAGATTAAAAACGTGCCACTCTTAGATATGATTGTACGCAATGCGATCTTACATTCGAAATGCCAAAGCTTCAAAGCAAAGGTTCTATTCAAGTTAGAATGTAATTCGCTTTGATACTAAACCTCACCGTATTCTCTCTTCTTTTCTCCAAGACTCCTAGGTTCACTCAATATCATACATGTGCAACATGAATTTATGTTATGGCATCTAATTGATCGCACATGATCATCATTAAAAACGAAATTTCCTGAAAAGTGGTTGATAAGAACCTTGTCGATTGTAACAAGATTGATGCCTCAGATCGTTCTAACCTCTAGTTCGGATGGAAACCGCGACCCAACACCTATATCGAGATGTGAACCTTGGTATAAGGAAGACGCCACGATCAAGGATGGAATACTTGATTGATAAGTCAAGGAGGAACGCCACAGAGAAAATATAATAAGTTCCAATCAGTTCTCAAAGAACAAAAGAGAAAATTCTCTCAACTTTTCATTGAAAATTCAAAAACTGCCGAAAATACATAAGTTGATTCATTTTAAACTAAAACCCTAGAAGACAAGGTAGGCTACACGCCTAACTCAAAAAGGAAAACAAAATATTTCACGCCTAACTCAAAAAGGAAAACAAAATATTTCGGCCATTAAGGCCTTACAAAACGAAAACTAAAAAGGAAACAAATCAACTAAAATTGAAACTCCACCAAACTTGTGCCACACGCCCAACTTGTGCCACACGCCCAACTTGTGCTTCACGCCCAAGTCTTCTCTTATTCGGCCCTGAAAATAGATACTTGCGTGTGTCTAAACAACCTAGGGGGGGTGAATGGGTTGTTAATCCGTTATTACCAATTTTCGGATTAGTCAATATTACAAATAAAACCTCAATCACACAAACAATAAAATCAAGTATAAAATACGGAAATTAAAGAACACTTGATTTTTACATGGAAACCCACACGGGGAAAAAACCACGGGCTGTTATGTGCGCCACACACGGTCAACGAAATCCACTATATGAAAAGGAATTTACACCCTCAAGTGATTCTCGGACACTCACCCTAGATAACCTCAGGCTATGGACACTACCACTCGCCACTCTTGGTTCAATCCCTAGTGATATCCCCTGATACACTACTCTTGCCGTGAGCAACTCCTAATCTACCCGGTGGGCCTTTTACAGTGGCACTCGACCAATTGCTTGAGCACTACACACCGGTAGCCACAAGACTTTCCTTGCTTGTGCAACTTCACCTAGAAGCCACAAGACTTTGACTCATGAAGAGAATCAACAACCTATGTGAATATGTGATGATATTCAAGATGCAAATAATGCTAGGCTACACTAAATGCTTAACTAGATGTTATAATGCAAATCAACATCCTAGTTATCAACAAAGCCTACATGCACATACATGAGGTCTCAATTAGTTGTAGAGATTTCTAACAACCTAATTGTCAACAAACAAAGCCAATTCAACACATGTTGTCAATAATCATGGCAATGACAATAAATGCAATTAACAAGTGCAATCAAGGAATTGTCAATCAAAATGCCAATCAACACATGTTGTCAATGAACATGGCTAGGACTATAAATGCAATAAACAAATGCAATCAATGAGTCCTACACATCAATGTCTAAATGAAAATCATATAGACTTAGCTAGAGGGCAAAATAGTCCTAAATGCTAGCTATCAACAAACAACTCATCTCAACCAAAATCAAAGACTCAAACATGTTATAAACAACATTAAGTAAAGAGTCATGCATTTAATTAACCACTAAATGCTAATCCTAGGCAAAACATGTCATATATATGAAACAAAGAGATGTAGAACATGTAGAGATTACCTAGTCAAAGAAATCAGCAAAAACCATGCTTGGATGATGCTAGGAAGAAGCTAGATGCACATGGGAAGTGGTTTGGTTGAGTAAAGGTGAGTTCTTGGGAGCTTCTCTCTCTAGGGTTTGAGTTTCTCACTCTAAGTTCTGATTTTGAGCTCACAAAAACGAGCTAGGAAGAAGATGACACTTATATAGGACCCCTAGAAGAAATGACGTCGTTTTGGCCTTTGGAAAACGAAAAGACACGCATGACCGCTGCCAAAGCCGCAGCTGTCCGACAGCTGTTCGCCCAAACACTTGCTAAAAATGGCAGCTGTCCGGCAGCGGTTTTCCCTGTCAAGCCAAATGCTGCGGAAAAATGGCAGCGGTCCGGAAGCGGTTTTCTCTGTCCAAAAAAACGCTTTCCTAGCGCTGGGAAGAAAATCGCAGCAGTCCAGGAGCGGTCTGAGGTAAAAATTTACCTCTAGAAAAACCTTCAAGCAACTCTCAAGGCCAAAAACATGCCAAAGAATAAATGCACAATGATAGAGTGATCAAGCATGAAAACGAATATGCAACAACACAAAACACACAACAAGGTATATAGAACATAAGATTATGAAATGTGTGTGTGAGTGTGAAACTAAATCTCTTCAAAAAGGGTTAAGCACATAACTAAATAAAAACACAAATGCAATCATATAAATGCAATGAAAGGTGTGTGTGTGTGTGCTAAATGACATAGATGCACAAAATCAATGAAACACACATGCAAGGTAACAAATGCAATATAGATAAAGATGCATGCAAGTGTGTGTGTGCACCTAATCTCTTCAAGAATCAAGGTCAAGTGATATACCTTTTGAAGCTCTTGATCTTGAAGTCACCGGGATGCTTGGAAGCTTGCCTTGATAATCATCAAGATGACCTAAGCTACCCACAACACAATCATCCCCAATGTGGTATGTCATGAAATAAGCCAATCACAAAATAGAGGTCCTTACAGGCCCAATCCATTGCCTTGATGACATTAATTAAGCCTTGGTCTTCATGTAGGCTTATCTTGGGCTTCAACAATTTAGAATCAGCCCAAGTGTCTTGAATCAGGCCATTGAGTGCCTCTTTGAATCACCTAACCCTAGCCCTTGTTGTTGGCCCAACCGGAACATACAATGGGTCCCTTGGTGCAGCTCCCTTATTCTCATCAGTGGTCTCATGAATGGAATCGCAAGCCATGAATTAGAAAGAACATGCATCAACCAAATTGTACAAAATGGACAATTCTAAAGATCATGAAGGTCTTTTCTTTGGTTGTAATGGGGCCTAAGGTTATGGTGAAACAAAGAATGGGAAAAAATGGATATCAAGTAACCTAATGATTACATTAAGGCATATATTCTAATTTTTAGTTCCACAAGTTTCACACATAATGTTCACACTTCAAGGTGTCTAGGCTCACAATTATACATGTGTATGCTACTCATATTTTCAACTTGAGTAGTTCATTTACTTCTTTTCTTTTCTAGGCCATTTGTGCCTAATTTCTTGGTTCTCTTTTTTTCTTTTGCTTGCCAATTCTTTTCTATGCATGCTTTTCATTTTCTTTTTCTTTTCACACTCTTTTCAAGCTTTTGTTTTTCTTTCAAATTTTCTTTTCAAACATTCTTGCTATGCAAGACTCTTGCACACATTTACATGCCTAGGTACACACCTTACATTTACAAGTTCAAAATTTTACATTGATTTCCTAAGCCTTAGTAAATCATTTGGTCAAGGTAGGTCAATTATTATAAGGCTATAAGGTTCATGTAGATGTGGTTTATGAAAGAAAAGCTTCAAATGTGTTTGGCTTCAAAGGGGCTTGGGAGCACACATATTCACATTGGTTGGAAGTGTTTAGGCCAATAGCGGTTTTCACATGCATTGCCTAAAATCATTTCTAAAGGCTTGTCCACTAGGCAAAATAAGGCATCCACAAGCAGTCCATAATATTCTATGGCAAACAACATTTAGTGCAAATGAGACCAATACATGCTTGAATGAGTGTTTGAAAATGAGTGTTTAAAGAGTGAATGTTTACAACTCAACGTATGCTTTTTAAAGGCTGTGTTTGTGATCCTCACGGAAATCTCCACTATTAATTCTTAGCCTTCAAGCAAATTTGATAATTCACTCAACATTAAGAGAAAAAGATTAACGCACTTTGTTCAATAACACCCTAAGTGGCATGGTGTTAATCTAAACCAAATGCTAGCAAAAATGTACAATTCCTCACTACATCATGTAAAGAACAATCTCCACAAGCAAAGCATGCTCAAATATGGCAATATTGCAAAATATTTCGAAAAATTTGGCACACAAATTGAAAACCAAGCATCATGGCGTTGCGCAAATGTACCCCCAAACCTAAATTGGACATTGTCCTCAATATTCATGGGTGGTATAAATAACGACAACAAGCGCAACCCAACAAGTTTCAAGCAATAATCTAACAAGCAAAGGCAAAAACAAAATATATCACTAATCCGGCATATTGCCCTCTCATCCATTCATTCACAAAATCCAAACAACAACATATATCAATAAGGCACAAATGTCCTAAATCCACTACCAAAATCCAATCCACACCCTTATTCTATGCGGAAGCAAAATAAAGGCAAAAACAAAAAATATAGAGCAAAAGGAAAAGAATTGCAAAAACTAAAAGTTTATAAAAATCAAAACTACTAAGCAAAAAAGAAGAACAATTGTTACCCGATCGGATCAGTCAATTCTTCATTTGAAATAGGCTCCCAAGTTGGGTCTCCTCCCCTATATGGCTTCAACCGATGGCCATTCACCTTAAACCTTTCACCTTTCTTCAAACTTTCAATCTCAATGGCGCCATGTACAAACACTTGCACAACTCTGTAAGGTCATGTCCATCTTGACTTAAGCTTTCTCGGAAATAACCTCAAACGGGACTCAAATAGGAGTACTAACATTCCTGGATGGAAATCTTTCCTTCTAAGCTTCTTATCATGGTAGAATTTAGTCTTCTCCTTGTAAAACCTTGCGCTCTCATAAGCTTCTAACCGGAACTCCTCAAGTTCACTGAGTTGTAGCTTCCTTTCCTCTCCAGCTTTGTCAAGGTCTAGGTTTAACTTTCGAATTGGCCATAAGGCATTGTACTCTAGTTCCACCGGTAAGTGACAAGCTTTCCCAAAGACTATCCGGAAGGGACTCATTCCTATCGGGGATTTGTAGGCTGTCCTGTATGCCTACAATGCATCACTCAGTTTGGATGCCCAATCTTTTCTAATCCCGCTGACTATTTTTTCTAAGATTTGCTTTATGTGCCGGTTACTCACCTCCACTTGTCCCGAGGTTTAAGGATGGTACGGAGTTGCCACCTTGTGTCTAACCCCATATTTCTTTAATAAGGCCTTGAAAACTCTATTACAAAAGTGACTCCCACCGTCACCTATTACTGCCCTTGGTGTTCCAAACCTTGCGAAGATATATTCCTTGATGAACCCAACAACCACGTGGCTATCGCTCGTTCTAGTGGGGATTGCTTCCACCCACTTAGATACATAATCTACCGCCACCAAGATGAAATTATACCCATGGGAAGTAACAAATGGCCCCATAAAATCTATCCCCCATACATCAAACAACTCGATCACATGCTCACTGTTCAATGGCATCTCATCTCTCTTCCCAGTGTTCCCCGACCTTTGGCATCTATTGCACCTCAAACAAAATTCATAAGAATCCTTTGCCAAGGTTGTCCAATAGAACCCGCTTTGGAGAATCTTCATCATTGTCTTCTTACCACTATAATGTCCACCACATTAACGTTCATGGCAAAATCTTAATATTTCTCCTTGCTCGTTTTCCGGAACACATCTTCGGATAACCTGATCTAGACCACGCTTAAACAAGTATGGCTCATCCCAGAAGTAGAATCTAGTACTAGCAATGAACCTCTTTCTTGCTTGAGGGATCAATTCCGAAGGGATCACCTTTGATGCTAAAAAATTGAAGATGTCCGCAAACCATGGGTTTTTATCCTGTATTACCCACAACTGTTCATCGGGGAAACATTCTCTTAGTGGAATCACATCATCCTCCATAAGAGTTCCATGAGTTAGTCTATTTAGATGGTCCGCCACCACATTCTCACACCCCTTCTTATCCCTAATCTCAAGGTCAAATTCTTGCAATAAAAGTATCCACCTAATCAACCTCGGTTTTGGGTCCTTTTTATGTAAGAGATATCGGATAGCGGCATGATCCGTGTATACAACCACTTTGATGCCCACCAAATATTGCCTAAACTTTTCCAAGGCAAATACTATTGCCGATAACTCCTTTTCCGTAGTTGAGTAATTCATTTGAGCGTCATTAAGAGTTCTTGATGCATAGTAAATGACATGCGGAAGCTTTTCTATGCGCTGTCCCAAAACTGCCCCTATAGCATAATCGGAGGCGTCACACATAAGCTCAAAGGGAAAACACCATTGCGGTGGCATGATGATGGGAGCCAAGGTTAGCGCCTCTTTCAAAGTCTTAAAGGCAATGCTACAGTCTTCATCGAACTTGAATTCTACATCCTTTTGAAGGAGGGTACACAATGGTCTTGCAATTTTCGAGAAGTCTTTAATGAACCGCCTATAAAACCCCGCATGACCCAAAAATGACCTAATATCCTTGACCGATCTAGGAGGAGGCAAACTCTTCATTACTTCGATTTTCGCCTTATCGACCTCAATGCCCTTTTCGGAAATCACATGCCCTAAAACAATACCACTTCTAACCATAAAGTGGCATTTCTCCCAATTGAGCACTAGGCTTGTCTCCTCACATCTCTGAAGCACCAAAGATAGATTCTTCAAATATTCATCAAATGAAGCCCCGAACACTGAAAAATCGTCCATGAAGATTTCTATCATGTTCTCTACCATATCCGAGAAGATTGAGGTCATGCACCTTTGGAAAGTGGCCGGTGCGTTGCATAGCCCGAAGGGCATCCTCCTATATGCATACGTGCCAAATGGACATGTAAACGTAGTCTTCTCTTGGTCTTCAGGAGCAATGGCTATTTGGTTATATCCTGAGTAGCCATCTAGGAAGCAGTAATGGCTATGACCTACGAGACGCTCCAACATTTGGTCAATGAAGGGAAGAGGGAAATGATCTTTTCTAGTGCTAGTGTTCAGTTTCCTATAATCTATACACACCCTCCATCCAGTCTGTAGCTGTTGCGGAATTAATTCATTTTGCTCGTTCTTCATAACTGTGATTCCGAATTTCTTGGGTACCACGTGTATGGGGCTTACCCACTTGCTATCCGAAATCGGGTAGATGATTCCCACATCTAACAGCTTCAACACCTCCTTTTTGATGACTTCTTGCATGACTGGATTCAATCTCCGTTGCGCTTCCCTAGTCGGCTTTGTGTCTTCCTCCAACCGAACTTATGCATGCACAATGTTGGGCTAATTCCCTTGATATCGTCTAGTGTCCATCCTATAGCTTTTCTATATTTCCTCAAGATCACAAGCAATCTCTGCTCCCCACTTGAGTCTAGGTTAGCCGCAATGATAACCGGAAAAGCTTGATTATCTTCTAAGAACGCATACTTCAAGTTTGAAGGAAGTTCTTTCAACTCTAGTTTTCTTAGGGAGGGTTCGTCCTTGTTGCTCCCCTGTTGTTCAACCAAACAATTTTCTACTCCACTTTCCTCAGTAATCACTTCGTCTACTACCTCTTGATAACATACCCTCATGTTAACTTCTTCCTCAATCTCATCCAAGATATCCACACTGTAGCAATTATGTGCCCCAATTGGATAAGCCAAGGACTCAAATACTTTATACTCCACCACATCATCCAAAACCTTCAATGTCAACTTTCCCTCATGCACATTAATCACTGCCTTTGCTGAAACCATAAAGGGGCATCCCAAAAGAATCGCAGAGTCTTTTTCATCCGGACCGGTCTTCATTTCTAGTACTACAAAGTCTACAGGGATGATTAGCTTATCAACCTGGATAAGGACATCCTCAACTATTCCTCTAGGTTGCCTAGCCGATTGATCCGCCAAAATGAGGGACATTTTAGTTGGTCTCAACTCATTCAACCCCAACTTCCTGTAAATAGAGAAGGGCATCAAGTCGATACTTGCCCCTAGGTCAAGCATAGCCCTCACTTGACCCTCTCCACCAATTGTTATATTGATAATGAAACTTCCTGGATCTTTAAGCTTCGGCGGAAGTCTCTTCTAAATGACTACACTTGCATTCTCGTCAAGTCTCTCTTGATTCTTTGGCCTAAACCTATACTTCTCCTTATTCAATTCTTTGAAAAATTTCCCATACGCCGGCATCTTCTTAATTGCCTCTAGAAGAGGTAGATTGATTGTTACCTTAGAAAGCACATCATAAACATTCTTGAACGATTGTTCTAACCTATCCTTCTTCAACCTTCCCGGGTATGGTACTTTTGAGAAACTAGGGTTGAGAGATGTGTTGTTACTAGGATTTCCCTTTTCTTCTGGACTTAGAGTTTTCTCCCTATCAACGGTCTCTCTCTCTGGCACTACATCTTCTTTATCATTACCTTCTATAGGTGAGTTGTTGTTGTCACTAGTGACTCCCTCATTTCTTCCATTGTTCACTACTCTACCGCTTCTCAAAATGGCTCTTGCACTACCAAGATTGAGAGAGTCGCTTGAGCCCATCACCTCACCGCTTAACACTTTATCCGCAATCCTTCCTACATGCCCTTCAAGTCTACCAATTGATTCCTCTAGCTTTAAGAACTGACTTTGACTTGCCTCCATAAATCCATTCAAAAGCTTCTCATAGGTTGCTTGTGTTTCTTGAAGGTTTCTTCTCATCTCGTCGTCTATATCTTTTTCATGGAATTACACCTCCTCTGGCACTCTTACATGGCTTTCCACTCCCCTTGAGGATCTTGTGGCAAATGTCGTCATTTCTCTAGTGAAATTTGCCATTTGTTCCGCAAGAGAATCCATTTCCTGAAATTTGCACAACACAACACTACCACGTAAAAAAAATTCAAATGAAACCTACAATGTAATACTACTTAACAATATGAGCAACAAAAGAAAATGTACACAAAAAAGAAAAGTCAATCTATGTAATCAATGCTACCACTCCCCGGCAGCGGCGCCATTTTTGATGAGGTCGTTTGTGTACTCAACAAAATAGTAATATGGTTTTTGGTTGATTCTTGAAAACTCTTTTAAGCCACTTAATCCTTTTAAAATGTGATTTGATAGCAAAATAGTGAGCAAGTTCGTTCCACAGGGAATGGAGTGTTAATTAGATAAATTGACTAATCTTTGAACAATAAAATAAATCATAATGTTTGATAGATGTGTGGTTTCTAAAACCACCAATGCTAACTACTAAAATGAAAATACACAAAAATGTTATGAAAAATAGAATACTCAACACCTTGATAAGAATAGTGATAAAATCAATTAATAAGATAACTAAGGAATAGATCGATTAACAATTGAATGTGGGTAAGCTAATGTTAGGATTATGCTCAATAGCAAGAGTGTAATATTGTAATTAACAATCTTTTTCATATTAATAAAGTGATTTCTGGTTTAAACAAATCTTATAGCATTTATAGTTTAATAATTGTCAAAGTAAATAATCATAAGGTCTAAAGACTATGAGAAAAGAATAATTGTTCGTACATCTGGATATGTATGTGGTAGACACAATTCTTTAGTTAGTCTTGAATATTGTTCACAACTTAAGTTAAAGGTTGGGCACTTTTATCTTGTTAAAGTTGTAGAATTCTTTTGCTAGCATTTGAGTGGGATCAAATGAGATATGATGAGTCTAAAATCATCGGAGTATCTTCGAGAAAAAGAATCTAGTGCACTGGGTGCATTGAACTGGATCACAATGAAATACTTTATCTATAACCGTCAGTAGATAAAAGTAATTTCATTATCAGGACAATCGGAGAGTCTATCTTAATCCTGAGATAAATGATGGACTTATGGTTGCAAGTGATATCATTTGAGTTATCAATGAGTACGATTATATCGCATAGTCTATCCTCGATAATTTGGTGATATTCATTTGTTAATCGATAGAGGACTTCATTTATAGATATGGACATCGTGGCTCCATTTATCAAATGAGAGTATAATATCATCATATGGATGTTTTGAGGTAATTGGATATTAAATCTCAACGTTGAGTTTTCAATAGTGTCTATTGAAAACATGGCTTCTGGACAAGTCAAAATATCCAAGTTCAAAACGTGGTCATATGAGTAAATATGGTAACTTGGAGAGTTATAGGCGGTCTATGAACTCTTGGCGATTACTGATATTAATCACGAGGATACACTATCTCCAATATGATTTTCTAGGGTATGAATGAGAAAACATCTTCCTTTTCTGTCTTTATTTAAGAGTTCAATTTTAGCTCTTTAGTGGAATGAGTTAAAATTAATGGATCGGACCTAAGTGAATCATTTGTTGATTGTGATTAGCTTATGTCTATTGAAGCTTAAATTTAGATAGCCCGCCAAGATCCCCAATCCACACGGACTTGCATAGATCACTTGATATATTCTACCGGACCAATTTAGGGTCCATCTAGAATTGCATTTAATATATTAAGAATATAATTTGCACATTATTTATGTAATGAGCTGCTCAATTATATTTATATATTAATGGATGACATGTGGGCTTGTTTCTTTTAGTAAGAATGGGTCTAGTTCACATGTGGGCTTTTTATTTAAAGTCCTATGGATTAAATGAAATAAGAAAATAATATTTGGCCCAATATTTTTATATGGGGCGGCAAAGTGATTAATTAACCTTAA
The DNA here is from genome assembly GCA_954870605.1 of Acer campestre. Lineage (NCBI taxonomy): Eukaryota > Viridiplantae > Streptophyta > Magnoliopsida > Sapindales > Sapindaceae > Acer > Acer campestre. The sequence continues at coordinate 31,188,516 of OX940799.1, forward strand.
ATATTATTTTGTTTTCATTGTTTAATTAAATAAGAATTAATTAATTAATTAATTAATTGTTTAATTAAGAAACAAATCTTTTCTGATTAGGAAATATGATTCCTATTGGCATACTATTGGTAGTAGTATACTTAAATTGAAAGACTTGTTTGACAAGGAAATAAATAATTAATTTTATTTATTTAATCAAATAAGGAGTCTTTTTATTTTAGTCAAATAAAAGATTTATGAGTTTGATTAGGGTTTGGAAGTCTTAAACAAAATAGGAATTAGGGTGCAATACAAACTCCTTTTTGTTTGAGGATTGCGGCAACCCTAACCCCTTTTTGGCTAGAGAATTCGGCCACCCTAGTTAAAAAGAAGAAAGAAATTTTGCCACATATATAAGTGGTCTTATAATTTTCGGCCATTAGGGTTTGTGGTGCAGAATTTTATTTTCTTCTTCTTCTCAATTCATAGATAGAGAGCTTTTATTACTAAAACAAAAAAGGAGACATAGATTATTCTTTGATGGTATACTATTTGCTTATTCATCAATAGGCTTGTGTGTACTACATTGATCAAGGTTCAAGCGAGTTTCGATCACAAGATTGAGAACTCAAAAGTGACCGGAATAATCTTAGGTTTCTTTTGATTGTTTTTGTGACTAACGAATAAGAGAAAAGTTTGTTTTATCCAATCACAGGCTTGTAATTCAAAGAAAAGGGAGACCACGCTCCTAGGTGATCCACGTTCGTGCTAGGATTGAAGATCTTGCGGATTACCATCGACGTAAGTCAATCGGATCACGCGACAAAAGGTATTCTTCTTTTGTTATATATTATATATCTTTAATTGATTAAAAGGGTTTAAGGTTCATAAAAGGAAAAAATTTTAAAAGCTACTAAACTATTTTTTTTAGTCTCGCTTCCGCTGCGTGTACTTTTACGGTATATTTTTCCCTACAATTGGTATCAGAGCCTGGTTGAACCTTTTTAATTAATTAACGTATATATACGTGGATCGATTTCTTTTTATTGTGATTATGCATGTTTAGAAAGAGATGGCACACTAGGTATTCGCATATATAATTACATGTGATGTATGGATTTATATATGTTTTATGTGGATTGTTATTGCTCGATTTTGGTCCTAGATTTTCAATGTATTTTTGTTATGGAATTGTAACAAGAAGGGTGGTCTATCATCGCCATAATTCCTTCTTGGTAGTTGCTAGGTTTTATTTTTTTTTATATATATCGGTGCAGTATTTTTTTTGTAAATACTACTGCAGTTTTTTTATTTTTTATTTTTATTGCAGTTTTTATGTGTAAAAAAAAAAATACTGCAGTGATTAAAAAATAAATAAAAATGAATACTGCAGTATTTATTATTTTATATTGCTGTAATATATTTGGGTGTTGAAGATTCAAAGACACGAAGAAAAACGAAGCAAGCGGAACCGAGAACGAGCACCGTGTGCACCCTAGGAAATGATTGGGATGCGCATGACAAGCCCAAACCTTGGTGGGCTGCGCACGGCAGCCTTGCAAGGCCTTATGGGCTGCGCATGGCAGCCCCTTATGTGGGGTTGTGGGCTGTGCAAGCCCAAGGGAGGAGGCCGAAGGATGAGCGTATGGTTGATGGGCCACTTGAAGATCTTGTATTCCTATATCATTGTAATTTACTTGTTTTTCTAGGATGGGCCAAAATTGTTGCTATTTAATTTATGCTTAAACATTACAATATTTGTTATTGTATGATAACATGACATATAGAATAGGAGTGCCACTCATATATCTCTTTTGGTATGAACATGCATTGAATGATTTAGGTATCTAAATTGGCATCTAGATAACTTGGTAAATCATTCTATGGGATTTAATCACACGCCTTAAATAATTGAGTGGGAGAAGGTGTTTTTGTAACACCTATGGCCTCCAAGGTTAGTTGAGCTTAATTATTTATTGGTAATCCCCCCAAGGGGCTTCCATGAATGGAATTTAGCAATATACTTCCTTACAAGGATAGACTAGATAATGGACTCAAACGAGATCTACTCCCCAAGGAGGGATTTTCGTGAGAGAAAGTTGAGGATTGATATCTTGGTAACACACTCAATGTAATTTTATTGATATCCTCCCAAGAGTTCTTGTCAGTAAAATTGCAAGGCTAAAATTCAAAATGCTGGTTGTTATGTTAACAATTAGGTAGGACCTAATCTAACTAGTAAATGGTGCGAACTCCCAAAGGAGGGGTAACATTTATGGGTGTTGGATCACAGTTGAATTTTTATGATTGAGTTATTTATTTAATTCAAGATAAATATTTAAAGTGCTTTATAATGATTATTTACTTATATATAATTTTGTTTTATTAAGAAATCATGACCCCATCCCTAATGAACATCCTGAAAGATAACACTTTAACTGGAGATAATTATGTCACATGGAAAAGGAAAATTGGGTTGTTGCTGCAAGCTGAAAAACATAAATTTTGTTCTAACTACTCCTAAACCACCTGCTCATACTAATGAATCTAATGTGATGCAATGAGACGAGTATGAGCAGTGGGAGACCTCTAATGAGATGGCCAAATGGCTACAATCTCATACGTGTTGCAATAGCAGCATGAAGGAATGGGGTTTGCTGCTGATATGATGATGTCTTTAGAAAAGATTCATAGGTTGGTAAAGTTGCTACTATTAAGACCCATCAGAAGGTCAAGGAATAATAGAAGAAAAAGCAACTTGGGCTTACCAAGAAAGTAACCAAGATCAAAAGGAAGTGCTTCTTTTGTGGTGAAAAGAGACATTGTAAAAGTAATTTTCCAAAGTCTCAAAATAAGAAGGAACAAGGTAATATGAATTATCTTGAAACATGTTTTTCTAGTAGATTCTACAGATTCTTGGATCATAGACTCAGGAGCCACTAATCATGTTTGTTATTCCTTATGGGGGTTTCAAGAAAGGAGAAGGCCAAATAAGAATGAAATCAATTTGCGCTTGGGCAACGGATCGTTAGTGTCTGCAAGTGCAGTGGGAGATATTAGAGTTTATTTGGATTCTAGAAGGCATTTAGATTTAATAGACGTTTATTATGTACCTCAATTCAAGAGGAATTTAATTTCAGTTTCTTGTTTGAATAAATTTGGATATTCGGTTACTTTTAATAAAGTTTTTATTATTAGTAAGAATGACAAAATTATTTGCCAAGGTACATTGGAAAACGGTCTATACTTTTTGCATAGAAATATCTCTCACTCGTTAGACACAGAAATAACGGAACCTAATCATAAAAGAGTTAAATTATCAAAAGATGAAACCTATCTATGGCATTTACGCCTAGGTCATATTAACCTTAATAGGATTAAAAGATTGGTAAGTGAAGGACCTTTGAGTGACTTAAAGGTTGATGATCTACCAACTTGTGAATCTTGTTTGGAAGGTAAAATGACCAAAAGGACGTTCTCTGCCAAAGGTGCTAGAGCTACTGAATGTTTAGGATTGATACACACTGATGTATGTGGGCCTATAAGTATTCAAGCTAGAGGTGGATATGAGTACTTCATCACTTTCACAGATGATTACTTAAGATTTGGCTATGTGTATCTCATGCGACATAAGTTGGATGCTTTTGACATGTTCAAAGCATTTAAAGCTGAAGTGGAAAATCAGCTTGAGAAACACATAAAAATCTTGAGATCTGATCGTGGTGGAGAATATCTATCTGGTGAGTTTCAGCAATATCTTATTGATAATGGGATAGTTTCTCAGTTTTCTGCACCAGGTACACCTCAACAAAATGGGGTAGCAGAAAGGAGAAATAGAACTCTTTTGGATATGGTTAGGTCTATGTTGAGTTATTCAACACTTCCTATTTCTTTCTGGGGATATGCTTTACAAACTGCAATATACATTCTAAACGATGTACCATCTAAGTCTGTTCCAAAAACACCACATGAGTTGTGGACTGGGCGCAAGCCTAGTTTACAACACTTAAGGATATTTGGTTGTCCTGCGCATGTGTTAAAAGGAAAGACAGAGAAGATGGAGTCCCGTTCAGAAACATGTATATTTGTAGGGTATCCAAAAGAAACTAAAGGATATTATTTTTATAGTCCTTCAGATCTTAAAGTATTTGTTTCGACAAATGCTAAATTTCTGGAAAAGGACTATATGAATGATTTTGTGCCTAGAAGTAGAATTGTCCTGAATGAGATGTCAGGAGATACAATTCCACGAGAGGTTACACAACCCAACCCAATTGTAAGTTCCGATCCAACACAAGGTCAACAACCTACCATTCCTCGTCGTAGTGGGAGGGTTAGAACACAACCCGAAAGATACATCGGTCTAGGAGAATCAGTGGAGAATCTCCCGGACGACGATGATCCCTACACGTACAAGGAAGCTATGGAGGATGTTGATAGTCGCCATTGGCAAAAGGCAATGCAATCTGAGATTGAATCTATGTTCGATAACAAAGTCTGGTCCCTTGTAGACTTGCCTAAAGGGATAAAACCCATTGGGTGCAAGTGGGTATACAAGAGGAAAAGAGGTATGGATGGTAAGGTGGAAACCTTTAAAGCTAGATTGGTAGCTAAAGGGTATACACAGAAAGAAGGTATCGATTATGAGGAAACCTTCTCTCCTGTGGCCCTGCTTAAATCCATTAGAATACTCTTATCCATTGCAGTATCTTTAGATCTAGAGATTTGGCAAATGGACGTCAAGACAGCTTTCCTTAATGGAAGTCTTGACGAGAGCATCTACATGATGCAACTAGAGGGATTCATTGAAAAGGGCCAAATGGAAAAGGTATGCAAGTTGCAGAAATCCATATATGGATTAAAGCAAGCATTCAGATCCTGGAACATAAGGTTCGATCAAGCTGTCAAAGGTTTTGGATTTATTCAGAATCTTGACGAACCTTGTGTATACAAAAGGATTAAGGGCGACAAGTTGGTTTTCCTGATTCTTTATGTTGATGATATACTACTCATCGGAAACGATATAGGTGTATTGACATCAGTAAAAGAATGGTTAGCAAAACAATTTGATATGAAGGACTTAGGAGAAGCAAGTTTTATTCTAGGTATCCAAGTTATAAGGGATAGAAAGAATAGAACGATTGCATTATCCCAAGCTTCATACATAGACAAGATCTTATCTAGGTTTTCCATGCAGGATTCCAAGAAAGGTATGTCACCTTTAAGACATGGAATCAAGCTTTCTAAGGAACAAGTTCCTAAGAATGAGCATGAAGAGCAATTCATGAGTAGAGTTCCATATGCCTCGGCAGTTGGAAGTCTTATGTTTGCAATGCTCTGTACTAGACCAGATATTTGTTTTGCTGTTGGCATAGTTAGCAGGTTTCAATCGAAACCTGGTCCTGATCACTGGACGGCAGTCAAGCATATTTTCAAGTATCTTAAGAGAACGAGAGATAATATGCTTGTATACTCTGGAGGGGATTTAATTCTCGTTGGGTATACAGATTCTGATTTTCAATTAGATTCTGACTCCAGAAAATCCACATCAGGGGCTGTGTTTACTATTGGAGGAGGAGCAGTTATATGGAGGAGCATCAAGCAATCTTGTATTGCTGATTCCACCATGGAAGCTGAGTATGTTGCTGCAAGCGAGGCTGCCAAAGAGGCTGTTTGGCTCCGCTAATTCTTGATTGACTTGGAAGTGGTTCCTAGTGCGAATAAGCAGATCACTATCTACTGTGACAACAGTGGAGCAGTGGCTAATTCGAAAGAACCAAGAAGTCACAAGAGAGGTAAACAAATTGAAAGAAAATATCATCTTTTAAGGGAGATTGTTCAAAGAGGTGACGTGACGATTACCAAAATCGCGTCAGAAGAAAATCTAGCAGATCCCTTCACAAAGGCTCTACCTCAGAAGAGTTTCGATGGGCACCTAGAGAATATGGGCTTGAGAGATATGACACATTTGCTATATCGCAAGTGGGAGATTGTTAGGATTATGCTCAATAGCAAGAGTGTAATATTGTAATTAACAATCTTTTTCATATTAATAAAGTGATTTCTGGTTTAAACAAATCTTATAGCATTTATAGTTTAATAATTGTCAAAGTAAATAATCATAAGGTCTAAAGACTATGAGAAAAGAAGAATTGTTCATACATCTGGATATGTATGTGGTAGACACAATTCTTTAGTTAGTCTTGAATATTGTTCACAACTTAAGTTAAAGGTTGGGCACCTTTATCTTGTTAAAGTTGTAGAATTCTTTTGCTAGCATTTGAGTGGGATCAAATGAGATATGATGAGTCTAAAATCATCGAAGTGTCTTCGAGCAAATGAATCTAGTGCACTGGGTGCATTGAACTGGATCACAATGAAATACTTTATCTATAACCGTCAGTAGATAAAAGTAATTTCATTATCAGGACAATCGGAGAATCTATCTTAATCCTGAGATAAATGATGGACTTATGGTTGCAAGTGATATCATTTGAGTTATCAATGAGTACGATTATATCGCATAGTCTATCCTCGATAATTTGGTGATATTCATTTGTTAATCGATAGAGGACTTCATTTATAGATATGGACATCGTGGCTCCATTTATCAAATGAGAGTATAATATCATCATATGGATGTTTTGAGGTAATTGGATATTAAATCTCAACGTTGAGTTTTCAATAGTGTCTATTGAAAACATGGCTTCTGGACAAGTCAAAATATCCAAGTTCAAAACGTGGTCATATGAGTAAATATGGTAACTTGGAGAGTTATAGGCGGTCTATGAACTCTTGGCGATTACTGATATTAATCACGAGGATACACTATCTCCAATATGATTGTCTAGGGTATGAATGAGGAAACATCTTCCTTTTCTGTCTTTATTTAAGAGTTCAATTTTAGCTCTTTAGTGGAATGTGTTAAAATTAATGGATCGGACCTAAGTGAATCATTTGTTGGTTGTGATTAGCTTATGTCTATTGAAGCTTAAATTTAGATAGCCCGTCAAGATCCCCAATCCACACGGACTTGCATGGATCACTTGATATATTCTACCGGACCAATTTAGGGTCCATCTAGAATTGCATTTAATATATTAAGAATATAATTTGCACATTATTTATGTAATGGGCTGCTCAATTATATTTATATATTAATGGATGACATGTGGGCTTGTTTCTTTTAGTAAGAATGGGTCTAGTTCACATGTGGGCTTTTTATTTAAAGTCCTATGGATTAAATGAAATAAGAAAATAATATTTGGCCCAATATTTTTATATGGGGCGGCAAGGTGATTAATTAAACTTAAATATTATTTTGTTTTCATTGTTTAATTAAATAAGAATTAATTAATTTATTAATTAATTGTTTAATTAAGAAACAAATCTTTTCTGATTAGGAAATATGATTCCTATTGGTATACTATTGGTAGTAGTATACTTAAATTGAAAGAAAAAAAAAATACTTAAATTGAAAGACTTGTTTGACAAGGAAATAAATAAATAATTTTATTTATTTAATCAAATAAGGAGTCTTTTTATTTTAGTCAAATAAAAGATTTATGAGTTTGATTAGGGTTTGGAAGTCTTAAACAAAATAGGAATTAGGGTGCAATACAAACTCCTTTTTGTTTGAGGATTGCGGCAACCCTAACCCCTTTTTGGCTAGAGAATTCGGCCACCCTAGTTAAAAAGAAGAAAGAAATTTTGCCACATATATAAGTGGTCTTATAATTTTCGGCCATTAGGGTTTGTGGTGCAGAATTTTATTTTCTTCTTCTTCTCAACTCATAGATAGAGAGCTTTTATTCTACTAAAACAAAAAGGAGACATAGATTATTCTTTGATGGTATACTATTTGCTTATTCATCAATAGGCTTGTGTATACTACATCGATCAAGGTTCACGCGAGTTTCGATCACAAGATTGAGAACTCAAAAGTGACCGGAATAATCTTAGGTTTCTTTTGATTGTTTTTGTGACTAACGAATAAGAGAAAAGTTTGTTTTATCCAATCACAGACTTGCAATTCAAAGAAAAGGGAGACCACGCTCCTAGGTGATCCACGTTCGTGCTAGGATTGAAGATCTTGCGGATTACCATCGACGTAAGTCAATCGGATCACGCGACAAAAGGTATTCTTCTTTTGTTATATATTATATATCTTTAATTGATTAAAAGGGTTTAAGGTTCATAAAAGGAAAAAATTTTAAAAGCTACTAAACTATTTTTTTTTTAGTCTCGCTTCCGCTGCGTGTACTTTTACGGTATATTTTTCCCTACAGCTAACTAGCTAGTTTAATGTACCAATCTCATTATGTTAACCACTTAGAGGCTTAGATTAGTGGGGTTAATATACCCACCACTAATCTATCCTATCCAATGGGTTCTCAATCACACAAGGAGTGTCAATCCACATATGAATATATAACAAATTACTCCACTCAAGATTGCAATTAACAAGTGATATACATGTCAATTATAATGAATGGAATCTAATTAATTTGAATGAATAGGACACATAAGAGATTCATTACAAGCTAAGCTAAACCCACAACCAATTGATCCTCAAATCTATCCCCTAGATTAGGGGTTTAGTTACACATATTTGCAATAAATGAAAAAAAGTAAATAGTAAGGAAATAATCCTTGGGTCACCAACTTTAAGCTTGATCCTTCTTCTCCTCTATGCTCCTAGCAAGGAATGGAAGTAGAGGATATGTCTTTGAATGTGGGTGTTTTGGTGGAAAATGACTAAGGATTTTGGTGGAGAAATGGTGGGATGAGGAATGATGTAGGGAAGGAATTAAGGCTTTGTGTTGAGGTTTGGATGGATTAGATGAGTTCAAGGAGAGAAATGGAGGAAGATGAATGGTGTGCCATGGATGAAGAGCTAGATCTCAAATATGTGTTCTCTGTTCTTTTTCTCAGAAATCGGATGCCTTTGAAAATGAATGGCTGTTCTATTTATACACACTCTTGGACTTGTACTGATAATTGCTTGATTCGCTGATGTGGCGCCTAGTTCGCAGTTTCGTCGCTATGGCGACCCTAGGTGCGTAAAATGGTTAGATGCTAAGGTCGCTATTAGAACCATCTTTTTCGCCATCTAGCAAGTGGCGACCAAGTGCAATTTGTGTAGAGGTCGCCACTTGCATCTCGAGGTCGCCATGGCGACCATAAGTGGCGATCCTGTAAAGTGTGAAGGGGTCGCCACTTGCAGCATCAAGGTTGCCATGGCGACCATAAGTGGCAACCTTGCCTTGTTTGATAGAGGTTGCCACTTGCAAGGGTGGTCGCCATGGCGACCCCAAGTGGCGACCCACCTGATTCATTTGAAGTCCTTCTGTCGCCATGGCGACCAAGTGGCGCCCAAATGGCGATCTTCTGATCGCTTGGAGAATTCTCTATCGCCATGGTGCCCATGTAGCGACCTCCTCATGTCTAAGTGGCGAAAATGCCCTGTTTCTTCCCATTTGTAAGGCATTTTTCACACAAGTCCTCCACTCCATCTCAATTGCTCTCGAAACCTGATAAAACCTGAAACACTCATTTTAACAACATTAAACACAGGGAAATGCCCGAGAATCAAGCGAAAAGAATCGAAAATGAGGGCCAAAATCATACCAATTTTGGCTTGATCAACTGGATCACAATGAAATACTTTATCTAGAACCATCAATAGATAAAAGTCTTTTTATTATCAGGACAATCGGAGAGTCTATCTTAATCCTGATATAAATGATGGACTTATGGTTACAAGTGTTATCATTTGAGCTATCAATGGGTACGATTATATAGCATAGTCTATCCTCGATAGTTTGGTGGTATTCATTTGCTAATCGATAGAGGACTTCTTTTATAGATATGGACATTATGGCTCCATTTTTTAAATGTGAATAGAATATCGTCATATGGATATTTTAAGGTTTTGGATATTAAATCTTAACGTTGAGTTTTCAGTAGTGACTATTGAAAGATGACTTCTGGACAAGTCATAATATATATCGAAGTTCAAAGTGTGGTCATATGAGTAAATATGGTAACTTGGAGAGCTATAGGCGGTCTATGAGCTCTTGGCGATTACTGATATTCTTCACGAGGATTCACTATCTCCTGTAAGATTGTCTAGGGTATGAAAGAGAATCATTTACTTATTTCATCTTTATTTAAGAGTGCAAATTTAGTTCTTTAGTGGAATGAACTAAAATTAATAGATTGAACTTAAGTGAATCATTTGTTGATTGTGATTGGGTTATGTCTACTGGAGCTTAAATTTAGATAGGTCCGCCAAGATCCCTAATCCACACGAACTTGCATGAATTACTTGATATATTCTACCGGACTAATTATGGATCCATCTAGAATTGTATTTAATGTATTAAGAATATAATTTGCATATTATTTTTTAAAATAAAATTGGACTGATCTAAGGGAAAAAAGCATCACAAGCGATTATATGCTGAAAAACCCCTAGACAGTATCCATATATATAAAAGAACATATTATTTATTTAATGGAATATTTAATTATATTAATATATTAATGAAAGGCATGTGGGCTTGTTTCTTTTAGTAAGAATGGGTTTAGTTCATATGTGGGCTTTTAATTAAAGTCCAAATGGATTTAATAAAATAGAAAAATAATATTAGGGCCATTTATAGGTGTATGGGCGGCAAGGCTATTAACATAGTCTAAAATATTATTTTATTTTATTATTTTATTAAATGGGAATTAATTAATTGATTGATTAATTATTTAATTAAAAAATCAAAATCTTTTTCTGACTATGAAATATGTTTCTTAGTGTTATACTATTGGTAGTAGTATATTAAATATAAAAGACTTTATTTGATGATAGAAATTGATATCAAAGGAGAATAATGAAAGAACCATAGGGAGAAAAAAAGTGAATAGTGGTCGTTGCTACAGTGATTCCGCCGCTGCTACAGTAACTCCGTCGCTGCTACAGTGCCCGCTACAGTTCCGTCAATGCTACAGTGCTGCTACAGTGTCCCGCTACAGTGTTTCTGCTACAGTATTGGCACCGCTACAGTGTTTCCGCTACAGTTTCAGTCACTATTCCAGTCCGCTACAGTGATTCGCTACAGGATTCCGCTACAGTGTTTCGCTACAGTATCCCGCTACAGTGATTTTCTACAGGATACGCTACAGTGATTTTGCTACAGTATTTTCTTCAGTATTTGATGGATCCAATGTGCATGGAGGCCGCTTTGTCTCTTTCATCTCCGGTGGCAGTGTCTTCCACCTCGAATAGTCTGGTTGGTCGGAGTACAGTGAGTGGAGTGAATTCCTCTTATCGGGTTGTTCCTCTTGCATCTGATGGGGTGTGTTCATTGGTTGGAGAGTTGATTCCTTCTCAGCCTGAGGGGGATGTTTCGATGATCGTTTCAGATTCTGTTACAGGTCTCATTCAGAGTCCAGCGCCTATGGTCCAGGGTGGTAAGTCTTTTGCGGGTCTTTTCAAATCTTCTCCTGTTGAGACTTTACCGGTGCCATCAATTCCCTCTAAGAAGGGGGGGTATGTTTCTGTTCGGGTGGATCCGATTGCTTATCAGGCTCGTCTTGAGTTGTGTAAGAATGCTCTTATTGGTCGTGTGGTGCTTTCCAGTGGTGAGCGGCCTTGGAAGCTTGTGGATCTTAAGGTAAGACTTAGCAAGCATTGGATGCTAAACTCCGATTGGCGACTTATCTCTCTAGGGAGAGGATATTATCAGATTCTTTTGAAGTCTCCTGCTGAGAAGACTCATGTTTGGGGGTTAGGTTCAGTTCATCTGAAGCCAGGTATTCTTCGCTTACAGCCTTGGGTCCCGGATTTTAACCCATCGCTACAGAAGTCCACCAATGCTCAGGTTTGGGTTAGGCTCTTTGATTTATCGTGGGAATACTGGCATCCAAAAATTATTTCTGACTTGGCTAGAGGGATTGGGGTGCCATTGCGGTTGGACAAGGCTACTAGTGATGGGGATTTTGGTCATTATGCTAGAGTTCTAGTTGATGTGGATGTGTCATCTGTGCTACCTACTTCAGTGTTGCTAGAGAGGGATGAATTTCATAGTTCTTTTATAGCTATTGAGTATGAGAATCTCCCAGTTTTTTGCTCTACTTGCTCTTCTATAGGTCATTTGCCTAGTTCTTGTCGTTGGAACAAGTCTTCTAAGGTTCCTCTAACTAGTTCTGCAAAATCAACCCAGGATATAGCGGAGGATTCTAGAGTTTTTGGAGCTGATGGTTTTCAGCCTGTTCGGACCCGTTCTTCTAAATCAGTTTATCGCCCTGTTATTGCACCTCAGGAGGAGGTCCCATTATCCAATGTTTTTACAGCTATTCATCAGGATATAGGTGGTCAAGATTCGGTGGTTGTCCATACTTCAGTAGGGTCTAATTTGATTTCAGGATCCATTCCGTCCGCTAGTTTGGTTCTTTCTTCGGATCCATCTTCGTCTACCGTGTCAGCTATTTCTGAAGTGGTTTCGAGTTCAGTTCCTCCAATGATTTCCCAGGCATTGCAGATTTGCAAGGGTTCAGGATTTGATTATGAGGGCACTGATTCAGTTTTGGTTTCTAGTTCTTCGGTTGTTAATCCTTCTATTAGTTCTGTCAGTTCGACTGTAGGGGTAATGCATGATGCTAAGACTGTTGTTCAGGGTTCTTCGTTGGTCAATCAGGTTCGTCCTATGGTCTCTACCATTTTATCCAGGTCATCTTCTCGTCCTGGTCAGACAGCTCGTCGGCAAGTTAGGGTTCATGAGGTTTCAGGCAATCAATCTTCTGAGGAGGCGGTTGTGTCTTCAATTTCGAATGTCAATGTGGATCAGAGTAGTGATGGATCTGGTGTTTCTTGTTCTTCGGTTGTGGTTCCTAGGGGGCTTATTCGGACCTCGGGTCCGTTGTCAGAATCTCAGGCCGAGCTTCACCTCATTGCAAATTCCTCATGGGCTTCCCAAATGGAGGAGGGTGAGTTCGCCGATGATGAGATTGCTCAGAGAGCTTTGAGGGTTGAGCGTAGGCTGGCTTCTTTAAAGTCCGGATATCGGGCTCCTTCGACGGTTTCCGATGATTAATGTTCTCTTTTGGAACTGTCGTGGGATCCGGGGCGAGCCCACGAGGCGGGTACTTAGAGAGTTATGTCGTTTACATAGACCTGCTTTGGTTTGTATTGCAGAGCCTATGGTTGATTTTTCCTCTATCTCTTCAAGTTTCTGGTCTTCTCTCGATCTTCGTCTGGTGGGCATGAATGATGGGGGTGGGTTGATTCCGACTATTTGGGTTTTCGCTTGTGTTTCTTTTCCTGAGGTTCAGATAGTTCATTGTCATGAGCAACATCTTACTGTTTCACTTTCGATCGGTTCTCGGGTGCATTGGTACACTTTTGTTTATGCGAGCACTTCTACAGTGGTTCGTAGGTCTCTTTGGTAGTCTCTTCGTGATATGGTTAGTTTGGTTTCTTCTTCCTGGTTGGTTGTTGGGGATTTTAATGCGGTTCTGGGTGCTCATGAGGCTTTGGGTTCTCGTTCTTCTGCCCGTGGTTCTTGTGAGGATTTCAGGTCGATGATTGAGGATTGTGATTTGGTTGGTATTCGTTCTCAGGGTGCCCGATTCACTTGGGTTAGAGGTCGCAGTAACCGCACTAGAGTTGAGAGACGATTAGATAGAGTTTTGGTTTCTGATGGTTGCATTTCCTGTTGGCGGGAAATTTCGTGTGTGGCTCTTCCCCGTATCTGTTCAGATCACTGCCCGTTGTTGGTTCGGTTGTCAGATTTTGAGGTCTCTAGTCATAGACCGTTTCGGTTTCAGAGCATGTGGTTAGAGCATCCTGATTTTATTGCTATTGTTCGTAGGATTTGGAGCTCTCATGTTGTGGGTAGGCCTCCTCAGGTTGTTATCTATAAGCTGAGAAGCTTGAAGAAGGCTCTCAAGTCTTGGAATTGGGAGGTTTTTGGTGATCTTAACTCTACCATTGCTGGGAAGTGTGCGGAGCTTCATTCTATTCAGCTAGATTTGTCTAACCGGGGTTTTTCAGATGATCTTTTTATGGCCGAGGCGAGTGTTCATTCTGAGCTTGATGTGTTGTTACAGAGACAGGAGTGTTTTTTTCGGGATCGGTCTAGAGTTAGGTGGCTTCGTGATGGGGATCGGAACACATCATTCTTTCATGCCTCTATCAAACGTAGGCAGTATCGTAATGTTATATCAGCCCTTTCGATTAATGGGGTTATCTCGGAGGATCGGCCTACCATCAGGGATCATATCATTAGTTATTATTCTGACCTTTTTTCCTCGGATGTTTCTCAAGTTGGAAGAGATTTATCTATTGTAGATGATGTGATTCCTTCCTTGGTAACTGCCGTAGAGAACGTTTTCTTGACTAGCGTTCCATCTGCAGATGAAATTCACGATGCAGTCTTTGCTATGGATGCTGCTTCTGCCCCTGGGCCAGATGGGTTTTCTGGTAGATTTTATCAAAGATGTTGGGATGTTGTTGGTAGTGACGTGGTCCTTGCTGTTCAGGATTTTTTCATCACCGGAGTTATTTTCCCGGGTCTTAATTCCAGTTTCATTATTCTTCTTCCGAAGCTGAGGGAATCTATTTCGGTTGATCAGTTTCGTCCGATTGTTCTTAGCAACTTTCTATTTAAAATTTCTTCGAAGATTTTGGCTGATCGTTTAGCTCTTGTTGCCTCCAGGATTATTTCTCCTCAGCAGTTCGGTTTCATTCGAGACCGGCATATCGAGGATTGTATTGCTTTGGCTTCTGACTGTGTGAATGTGTTGCATAAGAAGTGCTATGGGGGTAACTTGGCCATGAAGATTGATATTCGTAAGGCTTTTGACACCCTGGATTGGTATTTCCTTTGCAGAGTGCTTCAGGCTTTTGGGTTCTCTTCTATTTTTGTGGATTGGATGAACAGTATTCTTCGTTCGTCTAGGCTTTCAGTTCTTTTGAATGGGGTCCCAGAGGGATATTTCGGTTGCTCTAGAGGGGTTCGTCAGGGAGATCCGCTCTCTCCGCTTTTGTTTGGTATTGCAGAGGACTTCCTTAGTAGATTATTAACGAGGTTGGTGGGTTCTTCTCAGATTCTGCCGATTTCCTCCCCAAGGGGTTTTTTGGCTCCAACTCATTTGCTCTATGCAGATGATGTTTTGATCTTTTGCAGAGGCACTCAAAAGAATCTAAAGCATATCATGGGTGCTTTTGGCAATTATGGTGATATTTCAGGCCAGTTGGTTAACTGGGGTAAGTCTTCGATTTATTTCGGATCTTCTATCTCCCCCTCTAGGATTGGTAGTTTGCAGTCTCTGGTTGGTATGCAGATTGGGCATCTTCCGTTTTCTTATTTGGGAGTCCCTTTATTTCGAGGTAAGCCTCGAAAAGCAGTGCTACGCCCTATTGCGGATAAGATCTTGTCTAAATTCGCTAAATGGAAGGGCAAGTCTCTCTCTCTGGCCGGTCGTGCTACTCTGATCAGGTCAGTCATCACTGGTTCATTTGTGCACTCCTTCATGATTTACAAGTGGCCTTCTTCTCTTCTGTCACTAATTAACCGCAAGTTGAGAAACTTTTTGTGGACCGGTTCCTGTGAGGAGACTAAGTTGGTTCGGGTTGCATGGGATCGTTGTTGTAGGCCTTACTCACAAGGTGGTCTTGGTCTGAAAGATATTGGGTTGCTGAATGACTCACTATTGCGGAAATTCACCTGGAAGTTTATGACCTCTGATGGTTTTGCTTTCTCTTTTCTTCGGGAGAGGTATCTCAGGCATTTACAGAAGCCTCATGGAGGGTATGTCACCTCCTCGATTTGGTCTTCTCTTCGGTCTAATTATAGTTCCCTTCTTAAGGAAGGTATCTGGCTAATTGGCGAGAACTCTCAGAGGGACTTTTGGCGGGATAATTGGTTGGGGGTTCCCATTTTGGACCTTTTAGGGATTCCTGATTATTTAGCTAATCCGCTCCGGGCGAGGGTTTCGGATTTTATTCATCAGGGTAGATGGGTGCTAGCCGATTGTTTTCGAGCGCGTTTCCCGGATCTGTGTTTTCGGATTGATCGTATTGCAATTTCTCCTGTTGTGGATTCTCTGGTTTGGGCTAATTCTCGGGATGGTCGTGTTTCTTGCAAGGCTGCTTATTCCCAGTTTTTCCGTGATATTCCTCAGGTTGTTTGGTGGAGAGATGTTTGGTCCCGTTTTATTCCCCCCTCTCGCTCTGCTTTGACTTGGCGTTTGATGTTGAACAGGCTTCCTACTGAGGATCGCCTTTGCAGGTCTGGGTTCCAGTTGGCTTCTCGTTGCAGTATTTGTGGGGTTAGTAGTGAATCTGCAGATCATCTTTTTCTTCATTGTCCCCTGGCGGTTGCTCTTTGGGAGGCGGTTTTCTCGACTTTCCAGCGACGTGTCTCTACCGACACTTGGCAATCTTTCTTCTTGCAAGCCATGTCAGTTTTCTTTAGTGAGCAGGTCAGGATTTTGTGGAAAGCGGCTATCCATGCAGTGGTATGGGGGGTGTGGACTGCTCGTAATCAGTGGATCTTTGAAGGGAAGTCGGTGGACTTTAGATCCGTCCTTTCTTTGGTCTGGTGTGCGGTTTCAGAGGCTAATCGCCTAGGGATTGGTTGTATGCATAACTGTATGGATGACCTTTTGATTCTTCGTCGATTTGGTCTTCAGGGTCGCCCTTCTAAAGCCCCAGTTATCAAGAGTGTGGTTTGGTCGCCTCCGGCCCCCGGCTGGATCAAAGTGAATACTGATGGCGCTGCTATGGGCTCTCCGGGGGTTGGTGGTTGTGGTGGTATCTTTCGGAACTGTAGAGCATTTGTGAAGGGTTGCTTTGCTATTCCTCTTGGTCAGGTTTTCGCTTTTGAGGCTGAGCTTCTGGCGGCCTCATTGGCCATTAATTTTGCTTGGAAGTATGGGTGGCATCGAATCTGGCTTGAGAACGATTCTTCTTATGTGGTTCAGCTTCTCTCTTCTCGTTCTGAGTTGGTTCCTTGGAGGGTTCGTCAGGCGTGGCAGCGCTACATTTTCCAAATCTCACATATGGATTTTCAGGTTTCACATATTTTTAAGGAGGGTAATCAAGTTGCAGATACGCTTTCTAAGCATGCTTTGGAGCTTCAGACAGATTCTTGGTGGTTCTCTGCCCCGTCATTCTGTTCTTCTTTAGTTGGCAATGACTGCATGGGCCGCGAGTCTTTTCGTTTTTCTTGATGTTTTCTTTTTCTTTTTGGTGTGGCCTACGTGCCTCTTTTTGTTTGGGGTTGTTTTCCCTGGCTCTTTGTGCTTTGTTGCTTTTTGTCTCTTTTTACTTTCTTTTATCTCTTTTATATACGGATACTGTCTATGGGTTTTTCAGCATATGATCGCTTGTGATGCTTTTTCCCCTTAGATCAGTCCAATTTTATTAAAAAAAAATAAAATAAAAGACTTTATTTGATAAGTAGATAAACAAGGGATTTATTTATCTAGTCAAATTAGGAAGTCTTTTATATAATCAAAAATACACTAAAGGGTTGGATTAGGGTTTAGATATTATATATATGGTAAGTTGAATTTGGATTGCAATACATATATATAATATATTGAGCAAAGAATGCGGGATATATATTTAATATGGCAATATAATATATTGAGCAAAGAATGCGGGATATATATTTAATATGGCAAGAAGAAGAATTCAAATAGAATATATAATTTGTATATACGCATGAAGCCATGCAGACTATATACATAATTAATATAGGCATGTAAGTATGCGGAATATATATATTTGGTATATAGACATATATATAGATATATATATATAAATTGGCAAGTGATTGTGGCACCTATATATATGTATTCTTTGTATCTTTCGGAACTGTAGAGCATTTGTAAAGGGTTGCTTTGCTATTCCTCTTGGTCAGGTTTTCGCTTTTGAGGCTGAGCTTCTGGCGGCCTCATTGGCCATTAATTTTGCTTGGAAGCATGGGTGGCATCGAATCTGGCTTGAGAGCGATTCTTCTTATGTGGTTCAGCTTCTCTCTTCTCGTTCTGAGTTGGTTCCTTGGAGGGTTCGTCAGGCGTGGTAGCGCTGCATCTTCCAAATCTCACATATGGATTTTCAGGTTTCACATATTTTTAGGGAGGGTAATCAAGTTGCAGATACGCTTTCTAAGCATGCTTTGGAGTTTCAGACAGATTTTTGGTGGTTCTCTGCCCCGCCATTCTGTTCTTCTTTAGTTGGCAATGACTGCTGATGACTCGCTTTTTGTGTCGTTACCAAATTGCGAATTACCAAAAGAATGTTATAAAATGAATCTTTACACAATATATTTTAAGATTTGAAAATGAGTATTGTGGTAAGCTTAGAATTCATTCCACAGGGAATTAGAGTGATTAGTTGAACAAATTAACCAATCTATATGCGATAAAATAAATCATAAAAATATGGATGAGTGAATGGGTTGTCAAGCCATCAAACATACATGAAAAATAAACCTAATAAACTAATAAAAGAATACTTAACAAATCTAGATAAGATAATGGAATAAACAATTAAGAGAATAGCTAGGGAATTAATGGGATCACAAATGAATTACGGGAAATGCTTATCAAGCTACTTTAGTGAACGGATCTCATAAATGTTAACCAATTGATTTCTAAAATGTGTTTAGGCCATTATTATGAACCTTAAACAACTTCCCACCGCAATGCCTAACAGATTAAGGAGAGGGGGTCACGATGGGATCGATTTGTTACAATTAATGGCTTAGATTATCGTGGTTGATATACCCTCCGACAATCTATCCTACTCACTATGTTCTCAATCCATCAAGGTTGTCAATCCAATCAAGATTATATAACAAATTATCCTAAGCAAGATTATAATCAACTAGTGGGTATACATGTCAATTACATAATGCAAAGAATCTAATTATAAAATGAATAGAACACAAATAGAGATTAAAATATATTAAAGCTCAAGCAAATCCCAATCCAAATATTCTCACATCAAAACCCTAGAAAGGGGATTTAATTACACATATTACAATCAAAGGGAAGGCAAGTAAAAGATTAGGAAATCACCCATGGGTCTCCTTTTGTAAGCTTGATCCTTTCCTTGCCTTTGATGCTCCTTGTGTAAAGAGTGGATGATGAGGATGTGTCTAGATAGGTGGAGTCTAATGGGAAGTGACTAAGGAGATTTGTGGAGAAGATGGGAAGAAAAGGAATGATTAGGGGAAGTAATCTAGATGTTAAGTTTAGGTAGGAGAGAAAATGGAGAGAAAAGGAATGGTGGAGAAAGGAGGTTTCTTGGTGGTCAAGAGTTGTCCAAAAGAGGAAAAATGTGATGAATTTATAGGATTTTCAAAATAGGTCACGAATGGCTAATTACCAAAACACCCCTCTATTTGTCAAATTGCCATTTTGGCCCCTCTAGGGGGCCTTTCTGTAATTTTCCCTCAAAAATTCACCAATCAGAGAAGCACAGCAACGTGGTCGCTGTTTGCTTCAAATGGCGACCATGGGGCGACTAAGTGGCGACACAATCAGGTGTGGGATTTCATCCCCTGTCGCCATGGCGACCTCGAACGACAAATGGCGACCAAATGGGTGACGTGGACGTGACAAGAGGGGCAAAACGGGGAGTTTTAGGCGTGAATTTGGTGATCGGAAACCGGCCATTTTGGGGGGCCAACAATGGACCGACCGGAAAGCCGGTCGGTTGGCCGTTAATTTCGGCCGGAAACCGGCCACCGGTAGGTCGGTTTGGGACCAATTCCGGCCGGCTAGGGTTTGGGCAATAAATGCCATGGCAGCAGCTCGTGACTTGGAGAAGAAGATGAATAGGAATGGGGGGCATTTAGCAAGGAATAGGGGTGTATTGGGTTGCTGTCTTTTATGCCTAAAAGGGGTGCACTTAGAGGTAAAATGGGGTGCAATATGGGCCTTGTATTTGGGTCAGGTTTGGTCATGAATTGGGCCACCTTGGCCTGCTCACTCATTTAAGGGAGTGGGCTGCTGAGCCTGTTGGGGCGTATTGAGGAAGCTTCTGGGGTGCAAACAGGTGCTGCTATTCTGATATTTGGGCCGCGTGTCTTGGGCCAAGCCAAGCCCACCTTCTATTTTAGCAAAACGCACCGTTTTGTTGTTTGGTGTGGGCTGCTTCTTTTGGGCTGCATTAAGAGGTAGGCAGGGGCTCACTCAGAGGCCCACGCCCATCATCAACGCGCCCCGTTTTGGACTGCCACGTGGCACTGTTTTACTGATTCGCTTGGCAAATTACGGATAGCTCCCTGAACTCCTCTTTATTTATGATAACTCCAAAACTTCCTCCAATAATTACTCTTTTGCCCCTATTTCACCAAAATTACTTCAATGCCCCTGAACTTTATAAATACCTGAAATCACTTAATTTTCACAATTAAATCACGGGATAATGCTCACGAATCAAGCAAAAGGAGAAGGAAATGAGGGCCAAAATCATACCAATTTTGGTTCGATCAAATACCCCCAAACCTATCTTTTGCTCGTCCTCGAGCAAAACAAACATAAGCACACATTGGACATGCATCTAAAAATCAAATAATCACAATAAAGCACCAACTCTTTGCAAAAGACTCAAAAGCCAATATTTCGACTTGCAAAACCAAAAGTGAAAAGATTAAACCAACGTTGTGCTCATTAGGAAATAATGCATGTAAGATATGCTAAATAAAGATTAAAGACATGCCACTCTAAGTACACATTGCACGCAACGCGATTCCACATTCAAGATGCTTATGCTTCAAAACTAAAGTGCCATTAGGAAAAGAATGTAATTCGCCTCGACATCTAATCCTCACCGGATTCTCTCATTTTCTCACAGAATCCTAGGCTTCACTCACAATCCATATGCAATATGAGTTTATGCTCAAAATATCAAAGATAATTGCACATGATCATTTAAAAACACAATTTCTAAGAATTTGTCTCATGAATGGAATTGAAAACCATGAACGGAAAGAACATGCATCAACCTAAATTTCCAATGTGGACATCCCTAAAGATCAAATAGGTCTTTTCATTTGGTTGTAATGGGGCCAAAGGTGAATGGTGAGACAATAAATGGGAAAAATGGATTGCAAACACCCAAAGGTCACACTAAGGCATACATTCTAATTAAGCACAACATACTCATTACAACTTGCATATTCCACACTTAGGCGTCTAGGCTTACAATTTACTTTGTGCATTTTCTACTCTTAATTTTCATTGAGTAGCTCATTTAATTCCACAAAATTGATCTAGGCACTTAGTGCCTCATTCATTTTCTTTTTCCTTTTCTTTTCTTTCTTTTGCTATGCTTTTCTTTTCTTTTCTTTGCTTGTCTTTTCTTTTTCTTTTCAAGCATTGCATTTCATCTTTTTCATGTGTTTGCACATACATATTTGCCTAAGTACACGCCTTACATTTTAATACACCTCAAAGCTTACATTCAACCCCTAAGCCTTAGCAAACCATTTGGTAAAAGGTAAGTCTAGTGTTTAGGCTATATGGTTTATGTTGATGTGGTTCATGAATGAAAAGCTTAATTGTGTTTGGCTTCAAATGGGCTATGGAGCACACACATAGAGGGATAGGAAGTATTTAGGCCAATTTGGTGGTTTTTCACATGCATTGCCTAAAATCATTTCTAAAGGATTGTCCACAAAGTCAATCAAGGCATCCACAAGCAGTCCATATGTTCTATGGCAAACAACATTTAAGTGTGAATGAGACATTTTAAATATGCATAACATGTGTGTTTGAATGAGTGTTTAAAGAGTGAAAACTTTCCCTCAAATACGCTTTTTAAGGCCGTGTTTGTGAACCTCACGGGAAGTCTCCACTATTAATTCCTAACCTTCAAGCACAATTGAATATCCACTCTAACATCAAGAGAAAAGAACTAGCGCGCTTTGAGCAATACAACCCTAAATGGCATGAAGTTAATCTAAACTAAGCAAGGCAAAGATACACAATTCCTCACTTGCACACACAATGGCACAATCTCAACAAGCAAAGTATGCTCAAGCATGGCATTTTCACAAGATTTTCGAAAATTTTGAAAATTTTAGGCTCAAAATGTTTTTGCACACAATGTTTTTGCACACAATTGCAAACAAGAGACGATGTTGCGCACACACCCCCAAACCTAAATTAGACATTGTCCTCAATGTCTTTGGGGCATATACCGGTAAGTTCGGCGCAACACATCCTCAATCAAAGAGTTTAAAACACATTTCAATGTCCATTTAAAAATTATCCCAAAGATTTAAATCAAGTGGCTCAAGAATATCTTATATGCTCCTAATCCACTCAAGAGATATATCAATGCAAATTCATCAAGAGTTATCATCACAATCCATGTGGATAAAATATGATCATCAAAGCCTAGATCCACTATCACAAACAACTCACAACCTTATTCTAAGCAAAAATAAAATAAAGACAAAAACAAAATTTAAACTAGAAAAGAAATGTACCTAAGTGGGTTGCCTCCCACCAAGCGTACGATTTAACGTCTAGGCAAGACGTGGCATGGTACTCCCACACATCGAACTCTCACAATGTTGCTTCCTTAGGATAAAGTCCTCGCCCTTTTTATGAGCACTCTTGGCTTGCTTGTCCCTCCAAGACTTGCAAGTTGTCTTTGTTTCTTCCCAAGAGATAAAGAACCTTGCCTTGCCGCACAAGCAACACACATTTGCTTCCTTAAGAAGCAATAGAAAATCTACACAAACACTAAACACATTAGAAAGTTCCGGCAAAATATAATCAATACATGTAATTGCCAACAAGAGTTTGGAACACCATTTATTGAAAAGAAATAACTAAACAAATAAAGCATAAAAAATAAAATGCACAAAAAGAATTTTCAAAATTATGTACATGTGCTAGGGGTGTCATCAACTAAAGGAGGTTTTACCAAGTTTGGAAATTGGTTCTTTTTCACAACCTAAACAAGTTGAGTTGATTTCCCCTTTTCTTTTCCTTTGGGTCTAACTTGATCAACCAAGTCTTTTCTTACCCAAATTTGCTTGACTCTAGGTGGACTCTTCCTATTCCTAGATTTTCTCAATTTTTCATGCTTATGGAATTTAAAACAATTAGCTTTGAAGTGCCCTTTTTGAAAACAAAAATAGCAAGTAGGAGGATGGTTAAGAAAACTCCCTCTTGGTTGGTGACTATGTGGCCTTTGGTGTTGCTTCATTTGTAGCGCCTTGACCTCTTTTTCCACCTTGTCTACATAGACAATGTAGTCACACTCCTTTACTTTTGCTATCTCGAGGGCTTCATCCTTCCTACCAAGTGTCTCCTTCATTTCTTCCAAAGCTTTTGCCTTCCGCTCCGCTTCCATAAGCAATTTCCTTGTCTTCCTTGCACACTCTTCTTCGAATTCTTCAAACAATCTTGCAAGGTCTTCGAATTCCTTTAATGTTGAATTCCTCTCAACTCCAAGTCTCCCAACTTGTATTTCCAACTCCTTGTTCTTGTTGGAGACTTCTCCTACCTTCCTCCATAAGGTAGCGGCGCCATTTTGATGACTCGCTTTTTGTGTCGTTACCAAATTGCGAATTACCAAAAGAATGTTATAAAATGAATCTTTACGCAATATATTTTAAGATTTGAAAATGAGTAATGTGGTAAGCTTAGAATTCGTTCCACAGGGAATTAGAGTGATTAGTTGAATAAATTAACTAATCTATATGCAATAAAATAAATCATAAAAATATGGATGAGTGAATGGGTTGTCAAGCCATCAAACATACATGAAAAATAAACCTAATAAACTAATAAAAGAATACTTAACAAATCTAGATAAGATAATGGAATAAACAATTAAGAGAATAGCTAGGGAATTAATGAGATCACAAATGAATTACGGGAAATGCTTATCAAGCTACTTTAGTGAACAAATCTCACAAATGTTAACCAATTGATTTCTAAAATGTGTTTGGGCCATTATTATGAACCCTAAACAACTTCCTACCGCAATGCCTAACCGATTAAGGAAAGGGGGTCACGGCGGGATCGATTTGTTACAATTAACGGTTTAGATTATCGTGGTTGATATACCCTCCGACAATCTATCCTATTCACTAAGTTCTCAATCCATCAAGGTTGTCAATCCAATCAAGATTATATAACAAATTATCCTAAGCAAGATTATAATCAACTAGTGGGTATACATGTCAATTACATAATGCAAAGAATCTAATTATAAAATGAATAGAACACAAATAGAAATTAAAAATATATTAAAGCTTAAGCAAATCCCAATCCAAATGTTCTCACATCAAAACCCTAGAAAGGGGATTTAATTACACATATTACAATCAAAGGGAAGGCAAGTAAAAGATTAGGAAATCACCCATGGGCCTCCTTTTGTAAGCTTGATCCTTTCCTTGCCTTTGATGCTCCTTGTGTAAAGAGTGGATGATGAGGATGTGTCTAGATAGGTGGAGTCTAATGGGAAGTGACTAAGGAGATTTGTGGAGAAGATGGGAAGAAAAGGAATGATTAGGGAAGGTAATCTAGATGTTAAGTTTAGGTAGGAGAGAAAATGGAGAGAAAAGGAATGGTGGAGAAAGGAGGTTTCTTGGTGGTCAAGAGATGTTTAAAAGAGGAAAAATGTGATAAATTTATAGGATTTTCAAATTAGGTCACGGGTGGCAAATTACCAAAACACCCCCTGACCATGGCAAATTACCATTTAGTCCAACAGAGGGGATCATTGTGTAATTTGCCCCACCAATCAGAATTGCACAGCAAAGAGGTCGCTTGATGTTCAAATGGCGACCCTTAAAGCGACCCAAATAGCGACAAATCTGGAGCCAAAATGACTCCCTGTCGCCATGGCGACCTCGAATGACAAATGGCGACCCAATTGATGACGTGGCAAGACAAAGGGGCAAAATGGGAAAGAGAGGGACAGCCGGATTCCGACCGATTGGAGGATCGGATTTGGACCGACCGGCCAGCCGGTCGGTTGGCCGTAATTTTAGGCCAAAAACCGGCCGGAGATAGGTCGTTTTGGGTGGTTTTCCGGTCGGTGAGGGTTTAGGGTGAAGATGGCCATGGCTGCTGCACGTTTGGAGAAGAAGATGAATAGTTTTGGGGGGTATTTAGCAGGTAGGTGGGGTGTAAATAGGGCTGCAGCAGATTAGGATTAAAGGGGGTGTAATCAGCTAATGGACTGGTGCGTTTAGAGGCCCACACCCTCTAAACGCACCGTTTAACTTAAAGGGGTGGGCTGAACAAGTTGGGTGATGATTTGGGCTCAGGCCCACACTTAAAGCTTTTAATCAAAACGGCACCGTTTAACTTTGGGCTTCTAATTTGGGTGCGCAAGGCAATTGATGTGGGTGCGCTTAGAAGCCCAATAATCACCCATACACCAAAACGCACCGTGTCATCGTGCTGACGTGGCGTTGCATGCTGATTGGCCTGGCGAATTACTGACAGCCCCCTGATCTCTTCCAATATCACAATAACTTCAATTCTTCCACCAATAATTACTCTTTTGCCCTTATTTCACCAAAATTACTCCAATGCCCCTGAACTCTATAAATTTCTGAAAACACTTAATTTACACCATTAAATCACGGGATAATGCCCGAGAATTAAGCAAAAGGGGAAGGAAATAGGGGCCAAAATCATACCAATTTTGGTTCGATCAAATACCCCCAAACCTATCTTTTGCTCGTCCTCGAGCAAAACAAACATAAGCACACAATGGACATGCATCTAAAAATCAAATAATCACATTAAAGCACCAACTCTTTGCAAAAGACTCAAAAGCCAATATTTCGACTTGCAAAACCAAAAGTGAAGAGATTAAACCAACGTTGTGCTCATTAGGAAATAATGCATGTAAGATATGCTAAATAAAGATTAAAGACATGCCACTCTAAGTACACATTGCACGCAACGCGATTCCACATTCAAGATGCTTAAGCTTCAAAACTAAAATGCCTTTAGGACAAGAATATAATTTGCCTCAACATCTAATCCTCACCGGATTCTCTCATTTTCACACGGAATCCTAGGCTTCACTCACAATCCATATGCAATATGAGTTTATGCTCAAAATATCAAATATAATTGCACATGATCATTTAAAAACACAATTTCTAAGAATTTGTCTCATGAATGGAATTGAAAACCATGAACGGAAAGAACATGCATCAACCCAAATTTCCAATGTGGACATCCCTAAAGATCAAAAAGGTCTTTTCATTTGGTTGTAATGGGGCCAAAGGTGAATGGTGATTCAATAAATAGGAAAAATGGATTGCAAACACCCAAAGGTCACACTAAGGCATACATTCTAATTAAGCACAACATACTCATTACAACTTGCATATTCCACACTTAGGCGTCTAGGCTTACAATTTGCTTTGTGCATTTTTCTACTCTTAATTTTCATTGAGTAGCTCATTTAATTCCACAAAATTGATCTAGGCATTTTGTGCCTCATTCATCATTTTTTTCTTTTTCTTTTTCTTTTCTTTTGCATGCTTTTCTTTTCTTTTCTTTGCTTGTCTTTTCTTTTTCTTTTCAAGCATTGCATTTCATCTTTTTTCATGTGTTCGCACATACATATTTGCCTAAGTACACGCCTTACATTTTGATACTCCTCAAAGCTTACATTCAACCCCTAAGCCTTAGCAAACCATTTGGTACAAGGTAAGTCTAGTGTTTAGGCTTTATGGTTTCATGTTGATGTGGTTCATGAATGAAAAGCTTAATTGTGTTTGGCTTCAAATGGGATATGGAGCACACACATTAGAGGGATAGGAAGTATTTAGGCCAATTTGGTGGTTTTTCACATGCATTGCCTAAAATCATTTCTAAAGACTTGTCCACAAAGTAAATCAAGGCATCCACAAGCAGTCCATATGTTCTATGGCAAACAACATTTAAGTGCGAATGAGACATTTTAAAATATGCATAACAAGTGTTTGAATGAGTGTTTAAAGAGTAAAAACTTTCCCTCAAAATACGCTTTTTAGGCCGTGTTTGTGAACCTCACGGGAAGTCTCCACTATTAATTCCTAACCTTCAAGCACAATTGAATATCCACTCTAACATCAAGAGAAAAGAACTAGCGCGCTTTGAGCAATACAACCCTAAATGGCATGAAGTTAATCTAAACTAAGCAAGGCAAATATACACAATTCCTCACTTGCACACACAACGGCACAATCTCAACAAGCAAAGTATGCTCAAGCATGGCATTTTCACAAGATTTTCGAAAATTTTGAAAATTTTAGGCTCAAAGGCTCAAAATGTTTTTGCACATAATTTTCTCTCCTACCTAAACTTAACATCTAGATTACCTCCCCTAATCATTCCTTTTCTTCCCATCTTCTCCACAAATCTCCTTAGTCACTTCCCATTTGACTCCACCTATCTAGACATATCCTCATCATCCACTCTTCACACAAGGAGCAATCAAAGGCAAGGAAATGATCAAGCTTACAAAAGGTGGCCCATGGGTGATTTCCTAATCTTTTACTTGCCTTCCCTTTGATTGTAATATGTGTAATTAAATCCCCTTTCTAGGGTTTTGATGTGAGAACATTTGGATTGGGATTTGCCATTTTGATGACTCGCTTTTTGTGTCGTTACCAAATTGCGAATTACCAAAAGAATGTTATAAAATGAATCTTTACGCAATATATTTTAAGATTTGAAAATGAGTATTGTGGTAAGCTTAGAATTCATTCCACAGGGAATTAGAGTGATTAGTTGAACAAATTAACTAATCTATATGCGATAAAATAAATCATAAAAATATGGATGAGTGAATGGGTTGTCAAGCCATCAAACATACATGAAAAATAAACCTAATAAACTAATAAAAGAATACTTAACAAATCTAGATAAGATAATGGAATAAACAATTAAGAGAATAGCTAGGGAATTAATGGGATCACAAATGAATTACGGGAAATGCTTATCAAGCTACTTTAGTGAACGGATCTCATAAATGTTAACCAATTGATTTCTAAAATGTGTTTAGGCCATTATTATGAACCTTAAACAACTTCCCACCGCAATGCCTAACCGATTAAGGAGAGGGGGTCACGATGGGATCGATTTGTTACAATTAATGGCTTAGATTATCGTGGTTGATATACCCTCCGACAATCTATCCTACTCACTATGTTCTCAATCCATCAAGGTTGTCAATCCAATCAAGATTATATAACAAATTATCCTAAGCAAGATTATAATCAACTAGTGGGTATACATGTCAATTACATAATGCAAAGAATCTAATTATAAAATGAATAGAACACAAATAGAGATTAAAATATATTAAAGCTCAAGCAAATCCCAATCCAAATATTCTCACATCAAAACCCTAGAAAGGGGATTTAATTACACATATTACAATCAAAGGGAAGGCAAGTAAAAGATTAGGAAATCACCCATGGGTCTCCTTTTGTAAGCTTGATCCTTTCCTTGCCTTTGATGCTCCTTGTGTAAAGAGTGGATGATGAGGATGTGTCTAGATAGGTGGAGTCTAATGGGAAGTGACTAAGGAGATTTGTGGAGAAGATGGGAAGAAAAGGAATGATTAGGGGAAGTAATCTAGATGTTAAGTTTAGGTAGGAGAGAAAATGGAGAGAAAAGGAATGGTGGAGAAAGGAGGTTTCTTGGTGGTCAAGAGTTGTCCAAAAGAGGAAAAATGTGATGAATTTATAGGATTTTCAAAATAGGTCACGAATGGCTAATTACCAAAACACCCCTCTATTTGTCAAATTGCCATTTTGGCCCCTCTAGGGGGCCTTTCTGTAATTTTCCCTCAAAAATTCACCAATCAGAGAAGCACAGCAACGTGGTCGCTGTTTGCTTCAAATGGCGACCATGGGGCGACTAAGTGGCGACACAATCAGGTGTGGGATTTCATCCCCTGTCGCCATGGCGTCCTCGAACGACAAATGGCGACCAAATGGGTGACGTGGACGTGACAAGAGGGGCAAAACGGGGAGTTTTAGGCGTGAATTTGGTGATCGGAAACCGGCCATTTATGGGGGCCAACAATGGACCGACCGGAAAGCCGGTCGGTTGGCCGTTAATTTCGGCTGGAAACCGGCCACCGGTAGGTCGGTTTGGGACCAATTCCAGCCGGCTAGGGTTTGGGCAATAAATGCCATGGCAGCAGCTCGTGACTTGGAGAAGAAGATGAATAGGAATGGGGGGCATTTAGCAAGGAATAGGGGTGTATTGGGTTGCTGTCTTTTATGCCTAAAAGGGGTGCACTTAGAGGTAAAATGGGGTGCAATATGGGCCTTGTATTTGGGTCAGGTTTGGTCATGAATTGGGCCACCTTGGCCTGCTCACTCATTTAAGGGAGTGGGCTGCTGAGCCTGTTGGGGCGTATTGAGGAAGCTTCTGGGGTGCAAACAGGTGCTGCTATTCTGATATTTGGGCCGCGTGTCTTGGGCCAAGCCAAGCCCACCTTCTATTTTAGCAAAACGCACCGTTTTGTTGTTTGGTGTGGGCTGCTTCTTTTGGGCTGCATTAAGAGGTAGGCAGGGGCTCACTCAGAGGCCCACGCCCATCATCAACGCGCCCCGTTTTGGACTGCCACGTGGCACTGTTTTACTGATTCGCTTGGCAAATTACGGATAGCTCCCTGAACTCCTCTTTATTTATGATAACTCCAAAACTTCCTCCAATAATTACTCTTTTGCCCCTATTTCACCAAAATTACTCCAATGCCCCTGAACTTTATAAATACCTGAAATCACTTAATTTTCACAATTAAATCACGGGATAATGCTCACGAATCAAGCAAAAGGAGAAGGAAATGAGGGCCAAAATCATACCAATTTTGGTTCGATCAACTGCATGGGCCGCGAGTCTTTTCGTTTTTCTTGATGTTTTCTTTTTCTTTTTGGTGTGGCTACGTGCCTCTTTTTGTTTGGGGTTGTTTTCCCTGGCTCTTTGTGCTTTGTTGCTTTTTGTCACTTTTTACTTTCTTTTATCTCTTTTATATACGGATACTGTCTAGGGGTTTTTCAGCTTATGATAGCTTGTGATGCTTTTTCCCCTTAGATCAGTCCAATTTTATTAAAAATATATATATATATATATATATGTATTCTTTGTATATTTTCGGAAACCCTAAGGTCTTGCAATTGAGAGTTATTTTCTTTTGCTAGAGAAAAATAAAAATCCATCTCTTAGACTAGTGTGATTTTCGGCCAAGAGAAATTGAGAGAAGAGATTGTTCTTATTTCGATAGTGCACTAGTAACTTTTACATCAAAAGGTTTTGTGCACAATTTCGAATAAGGTTCATACGAGTTTCAATCTAACGATTGCGAATTATAAAGTGACCGGGACATTCTTTGTAATCTCTTGGAATTTATTGTGACTAACAAAGAACAGAAAAGTTTTTGTTATCCATTCTCAGGTACACAATTCAAAGAGAAGGGAGACCACGCTCCTAGGTGATTCACGTTCGTGATTGGATTGGAAGATCTTGCGGATTACCATCGATGCAACGTCAATCGGATCACGCTACAAAGGTATGATATCTTTAGTATTACATGTTAATTAATTAGAGGGTTAAGGTTCAAATATGGAAAAATTTTAAACTATACTAAACTTCTTTTTAGTCTCGCTTCCGCCGCGTTCAAACGTTTTTCCCTACAATTGGTATCAGAGCCTTAGTTGTACCCTTTGATTAATTAACATATATATATATATGAATCTATTTCTTTTTATTATGATTATGCATGTTTAGAAAGAGATGGCACTCTACCTATTCTCATATTTAATTATATTGGAATGTATGGATTTATATATGTTATATGTTGTTATAAAGTGAATTATTATTGCTCGATTTTGATCCTAGAATTTCAATGTATTTTTGTTTCGGAATTGTATCAGGAAGGGTGGCCTATTATTGTCTCAATTTCCTTCATGGTAGTTGCTAAGTTTTTTTTTTTAAAATTTTTTTAATGTATTAAAATACTGCAGTGATTAAAAAAAAAAAAAAAAAAACTGCAGTATTTTATTGTTTAAATAAAGTTGTATATCGAAGATTCGAAGACTTGAAGAATTGGAAGCAACTGGAACAAGTTTGGGACATTGCACACCATAACGACATGCATGTGCGCAAGATAGCTCGCAGCTATGCATGTTGGGCTGTGGGCTACGCTTGGCAGCCCCATTCAGCTTCCTCCTCCTCCATATTTATGACATGGTCTTTGGAGGGTGCTACTGAAGGAGGAGAAGTAGGAGAAATCTTCGCAGTAGGAGGAGTAGTATCACAGTCCTTCTTCTGTGCTTGCTTTCCAGAACCCCAGGCTTTAGCTGCCTGAGCCAGCATCGCCTTGATCTTCGAGCGCGATGGAGGAGAAGTGGGAAGACGAGCAAGAGTCTTGGCGCCAGACCCCACTGGAGTAAAAGAAGGTGTGGTAACACTAGCAGATGTCTTAGAGGGAGTCGGAGGAGAAATGGGGTCAGTTCTAATTTGTGTGGACCCCAGTGCAACTCTGATGGTATTGGAAGGTGAAGGAACAGGAGAAGTAGAAGCCGATAGAATTAAATCCCCCGTTCCAGAGGAAGATGGAGACCCCGCTGCCATCGGGGCAATAGATACTACAAAGAAAAAGAAAAAACATAGTAAGAAACAAAGGAGGAGGAAGACATACACATAAAAACAGGAGAGATAGATGCAATTACTTACCAGGAAGGGCGAGGGAAATCCTCAGGTACCGCTTTAGTTGGTCTCCCTCAAAGGGGTCTAGAGTGGGATACTTCATGTTTGTGTACCCTCCTCTTTATAATCCTCGAAAGGATGTCCCGAGATTCAGGGGAAAGCACCCCCTTCGCCCATTTGTCCCTCGTTGTGAACTGGGTGGGGATGGGGTATTCATACCCCCCGATGAAGGCCGTACGCCCCCATTCACCTTCAACCACGAACCACTCCTCCTTTCAGGGAGCGGCGTACTTCATATTCGCCCCCGAAACAGTAAACTTCATATCATTTGATGCCCTCAAGTAGAATTGACCCTGGGACACCATGTTTGTAATGTTGAAGAGGAAGCGAAGCTCGTCCAACCCCGGCTCCCTGTCTATGTTATCTTTTTCACACTGCTCCCTCCAGAGCACCGAGAACCCCGTCAAATGCTTCTAGAAACCCTGTGAGATCTGGAGGGGGGCTAATTCCAGTGCTATAAGAGCCCGACGAAGAGTGGGATGCAGTGGCAGCCGGACTCCGCATTCAAAGGCCGCCTTGTGAATCAGTAGGCGATCCTGAGGCGAGGTGTACACGTTGTAACCCCGATGAAGGAGGGAGAGAGTGACGTAGTCCGGAATCTTGTATTCCTCTATTAGCTTAGCCAGTGTGTCCAAGGTACACATGGAATCGGGGACTATCCTCTCGTCATGGAAGGAAGCGAAGGAGTTGGATTGGACCCCGACTAAAGAGACGCCTCCATCGTCGCCTTCATCACCACCACCAACCCTTGCCGCATCCACCCTGTCATTGATAATAACAGGGTACTCTGGTTGATATTGGAAACCTAACCCGATTCACGGGTTTCATGTAGAATGACGGCGTTGAGTTTGTGAGGTGTCATTAGAGGCGCCGTCTCCGCCTCGACTCCGTTTCTTCCCCATTAATGTTGGAGAAGCCTCCCCCGAATCAACCTTCTCCATACTGAATAATGCGTCGAGGCTGTTAGTGGAGCGTGGAGAAGCGGGCTCAAGGTGTGTGGAGGCCGCCATTGGGAGAGTCAGGCCGGTGTTTTTCTCTTGTGAAGTGGTGGGGAGTTTTGAAGGAGATGCCATTAGAGAGAAGAAGACAGAAGAAGCTTGGAAGATTACTGGTAGGAAAGAAAGAATTTAAGAAAGTTAGGGTTATCTCTCTGCTATAATTTCAAAAGTTTGAAAGTGGTAGAGAAGACACCAGCAAAGCCGGTCTATTTATAGAAGAGGGCTGGCAGTTGCATACCAGGAAACCGAGATCGGTGATCGGTAGAGTGGGTTAGAGGTATTTTCCGCATTAATGGTGCCAAAACGGCTCTTTTTGAAAGCGAAAAAACCAATCATTGATTGACACACAGACTGTGCAATTAGTACTAATGTATCCAGGAAAAATTTTCTCTTCCACAATGGAGAACTAGTCAGACAAGGAAATACATAAACAAAGAGGGCAGAAAAAACCTTCAAACATAATCAAGATCCTGACTCCGACTCCAACCCCGATAAGGTATCAGTGTCCAAGTCAAGGGGGACTTCTGTTAACCACCAAAATTGGCGGAGGACCAAAGAAGAATTTTCCACCTTGATACAAAGAAGACATACAGATAGCATCCAGCTACCACGTAAGAGGCGGTGTCCCAACTAATCCAAAAGAAGGAGGATCCCGACTGATCAGAGTACATACCCTCCCCAACGGGATCAAGCCCAGCCGCTCCTGATCGAACCAAAATTGGTATGATTTTGACCCTCATTTCCGTCTCTTTATGCTTGATTCTCGGGCATTTTCCCCGTGTTTTAATGTTGTTTATTAAGTATTTTTAGGTATTTAAAATTTGAAGGGCATTGTAGTAATTTGGAGAAATTGGGGGCAAAAGCGTAAAATAAAAGGAGAAGTTTGACGTTTTCGTGATTCTAGAAGAATACAGGGGGCCTGTCTGTAAATTGCCAAACAAGTCAGGCAAGTGCGCCACGTAGGATACTTGAAACGGTGTGTTTTAGTGGGTCATTAGGCCTTTGAACGCACCCCTGCCCATTTTTGAGCACCCCCCATCAGCCCACAACACTAAATGAAACGGTGCATTTCATGTCAACAAGCATATCAGGTTTAGGCTCAATTAGGCCCAAATGCAAGACCACCACCACCACCACATGTGGCCCAAACACCAGATTAGTCACGCCTAAATGCACCAAAGGCTTGTTCTAAATGCCCCCCATATATGACATAACAAGGCTGTCTGCATGCACCCCAAGTTACTGCTAAGTGTCCCCCATCTTCTTCAAGCTCACTCTTCTTCCCGACGTGTGCAGTCCTCTATTGAAGCCCCTCCAAACCCTCACCAATGTCGCCGAAAATCCCACTTCCCGTCACCGTCGCCGGCCAAAAACCGGTCCAAATCAACGGCAACCTCAACGACAGCTCCTCATCTCCTTTTGATCATCGTGAAGCTCAACCAAAGCCCAAGATGGTCGCGGTTTGTCCATTAGTGTCGCCATGGTGACAGGAGATGATTTTCCACACCTGATGAGGTCGCCATATTGTCACTCCAAGGTCACCATTGCAGCAAACCGCGACAACCTCTGTGTTCATCTCTGATTGGTTAAATTTGGTAGGCAAATTATGGAATGTACCCCTTGAGGGGCCAAAATGGCAATTTGACAAGTATAGGGGGTGTTTTAATTTTACCATTCGTGACCTAATTCAAAAATAGTATAAATTCATCCCTCTTTTCAATTTGAAGCCCCAATCCTATTCTCTTCTACCTATCTCCTTTCCAACCCAGGATCACCATTAATCATCCCCCAAACTCCTCAATTTCTATACTTGAACTAATCTTTTCCATCCAAAAACTCACACCAAATCTTGATTACTTCCCCAGATCATTCCTCCCTTACCATTCTCTACATCACAAAACCTTTGTCACTCACCATTAGCCATCCAACTATCTAGACACATCCTCTTCTTCCATTCTTTGCACTAGGAGTATCTAAGGAGAGCAAGGATCAAGCAATAAAGAAGGAGGCCAAGGGTGATTTCCTTATCATTTACTCGTTTTCTATTTTATTGCCACTATGTGTAATTAAACCCCTAGTCTAGGGGATTGATTTAATAAGCATTTGGTTGTGGGTATTTGCTTAAGCTTTGTAATGAATCTCTATATGTGTTCTATTTATTAATTCATTATGTGATTGACTTGTATATCCACTTGTTAATTACAATCTTGTTTAGAATAACATGTTATGCAATCATTCTTGGATTGACACCTAAGAACCATTAAGAACCCAATAAATAAGATAGATTAGTGGAGGGTATATCAACCACACTAATCTAAACCTAAATCGGTTAACATGTAGAGATTGGTCCATTAAAGTGGCTTGAAAAGCACTACCCATACCCACTTGCTAATCAATCAATTCCCTAGCATCTAAATTAATTGTTTACATCCATTTTTCTTATCAAGATTGTGAGTCTTCTATTTTTCATATCATCATATTTTTAGTTAGGTTTATTTTGTATGTATGTTTGATGGTTTGACAAACCATACACTCATTCATTCATTTATGATTTATTTTATTGCATATAGATTAGTTAATTAATTCAATATATTACTCTAATTCCATGTGGAACGAATCTTAAGCTTACCGTTTTACTAGTTTCAAAACTTAAAGTATATTGCATAAGAATTCATTTATAAACATTATTTTGATAATTCGCAATTTGGTAACGACACAAAAAGTGAGTCATTAATTCCCTAACTTCTCAAGGACCCCGCCAGTATCTTGATTCACAAGCATTGCCCTGAGCCGAGCTACTTGCAAATGTTAGGATTATGCTCAATAGCAAGAGTGTAATATTGTAATTAACAATCTTTTTCATATTAATAAAGTGATTTCTGGTTTAAACAAATCTTATAGCATTTATAGTTTAATAATTGTCAAAGTAAATAATCATAAGGTCTAAAGACTATGAGAAAATAAGAATTGTTCGTACATCTGGATATGTATGTGGTAGACACAATTCTTTAGTTAGTCTTGAATATTGTTCACAACTTAAGTTAAAGGTTGGGCACCTTTATCTTGTTAAAGTTGTAGAATTCTTTTGCTAGCATTTGAGTGGGATCAAATGAGATATGATGAGTCTAAAATCATCAGAGTGTCTTCGAGCAAAAGAATCTAGTGCACTGGGTGCATTGAACTGGATCACAATGAAATACTTTATCTATAACCGTCAGTAGATAAAAGTAATTTCATTATCAGGACAATCGGAGAGTCTATCTTAATCCTGAGATAAATGATGGACTTATGGTTGCAAGTGATATCATTTGAGTTATCAATGAGTACGATTATATCGCATAGTCTATCCTCGATAATTTGGTGATATTCCTTTGTTAATCGATAGAGGACTTCATTTATAGATATGGACATCGTGGCTCCATTTATCAAATGAGAGTATAATATCATCATATGGATGTTTTGAGATAATTGGATATTAAATCTCAACGTTGAGTTTTCAATAGTGTCTATTGAAAACATGGCTTCTGGACAAGTCAAAATATCCAAGTTTAAAACGTGGTCATATGAGTAAATATGGTAACTTGGAGAGTTATAAGCGGTCTATGAACTCTTGGCGATTACTAATATTAATCATGAGGATACACTATCTCCAATATGATTGTCTAGGGTATGAATAAGGAAACATCTTCCTTTTCTGTCTTTATTTAAGAGTTCAATTTTAGCTCTTTAGTGGAATGAATTAAAATTAATGGATCGGACCTAAGTGAATCATTTGTTGGTTGTGATTAGGTTATGTCTATTGAAGCTTAAATTTAGATAGCCCGCCAAGATCCCCAATCCACACGGACTTGCATGGATCACTTGATATATTCTACCGGACCAATTTAGGGTCCATCTAGAATTGCATTTAATATATTAAGAATATAATTTGCACATTATTTATGTAATGGGCTGCTCAATTATATTTATATATTAATGGATGTGTGGGCTTGTTTCTTTTAGTAAGAATGGGTCTAGTTCACATGTGGGCTTTTTATTTAAAGTCCTATGGATTAAATGAAATAAGAAAATAATATTTGGCCCAATATTTTTATATGGGGTGGCAAGGTGATTAATTAACCTTAAATATTATTTTGTTTTCATTGTTTAATTAAATAAGAATTAATTAATTTATTAATTAATTGTTTAATTAAGAAACAAATCTTTTCTGATTAGGAAATATGATTCCTATTGGTATACTATTGGTAGTAGTATACTTAAATTGAAAGACTTGTTTGACAAGGAAATAAATAATTAATTTTATTTATTTAATCAAATAAGAAGTCTTTTTATTTTAGTCAAATAAGGAATAAAAGATTTATGAGTTGGATTAGGGTTTGAACTCTTAAAACTAGAAGTGAATTAGGGTGCAACTAAAACTCCTATATTTTTGGAGTGAAAATTGCGGCAACCCTAGTCTTTTGGTAGAGAGAATTCGGCCACCTTTAAAAGAAAGAGAGAGAGAATTCGGCCAACTAAGGTTTTTGTGGTGCAGAATTTTATTTTTCTTCTTCTTCTCAACTCATAGAAAGAGAGCTTTTATTCTACTAAAACAAAAAGAAACATAGATTATTCTTTGATGGTATTCTATTTGCTGATTCATCAATAAGCTTGTGAATACTACATCGATCAAGGTTCACGCGAGTTTCGATCATAAGATTGAGAACTCAAAAGTGACCGGAATAATCTTAGGTTTCTTTTGATTGTTTTTGTGACTAACGAATAAAAGAAAAGTTTGTTTTATCCAATCACAGGCTTGCAATTCAAAGAAAAGGGAGACCACGCTCCTAGGTGATCCACGTTCGTGCTAGGATTGAAGATCTTGCGGATTACCATCGACGTAAGTCAATCGGATCATGCGACAAAAAGGTATTCTTCTTTTGTTATATGTTATATATCTTTAATTGATTAAAAGGGTTCAAGGTTCATAAAAGGAAAAATTTTTAAAAGCTACTAAACTATTTTTTTTAGTCTCGCTTCCACTGCATGTACTTTTACGGTATATTTTTCCCTACAGCAAATTCCTCCAGCGGGGTCCAACCCAGTCACTCCCTAGCTTCCTATGGACCCTACAGCACCCCGACACGAAGTTCCACCAAGCAATCCAATACAGTACCATCTAGACACCCCTATACTTCAGTAGCAAGAAATCCCGCTACTGACCCGGTTCGTGTCCCGATCTTCAAGTAGCAATAGGATACTTAGTGGTCCACGCCTCCTGGTAAAACCAGCCAGCTAAGTAAGAAAATACCAAATAGCAGGACTCTCAAGCCAGAGTTAAAAGCTCCATGAAGATTTATTGAAATGCCACCGTCCAGACAAAACAGAGGAGATGTACTCCTTCCCGCCAACTAAGAGTTCTATTTTAAGCAGATCAACTCAATTAGAATCCTCCTAGGAAGATTTGCTTACGAGATTGACTCTTCATAGGAAGGAAAGACTAGATTCTGCACGTAAAAGCTCCTAGATTATCTCCTAAAAGGAAGGAGGTCCTACAATTGTCATACCCTAGACTGAAACTATAGGAACGCATGGCAAGTAACGGGACCTATGTATATTGTTGGGGTTTTTGCCTTAAAGCTTGTAATTTGTAAATGTGAATTGAACATAAATAAAAGAAATAGTCTATTCATTCAAATTATCTCATACATTTATAATGACATGTGTACTTAACATCCAAGATTGCCGGATGTAATTTCAAACTATGTCTATGAATGTCATATACAGATGGATTCAATTTGAAACGAGCAATCTAAAGAGTCCGTAAATAGCAAATAAAGCTGGGTACTTTATTTGTGGTCAATCTACAGCTGCAGTCCATTCCGTAATATACGATGATCTTATCCTAGATCATTCATATGGAGATATGAGAATGGAGGCACCTTATATGATTTGATCATATATAACTGGGCCATGATCTATATGAATCTCTCACCAAGATCCTTTAAAAGATGAGATTCATATATATCAACAAATGATGGCTATATATGGGTGATCTTAATCCTGAGTGTCTTAACGACTCCTTCAGGTTAGATCGTGGTTTTTGATATACCATGGGTGAGATCGGAGTTGCATTCCCGGTCAATAACTTCGTATGTTGGAATTGCGGTTTGGCTTGTGGCTGGGAAGGTCTGCACACAATAGTGGAATCCACTCCTTCTTGTGAGAAGTAGATAGTAGTTCCCTTAAGGGTTGATTCGGGGCTTGAACAATATGAGCGCTCTCCTAATTCCGTAAGGAATGTAGGATTTATTGTTCATTAGAGAATCAATGGTACTTAATGGAAAGATATAATTAGAGGGGTATAACGGACATTATGACCCAGCTCTAATTATGAACTACATGTGGAGGATTATATCATATGTAATAGCTATATCGATGGACACCAAGAATTATTGGTTTGTGTAAAAACGTCTACAGATGAGAGAGTGCAACTTCGGGTTTTTAGTGGAATAACACCGAAGTTAATAATCATGAAATATTAATTAAAGAATTTAATTATTTATTTCTAAGGATTATTGGAGCTCAAAATACTGTGGGTCCATTAGGTCCCCTTGTTAGCCAGATTGATTTAGGTAACAAGGGTCACGGTTAATTAATTGGATTGTCCAATTAATTGTGTTACAAAAGTGACACGTGTCTATTCAGGAATTAATTAAATAATGTGATTATTCAATTAATGAATATTAATGATTATGTTAATTAAATAATTAGATTATTTAATTGAGTAATTAATCATTAGATGAAGGGTGTTGATTGATATTTAATTTTGAATGAAGAAAAAATAATTTGATTATTTTATTTTTCATTTAATTCCGTAACAACACATCTAGCTCAGAATGAACACTCGCCTCGGCCATAAAAAGATCATCTGAAAAACCCCGGTTAGACAAATCTAGCTGAATAGAATGAAGCTCCACACAATTCCCAGCAATGGTAGAGTTAAGATCACCAAAAACCTCCCAATTCCAAGACTTGAGAGCCTTCTTCAAGCTTCTCAGCTTATAGATAACAACCTGAAGAGGCCTACCCATAACATGAGATCTCCAAATCCTACGAACAATAGCTATAAAATCAGGATGCTCTAACCACATGCTCTGAAACTGAAACGGTCTATGACTAGAAACCTCAAAATCTGACAACCGAACCAACAACGGGCAGTGATCTGAACAGATATGGGGAAGAGCCACACATGAAATTTGCCGCCAACAGGAAATGCAACCATCAGAAACCAAAACTCTATCTAATCATCTCTCAACTCTAGTGCGGTTACTGCGACCTCTAACCCAAGTGAATCGGGCACCCTGAGAACGAATACCAACCAAATCACAATCCTCAATCATCGACCTGAAATCCTCACAAGAACCACGGGCAGGAGAACGAGAACCCAAAGCCTCATGAGCACCCAGAACCGCATTAAAATCCCCAACAACCAACCAGGAAGAAGAAACCAAACTAACCATATCACGAAGAGACTGCCAAAGAGACCTACGAACCACTGTAGAAGTGCTTGCATAAACAAAAGTGTACCACAGTTTCATTATTCTTCTTCCGAAGCTGAGGGAATCCATTTCGGTTGATCAGTTTCGTCCGATTGTTCTTAGCAACTTTCTATTTAAAATTTCTTCGAAGATTTTGGCTGATCGTTTAGCTCGTGTTGCCTCCAGGATTATTTCTCCTCAGCAGTTCGGTTTCATTCGAGACCGGCATATCGAGGATTGTATTGCTTTGGCTTCTGACTGTGTGAATGTGTTGCAAAAGAAGTGCTATGGGGGTAACTTGGCCATGAAGATTGATATTCGGAAGGCTTTTGACACCCTGGATTGGTCTTTCCTTTGCAGAGTGCTTCAGGCTTTTGGGTTCTCTTTTGTTTTTGTGGATTAGATGGACAGTATTCTTCGTTCGTCTAGGGTTTCAGTTCTTTTGAATGCGGTCCCAGAGGGATATTTCGGCTGCTCTAGAGGGGTTCGTCAGGGAGATCCGCTCTCTCTGCTTTTGTTTGGTATTGCAGAGGACTTCCTTAGTAGATTATTAACGAGGTTGGTGGGTTCTTCTCAGATTCTGCCGATTTCTTCCCCAAGGGGTTTTTTTGGCTCTAACTCATTTGCTCTATGCAGATGATGTTTTGATCTTTTGCAGAGGCACTCAAAAGAATCTAAAGCATATCATGGGTGCTTTTGGCAATTATGGTGATATTTCAGGCCAATTGGTTAACTGGGGTAAGTCTTCGATTTATTTCGGATCTTCTATCTCCCCCTCTCGGATTGGT
The DNA here is from genome assembly GCA_954870605.1 of Acer campestre. NCBI lineage: Eukaryota > Viridiplantae > Streptophyta > Magnoliopsida > Sapindales > Sapindaceae > Acer > Acer campestre. The sequence continues at coordinate 31,229,565 of OX940799.1, forward strand.
AGTTTGCAGTCTCTAGTTGGTATGCAGATTGGGCATCTTCCATTTTCTTATTTGGGAGTCCCTTTATTTCGGGGTAAGCCTCGAAAAGCAGTGCTACGCCCTATTGCGGATAAGATCTTGTTTAAATTCGCTAAATGGAAGGGCAAGTCTCTCTCTCTGGCCGGTCGTGCTACTCTGATCAGGTCAGTCATCACTGGTTCATTTGTGCACTCTTTCATGATTTACAAGTGGCCTTCTTCTTTACTGTCACTTATTAACCGCAAGTTGAGAAACTTTTTGTGGACCGGTTCCTGTGAGGAGACTAAGTTGGTTCGGGTTGCATGGGATCGTTGTTGTAGGCCTTACTCACAGGGTGGTTTTGGTCTGAAAGATATTGGGTTGCTGAATGACTCACTGTTGCGGAAATTCACCTGGAAGTTTATGACCTCTGATGGTTTTGCTTTCTCTTTTCTTCGGGAGAGGTATCTCAGGCATTTGCAGAAGCCTCATGGAGGGTATGTCACCTCCTCGATTTGGTCTTCTCTTTGGTCTAATTATAGTTCCCTTCTTAAGGAAGGTATCTGGCTGATTGGCGAGAACTCTCTGAGGGACTTTTGACGGGATAATTGGTTGGGGGTTCCCGTTGTGGACCTTTTAGGGATTCCTGATTATTTAGCTAATCCGCTCCGGGCGAGGGTTTCGGATTTTATTCATTAGGGTAGATGGGTGCTAGACGATTGTTTCCGAGCTCGCTTCCCGGATCTGTGTTTTCGGATTGATCGTATTGCAATTTCTCCTGTTGTGGATTCTCTGGTTTGGGCTAATTCTCAGGATGGTCGTGTTTCTTGCAAGGCTGCTTATTCCCAGTTTTTCTGTGATATTCCTCAGGTTGTTTGGTGGAGAGATGTTTGGTCCCGTTTTATTCCCCCCTCTCGCTCTGTTTTGACTTGGCGTTTGATGTTGAGCAGGCTTCCTACTGAGGATCGCCTTTGCAGGTCTGGGTTCCAGTTGGCTTCTCGTTGCAGTATTTGTGGGGTTAGTAGTGAATCTGCAAATCATCTTTTTCTTCATTGTCCCCTGGCGGTTGCTCTTTGGGAGGCGGTTTTCTCGACTTTCCAGCGATGTATCTCTACCGAAACTTGGCAATCCTTCTTATTGCAGGCCATGTCGGTTTCCTTTAGTGAGCAGGTCAGGATTTTGTGGAAAGTGGCTATCCATGCAGTGATATGGGGGGTGTGGACTGCTCGTAATCAGTGTATCTTTGAAGGGAAGTCGGTGGACTTTAGATCCGTCCTTTCTTTGGTCTGGTGTGCGGTTTCAAAGGCTAATCGCCTAGAGATTGGTTGTATACGTAACTATATGGATGACCTTTTGATTCTTCGTCGATTTGGTCTTCAGGGTCGCCCTTCTAAAGCCCCAATAATCAAGAGTGTGGTTTGGTTGCCTCCGGCCCCCGGCTGGATCAAAGTGAATACTGATGGCGCTGCTTTGGGCTCTCTGGGGGTTGGTGGTTGTGGTGGTATCTTTCGGAACTGTAGAGCTTTTGTGAAGGGTTGCTTTGCTATTTCTCTTGGTCAGGTTTTCGCTTTTGAGGCTGAGCTTCTGGCAGCCTCATTGGCTATTAATTTTTCTTGGAAGTATGGGTGGCATCGTATCTGGCTTGAGAGCGATTCTTCTTATGTGGTTCAGCTTCTTTCTTCTCGTTCTGAGTTGGTTCCTTGGAGGGTTCGTCAAGCATGGCAGCGCTGCATCTTCCAAATCTCACATATGGATTTTCAGGTTTCACATATTTTTAGGGAGGGTAATCAAGTTGCAGATACGCTTTCTAAGCATGCTTTGGAGCTTCAGACAGATTCTTGGTGGTTCTCTGCCCCGCCATTCTATTCTTCATTAGTTGGCAATGACTGCATGGGCCGCGAGTCTTTTCGTTTTTCTTGATGTTTTCTTTTTCTTTTTGGTGTGGCCTACGTGCCTCTTTTTGTTTGGGGTTGTTTTCCCTGGCTCTTTGTGCTTTGTTGCTTTTTGTCACTTTTTACTTTCTTTTATCTCTTTTATATACGGATACTGTCTAGGGGTTTTTCAGCATATGATCGTTTGTGATGTTTTTTCCCCTTAGATCAGTCCAATTTTATTAAAAAAATATATATATATTTAAATTTGAATTTAAAAGAGTTTTGAATTCAAATTAAATCAAATTAATTAATTAATATCTTTAAAAGATATTCGATATCTTAAAAGATTTTATTAGTTTAAGTTTAAAAATTATATATATATATATAATATATGTTATTTTGAATAAAAAAAGACAATTTTGTATCTGATACAAAAGAACAAAGCAAAAAGAAAAGAGAGGAATAGGGTGCGGCAAACAAGAAAAAAAAGAAGGGGTTTAATATTTTTTTTAGGCTTGCTGCATTCTATACACAAAAGCAAAAGAGTTGTTTTGTGTATCTCTACTACCTCCATTCAAGTTCCTGAGTACCGTGACGCGCCCACACGCCATTGCCAGTTCCGAGAGATAGCGAGGAAGATCAAGTGGTTCAAATCAGGAGCAGAACGAATTAAAGTGAAGGAGCCTCCTACGTAGGTATGAAATCGTTTCACCTTCTTTAATTGTTTTCGATTATTACTGTACAAATAGGTTTAGTTTATGATTGCATTAAAATTTAAAAAAAACCCTTCCGCTGCGCAATCTGTAAACCTAAGTACCTACATATATAACAAGTTTTTACACCAAAAAGGATGGGGAATCATAACTAGAAACCCTACACTCAGTTCTACTTATCAACACGTACGAGTGCACCATCACCACCATCTCCATTACTCCCATACTTTACTGTTCAAAAAAAAAAAAAAACATAGTTCATGTATTTGTAATGCAAAGTGATGATCAATAAAAAGCTTATTCTTGTTTATTTTCTTGTGTTCCAAATTGTATGTGCATTGTTGAGGACATAGTCAGTATCGAACTACTTGATACCCCTCCGACCGGGGTCAATCTTGATCTTGGTCCCCTTAAAGTCGTTATTTAGAATTGCACCCCAATGACGATTTTTCGGTAACAATCTTAAAATCCAAAGTCTCTCTTTCTTTATTTGTAGAACAAGACTACTATCATACGGGTGTCTCACCCAGAAAAATCAAATAGGGTGCAAAGTCGATCATGTCCTTTTTTGCATATAAAGTTGGATATAGTTGCTCTTTAAAATTTGAAATGCTTAATCTCTATATCCTTGCTTTTTTTCCATGACAAAGGGTGAAATTGGTTTGAATTCCTTTACGAAACCTTTGTTGTTTGCTTTGCCAAATACCATTGCTTTTGATCTTGAATGCAACATGTCTTGCATGCATAGCATCCTTGTCGCACATTTTTTCTTCAAATAAAACTCCTTGAATCTCTCTTACTTAATTGAGTTGCATAAAATTGCTTATATAATTTTGCATATGTGGTTATGCTACAAACTTTCCTTTCTAATGCTTACCTATTAGGGGAGACTCCCTTTGCCTATCTCATGACAAAAAGGGGGAATAAGGTTGGGGGAGTATTTGGGTGTATTTTTTTTTTTTGGCATTGCATTCAGGGGTGAGAGAGAGAGAGAGAGAGAGAGAGTACCTCTAGTAACCCATGTTAGGAGTTGATGCATTTAGGGGGAGTTGCATTACATTGCATGATTACATTTTCTTTATTGTATTTTTTTTGGCAATTGCATTTTCTCTTGTTACAAGCACCTCTCACACACTTGCTCTTGAAAGGTATCTTTCTTGGTGATTGTGTGTAGGTTGGTTTTTTCTACAAGCCTTGGATTGACTTGAAGATGCTCAAGACTTAGTATAGGGCTTTATTTGTAATGTAGAAAATTTCTATTGACCAACATTTTTTTTGTTTTTGTAAGGATGCTATGTGAGTGTTGATTTTGTCACGAAATAGCCAAAGGGGGAGATTGTAAGTGCCTCACGTTTTGATTGGCTTATTTCGTCGATAAAATCACAATGGGTTTCAATCTTGTAAGGGTAGCTTAGAATTGAAGAAATTCTACTCAAATGCTTAAAGACCTCATTGTGGACATCAAGAGCTTCAAGGAAGGTAGCTACTTGATCTTGACTCTCAATTTGAAGAGATTTCGTTGCACACACACACACATCTCATGATCTTACATGTCCTATATACCATGTTGTGTGGTTCTTGTCGTTGCATATTCTCTTTTCATGCATGATCACTCTATCATATTCTATTTGATCTTTACCATGGGTTTTGGCCTTGAAATTTGCATGAAGTCTTTTCTAGAGGTTAATTTTTACCTTTGACCACTCTCAGGACCGTTGTGATTTTCTTCACAGCGCTAGGATAGCGGTTCGCAGATAGAGCCAACCGCTCCCAGAACCGTTCCCGAACCGCTGTCATTTTTCGATAGCGGTTGTCTTGGCAGAGCAAACAGTGGCTTTCACAGCGGTACGCCCAGCAGTCGAGTGCGACATTTCATTTCCAAGAGCCAAAACGGCGCCACTTTGTTTGGATCTCATATATATATATATATGTCTTGATAGCCTTTGGACGTTTAAGTGAGCAAAAATTACATCTTTTTGAGTCATTAACTGTCTTCAAAGCAAAGGTATCAAGACTTTATTTTTATTACTCAAAACACAAACACCCATCATACTTTCATGTTGCACTCATCATCTAGCATGTTCTAGTTTGATTTTTATAGGGTGTTCATATTTTCTCATATGACTTGTAGTTAGAACATCACAAGCATCATTTCACATGTTCTTTCTCTACAAAATAGCTCGTTTATTACTTGACTAGTTTCAATATAGCATTTATTGTGTTTTGTGAGTTGTTTGTGATAGCTATTGCCTATAGGGTTTGTTTTTCTCATATAGCTACGTTGTATGAATGCCATATAGCCACATGATATCTAGGAATGTCTTTAACATGTTCATCTATGCCTAGATAAGCTTAAATGTCTAACCTTGCATTTTAGCATCTTGAATATTGCGCATATTAACCTTAGGTTGTGTTTATCTCTTCTCTTTCAGAGACAAGTCTTGTATTTTCCTTTTGGTAGTTTGCTAGCAATGAACTAGATTCACTTTTGAAGGCTTGTAGGTTGTAGTGGTTGATTAGTAATCGTGTAAGGTTTGACGTGGTCAATCTAGGTTGTAATTGCCATTAAAATTAGTGGATTGAGGTTCTAGTGTGGCGCACAAAACAGCCTGTGGTTTTTCCCCGTGTGGGTTTCCACATAAAAATCTCATGTTATTTACTTTCCGCATCTTTACACTTGATTTTAGTTTTTGACTAGTTGGGGTTATTTTTGTAATCTTGATAAATCTTGAAAATTGGTAAAAAGGGATTAAAATCTATTCACCCCCCCTTCTAGATTATATTAGGACTCGTAATATATATTTTCAGAAGCTATTAAAAGGATTTATGGAAGCCAATCAAGATAGGTTCTCGAAGCTAGAGAATTCGATAAATAGACTTAAAGGGCATATAGGAAGGATTGCGGACAAGGTGTTCAGTAGAGAAACGATAGGCTCAAGTGACTCACTCAACCTTGGTAATGCTAGAGCTGTCTTAAGAAGTGGTAGAATAGTTAACAATGGGAGAAATGAGGGAATCACTGACGGGAGCAACAACTCACCTATGGAAGGAAATTATGAAGAAAATGGATTGCTGATAAGGGAGACCACCAAAAGAGAAAAAATTCAAATTCTGGATGAGATAGAAACACCTATGGCAAATCCTTGTAACAAAAAACTTCCTAGCCCCAACTTTCCCAAGGTACCATATCCGAGGAGGTTGAGAATGTTAGGATTATACTCAATAGCAAGAGTATAATATTGTATTTGACAATCTTATCATATTAATAAAGTGATTTCTGTTTTAACAAAATCTTATAACATTTATAATTATAATTGTCAAAGTAAATAATCATAAGGTCAAAAGACTATAAGAAAAGAAGAATTGTTCATACATTTGGATATGAATGAGGTAGACACAATTCTTTAGTTAGTCTTGAATAACGTTCACAACTTAAGTTAAAGGTTGGGCACCTTTATCTTGTTAAAATTGTAGAGTTCTTTTGCTAGCATTTGAATGGGATCAAATGTGTTATAATAAGTATAAAATCATCGAAGGGTCTTTGAGTAAAAGAATCTAGTGCACTGAGTGCATTGAACTGGATCACAATGAAATACTTTATCTAGAACCGTCAATAGATAAAAGTCTTTTCATTATCAGGACAATCAGAGAGTCTATCTTCATCCTGAGATAAATGATGGACATATGGTTATAAGTATTATCATTTGAGCTATCAATGAGTACGATTATATAGCATAGTCTATCCTCGATAGTGTGGTGGTATTCATTTGCTAATCGATAGAGAACTTCATTTATAGATATGGATATCGTGGCTCTATTTATTAAATGTGAGTAGAATATCATCATATGTATATTTTAAGGTTTTGGATATTAAATCTTAACGTTGAATTTTCAATAGTGACTATTGAAAGATAACTTCTGGACAAGTCATAACATATATCCAAGTTCAAAGTGTGGTCATATAAGTAAATATGTTAACTTGGAGAGCTATATGCGATCTATGAGCTCTTGGCGATTACTGATATTCTTCACGAGGATTCACAATCTCCTATAAGATTGTCTAGGGTATGAATGAGAATCATTTACTTATTCCATTTTTATTTTAGAGTGCAATTTTAGTTCTTTATTGGAATGAACTAAAATTAATAGATTAAACCTAAGTGAATCATTTGTTGATTGTGATTGGGTTATGTCTATCGGAGCTTAAATTTAGATAGGCCCACCAAGATCCCCAATCCACACGAACTTGCATGAATCACTTGATATATTCTACCGGACTAATTATGGGTCCATCTAGAATTGTATTAAGGCATGCGAACTTGTTTCTTTTAGTAAGAATGAGCCTAGTTCACTTGTGGGCCTTTTAATTAAAGGTCCAATGGATTTAATAAAATGGAAAAATAATATATGGGTCTATCTTAGTGCATGGGCAGCAAGGCTTATATAATAGTCTAAATATATTATTTTATTTTATTATTTGATTAAATGGAAATTAATTAATTGATTGATTAATTATTTAATTAAGTGTCAAAATCTTTTTCTGACTAAGAAATATGTTTCTTAGTGTTATATTATTGGTAGTAGTATTTTTTTTCAATAAAATTGGACTGATCTAAGGGGAAAAAGCATCACAATCGATCATATGCTGAAAAACCCCTAGACAGTATCCGTATATAAAAGAGATAAAAGAAAGTAAAAAGTGACAAAAAGCAACAAAGCACAAAGAGCCAGGGAAAACAACCTCAAATTATTGGTAGTAGTATATTAAATATAAAATACTTTATTTGGTAAGTAGATAAATAAGGGATTTATGTATCTAGTCAAATTAGGAAGTCTTTGATAGAGTCATAAATACACTAATGAGTTGGATTAGGGTTTGAATATATGCTTGAAGGCATGCGGAATATATAGATGTTTTGTATATGCATGAAGTCATGCTGAATATATGCACGAAGGCATGCAATATATATAAATTAAATATAATATATATATTATAGATATTGCATAAAAGAATTCGTTATATATATAATATATATGGCAGCAAGAATTCGCCTAATAATATATATATATATATATTGAGCAAGTTTTGCGGCTACAATATAAATATATATTCTTTGCATATTTTCGGCAAACCCTAGGTCTTGTAGTTGAGAGTTATTTTCTTTTGCAAGAGGAAAATAAAATCCATCTCATAGACTTGTGTGATTTTCGGCCAAGAGGAATAGAGAGAAAAGTTTATTCTTATTTCGATAGTGCACTAGTTACTTTTATATCAAAAGGTTTTGTGCACAGTTTCAAATAAGGTTCTCATGAGTTTCGATCTAACGATTGTGAATTCAAAAGTTACCGGAACATTCTTTGTTGTCTCTTGGAACTTGTTGTGACTAACGAAAAAGAAAAAGTTTTTGTTAATCCATCCTCAGGTACACAATTCAAAGAAAAGGGAGACCACGATCCTAAGTGATTCACGTTCGAGATTGGATTGGAAGATCTTGCAGATTACCATCGACGCAACGTCAATCGGATCAAGCGACAAAGGTATGACATCTTTAGTATTATATGTTAATTAATTAGAGGGTTAAGGTTCAACTTATGGAAAAATTTTAAACTATATTAAACTCCTTTTTACGCTTCCACCGCGTGTATTTTTCCCTACAATTGGTATCAGAGCCTTGGTTGTACCCTTTAATTAATTAACGTATATATGCATGTTTAGAAAGAGATGACACTCTAGGTATTCTCATATATAATTACATTGGAATGTATGGATTTATATATGTTATATGTTATTATAAAGTGAATTGTTATTGCTCAATTTTGATCCTAGAATTTCAATGTAATTTTTGTTTTGGAATTGTAACAAGAAGGGTGGCATATTACTGTCACAATTTCCTTCTTGGTAATTGCTAAGTTGTTTTTAGTGTATTAAAAATAAGTGCAGTTTTTATTGTATTAAAATTTAGTGCAGTTTTTTAATGTATTAAAATACTGCAGTGATTAAAAAAAAAAAACTGCAGTATTTTATTGTTCAAATAATGTTGTAATACTTTCAAGCATTGAAGATTCGAAGACTTGAAGAATTGGAAGCAATCGGAACAAGTTTGGGATCGTACGCACCATAGCGACATGCATGCGCGCAAGATAGCACGTAGCTATGCATGTGGGGTTATGGGATGCGCACGGCAGCCCCATGAAGTGCCATGGGCTGCGCACTGCAGCCCTTGTTGGGGTTGTGGAGTGTGCACGCCCATAAGGGCAGCCGTGGGATGCTCAAGTGATCGATGACCGCTTGAAGACTTGTTCGCCAATAAAGGAGTTTTTGTATTCCAAACAAATGTAATTTACTTGCTTTTCTAGGATGAATCAAAATTGTGGCTATTTATTTTGCATAAATATTACAATATTTGTTATTGTTTGATGACATGTCATATAGAATATGAGTGCCACTCATATATCTCTTTTGGTATGAACATGGAATGATTTAGGTATCTAATTGGCATCTAGATAAGTTGGTAAATCATTCTATGGGATTTAATCACATGTTTTAAATAATTGAGTGGGAGAAGATGTCTTGCAAAACACCTATGGCCTCCTGACACGTCTGGTAAAAGGATTTTACTCCCAAGTGTAGGAATGTCGAAGTAATAATATAACCCAGTAAGTACGAGGTCGTTCCTCGGGGAAGGTGTTTTAATGTTCACAATAACCAACAATAATCACAAGAGATATCAAGAAATAAAATGATTAAATTGGTGAATGATGGGCAAATATAATGACAAAATTACTAAAATAAAAATATTTATGCTAAGGTTAGAGGTTCCACTCTTGGTATTTAGAATAAAGGTTTATTTAACTATTTTTATAACTCAATCGGAATCCATACTCAAAGGAGGTTCCAATCGGAAAATACAACAATCTAAGCTCGGTTGAACATATATGAAATTATATCTCTTTCCATTTAATTAAATTACAAGGATTACCCACTCTTCAATGATTCAAGTACTCAATGTGCCAATCACTACCATGAATTAGGAATCCTTTACTAGAGGTGTAGGTATAATTAAAACCGCATGGTATCTAGAAGGATTCAAACATGCATGAAAGAATTGTCTACAATAAATCAAGATTCCCATACACAAGAGAGAAATCAAGATTATAGCCAAGTTAATAAGGAAAAAGAAATATAAATCATATAAGTGAATTACAGATGAATATAAACATTAACCACAATTTAAGAGTTTTAATAAACCTTTATTTTCATACCAAGAGCTTCACCTTTTCACCTTAGCATAATGAAAGTAGTTACTCATGGAAATAGAAATAAGCATAGAAATATAAAAAGAAAAACATGTAAAAGAAAACTAATTGGTAAGAAGAAAGTTTATAGTGAAAGAGAGAAATAATAACAATACATGCAAGGTAAACTTGCAATGAATCAAGATGATTCAAGAGACAAATTAAGATTTTCAAGCTGTCTTTTCAGCCATCTACAAGGTCTCTTTCTATAGAGAGCTCGAAGGGCAAAAGGGTCACAAAAGGGGAACATGGTTAATTAATGTTTAGCCACCAAACATTGACAATTTTGGATTGCCCATGCATTGTCTTTAAACCCAGTTTTTGTGCTGCTTGCTTTTGAATTGGCCTCTAACAAGAATAGAAGAAGTGTGTATTTTTCACTTAGCTTTCCATAATGTTTTGGTTCGTAATTATCTGAAATCTCTAGCTCAAGTTATGCTCAAAACACTGAAGCATGTTCAATGTGTGCAGAAATTGTGCATATGTCCTCTTCCATCCTCTGTTTGGCCTTCAAAACGTCCGAATCTTGAAATCAACGTGAAATGCATTTTTGTAGGAAAGTGAATCATCTTTCCAGAGGAAAAAGAATGAGATATTTGTGTGAAAAGTTATGCCCATTTCAAGTAACCTACATCAAAATAACAATATCAAAAATAAAAGACAAAAGTGTAAATGTGCTTAAGTTAGGAGAGTCAATGACACTACTAGTGTAAAATAGTGATTTCAACTCTATTAAACATGCACTTTTATGTGTTCATCATCTCCAAGGTTAGTTGAGCTTTATTACTTATTGGTAATCCCCCCAAGGGGCATCCATGAATAGAATTTAGCAAGATACTTCGTTACAAGAATAGACTAGACAATTGACTCAAACGAGATCTACTCCCAAAGGAGGGATATTCGTGAGGAAAAATATTGAGGGTCGAAATCTTGGTAATACACTCAATGTGGTTTTATTGATATTCTCCCAAGAGTTCTGTCAATAAAATCATAAGGCTAAAATTGAAAACATTGGTGGTTATGTTAACAATTAGGTGGGACCTAGTCCAACTAGTGAATGGTGCGAACTCCCAAAGGAGGCATAACATTTATGGGTGTTCGATCAAACATTGAATTTTATGATTGAATTATATATTTAATTCAAGATAAATATTCGAAAGTGCTAAATCATGATTATTTACTCATATATAATTTTGTTTTATTAAGAAATCATGATCTCATCCTAATGATCATCCAAAAAGATAAAGCTTTAATTGGTAATAACTATGTCACATCGAAAAGGAAAATTGGTTTGTTGCTGCAAACTGAAAAACATAAATTTGTTCTGACTACTCCTAAACCACTTGCTTCTACTAATGAATCTAATGTGATGCAAAGAGATGAGTATGAGCAGTTAAAGACCTCTAATGAGATGGCCAAATGGCTACCAACTCCAACATGTTGCAACAGCAGCATGAAGCAATGGGGTCTGCTGTTGATATGATGATGTCTCTGGAAGAGATTCATATGGTTGGTAAAGTTGCTACTGTTAAGACCCGTTAGAAGGTCAAGGAATAACAGAAGAAAAAGCAACTTGGGCCTACCAAGAAAGAGACTAAGAAAGTAACCAAGATCAAAAGGAAGTGCTTCTTTTGTGGTGAAAAAAGACATTGGAAAAGTAATTGCCTAAAGTCTCAGAATAAGAAGGAACAAGGTAATGTGAATTATCTTGAAACATGTTTTTCTAGCAGATTCTACAAATTCTTGGATTGTAGACTTTGGAGCCACTAATCATGTTTGTTATTTCTTATGGGGGTTTCAAGAAAGGAGAAGGCTGAATAAGAATGAAATCAACTTGCGTTTAGGCAACGGAGCATTGGTGTCTGCTAGTGCAGTGGGAGATATTAGAGTTAATCTAAATTCTAGTAGGCATTTATATTTGATAGAAAATCCTCAAGTATCTCTCCAATTGGTCTCCTTCAAAGTCATCCAGAGTAGGGTACTTCATGTTTGTGTAACCCCTCTCCATAATCCTTCTGAGGATACCCCGAGATTCCGGTGAAAGCACCTCTTTTGCCCATTTGTCTTTCATGGTGAATTGGGTAGGGACCGGGTATTCAACACCCCCCAATAAAGGCCGTATGCCCCCAGTCTCCCTCTATCATGATCCATTCTTCTTTCCAAGGTGTGGCATACTTCACGTTTGCCCTAGGAACGGAGAATTTCATCTTATTGTACGCCCTCAGATAGAACTGACCCTGGGGTACCAAGTTCGCTATTTGGAATATGTATCGGAGCTCGTCGAATCTCGGTTCCCTATCCACCTTATCCCACTCACATTGCTCCTTCCAGAGCACCAAGAACCTAGTCAAGTGCTTCCAAAACCCTGTTGAGATCTGCATGAGGGCTAACTCCAGAGAGATGAGGGCCTAGCGAAGAGTGGGGTGAAGAGGAAGCCGGACCCGGCATTTAAAAGCTGCCTTGTGAATGAGGAGGTGATCTCGAGGGGGGTGTACCCATCATAACCCTGGTGAGGAAGGGACAAGGTAATGGAATCAGGGATCTTATAATCCTTTCTTAACTGAGACAGGGTGTCCAGAGTACATAGCAAATCCGGTATAATTCTGCCATCATGGAAGGAGGTAAAAGAGCCAGTTTGTACCCTGACCAAGGTGACACTAGGCACACCACATTCCTCCTCAACGTCTGCAATATCGTCTTCATCAACGAGCTGTACCGGGTCTTCAGGTTTGTTACTGAAACCCGACCCCATTCGAGGGTTTCTCATAGAGAGACGGCGTCGGGATTGGGTAATGTCACCAGCCACATCAACTTCGCCGCGACTTCATTTCTTTCCTCTCGATGTTAGAGAACTCTCCCCTGAATCGACCCTTTCCGTGTTGAATAACGCATCGATACTATCAGGAGGGTTTGAGGAAGCTGGGTCGGGGTGAGATAGGCTGGTTGGAAGTTCTTGTAAGGTAGTAGGGAGTTTAGATGGAGACACCATTGTTGAAGCAGAAAGAAGAAGAATAAAAAAAGGGAGCCCGAAAGGTCGCCGGTAAGAATGAGAAGGAGAAAGTGAAAAGCTAGGGTTCTCTTTTTGCTTTTGAAATTTAATAAGTGGTATGGAAGAGGTAATAATATCGGTTTATTTATAGAGGAAGATAGGCGGTTACGGGAATGCACAAAGAAACCGGAATTAATGACCAGAGATGTGCTAGAGACGGTTTCGAATTAATCGCGCAAAAAAATGGCTCGTTTGAAATCTATAGGGCAATCATCGTTTGACACATGGACTGTGCACTAAATACCATCGCATCCAAGGAAGATTTCCTCCTTAATAATGGAAGCCAGCCAGACAAAGGGTAGGCAGACGGACGAGGTAGAAAATCTTTCAAGCAAAGTTGAAATCCTAACTCCAACCCCGGCAAGGTATCGGTGTTCAAGTCAGGGGGGACTTCTGTTAACCGCCAAAATTGGCAAATGACCAAAGAAGAATTTTCCACTCTGATACAAGGAAGAGATATTTTTTCGAGTACCATCCGACTACTTCAAGAGAGAAGAGATCTAGATCAATTCGGATACACCACCCCCCCCCCCCCCCCCCCCCCCCCTCTCTAGAGGAATCAAGACCAGCATTTTCCTAACTTCACATATACCTGGCAGTATCCCGATACAGAGTTCTCTGCGTAGTATCCCACTATTATATCATCCAGGTATCTCGCTACAATATCAGTTGGTATCCCGATTCCCAGACGACCCAAAAACTGGTAGAAATCACAAAGCTAGTAGGGAGCGGGGTTCTCAAAAACTCAAACACCTTTTAGGACCAGCTCACCAAGCAGTTAAGATACCAGATGAAGAATTTACAAAATTAAGAATCATATGCCCAGAAGACCGGGTTAAAGCTCCAAGGAAGAGTATTGAAACGTCGTCGTTTAATTAAACAAAAGAGGTGGACTTCTTCCTGCAGTTTGAGAGTTCCATTTGAATAAGGATTCAACTCTATCAGAATCCTCCCAAGAAAGAATCACTTGATTCTAGGGATCAAATCCCGTGACAATCTCGTTTATTGCCAAGGAAAGTCCCATAATTGACGAAACCCTAGACCGAAATTATATAAGTGCATGGCAAGCAATGGGACCTATATATATGACGTTATAATCAACAGAAAGGGGATCCAAAAATCGGCTCCTAAAAACCCTATAACCTTCAGTCTATTCCACTTATCGACATGCACGAGAACGCCACCACCATCTCCACCACCTACTGAGATTCAACCCATCACCATAGTCCAAAGAAATATCCAATGTATCCATGTTACAAATGACAACATCAATAAAAAGTCTGGTTCATTCAACTTATTTTATGTGTTAAATTCTTATTTGTTTTGATAAGAGCATTATAGGTATCGAACCATTTGATACCCCTCCGACCGAGATCCACCTCGATCTCGGTCCTTAAAGTCGTTATTTGGAAATTCACCCCAGTGACAATTTTCTGGTAACAATGTTCATTAAGCATATATTCAAGACTTTAGAACACAAACAACAAAAATGCTAGAATTACAAGATATGATCAATGAATATTCTAGCAAGTACTTAGAGTAAATATATACAAAATAATCAATTAAATCCTAATTAGCTCTAAATACAAAATCAAATGTGCTAATCCTAGATATTATCAATCAAAGGATCAAAGCAAATTTCAAGGATTATTAATCATAAAATAATTCAATCAAGTCACAAATAATCCTAGATATCAAACTAATCACAATACAACTCTCAATCATGTGAAAAACCTAGAATCAAAGAAACTAGTTCACATATATCTCTAATTAGACTTTTGATTAGGTTTGATTGTGAAGCTATCTTTCTCAATTGTATTCACCATACATATACATACATATAGAAGAAGAAAACCCTAGGTAATTGAAGATCAAAATAGATGAAATCATAAAGTTTAGTTCAATACCTAAGAATCCCGTGCAGTTTTGGTTTTGAGTGAAGAACCACCTCAAAACATGATAAAACAGCTACAAAACTTTTTGGAGAAGGTAGGGGGCTTGAGTAAAAAGATTCTCCAACTTGAATCACTAAATTTGGAGTCCGAATGAGAAAGTTATGGTGTTTGAAGTTGGGAAAGTTGGAGAGAAAATTTGAGCTCTATGAAATTCAAGTTTTCTTCTTAGAATGAAATGGGAGGGAATGGAGAACATTTAAAAGAATTCAAGAGAGGGAAAAATGAGCCAATTAACATGTGCCACATCACCAGCCATGTGTGGAGCGCGTGTGGCACACATGGGCAGAGAGCACCTCTAGCCGTGTGCCACACATGGTCCACACGTGGCCTCCAAGCTTGGCCGTTGACCTTGCTTGCTCCTTTTGTGCTCCGCTCGCATTCATCTTAGAAAACGACGACGAACACAACTTAATGAATGAGAACAAAAAGTAGTGTAGCTACATCGTTTGGACTCAAAACCAAATGAATGAGTAACCAAAATGACCAGGACTCAATAAGGAATCATAAGAGATCATGTTCAAGTCCAGCAATAATAAAATGCAAACAAATAAGCACAATGTCACACGTGTATGCCATTTCCTAGACATAGTCTTAGAACATGCAATTCTACAGTGTATGAGAATTTGAGTTCACTACAAAAACATATAAAAACATGTGAATGTGCTATATAAATGATGCACAACGATGCAGGTACACATATGAATGATTTGTGTGTGTGTGCCTTTACGCCTTGCAAGAGAAAGATGAAACTTGATACCTTAGCATTCAAGTACGCATTTTTCCCTTTGAAGATGATATTTGCATGAGAAGTTGATTTTCTTCTTTGAAGCTTATTTTCACCAAGAACCATCTAAGCAACTAACCATTACAAATAAAGAGAGTTTTACAATGGAATCAATCCATCAAAGTTCTAGGATCTTACATCAAACACTTTGGCATGATTAATAGCTTTATCTATCCATTCCTACCATAACATCCATTCACCACAAATCACCCTTGGACACAATAACAAATTAGGGATAGTCTATTTGATCTTTTAGGAAGTCTAAATTGGGAATATGAGTTAATGCATGCTCTTTTCACGTTCATGGTATTTCAATTCCTTCCATGAGATCCAATTTTAGAAATTGTGCTTTATTTTAAAATACTTATAGGCGATATATATTTGATTCTGATACATAAACTCATTTGCATATGTTTGATAAAGAGTGATAGCCTAGGTTCTGAGTGAACATATGACAGAAATCCGGTGAGGATTAGAGTCGAGGAAAATTCTAGCCCGAGCATTTTAGTTTAGTTGTTTTGTAAACCGAAAGCATCCTATGTATCGGCATACTTGCATGACCGTGATGTATTGATTTGAGTGGCATATTGTTAGTCTTTATGTAGAAATTCTAGCATGCTTGTAGTTTTTGCTTGGTATGTATGGATTGCATCTCAACATTTTTTGCTTTGTAGACTTACGTTTATGGGTACCATATCGGTAAACCCTTAGGAGACTACACTCCTCCTACTAGGGACACCGAGGGGTTTAAAAGGCTTGTGGCACGAGCTAAGTCCCATCGTTTCTCCCACGATAGTAGACTAATTAGTTTCTATATTTATTGCTTTAGTGTTTTATTGTTTATTTGTTAGTTTTTCATTTTTATTTTTGCTCAAGGACGAGCAAAAGTTAGGTACGGGGATTAGACTGCACTCCAAATGTTCACATTTAGCACTACCTTTTCCTATCTTTTGTGTTCGTTTCTAAGCACTTTTGTGTATATAATGTGTATTTTAGTTATGTGCAGGTAAATGTCTTACAAAGATGGTGTTTGTACCAAATGTGGGCAAAATAGGGCAAATATATAGAGAAGAAGAGCACCGCAGGTTTCCTCCAGTAGAATGAACCCGCGGAACAGAAGACCATGAAGCCACGGTAAAACTTCAAAAGAACCTATGGATTATGTCCGTGTGAATAAAGCCGCGAAGCAGGGGAGCATGAAGCCGTGGAAATCCCACGCGGGAAAACCTCCGCAGGATAGAAGCCATGGGACAGAAGGAACAAAACCGTGAGGCTTTATCAGAGGATCATGCGACTTTAGTCAGCAGGAAAGAACTCGCGAAAAAAGAGAATGAAGTCGCGGGAACACCCATGCGGGAATACTTTCATTGGAAAGAAGCCGCGGGACAAACTCGCCACCGTTAGAGCTGAAATGATGATATTTTCAAGGGTATTTTGGTCTCTTCACTACCCATTCACGCCCAAAACTTGCCCAACCTATAAACACACCCTTTTGCCTCTCTTTCTAAGTGTGAAGTGGTGAACCAAGTGCACCACAACTAACCAATACCTAAAGCTTAGCTCTTACACAACAAAAGAGAGAGAGCAACCTTCAAGCTTCCATGGAGGATTTTCTTCCATGGAAAGCCTTCTATTAACCGCCAAATTTGGCGGGTGTTCAAAAAAGAATTTTCCATTTAGATGCAAGAAGAAAAAAGGGCTTTATTGAGCAGCATCCGGCTACTTCCTAGAGAGAAACCACGCTAGTATATCCGGATGCATATCCAGTCAAGACAGACCAAGATCAAGGGCTCCAGGACCTTAAAGTATTAGGAGGAGTAGAAATCAAGGTCCTACTAAACACACTACATTGCCTTAGGACCCCGCTACCGCGCAGATTAGATATCCCGCTACTGTGTCATCCAAGTACCCCGCTATAGCATCAATCGATATCCTGATACCTAGACCTATTGGGGCCACAATATAATAAACCTAGTTGCCTTGGTTTCTTTTGGAGCCAAACTGATGAGAATAAGGGAGCTGCACCAAGGGACCCATTGCATGTTCCGGTTGGGCCAATAACAAGGGCTAGGGCTAGGAGATTCAAAGAGGCACTCAATGGCCTGATCCAAGACACTTGGGCTGATTCTAAATTGTTGGAGCCCAAGATAAGCCCACATGAAGACCAAGGCTTAATTAATGTCATCAAGGCAATGGATTGGGCCAAATAAGAGAAGACTTGGGCTTTTGGAGGAATTTCATTTGGAGGAATTTCAATTTTAATTTTTGTTTTCCTTAAATTAGGCATGATTGCCTACCTTGTCTTTTCCTTAAATTAGGTATGTTGCCTACCTTGTCTTTTCCTTAAATTAGGTATGTTGCCTACCTTGTCTTTTCCTTAAATTAGGCATGTTGCCTACCTTTTCTTTTCCTTAAATTAGGCATGTTGCCTACCTTGTCTTTTCCTTAAATTAGGCATGTTGCCTACCTTGTCTTTTCCTTAAATTAGGCATGTTGCCTACCTTGTCTTTTCCTTAAAATTAGGCATGTTGCCTACCTTGTCTTCTAGGGTTTTAGTATAAAAGGAACCAACCTCTATGTTTTTGGGAAGCTTTTGAATTTGAATGAAAAAATGAGAGAGTTTTCTCTTTTGTTCCTTGAGAACTAATTGGAACTTATCAGATTTTCTCTGTGGCGTTCCTCCTTGACTTATCAATCAAGTCTTCCATCCTTGATTGTGGCGTCTTCATTATACCAAGGTTCACATCTCGCTATAGGTGTTGGGTCGCGGTCTCCATCCGAACCAGAGGTTAGAACGATCCGAGGCATCATCCTTGTTACAATCAACGAGGATCGTATCAGTTGGTATCAGAGCTTCGGCATCTAACATCAGGTTTTATCTATCTTTGTTCTTCGTCTTCCTTTGAATTCCGTTCAAGTTCAGTACTCAAAAAAAAAAAAAAAAAAAAAAAAATTCAGAAGATCTTGCTTGTTGATCAAGGTCGGTAAAAAAAAAAAAAAAAAAAAAAAAAAAAAAAAAAAAAAAATTTAACGATCTTGTAGTTGAATATATATCAATCTTTGTCCTTCTTCTTCTGGTTTCGTGCAGTAGTAGCATTAAAAAATATATATATATATATATATTCTTGGTAGTAGAAACAGCCCTATTATTTCAGTTTCATTGTATTTCGTTTGTGTGAACCTAGCAAATCTAAGTTTCTTGTGAACGTAGCTAAGAAATCCTGATTATTGTTTGGTTAGTTTGATAAGAACTTTTGAGGAAATTGTGAATGGAAAAAGGCAAGAGTGGTGAGAAAATACTGAGGGTAAAAGCCGAATATGATGAGTGAAACACACGAGTGTTGAGTGAATTGATTATTCGAGCGAAACACGTGAGGGAGTGCCGTGAGATCCTTTTTATTTTCTAATCTTTTTTCTTGCAGGAAAAACATGTCTGACAACAAAGATAAAGGCACTACTGAGGATTCTTCCATTCCAGCAGATCTAAAGAATTGGAAGGAGGCATTAGTAGGGGAGATGAGACGAATGATGAGGGGAGAAATGGAGCACTTACATGAGCGCTTAGATAAAGTGGAAAGCGCACGTGCGGAACAGCCACGACCCGTTCACCAAGCACGTAGGAGAGAGAGAGTTCCGGTAAGGGAAGAAGTTAATGATTATTATGGGGATGAAAACGACATGGAAGGGGATGATCGCATGTCCAATGTGGGTGCGGGAAGATTTAGGCGTGGAATGGGAGGTAGAGGAGATAGGTATGGGAATAGAGAAGATAGGTATGGGAATAGAGGAGATAGGTATGGAGAGAGGGTTGATAATAATTTGGGTAATATCAAGGTGAAGATTCCAACCTTCCAAGGTAAAACTGATCCTGAAGCTTATTTGGAGTGGGAGAAAAGAATAGAGTTGGTGTTTGATTGCCATGATTACTCCGAATTGAAGAAAGTGAAATTGGCAGCCATAGAATTCACCGATTATGCTATTGTTTGGTGGGATCAATTGATTATGAGTAGGAGACGGAATGGAGAAAGACCTATTGAGACATGGGAGGATATGAAAACTGTTATGAGGAGGAGATTCATTCCAAGTCACTACTACAGGGGTTTGTTTCAAAAATTGCAAACTCTTACTCAAGGGTCTAAGTGTGTAGAAGACTACTACAAGGAGATGGAGATAGCCATGATTTGAGCTGATGTGGAGGAGGACCGAGAGGCGACAATGGCTAGGTTCCTAAATGGGCTACACCGAGACATTGCAAATGTAGTGGAGTTGCAACACTATGTTGAATTGACTGACATGGTACACATGGCCATCAAAGTGGAACAACAATTGAAGAGGAAGGGTTCCACACGGGTTGGGCAAAATTCAGGTTCTTCATCATCATGGAAACCGAATTGGAGCAAGAAAGAGGACCAGCCTAGTTTCAAGGCCAAAGCCGAACCTCCTAAAGATCATAAGGCCGGAGGCTCATTAAATCAAGGTAAATCAGATCCTCAACCTTCTAGAAACCGTGACATTAAATGCTTTAAGTGTTTGGGAGCAGGTCATATTGCATCACAATGCCCAAACAAGAGAGTAATGGTTTTGAGGGATGATGGTGATATCGAATCCGAGGAAGAATCTGATGATGAGTCTATGCCACCTTTGGAGGATGCAAGTGACTTCGAATATCCGGTAGGTGGAGAGCTTTAGGTCGCAAGAAGAGCTCTTAGTGCTCAAGCCAAGGAAGAGGATGAGGTACAACGTGATAACATCTTTCACACACGCTGCCATGTTAATGACAAGGTATGTAGTATGATTATTGATGGGGGGAGTTGTACTAATGTGGCTAGCACTACTTTGGTGGAAAAATTGAATTTGACAACTTTGAAGCACCCAAAACCTTATAAACTACAATGGTTGAATGATAGTGGGGAAGTTAAGGTGAATAAACAGGTGTTGGTGTCATTTTCAATTGGAAAATATAAAGATGAAGTTATTTGTGATGTGGTACCAATGGATGCGAGTCATATTCTTTTAGGAAGACCATGGCAGTTTGATAGGCATGTGACTCATGATGGATATACAAATAGATACTCATTTGTACTCAATAAAAGGCCAATCACTCTTGTACCTTTAACCCCAAGCCAAGTATATGAAGATCAAGTGAGGTTAAAAAAAGAGAGAGATGTTAAAAAGGAGAGTGAGAGCTCAAAAGAAAGAGAGACAAAAGAGAGGGAGTCCGAAACAGCAAAAAAAGAAAAAAAGGCTGATGAGAAAAAAAAGGAGAGAAAACAAGTGAGCTTTTATGCACGAGGGAGTGAGATCAAAAAGGCTTTGTTTTCAAATCAGCCAATGATTGTACTTTTGTACAAAGAGGCTTGTTTTAGTGCTAACGAAATTGACTCTTCTTTGCCTAGTGTTGTTGTTTCCCTTTTACAGGACTTTGGTGAAGTGTTTCCCGAGGAGATGCCTATTGGTTTACCGCCAATAAGGGGGATTGAGCACCAAATTGATTTTGTACCCGGAGCACCAATTCCAAATAGGCCCGCATATAGAAGTAATCCCGAGGAGACAAAGGAGCTTCAAAGACAGATTGAGGAGCTCATGGAAAAGGGGTATGTTCGTGAGAGTATGAGTCCTTGTGCGGTTCCCGTATTGCTTGTGCCTAAGAAGGACGGAACATGGAGGATGTGTGTTGATTGTCGTGCCATCAACAATATCACTGTAAAGTATCGACATCCTATTCCTAGATTAGATGATATGCTTGATGAATTGCATGGTTCTATTGTTTTCACAAAAATTGATCTTAAAAGTGGATATCATCAAATTAGGATGAAAGAAGGTGATGAGTGGAAAACTGCTTTCAAAACAAAATATGGTTTATATGAGTGGTTAGTTATGCCTTTTGGGTTAACTAATGCACCAAGTACTTTCATGAGATTAATGAACCATGTATTGCGTGCTTTCATTGGGAAATTTGTGGTTGTTTACTTTGATGACATTCTGATTTATAGCAAGACTTTGGATGAGCATGTTGAACATTTAAAACTTGTTTTAGGTGTTTTAAGAACAGAAAAATTGTTTGCTAATTTAAAAAAGTGTACCTTTTGCACAGATAAGCTTGTATTTCTGGGTTTTGTTGTTAGTGCTAAGGGAATTGGGGTTGATGAGGAAAAGGTTAAGGCAATTAGGGAGTGGCCGAAACCGACAAATGTGGGACAAGTGAGAAGTTTTCATGGGTTGGCTAGTTTCTATAGGAGGTTTGTGAAAGACTTTAGTAGTCTAGCTGCACCTTTAACTGAAGTTATCAAAAAAAATGTGGGATTTAAGTGGGGTAATGAACAAGAAAAGGCATTTAACTTGATTAAGGACAAACTAACTAATGCACCTTTGCTTGCTTTGCCTGACTTTGCTAAAGCTTTTGAGATTGAGTGTGATGCTTCAGGAATAGGTATTGGAGCTGTTCTAATGCAAGAAGGACGTCCCATTGCATTTTTTAGTGAGAAGATAAATGGAGCAGCCTTGAATTATCCTACCTATGACAAGGAGATGTATGCGTTGGTTAGGGCATTGGAGACTTGGCAACACTACCTTTGGCCAAAGGAATTTGTGATCCACACGGATCATGAGTCCCTAAAGCATTTAAAGGGGCAACATAAGCTAAATAAGCGGCATGCCAAGTGGGTGGAGTTCATAGAAACATTTCCATATGTGATCAAGTACAAGAAAGGTAAGGAAAATGTCGTCGCTGATGCTTTGTCTAGAAGGTACGTTTTACTTTCCACTTTGGATGCTAGATTGTTTGGTTTTAACTACATTAAAGAATTGTATGTGGAAGATGCTGATTTTGGCAATGTATTCAATGCATGTGAAAATGTTGCATTTGGCAAGTTTTATAGGCATGATGGATTTTTGTTTAGAGAAACTAAATTATGCGTGCCTAAGAGTTCTTTGCGTGAATTGTTTGTTAGAGAAGCACATGGGGGAGGTTTGATGGGGCACTTTGGTATAGCCAAGACACTAGATGTTTTGCATGAACACTTCTTTTGGCCTCATATGAAACGTGATGTAAAGAGAATTTGTGAGAAATGCATTACATGTAGACAAGCTAAGTCTAGGGTTCAGCCTCATGGTTTGTATACTCCTTTGCCTATACCTAGTGGACCTTGGATTGATATTTCTATGGATTTTGTGCTGGGTTTGCCTAGGTCAAAGAGGGGTAGGGATTCTATATCTGTGGTTGTTGATAGGTTTTCTAAAATGGCACATTTCATTCCTTGTCATAAAACTGATGATGCATCACATATTGCTGATTTGTTTTTCAAAGAAATTGTTAGATTGCATGGCATGCCTAAAACCATTGTTTCGGATAGAGATGCTAAGTTCTTAAGCTACTTTTGGAAAACTCTGTGGGGCAAGTTAGGAACTAAACTTTTATTTTCTACTACTTGTCATCCACAAACTGATGGTCAAACTGAAGTAGTTAATAGAACTTTATCTGCCTTGTTGCGTGCTATAATACAAAAGAACTTGAAAACATGGGAGGATTGTTTGCCGCATGTAGAGTTTGCTTATAATAGGAGTGTGCATTCTGCAACTCATTTTTCGCCTTTTGAAATTGTGTATGGTTTTAATCCGTTAACTCCTTTGGATTTAATTCCTTTACCTGTGAATGAGCATGTTAACTTGGATGGTAAGAAAAAGGCAGATTTTGTTAAGCAAATCCATGAAAAGACTCGGCAAAATATTGAGAGGAGAACTGAACAATATGCCAACCAAGCTAATAAAGGGCGCAAGAAAGTTGTGTTGGAGCCAGGTGATTGGGTGTGGTTGCATATGAGGAAGGAACGGTTCCCAGTCCAAAGGCGTTCTAAATTACTTCCTAGGGGAGATGGCCCATTTCAAGTGCTTGAAAGGATCAATGACAATGCCTACAAGTTAGATCTTCCAGGTGAGTATAATGTTAGTGCAAGCTTCAATGTTTCTGATTTGTCTCCTTTTGATGTAGGTGACGATTTGAGGACAAATCCTTTTCAAGAGGGAGGGAATGATGAGAATAAGGGAGCTGCACCAAGGGACCCATTGCATGTTCCGGTTGGGCCAATAACAAGGGCTAGGGCTAGGAGATTCAAAGAGGCACTCAATGGCCTGATCCAAGACACTTGGGCTGATTCTAAATTGTTGGAGCCCAAGATAAGCCCACATGAAGACCAAGGCTTAATTAATGTCATCAAGGCAATGGATTGGGCCAAATAAGAGAAGACTTGGGCTTTTGGAGGAATTTCATTTGGAGGAATTTCAATTTTAATTTTTGTTTTCCTTAAATTAGGCATGATTGCCTACCTTGTCTTTTCCTTAAATTAGGTATGTTGCCTACCTTGTCTTTTCCTTAAATTAGGCATGTTGCCTACCTTTTCTTTTCCTTAAATTAGGCATGTTGCCTACCTTGTCTTTTCCTTAAATTAGGCATGTTGCCTACCTTGTCTTTTCCTTAAATTAGGCATGTTGCCTACCTTGTCTTTTCCTTAAAATTAGGCATGTTGCCTACCTTGTCTTCTAGGGTTTTAGTATAAAAGGAACCAACCTCTATGTTTTTGGGAAGCTTTTGAATTTGAATGAAAAAATGAGAGAGTTTTCTCTTTTGTTCCTTGAGAACTAATTGGAACTTATCAGATTTTCTCTGTGGCGTTCCTCCTTGACTTATCAATCAAGTCTTCCATCCTTGATTGTGGCGTCTTCATTATACCAAGGTTCACATCTCGCTATAGGTGTTGGGTCGCGGTCTCCATCCGAACCAGAGGTTAGAACGATCCGAGGCATCATCCTTGTTACAATCAACGAGGATCGTATCACAAACTAGCCAGGCAATTAAAAGCACCAAGAGGATAATTTACATAGGAAAGACTAACACGTCCAAAAGACAGGTTTAAAGCTACATAGAGGGATACTAAAGCGCCATCGTTTAATTAATTAAAAAGTGGACTCCTTCTTGCCACCTAACAGCTCCATTTGAATAAGGAATCAACTCGATAAAAAATTGCCAAAGATGGAATCACTTGATTCTAGAGATCAAATCCCACGATATTCACACTTATCGACAACGAAAGTCCCATAATTGCTGAGACCCTAAACCGAATTTGTAGTAGTGCATGACAAGAAACGAGACTGAAACTAATAATGCATGGTGTGTAAACTTATCTAGAGGGGGGTGAATAGATTTTAAACGATTATTACAAATTTTCGCAATTAGTCAATATTCCAAAAATACCCCAAACTAGTTAAAGTAATAAATCAAGTGTAAAGTATGGAATTTAAATAACACTTGATTTTTACTTGGAAACCCAAATTGGGAAAAACCATGGGCTGGTAAGTGCGCCACATTCGAACCTCGAATCCACTAATGGTAAGATGAATACAACCTAATCCCGGTATAACTCACCACCACTACCTAATCCCTATATAACTCACCACCACTACCTTATCCCGGTATAAGTGAACCTAGTCCAATTGCTTGTGATTTACGCAACCTAATCCTGAAAGCTACATAAGACTTACTTCTCAATGAAGAGATAAAATGGCCTATGTGAATATGTATGATATCCAAAATGCAAATAGAGCTAGGGAACCCTATATCCATATCTAGGATGAAAAGATGACAATAAAAACACTCTTAGATATCAATAGCTAAATGACATGTCATAAAGCTTAGCTAAAAATAGATTAGGCAAATCTAGATAGCTATTACAATACAACTCTAAAACAATCAATACACTAATCTCAATCTTATGTCTAGAATATATTCTAATGGAATACAAGTAATAAATGAGATTGCTTGTTAAGAAATCCTTACTGAATCGGAGTACATCATTACCGGTTGTGAGCCGAGGGATCTTCCTAGCAGGGTTCTTTCTTGAATTGTTGGAGATCCCAGCCAGAGTAGGGCCCCTACTAATGGTATGAATGACCTAGATCTGCTGCATCAGATCTTTCCCCTTACCTTTCTGTCTCTCCTATGCTTCCCGCATCTCTCCCTGCACCTCTTTTCCTTCCTTGATGTTATCCCTCACCTATTGCAAAAAACTCAATTAAGAGTCCCTTATTTACCAATCCTTCAATCTAGTTACGGAGGCTATAGCATTTAGATGTGTTATGTCCCACATCCTCGTGAAAGTCACGGTACTTGTAGCGATTTCTCTAATCAGTCGGGATCTTTATAGGACCTGGCTTCCTGAGCAAACCCTTGTCACAGTTGGCTAGGTATATGGTCTCTCGAGATGCATTGAGAGGAGTGTAGTGGTTGTACTAGTCTTCTCCGCTTGCTACCCGTGCTACCTCTCTTAGTGGAGGTGTGATTCTGGGAGGGGTTCTTCTCACCGGATATCTATCCCTATAATGGGAAGGAGGTGGTGACCGATAGCTAGACTAGTTCGGAGGATGATTCTGAAACTTCTTTACCTGTGTAGGCTTCAGAAATTCTTTCTTCTATCACTTGGCTGATCGGGCTTCATCGTGCTCGACTCAACCCAGAGCTGTTTAACTATGTCCACCTGTTCCAATGACCAGTCATAGGCTTCTTGGTAGGTTTTAGGTGGGTGCTTAGCAAATGACTGAAACAACCTACCGGCCCATAGGTTCCTTCTTAAATTTGTTAAGGTCCTCCTTCTTGGTAAATACTCCCATTTGGATCACTTACTTTGTGGAACTTCTCTACATAGGATCTCAACGTTTCACCTCACTTCTAGATCACATACTAGAGTAGGATGGGGTCCTTGGGACGAGGTTTGATCCCTGAAACTGAGAAAAAAAATCTAGGGTAAAAGAATCCACACTACCTAGAGGTAACTTTCTGAACCAAGTCTTGGCACAATCTATCAGGGTAGAAGGGAATATCCTGCACATCGCTGACCGGGTGGCATTATTGATCTCCATCTGGTGGACAAAACTCTCTAGGTGGCTCACAGGGTATTCTGACCCAGAATATTTCTCGGTAGGCATCTTGAAATTAGGAGGTAATTTTACTTCTTTGATTCTCATGGAGAAAGGTGTGAAACAAATTACGGTGTGTTCAATAATAATCTAGAGGGGGGGTGTGATACGATCCTCGTTGATTGTAACAAGGATGATGCCTCGGATTGTTCTAACCTCTGGTTCGGATGGAGACCGCGACCCAACACCTATAACGAGATGTGAACCTTGGTATAAGGAAGACGCCACAATCAAGGATGGAATACTTGATTGATAAGTCAAGGAGGAACGCCACAGAGAAAATCTGATAAGTTCCAATTAGTTCTCAAGGAACAAAAGAGAAAACTCTCTCAATTTTTTTCATTCAAATTCCAAGCTACCCAAAATCATAGAGGTTGGTTCCTTTTATACTAAAACCCTAGAAGACAAGGTAGGCAACATGCCTAATTTAAGGAAAAGACAAGGTAGACAACATGCCTAATTTAAGGAAAAGACAAGGTAGGCAACATGCCTAATTTAAGGAAAACAAAAATTAAAATTGAAATTCCTCCAAATGAAATTCCTCCAAAAGCCCAAGTCTTCTCTTATTTGGCCCAATCCATTGCCTTGATGACATTAATTAAGCCTTGGTCTTCATGTGGGCTTATCTTGGGCTCCAACAATTTAGAATCAGCCCAAGTGTCTTGGATCAGGCCATTGAGTGCCTCTTTGAATCTCCTAGCCCTAGCCCTTGTTATTGGCCCAACCGGAACATGCAATGGGTCCCTTGGTGCAGCTCCCTTATTCTCATCATTCCCTCCCTCTTGAAAAGGATTTGTCCTCAAATCGTCACCTACATCAAAAGGAGACAAATCAGAAACATTGAAGCTTGCACTAACATTATACTCACCTGGAAGATCTAACTTGTAGGCATTGTCATTGATCCTTTCAAGCACTTGAAATGGGCCATCTCCCCTAGGAAGTAATTTAGAACGCCTTTGGACTGGGAACCGTTCCTTCCTCATATGCAACCACACCCAATCACCTGGCTCAAACACAACTTTCTTACGCCCTTTATTAGCTTGGTTGGCATATTGTTCAGTTCTCCTCTCAATATTTTGCCGAGTCTTTTCATGGATTTGCTTAACAAAATCTGCCTTTTTCTTACCATCCAAGTTAACATGCTCATTCACAGGTAAAGGAATTAAATCCAAAGGAGTTAACGGATTAAAACCATACACAATTTCAAAAGGCGAAAAATGAGTTGCAAAATGCACACTCCTATTATAAGCAAACTCTACATGCGGCAAACAATCCTCCCATGTTTTCAAGTTCTTTTGTATTATAGCACGCAACAAGGCAGATAAAGTTCTATTAACTACTTCAGTTTGACCATCAGTTTGTGGATGACAAGTAGTAGAAAATAAAAGTTTAGTTCCTAACTTGCCCCACAGAGTTTTCCAAAAGTAGCTTAAGAACTTAGCATCTCTATCCGAAACAATGGTTTTAGGCATGCCATGCAATCTAACAATTTCTTTGAAAAACAAATCAGCAATATGTGATGCATCATCAGTTTTATGACAAGGAATGAAATGTGCCATTTTAGAAAACCTATCAACAACCACATATATAGAATCTCTACCCCTCTTTGACCTAGGCAAACCCAGCACAAAATCCATAGAAATATCAATCCAAGGTCCACTAGGTATAAGCAAAGGAGTATACAAACCATGAGGCTGAACCCTAGACTTAGCTTGTCTACATGTAATGCATTTCTCACAAATTCTCTCTACATCACGTTTCATATGAGGCCAAAAGAAGTGTTCATGCAAAACATCTAGTGTCTTGGCTATACCAAAGTGCCCCATCAAACCTCCCCCATGTGCTTCTCTAACAAGCAATTCACGCAAAGAACTCTTAGGCACGCATAATTTAGTTTCTCTAAACAAAAATCCATCATGCCTATAAAACTTGCCAAATGCAACATTTTCACATGCATTGAATACATTGCCAAAATCAGCATCTTCCACATACAATTCTTTAATGTAGTTAAAACCAAACAATCTAGCATCCAAAGTGGAAAGTAAAACGTACCTTCTAGACAAAGCATCAGCGACGACGTTTTCCTTACCTTTCTTGTACTTGATCACATATGGAAATGTTTCTATGAACTCCACCCACTTGGCATGCCGCTTATTTAGCTTATGTTGCCCCTTTAAATGTTTTAGGGACTCATGATCCGTGTGGATCACAAATTCCTTTGGCCAAAGGTAGTGTTGCCAAGTCTCCAATGCCCTAACCAACGCATACATCTCCTTGTCATAGGTAGGATAATTCAAGGCTGCTCCATTTATCTTCTCACTAAAAAATGCAATGGGACGTCCTTCTTGCATTAGAACAGCTCCAATACCTATTCCTGAAGCATCACACTCAATCTCAAACGCTTTAGCAAAGTCAGGCAAAGCAAGCAAAGGTGCATTAGTTAGTTTGTCCTTAATCAAGTTAAATGCCTTTTCTTGTTCATTACCCCACTTAAATCCCACATTCTTTTTGATAACTTCAGTTAAAGGTGCAGCTAGACTACTAAAGTCTTTCACAAACCTCCTATAGAAACTAGCCAACCCATGAAAACTTCTCACTTGTCCCACATTTGTCGGTTTCGGCCACTCCCTAATTGCCTTAACCTTTTCCTTATCAACCCCAATTCCCTTAGCACTAACAACAAAACCCAGAAATACAAGCTTATCTGTGCAAAAGGTACACTTTTTTAAATTAGCAAACAATTTTTCTGTTCTTAAAACACCTAAAACAAGTTTTAAATGTTCAACATGCTCATCCAAAGTCTTGCTATAAATCAGAATGTCATCAAAGTAAACAACCACAAATTTCCCAATGAAAGCACGCAATACATGGTTCATTAATCTCATGAAAGTACTTGGTGCATTAGTTAACCCAAAAGGCATAACTAACCACTCATATAAACCATATTTTGTTTTGAAAGCAGTTTTCCACTCATCACCTTCTTTCATCCTAATTTGATGATATCCACTTTTAAGATCAATTTTTGTGAAAACAATAGAATCATGCAATTCATCAAGCATATCATCTAATCTAGGAATAGGATGTCGATACTTTACAGTGATATTGTTGATGGCACGACAATCAACACACATCCTCCATGTTCCGTCCTTCTTAGGCACAAGCAATACGGGAACCGCACAAGGACTCATACTCTCACGAACATACCCCTTTTCCATGAGCTCCTCAACCTGTCTTTGAAGTTCCTTTGTCTCCTCGGGATTACTTCTATATGCGGGCCTATTTGGAATTGGTGCTCCGGGTACAAAATCAATTTGGTGCTCAATCCCCCTTATTGGCGGTAAACCAATAGGCATCTCCTCGGGAAACACTTCACCAAAGTCCTGTAAAAGGGAAACAACAACACTAGGCAAAGAATAGTCAATTTCGTTAGCACTAAAACAAGCCTCTTTGTACAAAAGTACAATCATTGGCTGATTTGAAAACAAAGCCCTTTTGATCTCACTCCCTCGTGCATAAAAGCTCACTTGTTTTCTCTCCTTTTTTTTCTCATCAGCCTTTTTTTCTTTTTTTGCTGTTTCGGACTCCCTCTCTTTTGTCTCTCTTTCTTTTGAGCTCTCACTCTCCTTTTTAACATCTCTCTCTTTTTTTAACCTCACTTGATCTTCATATACTTGGCTTGGGGTTAAAGGTACAAGAGTGATTGGCCTTTTATTGAGTACAAATGAGTATCTATTTGTATATCCATCATGAGTCACATGCCTATCAAACTGCCATGGTCTTCCTAAAAGAATATGACTCGCATCCATTGGTACCACATCACAAATAACTTCATCTTTATATTTTCCAATTGAAAATGACACCAACACCTGTTTATTCACCTTAACTTCCCCACTATCATTCAACCATTGTAGTTTATAAGGTTTTGGGTGCTTCAAAGTTGTCAACTTCAATTTTTCCACCAAAGTAGTGCTAGCCACATTAGTACAACTCCCCCCATCAATAATCATACTACATACCTTGTCATTAACATGGCAGCGTGTGTGAAAGATGTTATCACGTTGTACCTCATCCTCTTCCTTGGCTTGAGCACTAAGAGCTCTTCTTGTGACCAAAAGCTCTCCACCTACCGGATATTCGAAGTCACTTGCATCCTCCAAAGGTGGCATAGACTCATCATCAGATTCTTCCTCGGATTCGATATCACCATCATCCCTCAAAACCATTACTCTCTTGTTTGGGCATTGTGATGCAATATGACCTGCTCCCAAACACTTAAAGCATTTAATGTCACGGTTTCTAGAAGGTTGAGGATCTGATTTACCTTGATTTAATGAGCCTCCGGTCTTATGATCTTTAGGAGGTTCGGCTTTGGCCTTGAAACTAGGCTGGTCCTCTTTCTTGCTCCAATTCGGTTTCCATGATGATGAAGAACCCGAATTTTGCCCAACCCGTGTGGAACCCTTCCTCTTCAATTGTTGTTCCACTTTGATGGCCATGTGTACCATGTCAGTCAATTCAACATAGTGTTGCAACTCCACTACATTTGCAATGTCTCGGTGTAGCCCATTTAGGAACCTAGCCATTGTCGCCTCTCGGTCCTCCTCCACAACAGCTCGAATCATGGCTATCTCCATCTCCTTGTAGTAGTCTTCTACACACTTAGACCCTTGAGTAAGAGTTTGCAATTTTTGAAACAAACCCCTGTAGTAGTGACTTGGAATGAATCTCCTCCTCATAACAGTTTTCATATCCTCCCATGTCTCAATAGGTCTTTCTCCATTCCGTCTCCTACTCATAATCAATTGATCCCACCAAACAATAGCATAATCGGTGAATTCTATGGCTGCCAATTTCACTTTCTTCAATTCGGAGTAATCATGGCAATCAAACACCAACTCTATTCTTTTCTCCCACTCCAAATAAGCTTCAGGATCAGTTTTACCTTGGAAGGTTGGAATATTCACCTTGATATTACCCAAATTATTATCAACCCTCTCTCCATACCTATCTCCTCTATTCCCATACCTATCTTCTCTATTCCCATACCTATCTCCTCTACCTCCCATTCCACGCCTAAATCTTCCCGCACCCACATTGGACATGCGATCATCCCCTTCCATGTCGTTTTCATCCCCATAATAATCATTAACTTCTTCCCTTACCGGAACTCTCTCTCTCCTACGTGCTTGGTGAACGGGTCGTGGCTGTTCCGCACGTGCGCTTTCCACTTTATCTAAGCGCTCATGTAAGTGCTCCATTTCTCCCCTCATCATTCGTCTCATCTCCCCTACTAATGCCTCCTTCCAATTCTTTAGATCTGCTGGAATGGAAGAATCCTCAGTAGTGCCTTTATCTTTGTTGTCAGACATGTTTTTCCTGCAAGAAAAAGATTAGAAAAAAAAAAGGACCTCACGGCACTCCCTCACGTGTTTCGCTCGAATAATCAATTCACTCAACACTCGTGTGTTTCACTCATCATATTCGGCTTTTACCCTCAGTATTTTCTCACCACTCTTGCCTTTTTCCACTCACAATTTCCTCAAAAGTTCTTATCAAACTAACCAAACAATAATCAGGATTTCTTAGCTACGTTCACAAGAAACTTAGATTTGCTAGGTTCACACAAACGAATTACAATGAAACTGAAATAATAGGGCTGTTTCTACTACCAAGAATATATATATATATATATATTTTTTTTTTTAATGCTACTACTGCACGAAACCAGAAGAAGAAGGACAAAGATTGATATATATTCAACTACAAGATCGTTCAATTTTTTTTTTTTTTTTTTTTTTACCAACCTTGATCAACAAGCAAGATCTTCTGAATTTTTTTTTTTTTTTTTTTTTTTTTGAGTACTGAACTTGAACGGAATTCAAAGGAAGACGAAGAACAAAGATAGATAAAACCTGATGTTAGATGCCGAAGCTCTGATACCAACTGATACGATCCTCGTTGATTGTAACAAGGATGATGCCTCGGATCGTTCTAACCTCTGGTTCGGATGGAGACCGCGACCCAACACCTATAACGAGATGTGAACCTTGGTATAAGGAAGACGCCACAATCAAGGATGGAATACTTGATTGATAAGTCAAGGAGGAACGCCACAGAGAAAATCTGATAAGTTCCAATTAGTTCTCAAGGAACAAAAGAGAAAACTCTCTCAATTTTTTTCATTCAAATTCCAAGCTACCCAAAATCATAGAGGTTGGTTCCTTTTATACTAAAACCCTAGAAGACAAGGTAGGCAACATGCCTAATTTAAGGAAAACAAAAATTAAAATTGAAATTCCTCCAAATGAAATTCCTCCAAAAGCCCAAGTCTTCTCTTATTTGGCCCAATCCATTGCCTTGATGACATTAATTAAGCCTTGGTCTTCATGTGGGCTTATCTTGGGCTCCAACAATTTAGAATCAGCCCAAGTGTCTTGGATCAGGCCATTGAGTGCCTCTTTGAATCTCCTAGCCCTAGCCCTTGTTATTGGCCCAACCGGAACATGCAATGGGTCCCTTGGTGCAGCTCCCTTATTCTCATCAGGGTGAATAGATTTTATCCGATTTTACCCAATTTTTGTTAATATGCAAGATTACGAAAATACCCTTTACTAGTCAATACAAAATAGCAAGTGTAATATGGTGCGGAAAATTAAAAGACACTTGATATTTACATGGACACCCTCACGGGAAAAACCACGGGCTATGTAAGTGAGCCACACTCGAACCTCGAATCCACTGAGTGTGAGAAAGATTACAACCTAATCCTGGAAATAATCACACACCTACCTAATCCCGGTATGAGTGAACATAGTCCTAATGCTTGTGATTTATGCTACCTAATCCCGGAAGCAACACAAGACTTAGTTCTAAATGAAGAGAATGCAACCTAAGTGAATATGTGAAATACTCAAAATGCAACAAGAGCAAGGCAACTCTATATGCTTACCTAGAATGATGATATATCAATGAAATCAATCCTAGATATCAAAAGCTAAATGACATACCAAAAAGCTTAGCTAATCAAGATTAAACAAAACCTAGATAGCTATCACAATACAACACTCAATCATGTCATCACAAATAATCTCTATCTTGTATCTAATATATAATCAAAAACATACAAGTAAATAAAGAGAAGACTTGATATGAAGAATACTAAAATTAGATGAAATTAGTGAAGAACATACCAAAAACGATGTGATGATGCAAAACCATGCATGGATGAATCCTAAATGGTCATGAATGATCCTAGATGTACTTTGATGATCGAAGGAAATGGTTTGAGTGTTTAAAGGTGAGTTCTTGATGATTTTTCTCTAGAAATATTTTCTAAGTGAAAAATATGATATTTGGAACTCTTAAAATTGACCTAAAATACATAGACATGTATATACAGAGGCCATTAGTGGAGTGAGGTCGTTTTACAAAAATGCATCAAGTGTGACCTCTTGCGCTGGTTGCCAGCGCTAGCACCAGCGCACAGTGCAAAAATTGCACAGGCGCTGGTGGACTAGCGCTCCACACAGGCGCCACACCAGCGACGACTCTCTGGATGAGTTGCGCTGGTGAGGGCTACGCTGGACGTCTAGAGCACGACCAGTGCCAGACAACTGGACGATCACTGGGCGATTTACGCTGGTGAGCTTGCGCTGGTGACCAGCGCACAACCCACACACTTTCTTCCTCAAGCAAATGCAAGAGTAAGGAAGGGTGAGGACAATGCAACCTATTTCTAACATGATGAACATTTTAAAAACATAGGATGCACTCAAAATACACATGCAAGAAGAGAGATTAAATAATCAATAATGCACACACAAAATAAAGACACAACACATACAAGAATAAGAATTGTGCAAGTGTTATGTGTGTGTGCAACTACTTCTCTTCATTGCTAGAAACACTAAGAAATATACCTTTGGAGTGTTTCTTCTCTTGAGGTCTTAAGGGCCTAATCTACCCTTACAAGTCAAACCCCAACTTGTGGTTTGTCTACGAAATAAGCCAATCAATATGAGAATCCTTACAAGGTGCATTCATCTCACCCAAAGGATTCTTTCGAGTACTCCGGTGCTTCCCCTTCCTTAGCTCCTCGAGTTCTTTTGTCATTTTGGCTATTTGATCTTCAAGACGTTTGGACCCATCTTGCCTAGATCGGGCCACTAAGCCTTCATTATGAAAAGTATCAGATACTTCGATTGCCTCCTTGCACTCCTCCTCTAGGGCTGGGTACCTCACGGGTTTCTCTTAGGCCTGATACTACCATCTGTTTTAGGCTGTGAAGCCCTCTTCTCTGTTGCTAATTTAGCTGCTGGCTGGTTCTTTTTGGGAGGAATGTCAAATACTGACTTCACCTGTCAAGGTCTGAAATATCGAGGACAACTTGGAACTGGTATTGGCAGTCCGAGTCTATCAAAAACTGGAATCCTGGTACTTGGTCCAACTTCCCCTACGAGCTTGGGTGCTATGAAAGGTATCCCTTGAGCAATCTTCAGGAGACGGATGCTTTCCATATAGGCCACTGCGTGCTGCTCCATAGTACACCAATTTATCTCTTGGACTACGGGGTCTTATGGCGTAGAGCCCACATTGGGTGGTGGAACCGGTGCCGAGATCTAGCTTCTTGTTCCCTCTTATTCCCTTGGTTTCTCTGAGTGGAAGCGAGGGAATGGGGTCCCGAAGGATCGGGCCACCCCTGAGAGGATCGGAGCCTCATCTTCTGAGTTTTATAGGTTGAACTGGGTAGTTTTAGTAAGTGTGGTGGGAGTATCCCCACAGACGGTGCCAAAAGTGTAAACCAAAAATTGTCACTGGGGTGAATTTCCAGTTAACAACTCTAATGACTGAAATCGGGATAGATCTCAGTTAGAGAGATATAAAGTAGTTCGATACCTATGGATCCTCAATGTAAAACGAGATAAAGAATAAGATGAAAAAATATAACTTATCAATATAATCATTTAACATGCTTTTTATTAACCTTAAACATATAATGGAAATACAATTGTATATGGCTGTGGTGATAGGGTAAAAAACTCAGATGGCAATGGCGATGGAGCTCTCATGCATGTTGATAAGTAGAAAGAAACGTAAAGTAGGGTTAAGCATTCAAAGTTTCGGTCCCTTTTTCTCTACAATAGCATGTCATATATATAGTCCCAATAGGTATTAAGCACTCCTCTAAATTCGGTCTTGTGACCTAGAAATTTACGGAACATCCCATGGCAATTGGTGAAAAGATCGTAGGTTTGATTCAAGGAATCAAGCGATCCCTTTTTTTTTTTTTTTTTTTGCAGAATTTGCTGTAGTTGACTTTGCTTTCAAATAGGATTCCTTTAGTGGTGGCAATGAGTCGATCTTCTTATTGTTAAAATGGCATCGTCTTACTATCCTGCTACTTTGCTACTTGTTGCGTGGTTGGATGACTCTAGGAGGATGCGGGTATAAAGATATCTTGCTTCCCACTCGACTATTATACTTAGTATAATGAATCGAGGTACGAGAGTACTAGGGGATCAGGATACCGGGGTAGTATGGTCGCGGGATACCAGGGTTTGGTTGTAACGGTGTCCTTATTAACCTGACTTCTGTTCTCTCTGGTATCTGGGAGCTTTAAGAGACCTTTATCTTAATCTGGATTGATAGAGGGCGTACTCTAACTAATTTTTATGGTAGGGTATCAAGAGGCCCTTTCTTTTATCCAGAATCTTCCCCTGTGTGGATGGAAAATTCTTCTTTGAACCCTTGTCATTTTTGGCGATTAACAATATTTTTTTTTGTAGGGTTTTAAATTTGCTTTGGCCGTGGGGTAGTAGGTAATAGCTTTGAAGGAGGCTAATCTCGCACTTCTGGCTAAGCTGGAGGAGGCTAAGGTTAATCTGGCCCGAGCTGAGTAGAGTGTGAGTTCCTTGGTAAAGTCTGCAACTGATTCTGAGACTAGTAGGCTGAAGGCCTTGGTGGAGCTAGAGCGGATGAAGTAAGCCTTGGATACAGAAACAGTTAGGTCGCTACACCGCCGCGAGGAAATGAAAGGTCTAATAGTGGAAAAGACCATGCTCCAAAATGAAAACCAACTTCTGCGGTGTATGGTGGAGGCTTTGGAAGCTAGGATAGACTCCTCATTCATTGATGGTTACTTCACTACCTTTTATGAAGTTGTCAAGGCTCTTGCTCCTCCTGTTGACCTACAGACTGCCCTTAATTGGGATTAAAATCAAATCATGGCCAAGGCTACACAAATTTCAGGTGCTGATCCAAACTAGGGGGGTTTTTTCAAGACGCCACCATCCTGGATCCCCCTCCACATCAGGGATCTGATTTGCCTGCCACTGACCTAGTTGAAACAGCTGATAAGGGAATGCATGATCCTCTTACTACTCAAGAATACCAAATGTGGGATTCTGTGAATCCCACTGAGATTGTTTCTGTGGAGGAGGAAGATACTCATGCTGAAGCTAGGGTACCAGGTACTGGGTAGATCCAAGCTAATGCAAGAGCCGAGGTTGTTGGGGAATGAGATGCAGCCGGCCAGGAGAATAAGGCTGTGCAGAAGAGGGATGCATGACTTGTTATCTTTTATATATATATAAATATATATAGTTTTATTCATGCTATTTTTTGTAGCCTGGAAATGAGGGTTGGGCTCCCTGATTGATTAATGGGAAGCCTTTTTTTTTTTTCTTTTTCTTTTTTTGCAAATATATTATCTTACCTGTTTATATCATACCCTGGTAGAATCTGATACATGCATGCTTGTTTATAACCCAACCCAGACTTGTTTGGGATGCTCTTAGTACTTAGCTTTATGTTTGTTCATCTGGCCATAGAGGAACCCAGACTTGAACTATCTATGAAAATAACTTGGACGATAGTCCCCTTGTAAGACTTAGTAAAAAAATTTGTAAGAAATTTCAACCCAGTACTGGCTGACTTTGATAAGAGAAAATTTGATCCTAATAGGTGGTCAAGGTTACTTGGACATTGAAATCAGAACGTTGTGAATCACAAGTAATTGATACTCCTTACATAGGGAATCCTGGTTTCGAACCAATCTTGGTAAGCATCCAAGGTTACCCTTCTTATCAGAGCTTTTATATGGATATATGGCGAAGTAAGGTACCAAGTATCCTGATCCTTTAGCGGTCTGTCCTGGTAAGCAACTAAGGCCACTTTAGCACTAGGTTCTCATATGGTGAATCTATGGCATCAGGTATCCCACTAAGGAATCCTGATCCTTAGGCGATTTATCCTGGAGGGGGGTATTCCCCAACCAAGGCTTCCAGAGTACCGTATAGGATCTCCTGATCCTGAGGACTGCGACAGGAAACCAGGGCCATGACTTCGTATCCTTAGTCTGGTTGGCAACTATATCACTTAGGCATTTGTGCACCAGATCCTTTCTAGAGGAGGGTATACCCCAACCAAGGCAGCAAGAGTGCCATGTGGCTTTCCCTGGTCCTGAGGCGATCAGTTATGGCAAAATTCATAGGGCAAACTCATGAGAATCATGTAGGAGAAAAAAACTGACTTTTATTGAATTTCTCAAGAAACAATACAAAGCAAATTCGGGGTACATATCTAGAGACATACCAACCGAAGTAAAATTTTTCTTCAGGCTTTAAGGGTAAAACCTTTTGAGGTGATCGTCATTCCAGGGTGTTGTCCACTAGGTATCCATCCATATCTTCCAATTTGTAGGCCCCCCTTCGAACCACCATTTTTACCAGGTATGGACCTTCTCAGTTGGGAGCTAGTACCCTGTCAGACCTCTTTCAGGTGTTCTGAGTTACCTTTCTAAGAACCAAGCCCAATTCTTTAAAGCTTCAAGTCTGCACCCTTCTATTGAAACATTGGGCTATCTTGCTCTGGTAGGCTACTATCCGCTTTGCAGCCCTATCCTGCTTCTCCTCGAGGAGGTCTATACTGGCTCTCAACTTTGTTTCATTGTTTTATGGTCCAAAGTGTTAGACCCTGAAAGATGTCAACCTATGTTTGATGGGTAGGACTGCTTCTGCTCCAAAAGCTAGCGAGTAGGGGGTTTCCCCAGTTGCAATCCTCTTTGTGGTTCGATATGCCCATAACACATTTGGGAGCTCTTAAGCCCACTTCCCTTTCTTCTGTTGAAGCTTCTTCTTCAGGAGCTTCTTGATGGTCTTGTTGGTAACTTCCACCAACCCATTAGTTTGAGGATGAGCCACTGATGCAAAACGGAGGTTGATACCCCGCTTTTCACAGAATTCTCTGAATTTTGCATTGTCAAACTATTTGCCCAAATCAGTTATTATGGCCATCAGGGTACCGAACCTGCAGACAATGCATTCCTTAACAAAACTGGTGGTGTTTGCCTTAATTATATGGGTAAGGGACTTTGCTTCCACCCACCGGGTCAAGTAGTCTATTGCTACTAGTGCGTGCTTAGCTTGTCCAGAAGTAGTGGGAAGTGGCCCAATAAGGTCTAGCCCCCAAACAGCAAAGGGGTAAGGAGTGCTGATTGAAGTGAGCCTTTCCGATGCCAGGTGGTAGAGATTTGCTGTCTTTTAACAAGGTTTACAAGATTGAGCAAACTGCTTTGCATCCTGATGTAAAGTAGGCCAGAAGTAGCCCATTATGAGAACTTGGTAAGCCAGGGTCTCACCCGACACATGGTTGCCATAGTCCCCCGCGTGTACCTCATTCAGTGACCATTGAGCGTCATCTAGATGTAGACATCTTAGCAATGGAAGTGATTTTCCTTTACGGTAGAGGTATCCTTTTACTAAGCAGTACCAGTTAGTGGTCATTTTGAGCTTACGTGCTTTATCCAGATCTTCTGGAAGAGTGTCGTTTTGGAGGTAATCAGCTATATGATCCATCTAGTAAGGAAGGCGTTCCACCGGTTTAACTTCCACTCATTTAGCTATGCTGGGTCGGGGTATCAATTGGAGTGGTACCCCTCTAGGCAATGTTTGTCCTCCAGTTGCAGCAATCTTGGCCAAGACATCTGCTCAATGATTCTTCTCCCAAGGAATCTATTCCATCTTCATACCTTTGAATCTTGTTGCTACTTCTCGGACCTTTTTGAGGTATGCTACCATGTTGTCACCCTTCGTCTACTAGCTGCAAATCACTCCTTACTAGGAGGAAATCTGCCCCCAATTCTTCAGCCACCTTCATTCCTACTAGCAAGGCTTCATATTATGCTTCATTGTTGGTGGTTTTAAACTCAAACCTGAAACAATGGCTATATTCAATCCCTTCTGGGTCGATAATGACAATCCATGCTCCATAACCTGCTTGATTCGACTCTCCATTAGTATCCAGGCCTTGCAGTCAATAGGCCATTCTGGATTTCTGGATCCTGGCTCAGGACCATGGTGGTATTCGGATCGGAGGTCGTGTTGAATTCTGCCACAAAGTCGACCAAGTCTTGAGCCTTAATTGTGGTTCATGCCTTGTATTTTATATCGTACTGGGTGAGATCTAGGGCCCATAGGACCAGCCTGCATGATTCATTTGGCCTCTTAAGGAACTGTAGTGGTTGATCCGTCACTACTGCAACCGTGTGAGCTTGAAAATAAGGCTGGAGCTTTCTGGCTATAGTCACAAGTGCATAGGCGAGCTTTTCCAAAATGGTATATTTTTTTTAAGACTTGGTTAGATCACGACTTACATAGTAGATTGGTCTCTAGACCCCGTCACTACATTCTTTCACCAAGGCCCCGCTGGTTGTAGTTTCTGATACTGCCAAGTAAAGTTGTAGCTTTTCTCCTGAAAGGGGTTTCACTAGCAAATGCAGGTTAGCTAGGTATTTCTTTAGAGACTGGAAGGCTTGCTCACTTTCTTGATCCCACTTTATCTTTTTACCTGCTTAATGATTTTAAAGAAAGGCAAGATTGGGATATGAAGCGGTTTAACGCTGCTATCCTGCCGGTCAATCCCTGTACGTGTTAGAGGGTTGTAGGGGTTTCAAGATCCATGATTGCCTTGATTTTCTCAGGGTTGGCCTTGATTCCTCTCTCGTGTACCAAGAACCCAAGAAAATTTCCTACTGCTACCCCGAAAGCACATTTAGCTGGATTCAATCTCATCTGGTTCTCCCTTATTATTTGGAAGATATGGTGTAAATCTTCTAGGTATTGGTCGGTGATCTGAGATTTGGTGATCATTTTGTCTATGTACACTTCCAAAGACCTTCCCATCTGTTACTTGAACAACTTGTTCACCAAGCGCCGGCAGGTGGCTCCAGCATTTTTGAGACAAAAAGGAATTACCTTGTAGCAATAGAGGCCTTGCCCGGTGATGAAGCTGGTATTGTCTTGATCGGTGGGGTGCATCATGATCTGGTTATACCCTGAAAAAGCATCCATGAAGCTTAGGAGCTTGTTACCTGTAGTGGAATCAATCAATTGATCTATTTTAGGTAGAGGGAAGCTATCTTTCGGGCAAGCCCAGTTGAGGTCGGTGTAGTCCACGTACATACACTACTTCCCACTAGATTTAGTTATCATGACCACATTGGCGATCCATTCAGGGTAGCAGGATTCTCTAATGAATCTAACTTTCAAAAGCTTATCTACCTCTTCCTGCACCGCGATATTTTGCTCGGCGTTGAAAGGCCTCCGCTTCTATTTGACTGGCTTTAAGGTCGCATCTACTGCCAACCTATGAGCAGCTAAGTTGAGAGGGATACCTAGCATTTCATCATGACTCCAGGCAAAAATGTCATTGTATTCTTCAAGGAGCTTTAACAGGTTCTTTCTGACCTCACAATCCAGTGCACCTCCTATCTTCACTATTTTGGTTGGATAGCCCTTTCTAATAGGTATTTCTTTTAACCGCTCCGCGAGGTGCCTATTGGTCCATTCCCGTTTTTCTTCTACAACCATATCTGGTACATCTCCTTCTTCCAGGACGTAATGAACCTGCTTTGGTACCTCCCGGCTTGGTTCACTGATTACATGCACACACTACTTGGCTAGCGCGATAGGATTAGTGGACACTGCATAACAGCTGCGGGCTGCTTGTTGGTCTCCCCAGACTTCTCCTACCTTGGTTCCTACTGGGAACTTTAGGACATTATGATAAATGGATAGCACCCCCTTAATTCTCGACAAGAAGGGCCTCCCCAAGATTGCATTGTAAGAAGACGGGGTGTCAACCACCACGAAGTCTGTCATGACATTTAACTGGAAGGGTGCTTCTCCGATTATCAATGGCAGGATCTTGGATCTGATCGGTATAAGGGAGTCCCCAGTGAATCCATACAAAGGCGTTGTACAGCTATTGTAGAATGAATTCTTTAGGTTGAACTTTTCTAATGCTTCTTTGAACAGAATATCAACGCTGTTTTCGGTGTCTATCGGGATGTGGTGAACCCGACGATTGACTATCTGTACCGTGATCACCATTGGATCATCATGTGGTTGGACTGTGTTATAGACATCCTCCTCCGTGAAAATGATCTGGGCTGAGCAAGGATAGTCTAGGGATCCCCTGGAGACACGAAGTACATCATGACCAGTAGTAAGCCTCGGGATCTTTCTAGCCTGGTTCTTCCATGAGTTGTTAGAAGTTCCTACTAGTGTAGGGCCTTCACTGATGGTAAGAATGACTTGGATCTGTTGCATCAAGTCTTTTCCGTTATCCTTTCTTCTTTCTTCCGCATCCTACATCTCCCATTGTACTTCCTTCCTCATCTTGATGCTATCCCTGTACCTGTTGTAAAAATTCAATCATAAGTCCCCCTATTACCAATCATTCGATCTGGTTACGGAAATTGTAACACTTGGAAGTATTGTGTCCCATGTCCTCATGAAAATCACAATAATTGTAGCGTTTCCTCTTGTCAGTCAGGATCTTCATGGGACCGGGCTTCCTAAGCAAACCTTTGTCGCGGATGGCAAGGTATATATTCTTTTTGGATGCATTAAGTAGGGTGTAATGGTTGTACCAGTCCTCTTCTGCAGCTATCCAGGCTACCTCTCTTGGTGGAGGCG
This sequence comes from Acer campestre, assembly GCA_954870605.1. NCBI lineage: Eukaryota > Viridiplantae > Streptophyta > Magnoliopsida > Sapindales > Sapindaceae > Acer > Acer campestre. Next base: position 31,272,175 of record OX940799.1, read on the forward strand.
TTGTTCTAGGAGGGTCCCCCTTACGGGATATCTATCCCAGTGTTGGGAAGGAGGTGGTGGCCGGTAAGTAGACCAATTTGAAGGATGATTCCAGAGCTTCTTTATAGATGCAGGCTTTGGAGCCTCTTTCTTTGGATGCTTGGATGATTGGGCTTCATCATGCTCGGCCTTGACCCGAAGATGTTCATCTATGTCCTCTTGTTCCAATGCCCTGTCATAGACCTCTTGGTAAGTCTCAGGTGGATGTTTTACAAATGACTGGAATAATCTTCCAATCCATTGATTCCTTCTGAAATTAGGCAACGTCTCCTTCTCGGTAAACACTCCCATCTAGATCACTTCTTTGTGGAACTTCTCTACATAGGAACTAAAAGTCTCACCCAGATCCTGGATCATATACAGGAGTAGGATGGGGTCCTTGGGACGAGACTTGATCCCCTGAAACTAAGTACAAAAATCTATAGTAAGCTTGGTAAAAGAATCCACGCTACATGGAGGTAACTTTCTGAACCAAGTTTTGGCATAGTCCGTCAGGGTTAAAGGGAACATCCTGCACATTACTGACCGGGGTAGCATTCTGGACCTCCATCTGGTGGACAAAACTCTCCATGTAGCTCACGGGGTCTTCTGATCCAAAGTATTTCTCGGTGGGCATCTTGAATTTGGAGGTTAACTCTGCTTCTTTAATCCTCCTAGAGAAGGGTGCATTCATCTCCCCCAAAGGGTTCTTCCAGGTACTCCGGTGCTTCCCCTTCCTTAACTCCTCGAGTTCCTTCACCATTTTGGCCATTTGGTCTTCAAGGCACTTGAAACCCTCATGCTTGGATCAGGCTATCGAGCCTTCATTATCCAAAGTTTCGGATACCACGGTTGCCTCTTTGCGCACCTTCTTCTGAGGCTGGGTATCCTGTGGGTTTCTCCTGGGTTCGGTACTACCAACTGTATCGGGCTATAGAGCCCTCTTCTCTACTGCCGGTTTAGTCTCTGGCTAGTTCTTTCTGAGAGGAATGTCAAACATCGACTAACCTGTCGGGGTCTGAAGTTTCTAGGATGACTTGGAACTAGCAGTGGCGGTTCAAGTCTATCAAAAACTGGTACCTGGGTACTTGGTCCCGCTTCTCCTACAAGCCTGGGTGCATCAAAGGTTATCCCTTAAGCGATCATCCAGAGGTAAATACTTTCTACTTAGGTAGCAGCGTGTTGCTCCATAATATCCTGATTTATCTCATGGACCATAGGGTCCTGGGGCATGGAGCCTGTAGTGGGTGGAGGAATCGGTGCCAAGATATGGCTTCTCATTCCCTTTTCCTTCCTCTGGTTTCTCTGAGTGGAAGCGAAGGAATGGGGTCCCGATGGGGCGGGCCACCCTTGAGAGGATCAGAGTCTCATCCTTTATATCTTCTGGGTAGAGCTAGGTAGCTTTTGTAAATGGGATGGGAGTAGTTCCCACTGACGGCGCCAAAAATGTTAACCGAAAATTGTCACTGGGGTGAATTTACAATTAACATTTTTTATGACTGAAATCAGGGTAGATCACAGTCGGAGAGATATCAATTAGTTTGATACCTATGAGCACTCAATAAAACAAATCAACTATAATGACAATGGTGAATCAAAGTAAAATCACAATAAGATCATGTATAACACATTGTTTATTGATAAAGAACACATCATAGTAGTACAATGGGGATTTTTAATGGCTATTGTAAAGGGACAAAACTCAGTTGGCGATGGAGCTCTCGTGCAAGTTGATAAGTGGAAGAGAATACTCTAGGGTTTTTGGACTCAAGTTTTGGTCCCTCTATTATGTATGGGAACATCTCATATATATATATATATGTCCCAATGTTTGTTGAGCACTCCTCTAAATTCGGTTTAGTGACCTAAAGATTTTCGGGACGTTCCATGGCGATTGGCGAGAAGATTCTCTTACTCCTTCTAGGAATCAATCGATCCCTTATTTGGCAGAATTTGGTAGTGTTGACTTTGCTTTTAAATAAGACTCTTGAGTGGCGGGAATGAGTCAATTTTCTTGTTTATTAAAACGTTGTCGTCTCACTGTCCTTCTTAGTAGCTTGATCTTAGCCTACCTATTCTTACCTTGGTAATTGATAGTCCGTTAATTTGTTACTTACTACTTGGTTGGCCGGCTCTAGGAAGGATCGAGGTATATAGGTATCCCACCTCCCACTAGGTCATAGTACCAAAGTTTTGGGGTATCAGGGTACCGAGTGGTAGCGAAGTACTAAGATTCTGGCTTTGATGTTTCCTGGTACTTGGGAGTCTATGACCCTTGATTTTGATCCAGATTGATATAAGGCCTGCCCAGTTACTTTAGTGGCGGGGTACCGTGATGCTCTTCTATGAAGGAAAATTCTTCTTTAAACCCCTACCATTTTTGGCGGTTAACACCATCGTTCCTAATTTTATTGATTAATTTCAAATAAAAAGTCTGTATTTTCCACTGTGTGACTTAAAATTCATGCATTGGAGATGGAAAGCAGGATTACAGGTGCAAAACAAGTAAAAATTCAAAGAAGAGTGCCTGGTCACCCCTTCTAGTTTTAGTCGGGATGTGTAAGATTGGTATTTTCTCAACACATCCTTCCCATTCAAGATAGATTGTTTAATCACCTTAATGTGGGTATCTCTACTTAAATTGAGAGTTGGTATTCCTACTCAATCCAAGGAGATATCTAATCCAATCACTTGAATTGAGAGTTGGTATTCCTACTCAACCCAAGGGGATTAATCGAATTTAAAACATCAAATTAATTTAACAACAAACAATGAATTAAGAGTTGGTATTCCTACTTAATCCAAAGAGATAATCAAATACATTAAAATCAATGAATGGAAATAAGAAATCAAATACTAATTAAATGGTGGATTACCCACAAATCATGTCAAATTACATCAACTCCCACTAAAGGGGATTTGCTACTCATGTCTATTACAAAATATAAATCTATGAGATGAGATTAAAAGAAGACCCATGTAGAGAATCTTCCTTCTTGAAGCTTAAATCCAACCTCATAATTGCCTTCTTGAGTAGAAAAAATGGATGAAAATGGTGAAGGATGGGTCTGGATGATGTGGAGAGAAACTAGATCAAGGGTTAGCGGTGAAATTCCCTTAAGGCAATAGTGTATATTAATACCTAGAGATAGGGGGGAGGTGGGGGTTAATTGGTATAGTCCCAAATTCTTCCAATATTCAAAAAATGCGGAATATAAGAATGAAATGCATGCTTGATATGATATAGCAATTGTATAGAAAGAATCAATACATGTGAGCATCAATATACAAAAGGATCACTACAAATAAAATATGGAAGATAACAAAAACTTAAAGCGAAAAAGAGACACAATGTTTTTACATGGCAAAACCTCAAAGAAGAAACATCCACAGGTTGATACCACAACCACCGGCAAAGTAAATCCACTATACGAAAAGGACATACATACTCAAAGCTATCAACACAATGATATCCACTTCAAGCTATCACCTCCTAATCAACCCTCAGGCTAGTGATTCACTAAGCCTACTTTCTATCCAAGGTGTGTCCTACACCTCTAGAAACCAACTCCCTATCCAAGGCTCACAAGCCTCTAGGAAGATTTCTTTGCTTAGCAATCTAGATCAAATGATCCTAGTCAAGCTCTCCTAGCTTAACTATCCGAAGTACTAAACTCCTTGCTAAGACTTTTTCTTGGCTATCCAGAACTCATTCCTAGCCAAGACTTCTTGCTCAAGACAACGCTTCACTTACTTTGCAAGAGACTTCAACCTATCACAAGGCAATGATCTAAGTGAAGTGCACACAAACAATATGATGCAATTGATAGGATTATGCTCAATAGCAAGAGTATAATATTGTATTTGACAATCTTATCGTATTAATAAAGTGATTTATGTTTTTAACAAAATCTTATAGCATTTATAATTATAATTGTCAGTAAATAATCATAAGGTCAAAAGACTATGAGAATAGAAGAATTATTCGTACATCTGGATATGTATGAGGTAGACATAATTCTTTAGTTAGTCTTGAATAACGTTCACAACTTAAGTTAAAGGTTGGGCACCTTTATCTTGTTAAACTTGAAGAATTCTTTTGCTAGCATTTGAGTGGGATCAAATGTGTTATGATGAGTCTAAAATCATTGAAGGGTCTTCGAGTAAAAGAATCTAGTGCATTGGGTGCATTGAACTGGATCACAATGAAATACTTTATCTAGAACCATCAATAGATAAAAGTCTTTTCATTACCAGGACAATCAGAGAGTCTATCTTAATCTTGAGATAAATGATGGACTTATGGTTACAAGTGTTATCATTTTAGCGAGAATTGTTAAGGAAGGTATCTGGCTGATTGGCGAGAATTCTCAGAGGGACTTTTGGCGGGATAATTGGTTGGGGGTTCCCATTGTGGACCTTTTAGGGATTCCTGATTATTTAGCTAATCCGCTCTGGGCGAGGGTTTCGGATTTTATTCATCAGGGTAGATGGGTGCTAGACTATTGTTTTCGAGCTCGCTTCCCGGATCTGTGTTTTCGGATTAATCGTATTGCAATTTCTCCTGTTGTGGATTCTCTGGTTTGGGCTAATTCTCGGGATGGTCATGTTTCTTGCAAGGCTGCTTATTCCCAGTTTTTCCGTGATATTCCTCAGGTTGTTTGGTGGAGAGATGTTTGGTCCCGTTTTATTCCCCCCTCTCGCTCTGCTTTGATTTAGCGTTTGATGTTGAACAGGCTTCCTACTGAGGATCGCCTTTGCAGGTCTGGGTTCCAGTTGGCTTCTCGTTGCAGTATTTGTGGGGTTAGTAGTGAATCTGCAAATCATCTTTTTCTTCATTGTCCCCTGGCGGTTGCTCTTTGGGAGGCGGTTTTCTCGACTTTCCAGCGATGTGTCTCTACCGAAACTTGGCAATCCTTCTTCTTGCAGGCCATGTCGGTTTCCTTTAGTGAGCAGGTTAGGATTTTGTGGAAAGCGGCTATCCATGCAGTGATATGGGGGGTGTGGACTGCTCGTAATCAGTGTATCTTTGAAGGGAAGTCGGTGGACTTTAGATCCATCCTTTCTTTGGTCTGGTGTGCGGTTTCAGAGGCTAATCGCCTAGAGATTGGTTGTATGCGTAACTGTATGGATGACCTTTTGATTCTTCGTCAATTTGGTCTTCAGGGTCGCCCTTCTAAAGCCCCAGTAATCAAGAGTGTGGTTTGGTCGCCTCCGGCCCCCGGCTGGATCAAAGTGAATACTGATGGTGCTGCTTTGGGCTCTCCGGGGGTTGGTGGTTGTGGTGGTATCTTTCGGAATTGTAGAGCTTTTGTGAAAGGTTGCTTTGCTATTCCTCCTGGTCAGGTTTTCGCTTTTGAGGCTGAGCTTCTGGCGGCCTCATTGGCCATTAATTTTGCTTGGAAGTATGGGTGGCATCGTATCTGGCTTGAGAGCGATTCTTCTTATGTGGTTCAGCTTCTTTCTTCTCGTTCTAAGTTGGTTCCTTGGAGGGTTCGTCAGGCATGGCAGCGCTGCATCTTCCAAATCTCACATATGGATTTTCAGGTTTCGCATATTTTTAAGGAGGGTAATCAAGTTGTAGATACGCTTTCTAAGCATGCTTTGGAGCTTCAGACAGATTCTTGGTGGTTCTCTGCCCCACCATTCTGTTCTTCATTAGTTGGCAATGACTGCATGGGCCGCGAGTCTTTTCGTTTTTCTTGATGTTTTCTTTTTCTTTTTGGTGTGGCCTACGTGCCTCTTTTTGTTTGGGGTTGTTTTCCCTGGCTCTTTGTGCTTTGTTGCTTTTTGTCACTTTTTACTTTCTTTTATCTCTTTTATATACGGTTACTGTCTAGGGGTTTTTCAGCATATGATCGTTTGAGATGCTTTTTCCCCTTAGATCAGTCCAATTTTATTGAAAAAAAAAAAAAGTGTTATCATTTGAGCTATCAATGAGTACGATTATATAGCATAGTCTATCCTTGATAGTTTGGTGGTATTCATTTGCTAATCGATAGAGAACTTCATTTATAGATATGGACATCGTGCCTCCATTTATTAAATGTGAGTAGAATATCATCATATGGATATTTTGAGGTTTTAGATATTAAATCTTAACGTTGAGTTTTCAATAGTAACTATTGAAAGATGACTTCTGGACAAGTCATAATATATATCCAAGTTCAAAGTGTGGTCATATGAGTAAATATGGTAACTTGGAGAGCTATAGGCGGTCTATGAGCTCTTGGGGATTACTGATATTCTTCACGAGGATTCACTATCTCCTATAAGATTGTCTAGGGTATGAATGAGAATCATTTACTTATTCCATCTTTATTTAAGAGTGCAATTTTAGTTCTTTAGTGGAATGAACTAAAATTAAACCTAAGTGAATCATTTGTTGATTGTGATTGGGTTATGTCTATTAGAGCTTAAATTTAGATAGGCACGCCAAGATCCCCAATCCACATGGACTTGCATGAATCACTTGATATATTTTACTGGATTAATTATGGGTCCATCTAGAATTGTATTAAGGCATGTGGACTTGTTTCTTTTAGTAAGAATGGGCCTAGTTCACATGTGGGCCTTTTAATTAAAGGTCCAATGGATTTAATAAAATGAAAAATAATACATGGGCATATCTTTGTGTATGGGGCAGCAAGGCTTATATAAAAGTCTAATGTATTATTTTATATTATTATTTGATTAAATGGAAATTAATGAATTGATTGATTAATTATTTAATTAAGAATCAAAATCTTTTTTCTGACTAGGAAATATGTTTCTTAGTAGTACACTATTGGTAGTAGTATATTAAATATAAAAGACTTTATTTGGTAAGTAGATAAATAAGGGATTTATTTATCTAGTCAAATTAGGAAGTCTTTTATATAGTGTTACAAATACACTAAAGAATTGGATTAGGGTTTCGAATTCTAAGCAAACTAACTAGGGTTAGGATTTAAGATTTTAATTCAAAAGACACAAATCCTATATGGTAGAGGTTTTTCGGCCACAATATAGAGATATATGAAATATATATGGCAATTGGCTAAAAATATATATTTTATTTTATATATGGCCATGCGCAATATATATATATTAGTGGAAATGACAGAAAATGTCCACTTTCAAGTTTGAAATAGCAAAAAAGTCTCCCTATCGTTTTTCTTGCATTTGTTTCCCCTTAGGAACATAAAATTCCAGAAATACCCTTAAGTGAGATTTTAAACAGTTAAAACTTTTAAAGAGGAAATTCCCAAATTGCCTTAAAACCCCAACCCCATTAAGCGGGATTACGCATTTGCCCTAACATATTTAAATTGAAAACCAGAGAGGTGGTCGTGAGAAATTGAAATCCATCCCCCAAATCAAGAACTCTAAAAGAGAATGAGAGAGAAGAAGAATTGAAGAAGGCATCGATTAGAAGAAGAAGCGAACGAGAGAGGAGAAGAAGAACATCAACAAACCAGGTTTGAGAAGAAATTTTTTTTTTTTTTTTGAAGAATAGTCAGTCGAATACTGAGACCCAGCCCCGAAGAAGACGTAACTCGCAAGTAAAGGTATTCATTCGTATTCTCATTGTCTTCTGGCATTTTAACCTCTGATATGTTTGTTTGCATCTGTGTTTAACTGTGCATGGATGATGTGTTATTAAGTTATAAATATTTGTTTGAGAAATGAGTAGTTATCTTTCCAGGGGTTCATGCAATGGCGAGGAACAGGTGCTTTTGTTTAGTTTTTTGTTGATTCAAGTTTTGAAATGTGGCCCCATTTGTCTAAATATTAAGCCCTGACAAAGAGATTTCAAGCCCTGTAAACGATTGTGAAGCGTAGTATTATAGTTGTTAATGGTTTTTGTGATGTTATGTTATGAAGTGTTGGATTTTCTTTATTCAAGTTTTGAAATGTGGTCCCATTTGTCTGAATGTTAAGCCCTAACAAAGGAATTTGAAGCCCTGTAAACGAATGTGAAGTGTAGTATTTTAGTTGTTAATGGTTTTTGTGATGTTATGTTATGAAGTGTTGTATTTTGTTAATTCAAGTTTTGAAATGTGGCCCCATTTGTCTGAATATTAAGCCCTGACAAAGGGATTTCAAGCCCTATAAACGATTGTGAAGTGTAGTATTTTAGTTGTTAATGGTTTTTGTGTTGTTATGTTATGAAGTGTTGTATTTTGTTAATACAAGTTTTGAAATATGGCCCCATTTGTCTAAATATGAAGCCCTGACAAAGGGATTTCAAGCCCTGTAAACGATTGTGAAGTGTAGTATTGTAGTTGTTAATGGTTTTTGTGATGTTATGTTATGAAGTGTTGGATTTTATTAATTCAAGTTTTGAAATGTGGCCCCATTTGTCTGAATATGAAGCCCTGACAAAGGGATTTCAAGCCCTGCAAACGATTGTGAAGTGTAGTATTTTAGTTGTTAATGGTTTTAGTGATGATTTTGGAATTGGTGGATTTTTTTCGTGCCTTGTTATGTCTTTTTTTGTGTTCACATGCTGAGTATATCATATCCATCATGTATAGTGGTGGGGATGTCCATTTCATTTCATTGTTTATCAAATCAGGGCTTGAAATCACATTGTGGGGCTTGAAATCCCATTTTGTTTTCTAATTAAATTTTTTTTTTTGTTTTAAACCAGAAGCCGGTTGATCGTTTCAAAAAAAATGGAGGTATCCAGACCACAAAAGTTGGGTACACGCGAGAATAAACTCGCACAACAAAAAAAAAATTTCTTCATGAGCTGGAGTTAGTGTTGACACGTTGTGGCGTGGTAGATAGATTTAAGCAAGGCCCTTTTGGGCAGTGTTTGGAAATGGTATAGCCGATTAAAGTGCATGGGATGCTAATCTACAATATGTTGAAAAGACAGCTCATTCTTCCCAATTCAAAGGAGGATGAAATTTAGTTCGGTTTAGGGCAAAAGGAGGCTCGGTTTGGGAGAGAAGAATTTTGCTTGTGTAGTGGCCTCAACATGGGCACACTCCCCGAAGGGTTCAAAGAAAAGAAAGAAGTCGGTGAGCAATCTATCTTAAGACGATATTTCAATGATTAAAGGCCATCTATGGAACTGTTGGAGGCAACCTTTAACCGGCTGATGGAGCCTACAGCTGGTGATGATGCGTTAAAGATGGGATACCTATTAATTATGTCCCAATTCTTCGGGATTGATGAAGCATGGATAGCCATACCTTGTTGGCTGTTTTCTTTAGTAGTGGACATCGATGCTTTTGGGAGTTTTTATTGGGGATCTTACCTTTTCGATATCACATTGTGGTGGCTGAAGAATGTAGCCGATAAACACCTTGATAGATTGAGAGGAGGTGATGGGCAGAAGAAAAGAGAGAATGACGAAAAGATTAAGAAGAAGAAGCTGAAGAAGAGGAAGAGGCAAACTGAAGTAGAAGATGGAGAAGAAGAAAAAGAAGCCAAACTGGAGTTGGACAATGAGCAGAACAATGATGAGGCGAAGTATTTCACATTCCACTGTTATGGATTTCTGCTAGCATTTCAAGTATTGTCAATAAATGAATGTGTAAATCAACCCTATGCTAGGATTTCTGTTATGGATTTATTTTTATAAGATTTTCTTCTTAATTGTTTAGGTTTGGGATGTTGAATGGATTACCCATTTTGAAGGTAAAATTAGGATACGAAAAAGAACAGGGTTCCCAAGATTTAAGAATTGGAATTTCAATACAAGGGTTCTAAAACTTGAATCCTTTTTCAGTACAACGGTATGTATTTTACCATTTGGTGTCTAGTTGTATTTTGATGTCTTGCCTATTTTGCTTGATTTCTGTGCTACATTAGATTTTGGGGTTATGTGTTATATTACTTATTACTCTATGAATTGTCTATGAATTGTCTATGAAGGTCATTTTGATATCTATATTATAGTGGGTTATAGGGTACACTTTCTTATTATGAATGGGTGCTTGAATATTATAGTGGGTTGTAGGGGGGGCTTGAAAGATCTTAGTCAGAGCTTGAAATTCGTTACTAGGGCTTGAAATTCGTTACTAGGGCTTCAATTCATTACTAGGGCTTAAAATTCCTTTCTAGGGCTTGAAAACTCTTTGCCTGCTATTAGGTTTCTGTTTGAAAATATTCATTAACCTCAATGTTTTGTGCACTATACATGTAGATAGAATTGTTCCCATGGAAGGTTTATGATCATGAAAAGTCAAGTGTTTACTACAAATCTTTGATGTTGGATGATGTGGCAAGGGAGGACCATGATCATGATGATGTGGAGGACCGTGCAGATAAAATTGAAGAGGGTGCTGCTTCCATTCAGCACACCAAGACTCTCCGATCCAAAAACTCAGATCAATCGGCGTCTAAGAAGCGGCTCTTCCATGGAGATGTAGAAACTCCGAAGGTAAAAATTCATAATATACATAAGTTTTATTATCCTAAGTTATTTTACTAAGTTCTTTTGCATGATGTAATCATTAATTTTGGATTTTGAATTGGATTTGCTGTCAAAATTGAAGATATCGGTTCCGTATACAATTCCTGAATTGTATACATGTATGGAAAATCTGATTACACAACAAATAAAAGAAAGCGAAGGGAGGATGAAGCGTTGGATAGCAGAAGAAATTGCAAAGATTGCAAAACAAAACAAGGTTGGAGATGCATCTTCACCAAAAAAAATCAAGAGAAATGAAGGAGAAAGGTTTTGATAGGGTAAGCTTCAATTATTTGTTAGTTTACTCTAACATTTATTACATAATAAGAGTCCTTTGCTAGGGCAATCCTTAAAATATATTGTTCTCATTGTAAGATGACAACAATAGGTTGGATGAGAAGGTACATTTTGTGAATGACATTCATGATGATGAAGTTGATCAAGAGGGTGACAGACTGCCAGGTGTTGAGACTGATCTGAAGGATCTTGAGGTTGACAGAGAGGCAAGTGTTGAGACTGATGTTGACAGTGTTGTTGAGAAGGTCGAAAATAAGAGTGTTGTTGAGAAGGCCGAGGGTGATAGTGGCGTTGAGAAGGTCGAGGATAAGAGCAGAAATGAGAAGGCAGAGGTTGAAAGTGTTGTTGAGAAGGACGACATTGATAGTGTTGTTGAGAAGGACGAGGTTGACAGTGTTGTTGAAGTTGAGGTAGTTGGTAAGAAGTCTGAAGGAGACAATGCGGATGTTGCTAAAAAGCCAATTTTTGTGGATGATTTCCCATCCCCGGATGTGTACCTGGTTGGTGTGCTTCCAACCAGTATGTTTAGTGTTATATGGGCTGAATCTGCTGACTCCTCAGTGGTTTACAAGAATGACGACAAGGAAAGGGGCCGAAGGCGGTCAAGGTTCCTCCTGACCCCGTATGTTGACCCCATGCCGGAAGCGAAGAAGAAAGGAGAAGAAAATCAGCATTCCAAAGACTTCACGGCATTTTTGAAAGGCAAAAATGAAGTCAGGTAATGCTCTTTTCCTATCCTCCATTAACCTAAGCTAGTTCAATTTATGTAGTTGTGATTTGTTATGCCATAATATAAAAATCACGTTGACAATGAACAGAATATATACCGGGCACCCTATAAAAGACATGACGCGTTCTGAGTTGAAGGACTTCATTAACACTAACAAATGGATTTCAAACATGGTAACTTCTTTTATAGTGTTCAATTTTGTTATTATATTGTTAACATGCACACTTGTTTTCTAATTCTCTGTCGATACATGTAATTGTAGCATATAGACAGCTACTTCGATGTGCTTTGGAAGAAGCGTTTGGGATTACAGTTTAACTACCGACAGGATATAGGATTGGTCTCTCCCACGTTTTTCGTAAGTTCACTTTTATTTTTGGATTACGGAATATGTATTTGCTTAAGATGGTTGGTTTTTTTTTATAAGATGGTTGGTTTTTTTCACACAACTCAATTTGAACATTCAGTGGATGAAAATAGTGTTGGAGATACGAACCCAAAGGCAGCTACAAGAGTTTGAAAAGGAAGATAGGATAAGACAAGAGGAGGCCGAAAAGGCTGGGGAAGATGGATCAGACAAAGAAGTTATACATCAATTTGTGAAAAAGAAGAAGAAAGGTCCTCCACCAGCAGTGTGCGAAAAAAAACAGAAGTTTGGGAAGATTACCCCGACTTCATTCCATTGGAATTCCACCCTGACAATGATTTTTTACATTACGTCCGGGGTCATGATCTGATTTACAATGAACCGTGGTGGTAGATGAATTCGGTAAGTTTGTATGTTTTGCATGAATATGGATTCGGTGGATTTGTTATGTTATGTTTCACTCCCTCTGCCAGGGCTTGAATTCCAGTTGGCAGGGCTTGTATTCTCATTTCTAGGGCTTGAAATTGCTTTACAGGGCTTGAAATTCCTGAAACATTCCTTGCAGGTTTTGATTCCTTGCAACGTCGGCGACCACTGGGTTATTTGTGAAGTGTTTTTGAAAGAAAGAAAAGTGAGGATGTTTGATTCCTGGTGGGGAAGACAACGAAGGAACAATCGAATAGGGGAAATCTGAGCATTACTATATTTGTTACCCTCCATCTTGAAGGCATCAAATTATTACGAAGAATTGAACTTACCTGTGCCCATAACTCCATTCATTGTCGAAAACGTGGATCCACTCATAATTCCTCAACAGGGTGATGGGTAGTTAATTTACATTGCTATATAACTTGGTGGTTTTTACATGTAATCATCATTATCTTACCGTTATTTTCATATGGTACAGTTTCAGCTGCAGTGTTTTCATGTTAAAGTTCGCCGAATTAGTACTATCCAGAGTTTCTTTACTGTGGATTGACGAATTTGGACAGAAGAATATACTAAGCATTAGGAAGGCAATGGTCCAGAGTTTCTTTACCGTGGATTGACGAATTTGAACAGAAGAATATACTAAGCATTAGGAAGGCAATGGCACTTGAGGTTTTCGTTAATGCCGACATTTCCAATCCTGTTCAGCCGTAGGTGAAATTGGTAGCTGTGCACTTTCGATTTTTTGAGGTGGTGAAATTGGTATATGTGCACTTTCGATTTTTGAAATTGGTAAATTGATGAAATTCATGTTCATTCATCCCAGGATACTATATTGTAGAGAAAAAAAAGAAGAATGTATATTTTGCAATTGTGGATTGGCAGCCCAGCTTTAGTACAGTTCTTCATTATCATACCTAGTGTGAAGCTGCCATCCTATGATGTTGGTTATGATACACTTAATTAATTATTTAATTAATTACAATGATATTTATCATTTATTGATGAATCAATTAATTTAAGTTTAATTAATTAATTAATTAATTAAAGTTTAATTAATTAAGTCATCATACATTATCACAAAAATAGGAAATCACATGAACCGATTTATTAATTATTGGCTGGGCCCTTTGCATTATAAACCCGATAAACAATAAGATAATAACAAAGCCAACCCAACTAACTAAAGAAAAGGGGCCCCACCTTTGGTTCACATTCTTCGGTTCCTCCTCAATTCCTCCCCCATTTGTTTTTCTCTGTTTATCAAATTTACTGTTATGGCGAACCCTGATGTGTAAAATCGTGTTATAAAAACCTAACTCGCAAGTGCACGAATCGTGAGATAAGTACAGCGACAAGTAGGGATCGTTCCCACGAGGAAAATTGATTTATCGACTAAAACTAATTCTAATTAAAGCTAAGCAAGTAACAGTAACCAAGAGATTTGAGATTGATTTGATTGATTTGATTAAAACTAGATTAAACTAAGAAAGCAGTTAACAAGAATATGTGAATGTGATCAAGAGGTGAGAGAACTAGGTCATCAATGCTCCCCAACTACGTTTACTCAATGCTTCGAATTGACTTTTATAAAGAATGTTCATCAAGTTAAGGGTTCGTTCTTAAATTATGTATAATTAGTGCTATGTGGTCCTGGAATAAGTCAAGTATTCTCCACTACAGTCTACCTCAAAACCTACGTATAAACTATGATAGAAAATACATCAACCATACACCAAGTGTTCTCAATTAAGTCTACCCCAAAACCTGTGTATAAACTGTAACCTAAAACCCACAAAGCACACAATCAAGTATTCTCAATCACAGTCTACCTCAAAACCTGCGTATAAACTATGATTGAGAATCCATTAAGCACAAGAACAAGAGAACCGAAAATTACGTGCGATATCCGGCTACGATAAATTTCATTCATTCAATTGCATATTGGCTGAGAATGGTGAGACCCACTCGCATCTCAACCTTTAACATATCAAACCCTAGATTCAAGTTTAGCATTAACCATGCATTAACAAGAAGAAATAATCACAAATTGAATGAATCGAAACTTGAATTAAGAAAATATAGTCAATTCTAACAAAGAGTATTCATAGAGGTTCACATTGAATCCCTAGTATGGATTTAGTTACACATCAATGGAATAAAAAGACAAGAGATAGAAAAGATAAAACCCATTGAGGCCTTCAATGAATTTTTCAAATCTTCAATGATGAGTCTTCTTCGTCTTGCAAACCCCCGATGTGTAAAAATGGATGATGGTGATGGGGGACGGCCCCTTTGGTGGCTTGGGACCTCAATTGGATGGCTCTCCCGAAATTAGGGCTCAAAGGGGCGTAAATAGATGTAGATGCTAAGCCAAGTCCTTAAACAACAAGGAAATCACTTCCCCTTTAGAACTTTACCTTTTTGGGATTCTATTTCTTTCCTAATCCATCCAAATTGATTACTTATTGAAGGAGGATAAGGATTAGATGTCTAATTGCTTTCCAAGACTCTCACACATGTCTAAGAAGGTAATATTTCCCATTCCGACAACTTGCGAAACAAATCCCGAAAGTATTCGCGGATTTAATAACTGACTGATCTGACCTTTGGGAACTAAAACGGGCATAACGTCTTCTAGAAAATTTGGATTGACAAGCCGTAAATTGGGTTGGAAACTAGACTTCTGGGGTTTCAAATCCATAAGTGGCAGGACACAAAGTTCAATCGGAGCTAAGAGTTATGGGGCCTGCAATATAGATCATCTGCACTGTCGGGCTACCGCTGGGTAGGTAAGTTGCCTACCCCGTGGAAAATATAAGGTGACACTTCTGGAGTTGACCGCTTGATGTACCGCTAGGTAGGTACGTGCCTAGGGGGCGGTAAATTGGATAAAAGTCTCTTGAATCATCTAAAATTGCTCTTTTCCTCTGAAATACTTCAAATACATCACTTGGATTCAACAACCTGAAAATGCTCAAACACACAAATTAAAACTCTAAAAGACTCGAGAAACAAGCAATTGATTGGAGGAATGGGGATCAAAAATATATACAATAAATGACCTATCAAACCCTACGGGTAGAATTGTGGCCACCCTACGGGTAGAATTGTGATGGAACTTTTCGCAGACAGCACCCCGATAATAGCAGAGAACTTTCGGGCTCTTTGTACCGGAGAGAAGGGTATTGGCACGTTTGGGAAAGCACTCCACTACAAGGGTTCAACCTTTCACCGTGTGATACCCGGGTACATGGTCCATGGAGGAGACATCATTTACGAAAATCGAACCAGTGGTGAATTGATATACAGCCCTAGTTTTGCTGACGAGAACTTCGTGAAGAAGCATATCGATCCCGGTATCCTGTCAATGGTCAAAACTGGCAAAACAGGCAACGGGTCCCAGTTCTTCATCTGTACCACTTAGATCGAGTGGCTCGATCGTAAGCAAGTCGTCTTCAGTGAGATGGTCCAAGGATTTGACGTCTTAAAGGCCGTTGACAATATCGGTTCCTTCACCGGCTTGACATCCAAGCCCGTAATGGTCATTGACTACGGTCAATTGTGTTGAAATTGGGACATTTTTACAGTTGTTATATTAGTATTTTGCTTTGGTTGTGTTGGTTTGTTGTTGTTGTTTTATAAGAATTTATTTCCTTCCGGTTAGCTGTCTTTTATTTTCGGTGTTCTGAATGAAATGGATAGATTTGTTTTGAAGCCACGATTTCTTGTTGACTCGAATTGTTTTGAAGAATCCTTCCAATGGCGAGTTTAATGAAATTAAATGAAATAGATTGATAGAATAACCGAGGATAAAATTGAAATTATTAAATGCAATTTTACCTTCTACGACCTGTACTGCCAATGTGGGCTTCAATTCCAATTTCAGGGCTTCACCTATATTCAATCTTGGAAGAGATTGGAATCATATACAATGCCTTTAAAGGAAGGGAATCCATGGTGGACCACAGCTGTATGCCTGTATGCCAGAAGTCCATTATTTAATATCTGGGCTTCACAAATTACGCCAGGGCTTGGATGTATTTTGTTTATGCATCCGATGATATGGGTCTAGTCGTTTTCTTCCCGATCGAGACGGTCCAAATTTGATGGAACGTAGGTGGAAAACTTTATAGAGTTTTTTAGGGAGAATCGGACGGTCACAAAAATATCCCGTTACCAACTCCATTACAATTACTTAGTAACACTTTTAACCCTAGTAAAACATGTAGGGGAAAATACGTGCACGCAGCGGAAGCGAGACTAAAAAGAAGTGTTTAGTATATTTTAAAATTTTTCCCATATTGAACCTTAACCCTTTAATTAATAAACATATACATTAAAAGATATCGTACCTTTGTTGCGTGATCCGATTGACTATGCGTCGATGGTAATCCACAAGATCTTCCAATCCGATCACGAACGTGAATCACCTAGGAGCGTGGTCTCCCTTCTCTTTGAATTGTATACCTGAGAATGGACAACAAACCTTTTCTGATTTCTGTTAGTCACAAAAATTCCAATAGATTGTTAAGAATGTCCTGGTCACTTTTGAATTCACAATCGTTAGATTGAAACTCGCGTGAACCTTATTCGAAATTGTGCACAAGACCTCTTGATGTAAAGATCACTAGTGCACTATCGAAATAAGAACAATTCTTCTCACAATCTCTCTTGGCCGAATCACTCACTATTCTAAGAGTTGGATTTTATTTTTCTCTAGCAATAGAAAAATCTCTCAATTGCAAAAACTAAGGTTTCCGATTCCAAAGTTACAAAAACTATGGTAGCTGGATCCATAGTTACAAAAACTATGGTACCGAATTCTTTCCCAAAAACTATGGTTCCGAATTCTTTCCCAAAAACTATGGTTCCGAATTCTAACCCTAAACCAACTCTTTAGTGTATTTGTGACTATATAAAAGACTTCTTTATTTGACTAAACAAATAAAGTCTTTTATATTCAGTATAATACTAATAGTAGTATACTACTAGGAAACATGTTTCCTAATCAGAAAAAGATTTGATTTTTAATTAAATAATTAATTAGCATATTAATTAATTTCCATTTAATTAAATAATGAAATAAAACAATATTATGGGCTTATTATTACCCATTGCCGCCCATGACAAGAGACTTGGGCCTACATATTGTTTTCTTATTTTATTTAATCCATTTGGATTTTAATAAAAAGCCCACATGTGAACTAGACCCATTCTTACTAAAAGAAACAAGCCCACATGCTTTTCATTAATATATTAATATAATTAAACAGCCCATTAAATAAATAATGTGCAAATTATATTCTTAATATATTAAATACAATTCTAAATGGACTCACAAATAGTCCGGTAGAATATATCAAGTGATTCATGCAAGTCCGTGCGGATTGGGGATCTTGGCGGGCTATCTAAATTTAAGCTTCAATAGACATAACCTAATCACAATCAACAAATGATTCACTTAGGTCCGATCCATTAATTTTAACTCATTCCACTAAAGAGCTAAAATTGAACTCTTAAATAAAGACAGAAAAGGAAGATGTTCCTCATTCATACCCCAGACAATCATGTTGGAGATAGTGTACCCTCGTGATTAATATCAGTAATTGCCAAGAGTTCATAGACCGCCTATAACTCTCCAAGTTACCATATTTACTCATATGACCACGTTTTGAACTTGGATATTTTGACTTGTCCAGAAGCCATGTTTTCAATAGACACTATCGAAAACTCAACGTTGAGATTTAATATCCAATTACCTCAAAACATCCATATGATGAAATTATACTCTCATTTAATAAATGGAGCCACGATGTCCATATCTATAAATGAAGTCCTCTATCGATTAACAAATGAATATCACCAAACTATCGAGGATAGACTATGCGATATAATCGTACTCATTGATAACTCAAATGATATCACTTGCAACCATAAGTCCATCATTTATCTCATGATTAAGATAGACTCTCCGATTGTCCTGATAATGAAAAGACTTTTATCTACTGACGGTTATAGATAAAGTATTTCATTGTGATCCAGTTCAATGCACCCAGTGCACTAGATTCTTTTGCTCGAAGACACTCCGATGATTTTAGACTCATCATATCTCATTTGATCCCACTCAAATGCTAGCAAAAGAATTCTACAACTTTAACAAGATAAAGGTGCCCAACCTTTAACTTAAGTTGTGAACAATATTCAAGACTAACTAAAGAATTGTGTCTACCACATACATATCCAGATATATGAACAATTCTTCTTTTCTCATAGTCTTTAGACCTTATGATTATTTACTTTGACAATTATAATATTAAACTATAAATGCTATAAGATTTGTTTAAACCAGAAATCACTTTATTAATATGAAAAAGATTGTTAATTACAATATTACACTCTTGCTATTGAGCATAATCCTAACAAAACAATGTGTGACATTTGCACTATTATACCATTACATAGTGTACCACTAAGGCCTCCCAGTTGTTATATGGTTTTTTTGTGGTGTCGAAGTTCTAGGGGGTTGCCACATGTTGTGTAAACCCAAATTCCATATGGAAGGAAAAGATTTTAAAATTTTAAAATAAAAAAGTATAATATCTAAGCCCTGTACAATCATTCTGGGCTTCAGTTCCGATTACAGGGCTTTAAATGTATTATTTATGGGCTTCAAATGCAGTGCATTGAAAGGAAGCAAGTGGACCACAGCTATTTAATATCTGGGCTTCACAAATTACGTCAGGGCTTGAATGTATTTTGTTTATACATCCGATGATATGGGTCCAATCGTTTTCTTCCCGATCGAGACGGTCCGAATTTGATGGAATGTAGGTGGACAACTTTATAGAGTTTTTTAGGGAGAATCGGACGGTCACAAAAATATCCCGTTACCAACTCTATTACAATTGCTTAGTAACACTTCTAACCCTAGTAAAACAATGTGTGACATTTGCACTATTATACCATTACATAGTGTACCACTAAGGCCTCCGAGTTGTTATATGGTTTTTTTGTGGTGTCAAGGTTCTAGGGTGAAAGTTCACAAATACAACGGTGTGTTTACAAATGTATTAATCTAGAGGGGGGAGGGGGGAGGGGGTTGAATAGATTTTAACAAATTTACCCAATTTTTGCGATTAGTCAATATTACAAAAATACCCCAATCTGGTCAATAATAATAACAAGTGTAATATGGTGCAGAATTATAAATGACACTTGATATTTACGTGGAAACCTTCACGGGAAAAACCACGGGCTGTATAGTGCGCCACACTCAAACCTCGAAATCCACTAATTGAAATGGAGTTTACAACCTATGTATACCTCGTCTAACACTCCGGTTTATAACCCCCCACTTCTACCACGCGGGCCTTTAAAAATAGCTCTAGTCCAATTTGCTTGTGTGACCACCTAATCCCGGTGTCCGACCTAATCCCGGTCTATCACACAAGACTTCAATTGCTTACGATCTAAGCAACCTAATCCCGGAAGCTACACGCAAGACTTACTTCTCAATGAAGAGATTACAACCTATGTGAATATATATATATATATATAATACTCAACAAATGCAATGAGAGCTAGGCAACTCTATGTTCTTATCTAGGATGATTAGATGGCAATAAATGCAACCCTAGATATCAATGGCTAAATGACATGTCAAATAGCTTAGCAAATCATAGATTAAATAACCTAAATGTTGCTATCGAAATACAACACTCAATCATGTCAACACAACAATCTCTATTTTGTATCTAGAATATATTCTAAGAGCATACAAATAATATAAGAGATTTCTTTGATAAATAAAACACTAAACTTAGATGAGATTAGTGAAGAGCATACCAAAGGATGTGTGTTGAGCAAACCCCATTCAAATAAGCAAACTAACTATGCTAGAAAATGCTTAGATGATCTTTGATGCACATGTATATGGTTTTGAGTGTATAAAAATGAGTTCATGTTTTGATTTTCTCTCAAATATCTCTCTTTGAAGCTTAGGGTTCTTTAGAGTCAGAGAACTAAGTTAGAGATTAGAGAAAGTGTGATATTTACAGACATCAAGAACAGGGCATGTGAAAAGATAAAATTGCCCTTGAAAATGCACGATCGGCGGTTTCATTCGGCGGGCAGGCCGCCGATCATAACCGCAGAATTAGTCCCGAGAGAAACAGGGGAGCATCGGTGGTTTCATAACCGCTGATCTAACCGCAAAATCAGACCCGAGATATTAAATGCATCAAGTCTGATCGGCGGTTTCGATTCGGCGGCCAGACCGCCGATTCACCAAAAGAGGTGAAACCAAGGAGAAGCCAAGGGCATTCTCCGAGAGCGGTCTTCGTAGAAAACCAAGCACATTATCGTGCACGCGCGGACGTTTCCGAACACATTCTGGAAACGAATTGCAAGACACATAAACACACAACAAGATATACAATCAAAGTGCTAGTGTGAAATGTGACATGTGAAGAGAATGCACACATATGCAAGTATGCAAAGTGTGTGCGTGCTTCTAAATCTCTTCAAAGAAAAATAAGCACTAAAGAATATACCTTTGGAGTGCTTGTCACATTGAGGTCTTGAAAAGGGCCTTTGAGCTTGATCTTCAAACACCTAATCTACCCTTACAATTTAAACCCCAATATGTGGTTTGTGTTTGGATTATGCTCAATAGCAAGAGTGTAATATTGTAATTAACAATCTTTTTCATATTAATAAAGTGATTTCTGGTTTAAACAAATCTTATAGCATTTATAGTTTAATATTATAATTGTCAAAGTAAATAATCATAAGGTCTAAAGACTATGAGAAAAGAAGAATTGTTCGTACATTTGGATATGTATGTGGTAGACACAATTCTTTAGTTAGTCTTGAATATTGTTCACAACTTAAGTTAAAGGTTGGGCACCTTTATCTTGTTAAAGTTGTAGAATTCTTTTGCTAGCATTTGAGTGGGATCAAATGAGATATGATGAGTCTAAAATCATCAGAGTGTCTTCAAGCAAAAGAATCTAGTGCACTGGGTGCATTGAACTGGATCACAATGAAATACTTTATCTATAACCGTCAGTAGATAAAAGTCTTTTCATTATCAGGACAATCGGAGAGTCTATCTTAATCCTGAGATAAATGATGGACTTATGGTTGCAAGTGATATCATTTGAGTTATCAATGAGTACGATTATATCGCATAATCTATCCTCGATAGTTTGGTGATATTCATTTGTTAATCGATAGAGGACTTCATTTATAGATATGGACATCGTGGCTCCATTTATTAAATGAGAGTATAATATCATCATATGGATGTTTTGAGGTAATTGGATATTAAATCTCAACGTTGAGTTTTCGATAGTGTCTATTGAAAACATGGCTTCTGGACAAGTCAAAATATCCAAGTTCAAAACGTGGTCATATGAGTAAATATGGTAACTTGGAGAGTTATAGGCGGTCTATGAACTCTTGGCGATTACTGATATTAATCACGAGGATACACTATCTCCAACATGATTGTCTAGGGTATGAATGAGGAACATCTTCCTTTTCTGTCTTTATTTAAGAGTTCAATTTTAGCTCTTTAGTGGAATGAGTTAAAATTAATGGATCGGACCTAAGTGAATCATTTGTTGATTGTGATTAGGTTATGTCTATTGAAGCTTAAATTTAGATAGCCCGCCAAGATCCCCAATCCACACGGACTTGCATGGATCACTTGATATATTCTACCGGACCAATTTATGGGTCCATTTAGAATTGTATTTAATATATTATGAATATAATTTGCACATTATTTATTTAATGGGATGTTTAATTATATTAATATATTAATGAAAGGCATGTGGGCTTGTTTCTTTTAGTAAGAATGGGTCTAGTTCACATGTGGGCTTTTTATTAAAGTCCAAATGGATTAAATAAAATAAGAAAACAATATGTAGGCCCAAGTTCTAGTCATGGGCCGCAATGGCTAATTTTTAGCCCATTATATTGTTTTATTTTATTATTTAATTAAATGGAAATTAATTAATATGTTAATTAATTATTTAATTAAAAATCAAATCTTTTTCTGATTAAGAAATATGTTTCCTAGTAGTATACTACTATTAGTATTATACTAAATATAAAAGACTTTATTTTTTTCTATAAAATTGGACTGATCTAAGGGGAAAATGCATCACAAGCGATCATATGCTGAAAAACCCCTAGACAGTATCCGTATATAAAAGAGATAAAAGAAAGTAAAAAGTGACAAAAAGCAACAAAGCACAAAGAGCCAGGGAAAACAACCCCAAACAAAAAGAGGCACGTAGGCCACACCAAAAAGAAAAAGAAAACATCAAGAAAAACGAAAAGACTCACGGCCCATGCAGTCATTGCCAACTAAAGAAGAACAGAATGGCGGGGCAGAGAACCACCAAGAATCTGTCTGAAGCTCCAAAGCATGCTTAGAAAGCGTATCTGCAACTTGATTACCCTCCCTAAAAATATGTGAAACCTGAAAATCCATATGTGAGATTTGGAAGATGCAGCGCTGCCACGCCTGACGAACCCTCCAAGGAACCAACTCAGAACGAGAAGAGAGAAGCTGAACCACATAAGAAGAATCGCTCTCAAGCCAGATTAGATGCCACCCATACTTCCAAGCAAAATTAATGGCCAATGAGGCCGCCAGAAGCTCAGCCTCAAAAGCGAAAACCTGACCAAGAGGAATAGCAAAGCAACCCTTCACAAATGCTCTACAGTTCCGAAAGATACCACCACAACCACCAACCCCCGGAGAGCCCATAGCAGCGCCATCAGTATTCACTTTGATCCAGCCGGGGGCCGGAGGCGACCAAACCACACTCTTGATAAATGGGGCTTTAGAAGGGCGACCCTGAAGACCAAATCGACGAAGAATCAAAAGGTCATCCATACAGTTACGCATACAACCAATCCCTAGGCGATTAGCCTCTGAAACCGCACACCAGACCAAAGAAAGGACGGATCTAAAGTCCACCGACTTCCCTTCAAAGATCCACTGATTACGAGCAGTCCACACCCCCAATACCACTGCATGGATAGTCGCTTTCCACAAAATCCTGACCTGCTCACTAAAGGAAACTAACATGGCTTGCAAGAAGAAGGATTGCCAAGTGTCGGTAGAGACACGTCGCTGGAAAGTCGAGAAAACCGCCTCCCAAAGAGCAACCGCCAGGGGACAATGAAGAAAAAGATGATCTGCAGATTCACTACTAACCCCACAAATACTGCAACGAGAAGCCAACTGGAACCCAGACCTGCAAAGGCGATCCTCAGTAGGAAGCCTGTTCAACATCAAACGCCAAGTCAAAGCAGAGCGAGAGGGGGGAATAAAACGGGACCAAAAAATAAAAGACTTTATTTGTTTAGTCAAATTAGGAAGTCTTTTATATAGTCACAAATACACTAAAGAGTTGGATTAGGGTTTGTACTATAGAGATATAATGCAAGTTGAATTCGTGCACTATAGAGATATATATTATATTTGGCCGAGATATATGTCATAAATATATATATAATATATTCGGTTCATATTTGGCCATAGATATATAATATATAATATATATATTTAACCAAAGATATACATGCATAGATTGGGCAAAAGAATTCGTGCACTACAATTTGTATACAAGTTGAATTGCATATCAGGTATCATAAATATATATAAGATATTTGGTATGATTTTTGGCTAGAGAAAAATAATATATATTTGACCGAGCAATATTAGTGCACAATATATATATTTAAAAGGATGCAGAATTTGAACATATATATGAAAAGAGAATTCGGTGCATCCAAAAAATATATATATTCTTTGTATTTAGGTCTAACCCTAGTTTTTACAATTGATAGTTTTTTCTTTTGCTAGAGAAAAATAAAATCCAACTCTTAGACTAGTGTGAAATTCGGCCAAGAGAGATTGTGAGAA
Source organism: Acer campestre (assembly GCA_954870605.1). NCBI lineage: Eukaryota > Viridiplantae > Streptophyta > Magnoliopsida > Sapindales > Sapindaceae > Acer > Acer campestre. Next base: position 31,296,377 of record OX940799.1, read on the forward strand.
GAATTGTTCTTATTTCGATAGTGCACTAGTGATCTTTACATCAAAAGGTCTTGTGCACAATTTCGAATAAGGTTCACGCGAGTTTCAATCTAATGATTGTGAATTCAAAAGTGACCGGGACATTCTTAACAATCTATTGGAATTTTTGTGACTAACAGAAAACAGAAAAGTTTTGTTGTCCATTCTCAAGTATACAATTCAAAGAATCACGCTCCTAGGTGATTCACGTTCGTGATTGGATTGGAAGATCTTGCGGATTACCATCGACGCATAGTCAATCGGATCACGCGACAAAAGGTATTCTTCTTTTGTTGATTATATATATGTTTAATTAATTAAAGGGTTAAGGTTCATAAAAAGGAAATTTTTTTAAAAGCTACTAAATCTATTTTTAGTCTCGCTTCCGCTGCGTGTACTATACGGTATTTTTCCCTACAGTTTGTCCATGAAATAAGCCAATCAATAATGGGAATCCTTACAATCTCTCCCTTTGGCTATTTCGTGACAACCACCATTCACATTGATCCTCACAACATAAATGAAGCTACGGGATATTCTACATTACAAAGAGATAAGAAAATAAAACTTCAAGTCTTCAATCTCTTGTAGAAATGCCAAACCTTCAAAACAATTAGATTACACCTCCAAAGCAAGTGTATGTGAGTTGATCAAGTGAAAATAAAACAAGCATTTGCATATTAAACTTTTAAACACAACATCATGCAATGTATGTGTATGCAATGCTCCCCCTCAATGGGTTACTCCCCCTCAATATGTATTCTCTCAAATATTCACAATTGCTACAACAATTTAGCATCTCCCCTCACCACATTCTACTCCCCCTTTTTGTCATGATATAGGCAAAGGAGTAGTCCCTATCAAGGTCACTTAAGGCAAAGAGAGATAGTAGCATACAAGATATTTGCATAGTCATATAAGCCACTTTATGCTAATCAATTAATTGAAGAGAAACAAGGAGATTTATTTTGATTAAAATGTGTGAATCAAAAATGCTTTGCATACAAGACATGTAGCATTCAAGTCCAAAATACAATGGTATTTGGCAAAGCAAATGACAAAGGTTTCTAATAAGAATTCAAACCAATTTTACCAATGTCATGAGAGAAGCAAAGATATAGAGAATTTATTGATTTTCAATTTAATAAACACTATATCCAACTTTATAAGCGAAACATGGCATGAGCGACTTTGCACCCTATTTGATTTTTCCGGATATGAAACCCGTATGATAGTAGCCATGTTCAACAAATAAAGAAAGAGAGACTTTTGGATTTGAAAAATCCTTTGACCGGATACAAGATCCTTTAATCGTTTGAGTCTCATAAGCTTTTTCACACAAGTTTTGCATTTAAGAATTATGCAATCATCAATTCATGCTTTTTCATTTGAGCATGTCATTTGAATTTCATGCTTTTCATATGGCATTTAGCATGTTATTGAAGAATCATCATGTCATGGAAATAACTATAGGTCATTCAAATCATACTTCCTATGCAAATTTCCTAGTCCAAAAATGCATGTTTGAACAAAAATATAACATGTATTGAAAACAAAGCAAGGTTCACACTTATTGAGATAAAAACATATATACATATGTGCAACCAAGCTTACTCAAGCAATCAAAAAAGAAGCATAAGATCTTTCAAATTTTTTGCATGCATCAAGTATGCAAAAGTTCTCTTTGCTTGAGTTCCCCATATGGGGTCAAAACCACCCTTCATCAATGAAGGTCATGAGGTCCTATGGACCTTCCAAGTCCATTTGACTCGGTTGAACCTATATGAGACTTGCTAGTCTCGTAACAAGTGGGTTCATTATTTTTTCTTATCCACTTAGGTGATATAGATTTCTTCCTAGTGGACAAAGGTTCTAGAGCTTTAAAAGATAAAGGATCATGCAAATGAGTTTCTTCCTTTATGTGAACATGCATTTTAACTCTTGCCTTTCTCTTCTCTATCATGCTCTTAACTCTACACATATTAATGTAATAAAAGCAAATTGGTCTAATGTGACCATCAATTCCACAAAAATGACAAGTGGGAATAAAGTTAGGAATCATACCATTCCCGTGTGCATGCTTTGGTGAATTCCATTGTCGTTGTGGTTGTCTTGGTTGTTGAATTGGATCTCTCCATCGTTGTTGATAGCCAAGACAATGTTGCTCGTTCAATTGAGCTTGCATGATAGGTGTCTGCCCTTTGTGGATCTTAGGTTGAGGGAAGTTAACATGAGGAGTCTTTTGAGGTTGAGCTTGAGCTTGACCATTTAGTGCCACATTTACTTGCGGACTTCTTGAACACTCTCCTAGGTCTATCTCTTTCCTAGGGTGTTGAGGAAGAGGAGACTTCTTGAAGTCTATGCTTTTGACAAAGGTTATATTGCTTGAGGAGGAAGCTTCCTTGTCATCAAAGTAGCCAATACCTCTCTTGTCTCTTGGCCTTTTTCCAACTCCCAACATACGATCAAGCTTCTCGATGCTTGAAGACATCTTAGCCATTGTGGCTCTAGCTTCTTCAAGCTCTCTCTTCAAACCCTCTTCATTCCTCTTAGACAAAGCTAGCTTATCTCTTAGCTTGTCTTCATCAACCATGGATCTAACCACTTCTCTACTCAAGCGGTCTACTTGTGTTGAAAGCTTAAGATTTTCTTCCTTCAAATGTTGAATCTCATTCTCATTCATTATCCTATAGCTTTCAACCCTTTTAAAGTAGTCTTCATGATCCATTTTCTCCACATTTCCATTTGTGGAGTGAGATGACAAATTCTCAACAATTGAGTCATCTCCTACATTTTCCATCTCATCAATGGAGTCATCTCCTTCATCAAGATCATCAAATTTGTCTCTTGATGAAGTATGAGCCATATCCCAATGAGTAGCTACTCCTATCACCTCTAGAGCTACTTCTTCATCTATTTCTTCTATGGGATCACTAGTCAAAGCAACTTTACAATCTTCTTCAACTTCAACACGGGTTGCTCCAAATGCCGTGTAGTTAGTGGCAAGCTCTTCTTCACTTAAAGGATCATCTTCACTTTCATCCTCACTCAATGAGGTGGCCATTGCCTTTCCTTTCCTTCTATCAATCAAGTTAATACACTCAAAGGAGATGTGCCCGAATCCTCCACATTCGTAGCATTGAACCCCCTTTGTTTGTTTTGGCTCGTCATCCTTGATTTTGGCCTTCTTCTTAAGGTCATTTCCCTTGGAGCCAAAATCCTTCTTCTCGAACTTGACAAATTTCTTGAATCTTCTCATCAACAAAAACATGTCTTCGTCCGAGTCATTATCAACCGCCTTCTTGACATGCTCTGAAATCTTCAAAGCAATATTCTTCTTTTTCTTAGAAGGTGAGGTGATAGACTTTCTAGACTCATAGGCTAGAAGTCTTCCGATGACTTCACTCGGCTTCATATCCTTGTACCCATCATTCTCTTCTAAAGCTGTCACTTTCGACTCGAACCTTTAGGGGAGAGATCTCATAATCTTCTGCTTGATTCTCCTATCCGAATACAGGTCTCCAAGTTGATAGCTTTGATTCACAATGTCCATCAATCTTACTTGGAAGTCATTTAAGTGTTCATGCTCTTCCATCCTAATGGTCTCAAAACTAGTTTGGAGAACTCGTAGTTTTGAATCCTTGACCACTTCGGTTCCTTCATGAACCGTCTCTAGGATTTCCCATGCCTCTTTAGCAATCCTAGTAATTTGAACAAACTTGTATTGGTTCTCATCCATGGCACATAGGATGGCATGCATCGCCTTCCTATTCCACTTAGATGTTTCAAACTCTTGCGCGTTTCATTGTGCCTTAGGCTTGAGAACATCTTCTCCTCCTCCAATAGGAGTTATCATCGGTGGAGCGTATCCGTCTTCAACCGCCATCCATGCCCTATCATGGATTTGGCATAAGTACACTTCCATCTTCCCCTTCCATGAGGAGTAATTATCGCCGGTGAGCAACGGTGGCCTCACGCTCGACGCACCCTCTTTGCTCATCCCAAAATCACTCATAGTGTTTGGATGAATGCAAAATGTATGAAGAAATCAAACATACACAATGCAAAACACACTAAAAGTGAGCAAGGATCACCTAAGTATATCTAGGAACCCGCTCTTATACCAATTGAAAGTTCACAAATACAACGGTGTGTTTACAAATGTATTAATCTAGAGGGGGGTGAATAGATTTTAACAAATTTACCCAATTTTCGTGATTAGTCAATATTACGAAAATATCCCAATCTAGTCAATAATAATAAGTGTAATATGATGCGGAATTGTAAATGACACTTGATATTTATGTGGAAACCCTCACGGGAAAAACCACAGGCTGTATAGTGCGCCACACTCGAACCTCAAAATCCACTAATTGAAATGGAGTTTACAACCTATGTAGACCTTGTCTAACACTCCGGTCTATAACCCCTCACTTCTACCACGTGGGCCTTTAAAAGTGGCTCTAGTCCAATTTGCTTGTGTGACCACCTAATCTCGGTGTCCAACCTAATCCCGGTCTATCACACAAGACTTCAATTGCTTGCGATCTAAGCAACCTAATCCCGGAAGCTACACGCAAGACTTGCTTCTCAATGAAGAGATTACAACCTATGTGAATATATATATATATATATAATACTCAACAAATGCAATGAGAGCTAGCCAACTCTATATGCTTATCTAGGATGATTAGATGGCAATAAATGCAACCCTAGATATCAATGGCTAAATGACATGTCAAATAGCTTAGCAAATCATAGATTAAATAACCTAGATGTTGCTATCAAGATACAACACTCAATCATGTCAACACAACAATCTCTATTTTGTATCTAGAATATATTCTAAGAGCATACAAATAATATAAGAGATTTCTTTGATAAATAAAACACTAAACTTAGATGAGATTAGTGAAGAACATACCAAAGGATGTGTGTTGAGCAAACGCTATAAGGATTCCCATAATTGATTGGTGTATTTTGTGGACAAACCACATATTGGGGTTTGAATTGTAAGGGTAGAAGTATCGGCAACAACTGGTTTTATTGCGGGACAGCTCATGATGTTCATATCGATCTATTATGCGCCTCTGCATCTAGCATTGGGTAGACCTCATACAATAACTGTCCTAGCTCTACCGTATCTTTTGTTTCATTTCTTCTGGAACAATCACAAACACTCTTTTGATTATGGATCTACTACCAGAAATTCAATGCGTAATCTTAGCATTCAATGTGTATTCCTGAATAATCTCAATTTTCAATTATTCAACCATTTCATTTTACCAAGTTCAATGTTAGCCAGATTAGTCAACATTTATATGTTTCGATGCAACAACAAGATGTTATTTGTAACAAGTAGTTTTGTTGGTTGGTTAATTGGTCACATTTTATTCATGAAATGGGTTGGATTGGTATTAGTTTGGATACAGCAAAAGAATTCTATTAGGTCTAATGTACTTATTTGATCTAATAAGTACCTTGTGTCAGAATTGAGAAATTCTATGGCTCGAATCTATAGTATTCTCTTATTTATTACCTGTATCTACTATTTAGGCAGAATACCGTCACCCATTTTTACTAAGAAACTGAAAGTGAAAGAAACCTCAGAAACCTCAGAAACGGAAGAAAGGGAGGAAGAAACAGATGTAGAAATAGAAACAACTTTCGAAAGGAGGGGGACTAAACAGGAACAAGAGGTATCCACCGAAGAAGATCCTTCTCCTTCCCTTTTTTTGGAAGAAAAGGAGGATCCGGATGGGAATCAAGAAAATTCGAAGTTAGAAATATTTAAAGAAAAAGAAGAGAAATATTTATTATGGTTTGAGAAACCTCTCGCGACTCTTCTTTTCGACTATAAACAATGGAATCAAGACCTCAAGGTGTCAAGCACTCAAAAGGTATATTCTTTAGTGCTTATTTTTCTTTGAAGAGATTTAGAAGCACACACACACTTAGCATTCTTGCATATGTGTGCATTCTCTTCACATGTCACATTTCACACTAGCACTTTGATTGTATATCTTGTTGTGTGTTTATGTGTCTTGCAATTCGTTTCCCGAATGTGTTCGGAAACGTCCACGCGTGCACGATAAATGTACTTGGTTTTGCGCGAAGACCGTTCACGGAGAATGCCCTTGGCTTCTTCTTGGTTTCACCATTTTTTGGTGAATTGGCGGTTACGATTGACGGCCTGACCGTCAAATCGAAACTGCCGATCAGACCTGATGCATTTAATTCTCGGGTCTAATTCTATGGTTTGATCGGCGGTTACGAAACCGCTGAATGAAACCGCCGATGCTCCCCTGTTTCTCTCGGGACCAATTCTGCAGTTATGATCTGCGACCTGGCCGCCGAATGAAATCGCCGATCTTGCATTTTCAGGGGCAATTTTGTCTTTTCACATGCCCTGTTCTTGATGCCTATAAATATCACACTTTCTCTATTCTCTAAGTAAGTTATCTGACTCTAAAGAACCCTAAGCTTCAAAGAGAGATACTTGAGAGAAAATCAAATCAAGAACTCATTTTTATACACTCAAACCACATACATGTGCATCAAAGATCATCTAAGCATTTTCTAGCATAGTTAGGTTGCTTATTTGAATGGGTTTTGCTCAACACACATCCTTTGGTATGTTTTTCACTAATCTCATATAAGTTTAGTGTTTTATTTATCAAAGAAATCTCTTATATAATTTGTATGCTCTTAAAATATATTGCACATACAAAATAGAGATTGTTGTGTTGACATGATTGAGTGTTGTATTTTGATAGCAACATCTAGGTTATTGAATCTATGATTTGCTAAGTTTTATGACATATCATTTAGCCATTGATATCTAGGATTGCATTTATTGCCATCTAATCATCCTAGATAAGCATATAGAGTTGCCTAGCTCTCATTGCATTTGTTGAGTATTTATATATATTCACATAGGTTGTAATCTCTTCATTGAGAAGTAAGTCTTGCGTGTAGCTTCCGGGATTAGGTTGCTTAGATCGCAAGCAATTGAAGTCTTGTGTGATAGACCGGGATTGGTCGGACACTGGGATTAGGTGGTCACACAAGCAAATTGGACTAGGTTCACTTATACTGGGATTAGGTAGGTGTGTGATTATATACTAGGAGTAGGTTGTAATCGTTTAACACATTTAGTGGATTCGAGGTTCAAGTATGGCGCACTATACAGCCCGTGGTTTTTCCCGTAAGGGTTTCCACGTAAATATCAAGTGTCATTTATAATTCCGCACCATATTACACTTATTATTATTATTGACTAGATTGGGGTATTTTCGTAATATTGACTAATCGCAAAAATTGGGTAAAATTGTTAAAATCTATTCACCCCCACCCCCCCCCCCCCCCCCCCCCCCTAATATATTGTAAACACACCCGTGTTAATTTGTGAACTTTCAAACCCCATTCAAATAAGCAAACTAACTATGCTAGAAAATGCTTAGATGATCTTTGATGCACATGTATATGGGTTTGAGTGTATAAAAATGAGTTCTTGATTTGATTTTCTCTCAAATATATCTCTTTGAAGCTTAGGGTTCTTTAGAGTCAGAGAATTGAGTTAGAGATTAGAGAAAGTGTGATATTTATAGACATCAAGAACAGGGCATGTGAAAAGACAAAATTGCCCTTGAAAACGCATGATCGGTGGTCAGGCCGCCGATCATAACAACAGAATTAGTCCCGAGAGAAACAAGGGAGCATCGGCGGTTTTATTTGGCGGTTTCGTAACCGCCGATCTAACCGCAGAATCAAATCCGAGATAATAAATGCATCAGGTCTGATCGGCGGTTTCGATTCGGCAGCCAAACCGCCGATCGTAACCGCCGATTCACCAAAAGAGGTGAAACCAAGGAGAGGCCAAGGGCATTCTCCGAGAGCGGTCTTCGCATAAAACCAAGCACATTATCGTGCATGCGCGAACATTTCCGAACACATTCTGGAAACGAATTGCAAGACACATAAACACACAACAAGATATACAATCAAAGTGCTAGTGTGAAATGTGACATGTGAAGAGAATGCACACATATGCAAGTATGCTAAGTGTGTGTGTGCTTCTAAATCTCTTCAAAGAAAAATAAGCACTAAAGAATATACCTTTGGAGTGCTTGTCACCTTAAGGTCTTGAAAAGGGCCTTTGAGCTTGATCTTCAAACACCTAATCTACCCTTACAATTCAAACCCCAATATGTGGTTTGTCCACGAAATAAGCCAATCAATAATGGGAATCCTTACATACGGGGTTGCCACATGTTGTGTAACTAATTTCTTATGGAAGGACAAAATATATAAAATTTCCAAAAATTAATATTAAATCAAAAAGTATACCATCTAAGCCTTGTACAATGATTCTGGGCTTAAGTTCCGATTGCAGAGCTTCAAATGTATTGTTTCTAGGCTTTATATGCAGTGCATTGAAAGGAAATTTGTGGTCCACAGCTGGATCCCACCAAAACGGTTATGGGGTAATTCAATGGGTGGGCTTTTATCCTACCAGTTATTCGGGATTCATCTGGGCTTGAGCCCACCTATTCAACATTCAGCACAGCTATTGACCCAGCTGTCTGCCAAAAGTCCATTATTTAGTATCTGGGCTTCACAAATTATGCTAGGGCTTGAATGTATTTTGTTTATGCATCCGATGATGTGGATCCAGTCGTTTTCTTCCCGATCGAGACGGTCCGAATTTGATGGAACGTAGGTGGATAACTTTATAGAGTTTTTTCGGGAGAATCGGACGGTCACAAGAATATCCCGTTACCAACTCCATTATAATTACTTAGTAACACTTCTACCCCTAGTAAAACAATGTGTGACATTTGCACTGTTACCACTACATAGTGTACCACTAAAGTCTCCCTTACTAGATTTCGTTTTTCAGTACTGTGGAAGATCTAGGGTGTTGCCACATGTTGTGTAACTAATTCCTTATGGAAGGACAAAATTTATAAAATTTCCAAAAATTAATATTAAATAAAAAAGTATACCATCTAAGCCCTGTACAATAATTCTGGGCTTCCGTTCCAATTACAGGGCTTCAAATGTAGTGCATTGAAAAGAAGTTTGTGGTCCACAGCTGGATCCCACTAACTGAAAGTGGACCACAGCTTGATCCCACATCCATGGGGTTATTTATGGTTCCGGGACGATATTTATTGATCCCATTCCCACATCATCATCATCTCATTTTTTTCAGATCTTCATCGTTATTAGATCTTCATCTTCTCCCCAACTTCTACCCATCTCCATCCTTCATCTTCTACACCATAACTGTCGACCACTGCACACAGGCACAGGTTAATATTGCAGGATATGTGAATTTTGTCAATGGGCATGGAGGTTTTCGGAAGAAATCGAAGTTACAAGCAAGTATAGTTTCTACCTCCGATTACTTTTGAAAGACTTCTATGCCCTATTAACAATGCATTGAAGTGTTTGTGTTTAATGTTTGTGTTTTGGATTGGTCCCTTCAATTAACCATAACCGGTTTTCTTTCTACCTTCGATTTCGTTTAATGTTTGTGTTTTCGAATGTTTTCTGTTATCGAAAGATTTACTTTGTTGTTTTGCCATTATTAAAAATCTGATATTTTTGTTTGTTGGTTGTTTGTTTATTGAAGTGTCATACAGTGTGTTGTTTGAAATGGCGAAGAAATCGGTGTATGTTGTTTTCAAAAGGAGGAAAACCGGTGTCTTCAACTCATGGCCGGAATGTCAGGATCAAATTGATGGATTCAAGGGTGCTTCTTACCAGAAATTTAGTACGGTTGATGAAGCATATCAAGCTCTCCGAAGCCGTGACGTTCAGCGTGAACTTTGTATTCATACTCCTGCTACAACAGAAGACAACGAACCCATACAAACCCAAAGAAAGTTCCTTCCATTTCCACTATACCTAATTGTTGTGTTTGTTATTGGAATAACATGATGAAAATAAGGGAGCTGAACCAAGGGACCCATTGCATGTTCCGGTTGGGCCAATAACAAGGGCAAGGGCTAAGAGATTCAAAGAGGCACTTAATGGCCTAATTCAAGACACTTGGGCTGATTCTGAAGTGTTGAAGACCAAGATGAGCCCACATGAAGATCAAGTGCTTATTAACGTCATTAAGGCCATTGATTGGGCCGAATAAGAGAATAATTGGGCATGTGGCAGAGGCTTAGGCGTGGAGCACAAGCTGGAGGATTCAATTTCAGATTTCCTTTTTAGTTTTCTAAATAATAATGAGTTGATTTGTTTCCCAAAATTAAGAGGCTGATTTCCTTCCAAAATTAGCCTTCCAATTAGGAAATAAGTCAATAGTTGCTTGTTTTAGTTTGTTTTATTTTCTTTCCCGTTTTGTAAGGCCTTAATGGCCGAAATATTTGTTTCCTTGTTGAGTTAGGCGTGTAGCCTACCTTGTCTTCTAGGGTTTTAGTTTAAAAGGAACCAACTTATGTTTTTTTCGGCAGTTTTGAATTTTAATAAAATTTTTAGAGAATTTTCTCTTTTGTTCTTTGATAACCGATTGGAACTTATCAGATTTTCTCTGTGGCGTTCCTCCTTGACTTATCAATCAAGTATTCCATCCTTGATTGTGGCGTCTTCCTTATACCAAGGTTCACATCTCGCTATAGGTGTTGGGTCACGGTTTCCATCCGAACCAGAGGTTAGAACGATCCTAGGCATCATCCTTGTTACAATCGATGAGGTTCGTATCATAACAGTGGGTAAATTTATGTGAAATGGTATGTGAAATGGTGTTTCTGGTTGATGGTTATGTATATTGCCTTCTGTGCCTTTTTTTTATATGAATGAAAGATAACTTTCAGGGTGTTTCTGGTCCATTGTTATGTATATTGCCTTCTCTGTAGATATTAGAGATATATTGTCTAACGAAAATGCATGGGCAGCAAACTGTAGGGCAGAAATAATTAACACAAACTTAAAACGCTAACATAATTGAAATATTGTCTTCATTCATAATAACAAGGGCAGGAAACACAAACTGTAGGGCAGAAAATTAACACAAACATAAAACGCATAACAAGGGCAGCAAACTGTAGGGTCTATGAACGGAATGATAAGAGGTTTTTCTCTAGGGAGATGGTGGAATATTGAAGTCCAACATCTTATTCTACAATTTTTCAACAAGAATGTAAAGACCGTTAAGTTCATTGTCTCTTGCCTCCATGTGAACATGTAAATTGATTATTTCTGCTTCTAGGTTTTCAACTTTTCCCATCAAAACTGCATTGTCAATAGTTAGGCGTCCAGCATTTGCTCACTCACCACGGATGGTGTTCTCTGCATTTGAAATTCGTTGCCTCAGACATTCAAAGATTGATTCCAGCCTGTCTGTCTCACGAATTTGCCTGCCAACATGATTTCCGATATTGTTTGCTGCCATTGTATGAAAAAAAAAAAAAAAAAGATGAACAAATATAAATGAACTGTGAAAAGAATATGTAACAGGGACAAGGTATTTATAATGGGATGCAAACGTTCACCATGAATGAAAAGTCACAATGGTAACCAGTCATGACCGTTTTGGTAATTGTAAAAGTCTTCTGCATAATTGCATCTGGATGCCTGTTCACTACCCAATGCACCGATTATCTTGTTTCTCAAATGGAAAAGACACCATTAATATCTCTTTAATTTAATTCCATTTAATTTAATTTCAGAAATCAATTCTTTTGGATTTAAAATAGTTAATTACATTAAATTTGAGTTTATTTATCATGGGTTTAGGCCTTAACGTTAACGACCAAACAAAAACCTCGGCCCGTAAGCCTTAACAAATCAATGTTCTTCCAGGGCTTGACATACATAGGTCAGGGCTTATGGAAATATAAATAAAGAATTTGAAGCCCTGTCATGCCTGAAACAGACAACAAATTTCCTGGGCTTCACACATCAATGTTATGTAACGGGCTTGACATTTGATAGTTTAGGGCTTATGAAAATAATAATGATATATAAATTGAAGCCCTGTCTTGCACAAACAGACAAAGAATTTCCTGGGCTCAATAATGTCAAGGCCAGTATATACTACAACGAACAGTATACCACAATATATACTAGAAACTACAAGATTGTATTATTCCATCACAGGGCAAGGCCACAACAAATATTCCTAAATACACAATTATTCCATTATCATACATCAACACAACTAGTGAAAAACAATTGTAAACACATGCTGGGCTAGAGGCTCCTATTTTTCAACTTAAAAATAGTTGTAACAACATAAACAACATCACCTAAAATGTTGTAAATATTGTACAACTGCACCTTCAGCACAACAACAACTTCCTTGCAGTCCTGAATTTCAAACTACAATGAAGGTGTATGTATGCAACAGCAAAAGCGTAAGCAACTGCTATCTCTCAAAAATTTTATTTTTTAAACAACTATTAGAAGGAAAGGATGAGTCTCACCCATACCTAATAATCAATGTCTTTTTCGTCTGTGTCAGTGTCATCCGAGCTGAGGTGGGGTGCCAAATTGGGGTCGAGTAGGTTATCCCTATCTGGGCACGTAAGTTTGTTATATCCTTCTTTCTAGCACACACTACAAGCATGTGGTTTTTTTTTTTTTTTTTTTCTGGTTTCCTTGTGCTACATGATGGGTTCGAGCAACTTTTTTTGTTGTGTCCCTTATAGCAATAATTCCCACATGTTTGTTGCTTTCGTTTCTCCCCAACAGAAAGCATCCGATTTTTCTTTGGTCTTCCTGTCAATCGCTTTTTTTTCCGTGGCAAGACAACGCGATTACAAACATCATCACCCAACAGGGTTCACAGACATGTCATATGCCTGTTTCAGCTATCCGGTTGTGAAAAAGTCGGAACATAATGAGTTGATAGGCATACCTTTAAGCCTGATACAAAACACACAAATAATAAAAAAATGAATAACAAATAGAAATTCTTGGATTATGATTGTTATTAAAAATGTAAATAAACATTATGTAAGCATACGTTGCAACAGCCATGGCATGTGTACACGGTAGCTCATCTAGGTCTCATTCACAGCATGAGCATGAACGTTGTTCCAAGTCCACAATGGCTTCATTCCATTCGTCTTGTACCTTGAACCTATTGAAGTCAATGGGGTGAACCACACACCGTTGCGATGCTAATACCCTGTCTTTGATGTATTGGTCACATCAATAGTCAAGAATGTGGGTGTTTCTCTTGCATTAATTCGACGATCGTGGAACCAACGTTGCAACAAATCTCTGATAAATTCGGCAATAGATTTGATAGGCAACTTCTGGATTGCAAGTAGAGCTGAATTCATTGACCCTGCAATGTTGGTGGTCATCATATGATACCTCTTCCTGGGGCTATGGACACGTGAAAACTTCTGTATCCCAACCTCAATGAGCTCATCATAAACCTTAGGATGAATGGATTTCAATGAAGCCATTGAACGGTCAAAATCATCAACAAGGTAGGAATATGTAGCATGATAGTAAAGACTAATCACGTCACCTCGCTTCCAACAATGTTGTTTCAGATTTTTGGCCAAGTGGTATGCACAAACCCCATGTGCTGCATTGGGGAATATGGATCTCATGCCATTAGAGATACCCGTGTGCCAATCCGAAACTATCATCACAAGTTCAGGATGCAAGATCACGTCGTGAAGTTGCTTCAAGAACCATGTCCACAACTTTGAGCACTCGGAATTGGCAAACCCAAATGCCAACGGGTATATCATCTCATTACCATCCTTGCATACCACAACTAACAAAACACCACTGGTCTTGGACTTCAAATGGGTAGCATCGATGGCAATAATAGGCCTAATAATTGTATTGAATCTCTCTATACAAGCCCCAAGTGCCATGAATCCATATTTGAACCGGCTTTTCTTATCGGTTACAATCTTGGTTTTCGTCCCCGGATTAGATTTTTTCAACATCTTAAATGACTCCCACGGATCACCGAAAATACTTTCTAAAGCGTGGTCCTTAGACCTGTATGTTTTGTTGTATGTCAAGTTTATGCCGTGCTTATCCTTCATGTCAGTCATTATATCTTTAGGACGGAGGTTGCATCCTGGATCGGCAAGCTGTTTTGCAAACAATTGCCCTATTACATGGGAACTTACACGGTGAAAATCTACGTTGTAGTTTCCATTATCACCACATGTGTGCTCAGAGCCAATGGACTTCACATTCCAATACGTCCCATTTCTTGACTTCCCTGCCCTAAAAACCCATTTACAATCTCTCTTTTTACATATTGCAATGAATCGTGTATGGTTCGATCGTTGAACCCTGTAATCAAACCACTTTTGCATTGCATTGAACCCTAGAACCCCTTTCAAGGTTTTCTTGTCCTTGAACATCTGTCCTTTGAATATTTCACTAAATTCTCCTTTGTCTTCAAACAATTCTTTTGATCTAACAGGCTGAATTGAGTACAGTTCTGATCCCGGTATTGTCCAACGTGTCGTCATAGAGGGAGTAGAACTGTTAGCTGCTCCATTTGTTTTAGCTTCTCTACAGTCCGTTGATGATTCCACGTCACTCCTAGACTCATGCTCATCCTCTGTATCAGAAGTTTCAGAACTATCAAAATCATCCGCCTCAGCCTTTGGATGCTTGGTAGTCGAACCTGGAGTCCCCTTATCTTTCTCGACAGATATAAATCCGGGGGTTGGTTGGTTGTAAACTGGCCCAAACAGCTGATTGCTACCACTCACTGACGGGAAATGTGGAGTACTAATTGGGGATTCTGAAATACCGAAGGGTTTAGGCATACTGGACTTCATTGGAGTTTGAAATACACTTTCAGTTGCCTTCGGAGGTACAGGCCTTTCTACGACTTTGACCTTAATTTCAGTCCACAACGATCGATTATGAGAAAGCAAAAAGGATACATCACTGTCGCTCAAAATGGATAATGTACAACTCCCTTTCGGCGTTAAAAGCTCTGAACTTAAGTTTATCCAGAATCTATTGTTACTAACGCCAATCCGGTGACATATTGTTTCCAGCAATTTACTATACTTGTTGTCATGACATGCAAAGGAAATTGGACCCAGTACTTCGTCATCAATCCAATGTCTATCGCAGTGCACTATAAACCCATCCAGCGTATCCATAGACCCTGTAAATGTTATTAAAGTAATCAAGATATGCAAATGAAGAAATATAACAAAATGGCACTAGGAAAATCTATAACAAATTTCATAATCTATACTGAACAAATCTAGAACAAATTTTAGAACCTACATTGAAGACATCTAGAACATATAATGGAAACATTGACCTCTAATTATACAAACAACAATTGCCTTTCTAACCATGGACAATTATTTTTAAAGCCCTGTAAAAGGATTTGAAGCCCTGTAAAACTATTTCAAGCCCTGTTAAAGTATTTTCAAGCCCTACACAAGGGTTTCAAGCCCCATACTCGAACTTCAAACCCTAGAAAGAGTTATCAATCCCAACAAAACAACGCCACACAGCAGCAGCACTTCACCAAATGACATAGAAAACAAAACAATAAAAAAGGCCACACAACTACCAGAACTTCAACAAATGCCACACACCAGCAGCACTTATCCAATTTGGCATTCTGAAATCTCTAGAACAAATTTCAGACCATATGATGAAGACATTTCAAGAAATGGACAGACTTATCAACCCCAAAATACATGCACCCATTCATTAAACACTCCACACAGCCCACACACCCATTCATCACAACTAAATACTCATCACAATCAATCAATTTCTCTATCCAACAAAAGACAACACCAACAACAATTAGGGAGCATAATAAACAAAGAATCATGTTTCATAGGTTCCAATGCACAGATTAAAAGAAACACTAACCTGTAGCAGATGGGTTCATTTGACGATTCGAACCTTGAGAAGAAGCCAATCGTTCCTTTCTCAACCGGTTTCCTTGCCTTCGATTTATAACCCATAGCTTAGGTACCCTTGCCTTCGATCTATCTCTGCCATGACTCAAACTCGAGAGAAATCCAAACACAATTGCAAACTTTTGAAGACTGGAGAGACAAACACATTATACCTCATCGTCCTCGTCGCCTCTATCTCTCTCTATCTCTCTGTTTTTAGGGTTTCTAAATGGTTTTCCCCATCGCCTGTTCAGTTGAAAACAGTTCAGAACGAATTTCAGAATAGGAGGAATATAGAAGCCCCAAAGATGGGGAGGACTGAAGATGGGGGAAGGAAGAAGGAAAAGAAGAAGACGGAGATGGAGGACTGTGGTCGGGTCAGGATATGTTCGAAAATGGGGGAGGGAATTCAATAGGGGTCGTTGAAAGAAAGGAAGGGAAGGGAAGGGAAGAGAAGGGTAATTGTGGGAAAGTGAAATGTTTAAGGGTAGTTATGACATTACAACCCCCTTTAAGTGGGACGGGTAGTTAAGTCCAACAGGGGACATTTTATGTAAAGTAAACTTCAGTAACAGATAGTTTTGCAAGGAAAACAATGAAGAGACAATTTTGCTCTTTCAAACTTTGAAGTGGACACTTTTGCAAAGCCCTCTTTTTTTATAATGCTTACATAAGTAATTGCACTAAATATAAATATATATCATGCGTGCCAAATTAGCCATATATATATATATGTGAAAAGAGAATTCGGCTAAACCCTTAAAAAAATGCTTGTTATAGAGTTATTTTCTTTTGCTAGAGAAAAATAAAATCCAACACTTAGACTAGTGTGATTTTCGGCTAAGAGGAATAGAGAGAAAAGTTTTTTCTTATTTCGATAGTGTACTAGTTACTTTTACATCAAAAGGTTTTGTGCACAATTTCGAATAAGGTTTACGCAAGTTTCGGTCTAACGATTGTGAATTCAAAAGTGACCGGAACATTCTTTGTTGCTCTTGGAACTTGTTGTGACTAACGAAAAAAGAAAAAGTTTTGTTAATCTATCATCAGGTACACAATTTAAAGAGAAGGGAGACCACGCTCTTAGGTGATTCACATTCGTGATTGGATCGAAAGATCTTGGGATTACCATCGACGCAACGTCAATCGGATCACATGACAAAGGTATGATATTTTTAGTATGTTAATTAATTAGAGGGTTAAGGTTCAAAATATGGTAAAATTTTAAAACCATACTAAACTCCTTTTTACGCTTCCACCGTGTGTATTTTTCCCTACAACAATCACAAAAAAATAGAGCAAGTAGATCAAATACACTCTATGAACATGCAAATAGAAAATCTAGATTATGGCTATCACAAATCAATCACAAAATATATCTAGAAACCTAAGCATGTGAATCAAACAAGAACTAGACAATAGAATATCACAATCAAAGTATTCTAGCTTTTAGAACATGTAACTAAACCTAGAAATCAACAATCAAGCTCAAGATCAGAATGTAGTTCTAGAATCAAGTTCATGTTATTCAAGTTTATCAAAAATATGTTTATATGAAATCACTAAAGATAAACTCAAAAACTCAGTCAATCATACAAACCTAGCATGAATTAACATCATTCATAATACTTTTCATCAATCAAATAAGAAGATTAAAGAGATGTTCAACAATGTACTTAAGAAGATGGATCACTTACAAAAATATACCTCGGACTGAGATTTGATCACAGCAGAATATCATGAAGAAAAACGGTTGTGAAAATGCTTATGGTTTGTAGCTCTCATCAAGAACAACATTTTTGGCTTTTGAATCAAGTGATTCGGAGTTGAAATGAGAAAGATATGATTGAATCAAGATACTAAAAACATAGAGAAAATTCTGGACAATTTCTTTTCTTCTCAATTTTCACAAGTTTTGTTTAGAGGGAAGGAAAATTGTATTTAAAAGAGAGAGAAAGGGAAAGCAACCGACCAACCACAGCTGGCCACGTCACCTCCACCTGTGGGGCATGTGTTCCACATGTGGATAGAGAGGTGCCTTGGCCATGTGTGGACACCGTGTGGCACACGTTGTCCACACATGGCCTCCCAAGCATGGCCAAAGGCCATGCTAGCTCCTCTCAAGCTTCGTATGAGTTCTTCGGCCGTATTCGGGCCTCCAAACTCTGATTTCGAATCTATTTTCTGATTACGAATTATGACTCTCTCATGCACAATGAAGACTATGAAACTTTGATAAAAGATTGAGAATTCATCTCGGAAAACGACGATGAAGATAACTCAATGAATGAGAATGCAAAGTAGCATAACTACGTCGTATGGACTCAAAACTTAATGAATGAGTAGCCGAAATGACCGGGACTCAGTAAGGAATCAAATAGGATCATGTTCAAGTCCAAAATATAAGAAATACAAACAAATAAATACTATGCAACACAAGCATGCCATATCTAAGCGATAGTGAGAAAACATGCAAATCTACTAGATTGTCAACAATGAGATAAATGCATGTGCATACTAAATGTGTGTGAAAGTGTTATACCAAATGTTTGAACTAAGATGCAGGGACACATGTGTGAATTGTGTGTGTTTGCACTTACAGCTTGCAAGAGGAAGAAGAATCTTGATACCTTAGCATCCAAGCACGCGATGTTCCCCTTGAAATGAAATTTGCACAAGATGTTGTTTCTTCACCTTTGAAGCTTCTTTTTTTCAAGAATCACCTAAGCAACAACTAATACAATTATAGAGAGTTTTTCAATGGAATCAAGCCAATACATATAAAGGATCTTACAATCTCCCCCTTTGGCTATTCCATGGCAAAACCTCATCCTCACTGTACAATGATCACATTACAAAGAGATCCCTAGACTAAAAGATCTTTCAGTCTTCTTGAGTCTTCTTGAGTCATTAAGAATTCCTAATTAGAACTTCAAAGTACCTATGAGAAAATGAGCAAACCAACAAGAGATCTTCTTCCAAAGAAGAATGGTGAGATATTATCACATAAACAAAAAATAAAAACTTCCATTATCTCTAACAAAAACATGCATTATCTCAAGTAAATAAATGTTATCACATTAAAAGCTCTCCCATAAAAAGCTTAACACAATAAGGCAAGAATTCTTTTCTCCCTCTTAGGAAAAGAATTCTCCTCCTTAAGACAAAGTCTCCAATAAGCACAAAGAGGTACAAGACTCATACAATTGGAATATTTCTCCATATTGAGCATGGTGAGGTTTCTCCCCCTTTTTGTCAAGGAATAGACAAAGGGCACAAGAGATAAAGAACGAGATATTAAGCAAACAAATCGCATAGAAAGCATAGTTGAATAAACTAAAGCTCCCCCTTAACATATGCTCCACATATTATTACCAAGTAGATTTGTTCACAAGGGACTCACTTATTCACACATTCAACCAATAAGAGAAAAGATTTCATCACTTTTCAAAGTCCAAGAGAGAATCATAGATTTTCATTAATCTCTTAAAAATATTCTCACATTGCTAATGAATCAAGCACATAAGCAAAATATATATGTGTGTAAGTGTGAATGCTTCTCACATATATAGAAGGAGTAATTGTGATATCAACATGCAAACAATTTCCACACCGATCCAACTAAAGCATTTCCAAAAATAGGTCTAACTGATATTCATCCATGTTTTTGCTTTAAAAAAATAGTTATCAATATGTGAGCGTGTGTGTGCATGTGGCTCATTTTCCCATTTCTATTTGTCAACCCGAGCATTTCACAATTCTCAATTATACACTATTAAGCCCTT
This sequence comes from Acer campestre, assembly GCA_954870605.1. Classification (NCBI taxonomy): domain Eukaryota; kingdom Viridiplantae; phylum Streptophyta; class Magnoliopsida; order Sapindales; family Sapindaceae; genus Acer; species Acer campestre. The sequence continues at coordinate 31,316,067 of OX940799.1, forward strand.
TTTTTCATTTCTTTTAGGCTTAGAATCAAAGATTTTTTATTTTTTTTTAATAATTCTTTTCAACGCTTTTTTGATTTTTCTAACAAAAACATATACACCTCTTGGCAGCTTTCACTCATCACAAAGGCATAGCTCTTTCCAACATTGGGCGGCTTCACAACCATTGTGTGTAGCCCTTTACAAGAGGGTGCTCGCTGAATACTATGTAGTGCCGAAGCAAAATGGATACATATCATAGGTCATTTATCATATACTAAGCAATAAGCTTCAAGATGCATCCATAAGCTACATACTTTCAACCACATATACTCAAAACTAAAACATATAAGAGAAGCATTTGTGCACTTTTCAAAAAAATTAAGATTTTTTTTTAAGCTCAAGTGCATGATCTAGAAACAATAAGAGTTATTAGCTTAAGATCATTACTTCTCAAGTGAGTAGCTCTCAAAGATATTGATATACAAATAAAGTTTTGCTCATCAAGCCCCTCACAATCACACAAGCATATTTAATCAACACAAATCATGCCAATGGACATTCTAAGAGTTTTAAACCTCTCTTTGTCCAAGGGCTTGGTGAAAAAGTCCGCAAATTGATTTTTAGTAGGCATATGCTCTAGAGTAACAATAGAATGTTTAACTAGATCTCTAATGAAATGATGCCTAATATCAATGTGCTTTGTACGGGAGTATTGAACCGGTTTTTTAGAGATGTTAATGGCACTTAAGTTATCACAATAAAGTGTCATTTCTCCTTGTTCTATTTCATAATCCTTAAGGATTTGTTTCATCCAAAGTAATTGTGCGCATGCATTTCCGGACGCAATGTACTCGGCTTCAGAAGAAGAGAGGGAAATAGAATTTTGTTTCTTTCTTGACCAAGAAACCAAGTTATTCCCAACATATAAGCAACCGCCAGATGTGCTTTTATGATCATCTATGTTTCCCGCCCAATCGGCATCACAATAGCCTACAATGATATCATTGGTATCAAATGAATAAAATATACCAAGACTATGAGTTCCTTTGATGTACCTAATGATCCTCTTGACGGTTTTTAAATGAGATTCCTTGGGATTTGCTTAAAATCTAGCACACAAGCCTACACTAAAGCAAATGTCCGATCTACTAGCCGTTAGGTAAAGTAGACTACCAATCATGCTTCTATAAAGGCTTTGGTCTACACTTTTTCCCTTTTCATCTTTGTCAAGTTTAAGAGTGGTGCTCATGGGAGTTTCAAAATCTTTTCCATTTTCTAGGCCAAATCTCTTAACAAGATTTTTAACATATTTAGATTGATTCAACATTATGCCCATGCTAGCTTGCTTTACTTGCATTCCTAGAAAGTAATTTAACTCACCCACCATACTCATTTCTTTTTTTGGGTAAGTAAATAGTATCATAGAAAAAAGGAAGAATGTACAAATACAAGGGGCATACCCCAGGAAACAAAGGAACCAGAGCACAAAACAACAAGCTCAAAAACAAGAGCTAAACAAAAGCTTTAACAAAGAAAAAAATACAAAAGAAACAGCCAACAACATAAGGATCATCAAGAGGTGACATTCCAATTCATAGCAATCAGAGGACAATCCTTCAAATTGATAGAACAGAGCCGACTACGAATAGTGTCAATAATGGTTCGGGCAACCTCTACATTAGGCCTTCTAGAGCTCTTAAAAATACAACTGCAACATGTTGTATACTTATATGATCTTTTGAAAGGAATTTTATCATGCTTGGATTCTAATTAAAAATGTATAACCTAGTAAAAGTATTTTAGGATTACCAAGCTTTATTGCTTTGTCAAAAATGGATTTTGCTGGTGGAATTAAATGGATATAGTGTTTTTAATAACACACTCACACCAATTTATTTTTATATCAAATCTTAACAGTATTTTATTAGTTTGGATGCATTTTACTAGCAGTAAGTTGGCATATGTACACAGTTTTTTTCTTTGTTCATATCATGACAATTCAATTATTATTTTAAGTTATAATGTCAAACAATTATATGCCCAATCCAAAAAACGCAATCACTTCATACTTTGGAAAAAAAGACTATGGCCAATCATCAACGACAGAACGAGCATTTTTAGTTATGAAACTTATTAAAACCTCACTTCGCAGTTGCAAATTGCTTGGTTGTCTACGTGGAGAGAGAGATTACGGATACCGTTGACTTAGATTCCATAATAGATGAGTTTGATACTGTGAAAACTCGTAAGACAAAATAGTTCGTTATTGTATTGGAATTGCATGTTTGTTTCTTATTTAGTCGTTACCTTTTAAAAAGTTTAGGTATTATGTTTAAAATATGAATTTTGAGGGTAAAATTCATTATGACCCCTCCTATCTAAATGTACCTTTAATTTTTAATGAATATAATTTTCTCGTGTTGTTGGAGGTCATTTTAAAATAATAATAATAATAATAATTAATTAGTTTAGCCCCTCCTGTAACGTACTGGCTTCGCCCCTTTACACTTGTATAAATCAGTATTCAAGAACGTAACTCCTTTCACCAATAATGTGAAGGCTTTCTTTTTAATTTTTTTTGCCGAAATCGACATAGACAAGTGTTTAAGAGAAAATTTATTTATTTATTTTTTGGATTTTGACATGATTAGTGTTAGTCATATATAAACAAAATATAATCACTTTATACAATTATTGATGGGCAACAAAATATAACCCTCTTATCCAAAATAAAGATATTGATGGGCAACAATTATTTGCATCACTTTATACAGTTTTTCAATCAATTCAATGGGCATTCATATGAAGTTATTGTTGTGCTGTTTTTGCAGCTTTTCAGGATCTCATCGAGAAACAATGGGGACCAGACCCAAATGAAGTGAAAAATGTTGCAAGATATTTTAAGTCTGTGGACCAATAACTTGTAACATTAGTAAATACTTTATGGTTGAAAATCTCTCATTTATTGATCTCCTTTTCATTCACTTTTTACATAACTGTTTCTGATTTTGATGGCGATTGCGATTCCCATTTTGTTTCAGTTTTTTCAATTGGGTATGTAACGGATTTTATATTATTTGCTACTGATAAATTTATGGGGAATTATAATTTGGTCCCTATGTTTTTTAAAATTATTTGTTTTTTAACTGCTTATCCATTTTTCACTGGCTTGGACTCTATGTTTTCAAAAATCCATCAATTTGGTCTCTCTGACCAGATTTTTAACAGTTAGCTCTCATTGAAAAGCAAAATGACACTCTTACCCTTAAAAAAATTAATATAATAAATAAAATAAATTTATAAAAATATATTAAATTTAATGAAAATTGTAAAAATATGAATGAAAATCTAGAATTTTTTATAAGTAAAATATTTAAATAGAGAAAGAAAAATAACTTTTGTTATATGTGAATTTTGTCCGAGTGACATGTCACCTAAAGAGCTGAAATAGCGGGAAAATAACTGTGTCATAGTGACAAAAGTCAACCAGATGACCACAACCTGGGCCACATCATCAAGACTGGACACATCACAAACTCCATCAAAGAAGTCACCCACAAACACTCCAAGTAAACCCGGTTGGGCAAGAAGCCCAAACAGGATAGGATTTGACTCACCAAAGACCTATTCTCGATCAAGTCTTTTCGCCCGAGTAAGAAGGTTTCCTATTCCGATAAGCTGTGGTAAAGGAATAAGAGATCTACTCAGATACAGAAACTGGGAATCACGCTCCAATAAAGAAACAAGCATATATACTCCAAAATGCCAGAATCATAATAAAACACAAAATCAGCCACATTTATTAAGTGATAAACAACAAATTGGAAAGAGATCGAGATAGTCAAAGAGAATCACGCTCTACAAGTCAACAACTTGCACAACAAGTTTAGGGTTACAAATAAATGTATAAATGTAACCCCATTTTCCCTATAAACGGTGTACCAAAAAAGATAAAAATAAGCACATAGAGAGGTAGGCGAGTTGAGTGTGTAATCCATTTTTCCAATATGAAAACTTTTATCTTGCCGTTACCAGCAACCGTGGACATTTCCCTAACCGGGGGTTTTACCTTGTAAAATCTACGTATTTGTTCTTTTACATTATCTTTTGCTTTCTATTTACTAAATTGCACTGTTGTCTTGCTGGTATTTCATCCAACGAAAAATCACTATCAACAACTGGCACTAAAAGGAGGGGGTGGGGTGAACAGAATTGAAAGACCTTAGCACGTGAAAACTACGACAATACCACATGGAAAACTGCAGAGATGGCGATGGATCAGATCACAACCAAAACCTGAACCGAACTCCGGAGAAAACCAATCGAAAAAAATCCTACCAATGGAAGCCAGCCGGTGGTCATTTCTCAAAAATAACCAATTGATGTAACCCATAAGCTCTGCAACAGATCCAGGCTGCTTTACAAAGGGTCATCAAAGATGCGGCTAGACAAGGGATTACCCTCTCAGCAACTAGGGGTATAACCTCGCCATATGAATTGAGCACTCTTATCGTGCACCCAACCTAGAGGTTATGCTTGGAGATTGTCACCCCGACACCGTATGCACACTTAAAGTCGAATAGGGTCCCGAGAAAAATAATAATGCTCCAAGCAACGAACGTGATCGAGTGAACCATAAGCAGAGAAGAGATTATGGTCCCAGTAGTCAAAGTTGTTAGGATTATGCTCAATAGCAAGAGTGTAATATTATTTTTAACAATTTTTTCATATTAATAAAGTGATTTTCGGTTTAACAAATCTTATAGCATTTATAATTTTGGCTAATTGGCAAGAATACCCCCTGAACTATACTCGAATTTGCACCTTACCCCCTGAACTTTTTTTTTCGGCATTAAACCCCCTGAACTCTTGTAATTTGGCAATCGCTGAAGGAATTTGCCCCCTCACCAGGGGGTAGATTCCTTCAGCGATTGCAAATTTACGAGAGTTCAGGGGGTTTAGTGCCGAAAAAAAAAGTTTAGGGGGCATAGTGCAACTTTTTGAAGAGTTCAGGGGGTATTTGTGCCAATTAGCCTATAGTTTAATTATTATAATTGTCAAAAGTAAATAATCATAAGGTCAAAAGACTATGAGAAAAGAAGAATTGTTCGTACATCTGGATATATATGAGGTAGGCACAATTCTTTAGTTAGTCTTGAATAATGTTCACAACTTAAGGTAAAGGTTGGGCACCTTTATCTTGTTAAAGTTGTAGATTTTTTTGCTAGCATTTGAGTGGGATCAAATGTGTTATGATGAGTCTAAAATCATCAAAGTGTCTTTGAGTAAAAGAATCTAGTGCACTAGGTGCATTAAATAGGACCACAATGAAATACTTTATCTAGAACCATCAGTGGATAAAAGTTTTCATTATGAGGATAATCGGAGAGTCTATCTTAATCCTGAGATAAATGATGGACTTATGGTTACAAGTGTAATCATTTGAGCTATCAATAAGTACGATTATATAACATAGTCTATCATCGATAGTTTGGTGGTATTCATTTGCTAATCGATAGAGGATCATTTATAGATATGGACATCGTGGCTCCATTTATTAAATGAGAGTATAATATTGTCATATGGATATTTTGAGGTATTGGATATTAAATATTAATGTTGAGTTTTCGAGAGCGTCTATTGAAACATGGCTTCTGAACAAGTCAGAATATCCAAGTTCAAAATGTGGTCACATGAGTAAATATGGTAACTAAAAGAGCTATAGGCGATCTATGAACTCTTGGCGATTACTAATATTATTCAAGAGAATACACTATCTCCAATAAGATTGTCTAGGGTATGAATGAGAAACATTTACTTATTCTATCTTTATTTAAGAGTTCAATTTTAGTTCTTTAGTAGAATGAGCTAAAATTAATAGATCGAACCTAAGTGAATCATTTGTTGATTGTTATTGGGTTATGTCTATTGAAGCTTAAATTTAGATAGCCCGCCAAGTTCCTCAATCCACATGAACTTGCATGGATCATTAGATATATTCTATCGGACTAATTATGAGTCCATCTAGAATTGTATTAAGGCATTTGGACTTGTTTCTTTTAGTAAGAATGAGTCTAGTTCATATGTGGACTTTTTTATTAAGGTCCAATGGATTTAATAAAATGGAAAAATAATATATGGCCCATGATAAGGACTTGGGTGGCAAGGCTAGTAAATAAGCCTATTATATTATATTATTTAATTATTTAATTAAATGGAGGTTAATCAATTAATTAATTAATTATTTAATTAAAAATCAAAATCTTTTTCTAACTAGGAAGTAAGTTTCTTAGTGTTATACTACTGTTGATAGTATAATAGGAATCAAAGACTTTATTTGATAAGTAGATAAACAAAAGGAATTTATTTATTTAGTCAAATTATGAAGTTTTTTATTTAGTCACGTTTTAATTATATTCAATATATTATTGGATAATACACTAAAAAGTTGGATTAGAGTTTGGATTCAAAAGATTGATAGGAGTCTTTAGGTGAAACACAAATCCACCTGGGGTTAGGATTTTCGGCCACAAGGCACAAATCCACCTAGGGTTAGGATTTCGGCCACCTATATATATATATATATATATATCTATCTATAGAATTCGGCCAGCCCAAAGGTTTTGAGAGAGTTATTTCTTGTGCTTAAAAAATAAAATCCAACTCTAAGACATAGTGTGTAAAATTTTGGCCAAGAGGAAAAAGAGAGAAGAAGCATTTTATTTCAATAGTGCACTAGTAGCTTTTACATCAAAAGGTTTTGTGCAAAACTTCGAATAAGGTTCACGCAAGTTTCGATCAAAGGATTGATAATTAACAAGTGACCAAACGTTCTTCATTTTTCTCTAGGAAGATTATTGTGACTAACAAAAGAAAAAGTTTTTTTTTTTTTTTTATTTATTTAATTTTTTTTTTTTTATCCATCCTCATTTACACAATTCAAAGAAAGGGAGCCCACACTCCTAGGTGATTCACATTCGTGATTGGATTGGAAGATTTTACAGATTACTATCGAAAAGGTATGATATCTTTTATTATATGTTAATTAATCAAAGGTTAAAGTTCATCTTTAAAAAGAAAATTTTTAAAATATACAAATCTATTTTTCGCTTCCGCCGCATGTATTTTTCCCTACAAAAGTAGGCAAGAACAATATCACGCGAACTTTGGGCTAGAGGACATTCACAAAGGTACTCATAGGCAAAGTCAATCTAACTCATAAGATGATATTGATCGACCACCTCGCAGAATACATCAAGCGAGTAAGTCTCCTATAAGGTTAGACACCCTTAGTACTCAAACTGAGGCGGACACTCGAAGGATCCAACAGGGTATCACCGTCCATCAGTGCTTTGGCAAAAATAGCGAGTGGGATATCTTAATAAAGAAATTGACCCAAAAGGTTGAGGCATTAGAGCATTGCTAGGGGCTAAGAGCCTTATTAGACAATGACTCCGAAAGCCCTTTGTGGATAACGTTCTCTAAACCTAGTTTCTAGAAAGATTCAAGATGCCCTACGTCGAGCAGTTCAAAGCAAGCAGGGATCCAAAAAAGAATGTGAGATGTTTCCAAAACGCAATGGTGCAATACACCTATAACGACCTATTACTATGCTTGACATTCCTGCAAACACTCAAGAACCTAGGGTCTATATGGTTTGGGAGACTCCCTTAGGGAACAATCTAGAATTTCTAGGAATTAACCCATGCCTTTTCACAGTAATTCATGGGAAACATCCAGAGGAGGAATTTTGTAGCCCACTTGGCTACTCCCAAACAAGAGAAGAATGAGTCATTAAAGGATTACCTAAACAGGTTCTCCTATGAGGTGTCGGGAATACATAATCCCAACGATGAGGCTTTTGTAGCAGCTTTCACTAATAACCTGCAGAATGGTTGTCTATCCTTCGATTTGAGGAAGAAATGCCCGAGTACTTACGCCGGCTAGATGGATGTAGCGGGCTATTATGTGATTGCTGAAGAAGAAGAATTAGCTCAGGGAGGAATTTATGTTCATGGTGGTCGCCCCGAAGTACCAAACCAAAAGAGGGCAACTCAAAGTACAAGAAAGGGCGATCACCAAGAGAGCAATAAGAAATAAGATGGTTGTCAAGACGAGAATTGTAAAAGTGGTCAGAACAATATTAAGTTCTAAGGCCAGTACACCAACTACACTCCCTTCACCAAGAGAAAAAAAGGAATCCAGCCATCATAGAAGACAAAAAGCTAGTTAAGTACCCTTAGGCAGTAAACCTACACTTGGAGAGACGCAACCAAGTATTGCAAGTTCCACAAGGAAAGCAGCCATGACACGTTAAAGTGATATCAATTAAGAGACCACATTTAAACGCTTATCAAGGAAGGGCATCTTAACGATTTAATCCTTGAAATGACACACAATCAGCAGAAGGATCCCTGTCGGGATGATTGGTTAGAGAGAAACCGGGATTAAAAGAAGCGCCCCAGCAGAAGCGGAGGCGAATGAGCGATTAACAGCATATTTGGAAGGCCCTACATGGGTAGAAGTAACAGGGAGAAATGACAAAGGTTTGGGATGCCATGTCTGCTCGAAAGGACCTAGATGTGAACTTAATTGAACCAGATCCCAAGAGGATCAAAGAAGGGTGGGTCCCAATCATTTTCACAGAAGCAAACTTGCATAGGGTCAATGTGAAGCTAAATGAAGCAATTGTTATAATGTTTCGGATCAAGCACCGAGATGTTTACCAAGTATTGATCGACTATGGAAGTTCATCACAGATATCTTAAGATCCTAGGTTTTTGATAAGCTTAGATTGAGCATTAAAGATTTACAACCATTTTCTATCCTGCTCAAGGGTTCGATGGCTTGGAGGTAAGGTTGATTAGGACATCAAATTTACCGGTAAAAGTTGGGACATCTCCATGTTAGAAAATGGTGTTGTTGAACTTTGTGGTTGTCGATGTAGAGAACTGGTTGTACAACACTTTGTTGGGTAGGCCATTCCTGAACAAGACCAAAGCAGTAACAGCCACCTATGCTTAGATGGTTAAGTACCTGACAGAATTTGGCATAGATGTAATAAAGGGATCAAAGGAGAAGGCTCGGAGAGCAAACCTTACGACCTATATGGACAGGATCGAGAACAATGAGCACCAAGTGTGCGTGATTGAAGACAAGCCCTTAGTTATGGGAAAAGAAGAGGCTAGGGTAGGAACCTCGATCAAGGCAAATCTTTTGTCGAAAGCTACCTTGACCGGACAGTGCATAGCACTTGAAAACTAGTTACCCTTGAGGGTAACGAGTTAAATGTTTTGAGTTCAATTTTAGTTTGAAATTGTTTCTGTTTAGCTTTTTTATATATATTTAGTTTTTCTAATTATCTTTAGCATCTTATTATTGTTGATTGACAGATCAATCAATCAATAAAGTTTCCAAAAGGATTCAGAGTTACAAAGCCAAGAACATTGTTTGAATTTTAAACCATATTTGTTATCAAAGATATACTCGTAACGCCGACAATCGCCATTGTGGGTGAAGGTATCCAAGGAGCTGAGAAGCTGGTATAGACCTGGCATGCCTGTCGAACTGACATAGTCAACAATCTAGCCACCCCGAAGATGTTGCTTTTACCAGAAAAACACTCAAGTACGCCATTGAAAAAAACCCTAGTGAGATACGTGAGGTCTTGTTAGTACTACACTAACGGTTCAACAAACCCTTGTAATAGACAAAACCGGGAGACGTCTTTGATGAGTTTTATATATGGAAAAAAAAAAAAAAACAAAATAAATGGGACAAGGATCCCAGAACACTGCTTGGCAAAAATTCAAGATGGTCGGGAATTAGCCTGAGCAAGTAGTCAAGACACCAACTAATTCAATCACAGAAAAATAAAAGTAAAGTTCCTAAAAGGTTAGTCAAGAAACGACTGGAAATAAGCCTGAGTAAAGAGCCGAGACAACAACCGAGTCAATCATAAGAACTTATTTTGAAACAAATTTAGATAGGTAAATGCACAAAGATAGAATTTTCCATTCATGAAAATGTACAAATCAAAATAGCCTTAAGAGGCCGAGTACATTCAAGAAAAACCCATCACAGGTTTAATATAAAAAAGGTACAAAAATCAAGAAGCTAGAGGCTGGTCGTGAGACTCTGGACTTGATCCTAACTGGCAAGCCCTTGAGCCCGACCTCTACTACTGCCACCTTTGTCAAGCACCATTTTATACTCTCTCTCAACAAACTTTCATCTGAGGGACAGGCTATCACATATGTGTCATCCTTCACCCATGAGCTATAGTTCTTGCCAGGCATGGGGCAAACATCAGGCTCTTCACCATTGTTGCCACTTTTCTGGCTCGTGTAAAAGTGGAAAAGGTCCTCTATATAGGAATTTCAAGGTGCATAGGATGTGGCTCTTTGTCCATGCTTCGACAATAAATGCACCACTCCCTCTTCTGAGCCTAAAGGACCACTAGGGACCTATCCACATGCTTTTTGATTGACAAGTTCCAATTGTCCTTAGCTTTCTCAGTCGCCCTATTTTTTACCTTAAAAAACTTCCCTGCTTAAACTCACAGAGAAGAAATGATCATAAGCAGGAGACCTCTTGAAGTAGTCCATGGCCTAAATCTCCAGCTTTAGCCTAGCTTATTTTGATAGTGTCTCCACGATGACTGACTAATGACTCAGATCCTCAGCCATCCGCTCATAAGTTAGCCTGGCCTCCTCGGCCTTCTGCTCGGCCTAAAGTTAGAATTCCTATGCAGTAGCCATGAGACCTTTAGCAGACTTGGCTTCTTCTTAAGCAATCGAAGCCCTTTGCTCGATTTCAAGTTGAGCAACGAGATACTTAAGCATAAACTCTTGGTTTACCTTAAGTTTCTCTTTGCATGCTTGCTCAGTTCGGGCCTAAGCTTCCTCACTCTCCTTGAGCGATGCCTCTAAGTAAGAACCTCTATTTTGTGATTAGCTTATTTCATGATAAACCATATTGGGAATGATTTTGTAATGGGTAGCTTAGGATCACAATGGCAAACTTCCAAGCATCTCCATGACTTTAAGAGCAAAAGGTATATCACTTGACTTGATTCTTGAAGAGATTAGGTGCACACATACACTTACATGCATTCCCATGTTACATGCATTTGTGTTTCCATGATTGTGTGCATTTATGTCTCATTTCACACGTGAATTGTAGTTTTATGTGGTGTAATTCATTTCCGTTTGTGTGATTGAAAATATTCGTGCTTGTACGATGGTGTACATGTCTTAGCATGATGGTGTCCCATTCTTCTCTTGGATTAGTGTTAGTTATGGTGTGGTTGAATAGAGCAAGGTGTCTAGTTTCAAAAGATTGGATTTCAATGTTTCAAATGTTTTCAAAACTGACATTTGCATGGTCTTGTGATCATAATATTTTATACAGAGTTTCAAAATGAGTTTTGAAAATTTCTGTACAAACTAGACATCCATACCTTTCCAACGGTATATTATTCGTAATATTTCATGACCGTTTTGATTGTTTTTGAAATCTCGTAAGTGACCACCAAAACAGAGCACTATGTTGTTGTCTATTTCTGACCTTTGGTCACTCCAATGAACATATCTATTTCTAAATATGTTGAAACATCATTCCCTAAAAAGGAGTAGAAATTAGACATCCATACCTTTCTAATGGTATGTCATACGAAAGGTTTCAATGTCATTTGGTGATGGTTTGGGGCACTCGAATCTTGAGCTGTTGTGTTGTTGCAGCTATGCGCCCTTGTTGCGCTACTCGTCAAGTGCTGGTGTTGTGCTTCTCGACTAGAGCTTTTGGTCCAAAAACCTGGTGCTTGTAAAGTGCTTGTGATACGTTACTCGTCAAGCGCAATGCTCCTCCCCTGTTTCGTAATTTGGCCATATCTCACTCATTTGGAGTCCAATTTAGCTCATTTTTAAAGGGAAATTCATGAAATTTATAAGGCTATCATCTAAGCACTATAAATACATCTTTTCTCATCATTTTTATTCAAGGAACTCACACTACAAAACCCTAGACAGAGATTAAGAGTTCTCTAGAGAGAGAAAGCTTCAAGAAAGCTTCTTTGATTCTCCAAACCTCAAATCCCATCTTCATCTTGCATCTCTAGCATCATTCAAGCATGGGTCTTCATTAATGTCTTTACTTCGTAAGAAGAACAAACATCTCAACTCATTTATTGTTCTATTTCATCAATTCATATCTTTTATTATTTAGGTTAGCAAATCTTCACATTAATTGCATATCTAGTGAAGTTATGACATGTTTGGGGTTTGTTTGTGATAGCTTGCATGATTAGATTGTTATGCCTAAATTGCTAAGCCTTGAATGTTCTTATGAGATTATTTGATAACTAGTTTGATAGATTTATATTTATCAAGCATGTTAAGCTCTCTTGAATATTCATAGTTGTTTGTTATCAATTAGGTTGTTGGAAAATCTCTACACAACTAATTGAATCCACATGTATGGGCATGTAGGAATTTTGTGATAGCTTGCATGATTAGGTTGTTATCTACCTAAATAGCTAAGCCATAAATATTTATTCATGATTAATTGATGACTAGATTGATAGATTTGCATTTATCCATCTAGTCAATATTCTTGAATGTTTATGGTTGTTTGTTAACAATTAGTTTGTTGGGAAATCTCTACACAACTAATTGAAACTACATGTATGGAAATGTATGTTTTGTTTTATAGCTAGCATCTTTATTGTTCACATTATCTAGCTAAGTCTTTGTGTTTTTGTTCTTAGACAATTGATAACTTGGATTTATTGATTGCATCATTAAACTTCTTGTTAAGTAATTTCACATCTGATCTTTTCAGCCCAAGCATAATTTATGCGATAAGCGTCGGCCAGCTCAGAAACCATATGCATGAGGTTTGGATTCAAGTAGAAATAACAAGTCAAGAACTTAATTGGGAAAGGGAAATGATGGAGAGACTTACGTAAGCACTGCTGTTATAGAAGTTGTCTAGCCTTTTTGGGATGTTGTTGACTTTGCTGTTATAGGTCTGTCCGGATGCCATGGCCCTTAGCATGTCAAAAGGGGTAGGGAGTCTGGTTGGCAAGTCGGAGGAAGTACTCAAGCCGTTGTAGTAGATTGGAAGCCGAAAAAAAATGACCTAAGAACAAAAAGGCATATATATATATTATGTCAAAATGAAACTACAATGTTTTGTAAAGTTGACATAAAATTTTCCTTGGTCGCTGTACAAAACACTGTACGTACAACGCTTGCACAGCGACTCACCTTTAATACCTATAGTTTTCTTTAATCATGGTTTTACTCTTTTCAATAAAATTTATTCCAATTATATCCTATTTTATTATTGAAAATTTTCATTTAATCACAGTTTTACCCTTATTCAATAAAATTTATTTCAATTATATCCCTTTTTATTTTTTTAAAGTTTTGTCTATTCACAATTTTACCCTTATTCAATCAAATTTATTCCAATTGTATCTATGTACATTATTTAATGATTTTTTTTTTAATTTGTATTTGCTTTAATTTAATTATTATTTATATTAACATTTTTAATTGCCCCGCCATTCTGTTCTTCTTTAGTTGGCAATGACTGCATGGGCCGAGAGTCTTTTCATTTTTCTTGATGTTAATAAACTAAAATTAAGTATATAATACTAAAATTAAGTACATCAATATCAGCTTTTGCAATATTATGTTAATTAAGGGGTGAAATGTTAATTGTTGAGAAATAATAAAAATAATAAAAATAAAAAGGGAAAAGAAAGGGAATATTAAGGTAATATTCTTTTTAGTGTAACATTTGGTGTAATGGGTTGGAGATGGAAAAAATAAATAGTGTGAAAGTTGCACCATTTTAATACAAAAGTTACACCAGATTGGGTTTTTGGGTTGTAGATTGCCTAAATGAGACAGATTCGTATAAAGATTATAATTTTAAATAATAGTTCAAATGTATTCAAATACCTACAAAAAAAATTATTACTGTTCCTCTCTTTTCAGGGGTAGGTCCCAAATATTGCCTTATCGATTTCCATGGCAGATTTGCTCATCACTATTCCTTCTGTAATAATTATCTCTTTTAGTATCATATATATAGAAAATCGAATTTCAGATATCAAAGTGTATATATTGATATTAGAGGGGCTCAATTTATAAATAAACAAATTTATCTTTTTTCCCTAAAGTTTTGGGAGCCATGGCCACATTAATGGGGAGGGCAATATCCGGTCCCACCTCCTCCCATTTGTCACCCACATTATGTGCAACACTATATATGATGTAAATTTCCTCCTTATGTATATAAATAGATTTTTGTATCAATTGTTTTTATATGAATCAAGGGGGATTTGAACACTGAACGTCAACTTCAATTGCCTTCGACCACGTGTCAATTTCCTCTTTAATATGTATAATATAATTTGCTGTTATGGTCATTTTTTTTTTGACTAATTTTAACATAATCCGAAATTCTCAATTCGTTAGATGATGTTTATCTTGGATTAATTACCTGCCCAATCTTATTGTTATATACTTATATACACTATAACAAAAATGACTTTTAGCAATATTAACAAGACAACGTGCATACTACGCGTGTTGCTAAAAGTGGTCTATCGTAACACGTAAACAATTGTCATTTATCGTAATGTGCAAAAAATGTTTGTTGTGAAATCACCTAGGATAACGTACAAACGAATGTTGCCAATAATTGAACACATATCGCAATACACAACAATTGCACGTTGTCATAGCTATTTCATTAAACTACGCACATTTTGTGTATGTTGCTATAAATATGCTTTTAGCAACTTACAAATATGCACGTTGTTGAAAATTAATATTTAGCAACACACATCATGCACATTGTGAAAAAGTCTAATATTCTGTAACACATATATCATGCACGTTACCGTATGTGTCTTTTTAGCAACATACAAATGTGCACGTTGTTGAAAATGTAATGTTTAGCAACATGCATTATAGATGTTGTCATAGGCCTTACGCATTGCGAAAAAGTCTACCATTCTGCAACACACGTTGTAGGTTTCTTTTTAGCAATTGTTAGCTTGTGTGTTGCTAAAAAGCTAATATTTTACAACTCACTTATCATGCATGTTATCGTAAGATTCTTTTTAGCAACAACTGATTTGCTTGCGTGTTGCAAAAAACTAATATTCAGTAACACACATGTCACGCACGTTGCCGTAGGAGACTCGTTAGTAACTAATTGTTTGCGCGATACGAAAAGTAAATATTCAGCAACACATATGTCATGCACGTTGTCGTATGAGTCTCTTTAGCAATTATTTTCTTGTGCGTTGCGAAAAAAGGCTAATATCCCACAGCAAATATATAATATACATGTTGGCGTATCACCCTCAAAGAAAAAAATATCGGTATCGGTATCGATATTGGGCTTCTACATTTATGGATAATTCGGGGATATTATCGATATTCGTAGATATTCTAACAAAAATTTTTTATAAAAAAAATGATGGATATTTACATCTAAAGTTATATTTGTTTTGTGAAATTTTAGAACAAGCTTAAACAAGTAATTATACATTAAATGAATCATATTTCAGTGATAAATTAGCATAGTTATGAGTTTATCATAAATTATTACATAGATAGAATCTGTATAAAAAAATTTAAATTAAGTATTTAATAGAATAATATTATGTTTCACTTTTACAATATTATATACAATATAAAGAGATTAAATATTTAATAAACAAAAGTATCATTAAAATATATATATAGTTTCATGCTTCCAAGATTCTATCATAAATCATAATTCATATATAATAATACATTGCGTGTCTGAAATTTAAAATCAAAATGAATTCCTTGCTGGTTCAAATACATAAGATACATTTCTATATTGATTCGAATAATAATTTTTCCAGGAAAACGTGATTACATAGTTTTCAATGTAGTTATTAATATGTCACACATATGTTGCTTGATCTCTTCCAACTGATCTATGAATTGGGTAGTTTGGATTCACCCAACTTGGTGATTATTGTTGATCTGCATGCATAGATATTGCATATGTCATTTATGAAGAAGGATAATTAAATATATTGTAGCCACCATAACTACCATAATATGGTATATAAGAACCTGATATTGTCTACGAATCACCCAAAGAACTATTTTCTATGCTTATACTCATTGAGGAAAGAGTCATATTCAAAGAATCTTCATTAAATTGACTTGTTCCCCCATGTTGTCTACCAAGATTTTGATCAAAATTACATGCATGAACATCTCAACCTGCTACACTTGCATTCCGACCTGTTGCACCAGTATCCCAACCTTTAACACGAACATCCAGACTTGTTGCAACAACATTCCAACCTCTTGCGACAGAATCTCAACCTCTTGCCTCATCCCCACCATCCCCATCATCTCCATAATCTTTTCCTCCACTATTTCCATCAGAGGTATGTTGCTCATTAGAAGAGCTAGTAACAATAACTTCACGATCTACACCAACTTCTTCTCTAATCACTTGTTCAACATTTATTAGCATGTCTTGAGCATAAGAAGCAATATGTGGATCAGGATTTCCCTCATCACCATCCAATGAGGCAGGTCTAACCCAGTCAAAAATAGGATTCTCATTATCCTCTCCTACTTTAGTAGCTACTTGAAGTAGATTCATAAAATCAGTTTCATTTACTTTATTTTTTTCAGCTACCATATCCCTAAGTTTCAACTTCATATTATAATAACAATATACAAGTTGTTCAAGCTTAAAATAGGCAAGATGGTTCCTATGTTTTGTGTGGATTAAAGAAAATCTGGACCAATTTCTTTCACGTGCAGAAGATGATGATGTTTGTGACAATATGCAAACTACTATTGCACGCAATGATGGAACACAATTTCCATACATTATCCACCAATCAGCTGTATTAAAAATTATTACGTATTATAAGTATGAATATTATTTCAATGATATTATTATTTATTATTAATATGTAAATGTTTGTAACAAAAGTTATATACCCGATTGCATTTTGCTTCTAGCTGCAATGGTTGCTCATTCACCAAAACTTTTCCTTTCATCCTTAAGTATATGAGCTACATTCATGAGATCAATATGTATAATATATATATATATATATTAATATGAAACAATACTTGCATGCAAAGAATTTATAATATTGGAATTATAAAATTGGTTGTAAATTGTAACTTTTTACCTCATTTCCAAAATTAGCAATTCCTAAAGTTTTAGTGTCTAATTGCGTATAGACATTATATACAGGTTTCAGAAGATCTAAATTATCCTCAATATTGTCTCAATATTGTCTCTATATTGGTACTTTGGGTTCAAATAGTAAGCTAGAAGAAGAAAAAAAAAGAATAATTTTAGTATAAATACTATAATAAATTTTAATTATGAATGACAAACAATCTAAAATAAAATTTATCTGCAGCATGTAATGGGTGATTGAACATTTTATCCCACTGGTCTTGTATAATGTTTAGAACCCATTTACTCCCTCTTTGTTGTTTTACTGCATCTTTCATCACACGCATACTCATATACGATAGGCATAGTGGGTACAACTTCTGTATCAACCAATCTCAGAACATGGTATAATGGCTCATATATTTTAACTACATAAACCATATTATCCCAAAACTATAAGTCTAAAATACGTGATTCTATTCTTTTTTCATTTGCTGTTCGACTCAATTGATTTGCAGCTCATGCACCACTGGTAAATAATTGTTTCAAATTTGTCTTTTTTTTTTTTCAAAAGACACTACTACAAAAATGTTAAAATACATTGGTTGT
The DNA here is from genome assembly GCA_954870605.1 of Acer campestre. Taxonomy (NCBI): domain Eukaryota; kingdom Viridiplantae; phylum Streptophyta; class Magnoliopsida; order Sapindales; family Sapindaceae; genus Acer; species Acer campestre. The sequence goes on from OX940799.1 coordinate 31,333,869, forward strand.
TTACATCGGTTTTTAGATAACCGATTTAAAAAAACTTTTAGAAATCGGTTTTTATAAAAACCGATTTCTTAAATATTGTGGTTTAAAAAGACAACAATTTTTGGGAAAATCGATATGGATTTATTTTCCAATAAGAAATCAGTTTTCCTTAAAACCGATGTCTTAAATATTGTTGTTTGAAAAGACAACGATTTTTGGGAAAACTGATATGGATTTTTCTTCTTATAAGAAATTTGTTTCTATTAAAACTGATGTCTTAAATATTGCAGTTTGAAAAGACAATGGTTTTTGGGAAAACCGATATGGATTCAAAAGCAAAATTCTGCTGAAATTCAAATATGACCTATGTCCACATTCAAGTGCGCATCTCTAAAAATACTCAACGTTATTTGCTCAAATTTTGACACAAGAAAATAGATATGCAAAAAAACACTTTTTTTTTTTTCAGAAAATATTCCAAATATCGATTTGGAAAAGTATGAAAGTGAGCAATGAAAACATCTCACTCGTGGATTCCCATCCCTTCTGACCTTTTACTGAATAATTGATCATAACTTTCAAAATACCACCCATAAATTTTACGTTCTTTATACCATTGGATTCATGTTGAAAAATTAAAGAACCCAGCATGGACAAAAAAAATTTATTTCCTTGCCAAAAGATACAATTTTGAGGAAAAAGTTTGCACAAAAATTGATCATCTCCAATCTCTTATGACCTTTGACTGAATAATTGATCATAACTTTCAAAATATCACCCATAGTTTTACGTTCTTTATACCGTTGGATTCATATTGAAAAATTGAAGAACCAAAATATGAATGAAAAAAATTATTTCCTTGCCAAAAGATACAGATTTAAGGATAAATTTTGCACAAAAATATCTTCAATTACTTTTGACCTTTGACTGAATAATTGATCATAACTTTCAAAATACCACCCAAAATTTTACGTTCTTTATACCGTTGAATTCGTATCGAAAAATCAAAGAACCCATCATAGAAAAAAAAATTTATTTCCTTGCCAAAAGATACAGTTTTAAGGAAAACTTTGCCCAAAAATATCTCCAGCAGAACACAAAACCACACAAAAAATGAAATGAAAAATAAACCCACCAATAAATTTTTTTAAATATATGTTTGTAGTAGAAATTAGAATTTTGATTAGTTGGGTAAATTTAAATTTATCAAACGAGTTTTTTTTTTTTTCTAACACCTCATATAGGTTATATATAAATATTGTGCAATTGTTAACACATCCAATCTTTTAGTTAGGCGGTAAAGGCTTACCACTTTGACTTTGAGGTTGCAAGTTCAATTTCTCATAACGACAATTAATTGTCAGTATTATCAGAGGTGGGGCGGGCCGGACGACGATGGAGCGGTCATTAATTTTCGTAATACATCAATTTTACATCGGGGTTTTTAAATCGGTTATATATATAACCGATGGGTTTACGCATGTTCTTACATCGGTTAAAAACCGATGTATTTAGCATATTTTTTTTCTAAATCACTCAAATAGACATCGGTTTTAAAAATTTGAAAAACCGATTTCTTCCATGTAAAATAACCGATTTTTTTTTTTGCATTTTTTGTAGTAGTGAGACTATCAAGGGCAATATGATTGGTCACAAATCGAGTTGCACCAGGCCTTACTATCTCCCCTTTACAAACCTCCCTCATTTGCGATAGTAACCATCCATGATTATATATAAAGTTTGTCACAGCCCTAACATCATGAATGACATTTGCAACAATGTCCTTCTTTCTAATATCCTTAAAAATCAAATCTATACAATGTGCTACACAAGGAGTCCAAAATAAGGAATATTTTTTCATCAATTTTTCACCTGCTTTCACAAATGCAGAGCCATTGTCTGTGACAATTTGCACAACGTTCTTCTCACAGACCTCTTTCACCACATCTTTGAGCAATCCATAAATATACTGATGATCTTTAATTTTGTTGAATGCATCAATAGATTTTAGGAAAATTGTGTGACCCTTACAATACACTATAAAATTAATTATCGACAATCTTGTTGGTCCCGTCCACTCATCACACATTATGATGTAGCCATATTTCTCCCATTTATTTTTGAAGTTATCAACATACTCTTTCATTTTCTTGTACTCGATGTTTAAGTACTTATGCCTAATTTCATGTGCCGATGGTGGTTGAACTCCGACACCTATATTAATATGCATGTTAAATTTAATTGTGAAATAAAAAATAAAAACAAATCAAAATTTTCAAAAACATTATTATTTTAAAAAAAATAATACATGATTCTTGAACACCAATAATCATGTTCTTAATATGATGAGAGCCAGCTTTATATGAGGCCACATTATCATAAATAAAAAACTTCGATACCAGTCTCCCCATTTTTTCTCTAATGCTACCCCTTTGAACATATCTTTAATATTTTTTTTGCTTTGCACCTAATGATTTGTACAATGAAGGTGTAACTGGAAGTTTATAACACGACCCTCGTCCACTTTGAGTGCGACGTACTTGTTGTGATGGTTGGCTTAGACTTGACGCCGGTTCCGAGTCAAGGAGAACCAAAACCGAAACCGACCTTTGGCAGGTCCAGTTTCGGTTTGACGGTTTCGAACCGGTTTATTTTTATTTTTATTTTTTTAAGGACATTAAAGTATTGGGCCGTGGCCCATAACCCTTATCCAAGTCGGTATATTTCCCTTTGCATTCTTCTCCTTTTTTATAGGTTAGGCCTCTCTCAAATTTTCTTATTTATTCGATGTGGGATGTGGGATTTTCTTATTCTTCCTATTCTAGTTGTTTTGTTTTTCTTTGTTGTTAATCACTGGTGGTGCTGTAAAGCCCGTAAACAAAGAGTTATATGCCTGTAACCATGATTTAGTTAAAAACTTCACATTTGAAAATCAAATATGTTTTTTGCCGGTCCTTAAGTTCTTGAAAACAAATCAAATTGAAAATTAACAGAAATTTCGGAAGCTACATCTCTGGACATGTATCTTAAAATTTTATTTTTATATTTCATAGGCCTAAGGTTCCATAAATATTAAAATGATTTAAAATACATGCTAATGAAATTCTCATGTGGCAGGCAAGCTTAAAGTATGAGTGGTAGTTTATTTTTTTAATTAGTTTTTTCGTCTAGCATTTAGTCTATTATGTCAACAGATTGCTAAGTGAACTCCAAGTATCCAACTATAAGCCTTTACATCAAGATTGAAACAGATACGATGTACAGTATTAGCCACAAGCATGAGATGATTACGTTGATGCAATCAAGGTTTAATTTTGTGACGTAAATGCTGACCAATTATATAGATAAGCTATGATGTAGCAAAAATTTAATTTTGCTTATCTCTTCCATTCATGATATTTTCCATAATTATTTGCCAGTTCTCATGGTACTGTATTGTCTTGTACGGTTGTACCTGATTGAAAGTACATATTACCTGAGTCCTTTGCTAACTTTGTGCTTAAAGATAAGCAAAGATTTGAATTAACAACAAAGAAAAACAAAACAACTAGAATAGAAAGGATAAGAAAATCCCACATCCCACGCCGGATATATAAGAAAAGTGAAGAGTGGGCTAATCTATATAAAAAAAGAGGAGAATGTAAAGGAAAACATATCTACTTGGATAAAGGTTATGAACCATGGTTCAATACTCTTTAATGTCATTTCTCTTTTAAACATTTTATTTTTATAAATATACTATTTTTTTAATAATTTTTTTTTCATTACTCTTTAATGTCATTTCTCTTTTAAACATTTTATCTTTATAAATAAAGTGATATTTTTTTAATAAATTTTTTTTTAAAAAAAAAAAGGGTCAAGAGAACCGTCGGTTCCTGTCCGATTCGAACCGAGCAGTTCCTTTAGAAATGGAACCGGAACCGTAACTGCTTTTTCTAGTTCGGTTCGGTGGTTCAAACCAAACCGATGCCAAGTCTAGGTTGGCTACTACCACTGGCTTCTGAACTCTCTCCTCTCTTTGACCTCCCTCCAAAGATTCTTACTTCTTGTTCTCTTTGCCATTCAGATGCTTTTGATGCATCTATTGCCAAACGATAATCATCTCGTTCATCAGGAAGCATGCCTTCTGGATAATGATAGATATCTTCTTCCTCTTCTGTATCAAGGAAATTTCCCCTCAATTCTTGTTGAATTTGTTCAATCTCTCTTGTAGCTTTATTTATTTATTTATTTATTTATTATTTTTTTGTTGCAATTGAGATATTTAAAATTTAACTTTTGGTGGCACATTTGAGCATACTTTTACATTTTTATACAACTCATTACCAGTTAAATGAAATTTAAATCGGGTAATTCCACCACTTTGCATTGTGTGACCGCAAAATGTACATAAAGTACCATTTTTATTATTCGGTATTAGTCCGCAATACTCCCATGCTGGATCATTTTTAGTACTAGAGATCTTATGCAATATAATTTCTTATCAAAATTAAATTAAATTTTGTACCAATCAATTTATAAATATGAAAATTCTAATGAGTTTTAGAAACAATACCACACAACATCTAAAATTTGCATACAATTATAATATCAATATTTTTTATAAAAAAATAAAAAAAAAATTATCAAAGTAAACATTTATGTACTTGATTATTTGATAAAGATATTGAGAATTTGAGATAAACTTGTGATGTAAATTTTGCTATGTAAAGTGTAGTCATGTATGATGAAAACTTGAAAGAGAAGAGTGAAGATTATTTTATAGATGAAGTGAACAAATAGATGAATAATTGAAGGAGATTTTCATTGTTGCGTTCATTTATATTCACTGTAATGAATAAATAATACATGATGCATAGGCATTCATTTTGTTTATATTTTTCCAAATTCTATCATTATTACTTTCTGCCATATTATTTTTCAAAATTCTATCATTATAATTCTCTGTCATACGGCCTATACCAAATAATTGTGTTTTTATTTATTTATTTATTTATTTTTGATAAAAATAATTGAGTTTCTTTAGATTCTCTACTCTGAAGAAACAATTGTGGGTTTTTACACATTTTGCACAAATAATTTTGAGATTCTTTTATTTGGAATGTCAGCACAAAGTTACAAAAAAACCAATTCTACATATTTATAAATTGATTGGTACATATTTAATATTATCTGGAATTAGTTTTACACATTTGAGTCACAAACATTTTTTTTTTTTTAAGATTGCTTTCACAAAATTTTATATATTTTACACGTCTACTCTTTGGTTATTTATCCAATTTTACTTCAAATCCTCAATAATTTTACTATTGACTATTATGTTGTAAATTTTTATAAATTTGTTAATGCTTCTTCTAAAATAATTTTCAATATAAATTATTTTAACAATAATTTAATTTTTTAGGATTAAAAAAATTATTTTAATAAAATGTAAAATATCCATAGACTTTCGGGGTGAAATTTCGGGAATATCGAGATATTTCAGAAATATCGGGAGATTTTTATGAATATTTTGAAATTAGCTAGATATTCTGCAAGATATTGGATATTTCGATATCGGTCCGTCCAAAATACGGATATATCGGTAGATATTTCGATATATCTATCAATATTTAGTTCCTTAGGCGTATGTGAAATTATCGACTTGTGCGTTGCGAAAATGCTAATATTAGCAACACACACAATATGGACGTTGTTGTCATAAATATTAAAATGCACAATCATCATTAGCAAAGTGATGCAGTTTCCCTTCTCTTTTCTGAAAATGATTTAACTCCTAATTTTGCCCTTTTAACTGTAAAATATGGAGACTTGTCTCATATAATAGGAGTTGCATTATGAGTCGTGTGTTATTAGGTTTCGATAGACCATTAAACTGATTGTTTTTTATTTCAAATAAAAGGATTTAGCTATTATACATTATATGTATAGTTACATGAGTGGTTATGATATAAATTTATTTTATTTTTAAATACTTAACTTTCATAGATCATCGTAGAAATCAAATGACTAACAATTTAACTTGTAACTATATGGAACCTTTATAGTAACTAAGCCCTTTAATTAAATGTTGGGATAAAATTTTGATAATGTTTAATTGTTAATCATAAAAATAATTAAAATGATTATCATAATGAGTTTAATTTATCAAATAATAAAAATTATTAATTTTTCACTAAACTATTGAATTTTATTTTTATAACACATATATGTTATATCTGTGTGTATATATATATATATATATAAGTGTTTAATATTTAACAAAGTTAAACTCATAGCAGAATAGTAAAGTCTCTTATGGGGATGATGTTTGTTTTAGGTTCAAACTCCCACACGGAGAATGTGTGTGAGGTTAAAATACAAACTTTAGAACTTTTGATAACAGACGTATCAAATAATTCTATATATAATGAAAAAATTATAAATAATTTTAATTTCAATTATTAATTCGTCGGAACTAGAATTGGAACCGTCGGAACCGAAATTGGATCCAGAACTGAACCGTTAGAACCGAAAAGCAAATATCATAAATGTATATTTGACTTTTCAAATTTGCCACCTAACAAAATTTTAAATTCTATTATGTTTTTCATCAAATCTTAAATGAATATTTCTTGACATGACATGCTGTGAATTCGATTATTTATCCATTTTGACAAGTAAATTGCATTTTATTTAATCTGTCTTATAATATCTTATTTATAATCAAAACAAACACTTACTCTCCCTACATCACACAATCAACTTGATTGATTCTCCTCTTAAACAAACTTTATTTACATTTTAACCTTAACGATATTCAATTTAACCTTCAAAGCCTAGACAGTGATAAAATCTGTTCATGAGGCTGATGATCTTTGTTGGCCTTCTTGTTAATCTGATTATTGCTTTCTTTCAACACGAAGCTTTTCGCGATGGCCCGGAGCTGAAACTTTTGGATTTTTCCGGTGGAAGTCTTGGGCAACTCCGGCCAGAACTCCACCTTCTTTGGAACCATGAAATGGGATAGATTTTTCCTGCAAAAAGCAATGATATCGGCTTCTTTGATGTCGTCTGTCTTTCCGTTCCTGTTCTTCTTCACCGAAACGAACGCACACGGGCTCTCCCCCCACCGCGGATGTGGCATAGCCACCACGGCTGCCTCCAAAACCCTTGGATGTTTATACAAAATGTTTTCAACCTCCACACTGCTTATGTTCTCGCCGCCAGAGATGATCACGTCCTTTGAACGGTCCTTGATCTCCAAGTAACCGTCAGGGTGGATGACTCCGACGTCTCCAGTTTGAAACCAGCCGTCTTTGAAAGCTTTTGCGGTGGCGTTTTCGTCCTTGAAGTATCCTTTCATGAGGCTACTTCCACGCAGAACTATCTCTCCGATTGATTTGCCATCTCTGGGCACACTCACCATTGTCTCCGAGTCCTTGACGTCGACATCGGCGAGAGTCAATATGGTCACACCTTGACGGGACTTGAGTTTGGACCGATCATGCCGTGGAAGATCATTCCATTTTGATTGCCACTCGCATACCAGAGCCGGGCCAGTTGCTTCCGTAAGTCCATAAGCGTGCGTCACACGAAATCCTAAAGGTTCGATCTTTTCAAGAAGAGTCGCCGGGGGTGGAGCTCCGCCGGTGAGGATTTGCACCGGCGGGGAGGGGATTTGTTGTCTCTCGTGGGGTTTTGCTTCTAGAAGGATGTTGAAAATGATTGGGGCACAACACATGTGGGTGACCTTGTGGAGGAAGATGTTGCGGTACATGTCATAGGCGGTGGTGTGGCGGAGACAGACGTTGGTTCCGCCGCGTGCGGCGGTGCCCCAGGTGAAAGTCCAGCCGTTGCAGTGGAACATGGGGAGTGACCACAAGTAGACAGGCTCAGTCCCCATTTCCCAACCTAAAATCAAGCTAAGAGTGCTCAAATAAGCTCCTCTGTGGCTGTACACCACACCTTTCGGCTCCGACGTCGTGCCGGAGGTGTAGTTCAACGCAATCGGATCCCATTCGTCTTCAATTTCTCCCGATTCAAATCTCGGATTACCCATTTGAACCATCTGCTCGTACTCAAGCTCACCTAGCCGGACTCCGGTGGGAGAGTCAATATCGTCTATGACGATTACCAGAGGAATTAACGACTCAGCCGCCACCAAACAGGATTCCGGCGAGTCTTCCATGAGTAACTTGAGAGCCTCCCGAGCCAATGGCACGAACTGGTAGTCCACGAAGAAGACCTTGGCCTCCGAGTGGCGGAGAATGGTGGCGATCGTCTTGGAGTCTAGCCGTGTGTTGATGGTGTTCAACACCGCACCCGCCATCGGCACCGCGAAGTGCATCTCGTATGTTGCCGGAACGTTCGGGGCCAGCACCGATACCTACCGAAAAAAAAAAAAAAAAAAAACCATCACCCATTAAAAAAAGAGTTGGTACTACTAATGTGTACAATAACACAACGTGTTGTAATTATTGTCTTTTATAAATATAAGAAACTAGAGAGAATCAGAAATTTCGATGGGATCATGGGAACTTACAACGGTGTTCTTAACAATGTTGAGTGAACGGAGGGAAGAGGCGAGACGCCGGCAACGGTCGTATGTTTGGCGCCAAGTGAAGCGGGTGCCCTCATAGATAATGGAGGTCCGGTTGGCATAAATGGAGGCGGCTCTTTTTAAGAAGGTTAGAGGAGTGAGAGGGACATAATTCGCTTCGCATTTCGAAAGATTCTCCATTGGAAAAAGCGTTCGAGGAGGAGGAGTAGGAAAGTGTTGAAAGGAAGAGTTGGGGGGAGAGGTGTTTATATAGTATAAGAAAGGGAGATAGAGAATGATGAGAGGAAATGAAGGGGGAAATTACGAAGACATTACAAAGAATTTGAACAAGCAACATAGAAAAAGACTATTGAGTGTTGACCCAAAAATGGAACAGAGTGCATGGTTCACATTATTGTGGGGTCATATGTCTTGTTTTATTTTTTAATATATTTTATATTTTATTTGTTTTAAATGTTATTTGTTTTTTTGATTCTTTGTTGGTCTTATTTTGCTTTGAATGTGAGTGAGAGGCTGCTTGACTCGGTCACCGCATACCACTCTCTTTCCAAGAGTGAGTGCATTAATTGCATACACAATAGGGGATCCGATTCAATTCAAAAGAATCCATTCGATTCTACTGGATTGGATTTGATGATATGATTGAATCAGATTAGATACTAAATTTGTTGAAATCTATCAGATTTGATTGGATTATTAAATTTGATGAAATTCATCAAATTTGAGGATATGATTGGATCAAATTACATCCTAAATTTATAAATTCATTTGATAATCGGTTAAAGAGTGATGATAATGTATCAAATCGGTTAAAGAGTGATGATAATGACACTTCTTAAAAATTGTATGTATACCCCTTCTATAATTACGCCGATCAAAATCTTTAAAAAATTTCTAGTTTGTAAATAAATTTCACTTAATGCCAAATATATATATATGTAACTGTTCAAGTTAGTGCGCACTGATATAATTTCATCAGTGCGTTGGATGTGGACCATTGGATTTACATACTTTTGACTTAAAGTGTATGCATTTGTCAAAACTTCTCCATAATCAATAGTCCACATGCATTAGTTCTGATTAGGGACGGCAAAAATCCCCGACCCGCCCCAAACCCGCGGGGCCCCGGTCCGTTTGGGTCGGGTTTGGGGCAGTAAAAACGGGTAACGGGGCGGGTTTGGGGCACATTTCTTGACCCGCCCGGGTTACCGGGTAAGGTATGGGGCGGTCCCTTTTGACCCGACCCGCCCCGTTTGACCCGGAATATATATATATTTAAAAATATATATATTTTAAATATAAAAGGAAAAGAAAGAAGGAAACCCTATGTTAGCCGAAAAGAAAACAATTTGAAAGAAATAAAGTGATATATATATATATATATTTCGAGTTTAAACCTAAGAAGACAATATATATATATATTTGGATATAAACTCGAGATATATATATATATTTTTAAATATATGCTTGTTTTCAAGAAGACAAAGTGATGATGAAGATATTGGATGGATTTTGTTATTGAAATTTTTTAAGTTTAAACTATTTTGGTGAAGATGTTGAATGGATTTTATTGATACCGAAAATGTTGTATGTATTTTGTATTTTTGTTCAAGTCATTTTGGGATTTATATTTTGTACTTTACGGACGAATTTAATATTCATTAAACTTAGTTATCGTGCTATATTAAATTTAAATTTACGTAAATGAATCGGGTCATTTGGGTCGGGTTTGGGGCACCCTTGACCCAAACGGATCGGGTTTGGGGCGGAAATTGAAAACCCGTTCGGGTCACGGGTCGGGTTTGGGGCAACCATTGAAAACCGGGTTTCGGGTTTGGGGCGGCCTTGACCCGACCCGCCCCATTGCCATCCCTAGTTCTGATGTAGTTACATCAGTGCGCACTGACCAGAACGAGACCATATATATATATAATTAATTATATTGTATTGTATTTTTTTTATTATCTTTAATTATATCATTGTTCTCCTCTTCCCTCACTTCTTTTCTCTTCTATGTTTTCCTTCCACAAAATCAGAATCTATTTTCTTTCTTTTTTTCTCTCTTCATGTCAAGTAGCTCCCTCCATTTCTTCTTAATTGTTTTCAGTCCTTAAATCACTTTGATTTGAGATTTTTTCAGTTGGAGATCCATTATATATTTGTAAAATTAAGTTATAGGGATGAAAGATTTGTAAAATTAAGTTGTAGGGATCCAATTGATGTGGAAGTAGAAAAGTGTTTGATAAAATTGAACAACAACCAATAGATAACAAAAAAAAGTCTAAAACGTGTTTTACAGAAATAAAAAAAATATATATACAGATTTTAAAAAAATACAAATATCATAGAGAAAAAAATACATAATTATTTTGTTCTTCTAATAGAAATAATAAAATTAATTTAAAACTTATTTTTTTTCACAATCAACTTTGGATACTTGATTCATTCTCCAAAATTAGCAGTCAATTTATATTTCCTTAAAAAAATTTGAAAATATATTTCAAATTAGTATTTAAAAGAGAATCTAGTTTTAAGAAAATGGAAAAGGTTTTTAATGATATATATTAATATCAAATCATTAATAGGAAACCTTTTTTTTCCACTAAAGATTAAAATATAGAACTAATTAATAATTATTAATGAGTGTACTTACAAACTGTATAGTTTTCTTAGTAATTTTATCCAAAGGTATTATTGGATTTTAAAAACTTACTAATTTACGGTGTACATACTACCACTACAACAAAATACTAGTTTTGTTGATAGTATTTAACTGTCAAGAATGCTAATGTCAAGAAAAGTAATGACAGTCAAGATATGTTGATATGTTTATAATATTTAATTAAATAACATTTTTTTTTATATTTATAGACCACCACCTGGAGCCGCCACTGCCCTGCCCACTTCTGATAGTCATTATTATGAATTGAACTTAAAATCTCAAGTCAAAAGTTGTAAGTCTTTACCACTTGACTACAGGAGTTGATTTGTTAACAATTGAACAATATTTATATATAACCTATATGAGTTATTAGAAGAAGAAGAAGAAAAAAAATATTGTTAGATAAATTTAAATTTATTCAACTAATCAAAATTCTAATTTCTACGACAGACATATATCAAAAAATATTTATTGAAACTTTTAACAAAATTATATTTTTTAAAACATATATAGATGAGTTATTGGTCATTACTCTATGGTCACGTTTAGTTATATGATGTAATGATAATGAGAATGGAAAGGAAAGGAAAACTAATTTTTTGTTTAGTTGGAACTTTACAATTAGTCTCTAAATCTGTATTATTTTGTTTGGTTAACAATGGAATGGAATGGAGTTAACTTATTTTGACCAAAATACCCCTAATTATAAAACATTTATAATAACATGATATATTATGGATAATAATAATAAAATATAAAAGTATATTATATATATAATTATATATTATTTAATATAATAATATATATAATATATAATACATATAATAATATATATTATATAATAAATATATATAATATATATATCATATAATACATAAATATATTATATTATATGTTTATATTGTTATATATATTATAATAATATAGTATATAATAACAGTATAATATATTGTACATATATATAAAATATATAATTATATATCATTAATATAATATATAATAATATATTATTATTTTTGGAAAGGAGGGTATTTTTTAGAATGGAGTTGGGCATATGAGGGTATTTATGGAATATAAATTTTAGTTTGGAATGGAAGGGCATTCTATTAGTTTTTGGATGGAATGCCCATTCCACCAAAATGGTGGAATCCCCATTCCAATGGAATCACCATTCTATTGTATTTTAACAAACCAAACCAATGAAATGGACAATGGAATGACTTTCTTTCCATTCCATTCCATCCAACCAAACATGGCCTATAGAAGACTCGTGACATCAATTGTAATAAGTATGATCTAGAATACAACTCTCACTATAAGGGAGATATTTCTCAACATGCATCTTACAATTTAATGAACAAATGTAAGACTCTGATTACTAATTTATATGGGTAATTGAATTATTAATGTGTCTCTTAATATGAAACAAGAGGGTGCAAAATAAATAAACAATTTTTTTAAAATTGTTTTTTTGAATTTTTTAAAAGTAAATGATTTAAAAGTAAATTTATTAAATTTAAAATTTTACTTATCCAATATCGGTTTGCCCAAAAACCGAATCTTATTATAAAATAAATTCATATCGGGATTTTGTTTGGTATTGAAAATATGAAGTAAAATTTTTTAAAGATAATTTTTTTTTTTTTTTTTTTTTGAAAAAACTATCAAGAAAAGACAGTTTTCTTGATAGTTCTCAAAAACTGTCAAGAACTTGCAATTCTTGATAGTTTTTGAGAACTGTCAAGAAAAAACTTTTAAGAAAGACAGTTTTTCTTGAAGTGTACTTTTAAGAGATGCAAATATCGCCACTCTCCATTGATCGGTACATTTATGTATCTATTTTAGGCTCCCTATTCCTAGCTTTTATGCTCGGTTTCGAGCATTTTTTTTTGTATATAATATGTATTTGAGCCTTGCGTTGGCTCATTTCCCTTAAGTTAGGTGTTTAAGGTTAAAGTGAAGGTTTGGAGGCAAAAAAGAGAAAAAAGAAGTGATTTTGGGAGTTTAAAAGCAATATGTGAGTTCAACCTCATAGATCCATGATCGGTACATTTATGTACTTATTTTAGGCTCCTATTTCTTACCTTTTGTGCTCGGTTTTGAGCGTTTTTGTGTATCTAATATGTGTTTAAGCCTTGTGTAGGTTAATTTCCCTAAAGTTAGGTGTTTGAGCCTAAAGTGAAGGTTTGAAGGCAAAAATAAGGAAAAAGAATTAAAATTGAGATGGCTTATGCAGAATGCTTAACTTGCAAAAGCCATATCTCCCTCCTCGAAAAGCCCGGGAGTCTAGTTTTCACAGAACTTTATGGATCACGATTCCAAGCTTTCTAGAAGAAGTTACCCCCATTTGAGTGACTGGTGTGCCGAGTAGAAAAATCCATGAGTTAGCACTAATCGAACCAAAATTGGTATGATTTTGACCCTCATTTCCTTTTCTTTATGCTTGATTCTCGGGCATTTCCTCGTATTTAATATTGTAAAATCGAGTGTTTTAGGTTTTCTTAGGCTTCAAGAGCATTTGGGAAGAAGATGGGGACTTTGGTGCAAAATGACACACAAATAGGTGAAACAGGGCATTCTCGCCATATGAGCAAAAGGAGGTTACTATTTGGGCGCCATGGCGACAGAGGATTTATTAAAGCATCAGGTGTCGCCATTTGCAGGTCGCCATGGCGACACACAATGGCAAATGGCGACAACGTTGAAATTCCAACGTAGGAAATTGTCACCATTTTGTTACCATGAGGTCGCCATGACGACAAAAGAATTCAGGTGGTGTCACCATGAGATGTCGCCATGGCGACATAGAAGGACAAGTGGCGACAACGTTGGAATTACTGCATAGGAATTCCAGTGTTGGTATTCAAGAGGGGTATTCTTGTCATTTCATACCCATTTCATACCCTAGCTTTCCACACCTATAAATACATCACTATTTTCCACTTTTGAACAACTCTTGACAACCAAGAAACCTCCTTTCTCCACCATTCCTAATCCCTCCATTTTCTCTTCTACCTAAACTTAACATCTAGATTTCCTTCCCCTAATCATTCCTTTCTTACCATCTTCTCCACAAATCTCTTTAGTCACTTCCCATTTGACTCCACCTATCTAGACACATCCTCATCATCCACTTTTTGCATAAGGAGCATCAAAGGCAAGGAAATGATCAAGCTTACAAAAGGAGACCCATGGGTGATTTCCTAATCTTTTAGTTGCCTTCCCTTTGTTTGTAATATGTGTAATTAAATCCCCTTTTCTAGGGTTTTGATGTGAGAACATTTGGATTGGGATTTGCTTAAGCTTTAATATATTTTAATCTCTATTTGTGTTCTATTCATTTTATAATTAGATTCTATGCATTATATAATTGACATGTATACCCACTAGTTGATTATACTCTTGTTTAGGATAATATGTTATATAATTTTGATTGGATTGACAACCTTGATGGATTGAGAACATAGTGACTAGGATAGATTGTTGGAGAGTATATCAACCGCGATAATCTAAACCGTTAATTGTAACAAACCGATCCCGCCGTGACCCCATCTCCTTAATTGGTTAAGCATTGCGGTGGGAAGTTGTTTATGGTTCATAGTAATGGTCTAAACACATTTTAGAAATCAATTGGTTAACATTTGTGAGATTCACTCATTAAGGTAGCTTGAGAAGCATTTCCCGTTATTCATTTGTGATCCTGTTAATTCCCTAGCAATTCTCTTAATTGTTAATTCCATATATCTTATCTAGATTTGTTAAGTATTCTTTTATTAGTTTATTAGGTTTATTTTTCATGTATGTTTGATGGCTTGACAACCCATTCATTCATCCATTTATCTATGATTTATTTTACCGCATTTAGATTTGTTAAGTTATTCAACTAATCACTCTAATTCCATGTGGAACGAATCATACTTGCTACTTTACTAATTTTCTAATTTTCTATCTAAGTGGTGAAAAATCAGTTTTCAAAACGAACACATTTAAATATCATTTTGCTGAGTACACAACGACAGCTCATCAAGCACCACGAGTTGGGACAGCGAGTTTGTACTCATCGCTAGATGGGACTGCGAGTTTTTCCTTGTAGAATGAAGTCTCAGAAATGTTACCCAAAACCTTCTGCGAGTTTGTGCTTGCAGCACAAAGTAGCATATTTTCTGTGAGTTAAATCTGCGAGTTTATCCTCGCAAATCTTGGTCACAAATGTAGCCCAGAACCTTTTGGGAGTTTGAACTTGCAGATCTATGTCGGCAACAAATATCTTCTTCCAAATCACGTGATTTTTAAGGGCAAACTTGACTTTTCAATCCCAGTTAATACCCTAACCTTCAACCACTATAAATACACCCACTTGTTGGTCTTTAAAATATCTATCAAATCCTAGAATCTATCCTATCTTATCTCACTTTACACTTTAGATATTTTACCAACACCACAAAAGAGAGAGAGGAGCTCTCAAAGCTTCCATGGAGGTTCTCCTCCATGGGAAGCTCACCACCACTACATCTACACTTTCTCCATCCATCTTTGAAGTAGATCTAAGGAGAAAAGAGAGCAAATGAAATAGAGATCTTGGTTATCTCTAAACTCTTCTCTTTGTTTTATTTTCTATTTCTTTGATGTGTAATCTCCATTAGGGAATATTTGTAACCTAACACTTAAGCTTGTTATATATGATCTTTAATTAGATTTGATTTGGATCTTGACTCTATTCTTTGAGCTTTGCTATATCTCTCTTTTCTTAACATGTATGTTGGTGAATGAGTAGAAATTGATGTGTTTTGCATAAGTGAGACTTTAGATTAAAACAATGGTGTAGTGTAAGCAAATGATGTAGTGTAACTTAGTGTAAACAAACTTTGTAGTGTAAAAGTAGAGTCTCACTCTTGTTTGCATGTTGGTGATGAAAGGGAATCAATATGTATGGATTGATTAGAGTGAAAGAGCACATCCGGATTCCAATTGATCAATTGTGAATGGATCTTTATTGTTAACTCTTGAATGGAGTGAACTTGATTTATGCATGCCTATGCTAGATTAGGTTGTTTGGTGTTCTTGTGCTTAATGGGTCTTTGACCAAGACATACAATTGCTCATTCCATAACCGCGGTTGAGTGATGAATGGATTTTGGTATTCCTTAATCAATAAATGATTCGTAATAATAGATGATTTGGTTTCGGAATCCTTAATCGAGTGAACTAGCCCTTGTATCTGAGTTGAATGATGCTTGAATGTTTATGATCAACATGACTTGCTTGTATGTTTGGTGAACTTATGTATCTATTGTAACCACTATCTTACATCTCTCCAAGCCACCTTTATTTCCGTAGCTAGGGTGCTTGGCCTTTAGTTTATTTGCTTTGCCACTTTAAAATGCTTTGTAGTTTAATTGCCTTGCCTCTTTACATTGCTTTGCAATGTAATTGACTTCCATGAAGTTAGTTTTAGAAAGGCAAGCACCCGGTTACATTTCTACCCTTAGTGTAGTTTAGTTTAGTTGTATTCACAACCTTACACACCATCCGCACTATGCATACACTTCACACACACCATTCTCATCACTTCCATGTTCTATTTACATTGTTTTAATAAATGCTTTAGCTAGAGACAATTATACGGATACCACCTCTCTGAGGGAACGAACCTTACTTACTTGATATACTAGTCCTTTGACTCGTTGCATTTGTGAGGTAATTAGAATAGATAAAAATCTTTTTGGTAGGCATAACAATGGCCTCATCAATCCACATCACATATTGTAAGTGCCTTACTTTTTGATTGGCTTATTTTGTTGACAAAATTACAATAGGGTTCAAATATGTAAGGGTAGCTTAGGATTGAAGAAATTCTCCTCAAATGCCATAGACCTCATTGTGGACATCAAGAGCTTCAAGGAAGGTAGTTTACTTGTCTTGACTCTTAATTGAAGAGATGTAGTTTCATACACACACACACACTACTCTAGCTTGCATGTGTGATCTTTGCATTTTGAGTGTATGTATCTCATATTTCACACTTGCATAATTTTTATGTTTGATTTGAGTATGTGTGTAGTACGCTGGTCCCCTTACCCGTGCACACTCGCGCAGTGCGCTAATCGTCATGCACTGGACCAGTGCTACAGACCAACACAACCTTGGCAGAGGATTGCCACTGGTCGTCATGCGCAGCTCACACCAGCGCATCTTCCATAGGCGTTTTGTGCTGGTCGCATGAGCGCACAAGGCTAGAAGTTGAAGCGTTTTTTCCAAAATGACCTCACTTTGTTTAGGTCTCATATATATATATATATATATGTCCTGATAGCCTTGGCTCATGTTTTAGAGAAAAAATTACAACTTCTTAGAGCCATAAAGTGTCTTCAAAGCAAAGGTATCAATACTTGATTTTTATCACACAAAACACAAACACTCATCATCCTTTCATGATTCATACATCATCTAGCTTGTTATAGGTATGATTACTTATGGGTTTTCATTATTGCTCACATGACTTGTAGTTAGAACATCATCTTTATCTTTTACATGTTCTTGCTTTACAAGATAGCTTCTTTATGACTTGACTAGTTTCAAGAATGCTTTTTTTATTGTGTTTTGTGAGTTGTTTGTGATAGATATTTGCACATCTGGCTAGTTTATCTCATTGGTTGATTGAGATTGTTTGTGATAGCTATTGTATGTAGGATTGGTTACCCTTTACATAGCTAAGTTGTATTCCATGACATATAGTTACATGTTGGCGTATACCGTCTTTCTTATAGCATGATTCTGGTTCCTTGGCATACCGGTCCATTCCTTCCTTGATAGTTTTCCTTCCTTAGGACCTTGACTTCTTTGTTTCCTAGTACTTTGGGATCTAGATGTCCCTGATCTTGATCCAGATTGGCAGAAGGTGTATCTGGTGATACTGGTCTGGCTTCTTCTCAGGGTAGCTGGGTACTTCTTGCGATGTCCTTTTACTTCAAATAGTCTCTGGCATGGATGGAAAATTATTCTTTGGACCCTTGCCATTTTTGGCGATTAACAGAAGTCCCCCTGACTTGAACACCGGTACATAGTTGGGGTTGGGGTTGGGGTTAGGACACTTGGATCACTTGAAGGATTTTTCCCATCCTGTCTAGTTGGTTTCCATTGTTTTGGAGGAAGTCCTCCTTTGCAACGCTTGTATTTAAAGAATGATCCACATGTCTGGCAAGGATTGATGCATTCATTTGAATGGGTCGTTTTTTGGTGTGATTTTCTCGAAACCGCCACTTGCACGTCTCCGGTCATTATTACTATTTCCTTTTCTGTTCCAGTAACCACCCACTTCCTTCTATAAATATCTCACCTTTCTTCTTCATTCATACACACCGATTTCAAATTTCAAAAGCAAAAATCCCTTTCCCTTTCTAAGCCTTCCCTCTTTCAGAAAACCCAGAAAGTCTTCTTCTTCTTCTTCTTCCTCTTCCCTCTATTTTCTACCATGGCAAACCCAACAACCCCTACTGATAGCCTCGATGACCTTCTTAATATAGAGAAGGTTTATTCTGCTGAAAGTTCCCAGTCGAACAAGAGGAAGAGGGAATGCGGTAAAGACGACGCCGTGGAGAGTACCGTCCCAACCCAGTGCCGTCACTCCAATAGGAATGTTGGTATCAGGTCGGGTTTCAAGAATAGACCCGAGAACCCAGTCAAGATCATTGATGAAGAGGAGCACGATGATGTTGAAGATGAGAGGGACGATGCTCCCATTGCAAACCTCTCATGGGTGCTAAGTGGTCCCCTTTCCTCATTTCACGATGTCAGGATCATTCCTAAATCTGACTGTACCGTTGATACCCTGGCGCATCTGAGAAGAGAATACCGTATTCCTAATGCTATCACTCTCTATCTCTCATATCAGGATTATGATGTGTATACCCCTCCTCTAGGTTTCATTCTCCTTCACGTGGCCGCCTTCGAGTGCGAGGTCAGGCTATCCCTCAATCCCACTCTTCACAGGGTGCTTCATACCCTTGAGCTTGCTCTTCTACAGATTTTACTTAGGTTCTGGAAGCATCTGACTGGGTTCCTGGTGCTCTGGAGAGAGCAGTGCAAGAGAGACGATGTGGTGAGGGAACCAGGTTTTGGCGAGATTTGGTACATCTTCCAGATGGTGAACCTGGCACCTGGTTCCAGGGGTCAGTTTTACTTGAGGGTGAGCAAAAAACTGAAGTTTTACGTACCAGGAGCCAACACAAAATTCAACCAATCTTTGAAGGATGAATGGATCGTGGTAGGAAGAGATTGGGGCCGTTCAGTGTATATCGGTGGGACTGAGTACCCGGTTCCTACTCAGTTCACCAAAAGAGATAAATGGAACAAAGCAAACATCTCCGCCGAGTCCTTAGGTATCTTGAAGAAAATCCAGGAACGATCCTACGCGAACATGAAGTACCCCTCCAATGATTCCTATGAACGTGCCAAGGTGGACCAGTACCTCAAGATTTCCATTGCTCATCCGGGTATGTGGCTTCCTTCTCCTTACTCTTTTTATTCTATTAATCTTCTCACCTGGTACTAACCTTTTTCCCGACAGTCTCTACAACACCCCCCTACCTTCTTCTTTTACTTCTTCAGGACTAAGGCTCCAAGGCCCCTTTCTAGTCAATTTTTCTATTCTTCCATCTGGTACCGATGCTAGTGCCCCATCTGGGTCCAATCTGCCTATAACAACTCCACCTCTAGCTCCAGTAGGGTTGCCTCTAAGTCCTCCTACTCCACTCCCTACCCTGGCTTCAACACGCCCTACTATGGGTGAGATGGCTGCAAGGGTCGCCAGGGCTCGGGGCTCTCCTATTCAAGTTTAGAAGCAGGTTCCAGCTGCTCCCATTATTAGGCCCTCACAAGTAGCTTCTCCTCATCCTCCTCCTCCTTCTCCTTCTCCTTTTCCTTCTCCTCCTCTTCTAGTTATACCTGCCAAGCGTCAACTCAGGGTGGAGAAGGAGAAAAGATGCTAGTACTGTGGCCACTCCTTTTGCTGATCTGCCTTCTAGATTGGGGTCGCGAGATAGCAGTCAGGAGGAGATACTATCCCAGTTTGCTATTGCTTATCTTGGGGGAGGTCTGGAGGCTATGGTTTCCTTGCCCACAGATATCTTGGTCACAAAGGGAGCTTCTCTATTCGTCGAGGTATGTTTCTTGGTCTCCTTTTGTACTTGGAGTATTTTTAGGAAGGTACTTACTTTTTCCTTCTCTTTTGTAGGCTGTCAAATTCACTTTGGCTTTGAGACAGCAGGTGATAGCTCTCAAGGAAGCAAACATAACTGTCAGGGCAGAATTGGAGGAGGCTAGAAAGGATCTAGCCCGATCTGAGAAGAGTGTAGACTCCTTGATTAGGTTTGTGATTGAGTCTGAAAGGGGCAGGCAAGAGGCCTTGGTGGACTTCGAGTGGATGAAGCGTGCCTTGGATACATAGACAATAAGGTCTCTATATTGGTGCGAGGAGAGAGAAGGTCTAAGAGGGGAGAAGACCTTGCTTTAGAATGAAAATCATCTGTTGCGAGATATGGTGGAGGCTAGGGTGGATTCCTCATTTACATATGGGTACTTCTTTGCCTCCTATGAGGTTACTAAGGCCCTTCCTCCTCCTTTTGATCTGCAGACTACCTTTGGGTGGAACCGGGAGCAGATTATGGCCGAGGCTGCCCAATTTTCAGATGCTACTCTGGTTCAGGTGGATCCTCCTCAAGCAACCACTATCCTGGATTCCTCCCTGCCTTAAGAGCCTAACTGATGAGCCATTGTTGTGGTACTCAACAAAATAATGTTTTAAATGTGATCGTTTTAAAAACCAATTTCACTACTTAAAAATCCTTAGATAGAAAATTAATAAAGTGGTAAGTAGGATTCGTTCCACAGGGAATTAGAGTAATTAGTTGAATTAATTAATTAATCTAAATGCGATAAAATAAATCATAGATAAATGGATCAGTGAATGGGTTGTCAATCCATCAAACATACATGTAAAATAAACCTAATAAAACTAATAAAATGGAATTCTTAACAAATCTAGATACGATATATGAAATAAACAATTAATAGTAATTCTATGGAAATGATCGAGTAGCTAATGGACTATGAGCAATTCATACATGGCTTCCTTAATGCACTATCTACACAATCAAGGATAGCTCTCATTCAAAAGTGTTGTTTAGACCGTCACCACGAACCCTAAACAACTTCCCAACGCAATGCCTAACCGATTAAAGAGAAGGGGTCACGACGGGATCGGTTAGTGACGATCAAATGGTCTAGGCAATCGAGGTTGATCACCCCTCCAAAAGCCTATCCTATTCACTATGTGCTACAACCAATCAAGTGTGTCAATAACTTAATCAATTTTATCACAATTTAATCCTACAATAGATTGTAATCAACAAGTGTGTCAATACTTAATTAATCACATAAGTGCAAGATCTAATTAAAAAGTAAATAAAACTTTGTTAACCGCCAAAATTGGCGAAGGACCAAGGAAGAATTTTCCACCTCAACACAAGGAGAATATAGGAGTATAGACGTCATCCAGCTACCCCGACTAATCCAAATGCACACCTCCTTCAGCGGGGTCTGGCTCAGCCTTCCCTTAGCTTCTTAAAGGACCTCGCCATCATCTTGATTCGTAAGCAACGTCCCAAGCCGGGATACTCGTCAGAACCTACAACGGGGTCTAACCCCGTCATACCTCGGTTCCTTATATACCCTGCAGCACCCCGACACAGTTTCCTACGGACCCCGCGGTACCCCGACACGGAGTTATACTGAGCATCCTGCTACAGAACGAACCCCGCAGTACCCCGACACAGAGTTTCGCTAAGCATCCCGCTATAGTACCAGCTAAACATTCCCTTACTCCGTCAGAAGGATGCCTACTGGCTTACACTTCCTAACATAGCCACTCCGCCAAGCAAGCAAATATCAGGCAGCAAGATTCTCAAATCATAATTTGAAAGCTCCATAAGAGACCCATCAAAACGCTGCCATACAAAGGAGACGTGCTCCTTTCCGCCAACTAAGAGTTCTATTTTAAGCAGGTCAACTAAGTTAGAGTCCTTTTAGGAAGGAAATATTTGCTATGAGATTAACTCCTCCTATGAAGGAAAGATTAGATTCCACGCGTAAAACTCCGAGATTATCTCCTAAAAAGAGGAGGATCCTGCGCGAGCCAAACCCTAGACCGAAATTATAGGAGTACATGCCAAGCAACATGACCTATATATACAACGTCTTACTCACTAGAAAAGAGGACCGAAAATCTTCTCCAGAAACTCCACATTCAAGTTCTACTTATCAACAGGCACAGATTCACCATCACCACTATCTCCATTACTTACCAAATCTCCATACATTACTGTAACCCCTAAATACATGGTTCATATATCTGTAATGCAAAGGGACGATCAATAAAAGCGTATTTTTGTTTGATTTCTTATATTCCATATTGTACTTGCATTGATAGGGACATAGTCGGTATCAAACTATGTGATACCCCTCCGACCAGGATCAATCTCGATCTTGGTCCTTTTAAAGTTGTTATTTGGAATTCCATCCCATTAACGATTTTCAGATAACAAACTTAAATCGTGTAAGCATAATATTCAAAGCTTTAATAAATACTAATGTCCAAAAAGTCTCTCAAATTGTCTCCTAAAATGGGGGTTTTAATTACACATAAATACAAACAAGAAAAGGAAGTAAAATGTAGAGAAATCACCCTTGGGTCTCTCTTGTAAGTTTGATCCTTCCTTGAGCTTCCTTGCTTGAATCTTGTGCAAAGAGTGGGTGTTAAGGATGTGTCAAGATAGGTAGAGTCATATGGAAAGTGACAAAAGAAAGGGGTGGAGAAGATGGAAGAAGAGGAATGATTTAGGTGGAGTAATCTAGATGTTGAGTTTTAGGTAGAGGAGAAATGAAGGGAAGGGATTAGGAATGGTAGAAATGAGGTTTCTTGGTTGTCAAGAATTACCAAGTATTTTTCAAAGGAGAAAAAGTGATGAATTTATATGATTTTCAAATTAGGTCACGAGTGGTAAATTACCCAAACACTCCCTGACCAAGGCAAATTACCATTTAGTCCAATAGAGGGGGCATCTTGTAATTTTCCCTACCAATAAAAAATGCATAGAGCATGGTCGCTGTTTTTCGTTCATGGCGACCCTAGGGCGACCTAAATGGCGACATCATCAGGTCCAGAATCAATTCCATGTCGCCATGGCGACATCGGAATGCAAACCGTGACATTGATTTACCCGGTTTTTTTACGGTTTGGGAAATGGCGACACAAAGGGAAGACATGGGCGTGAATTGGATCTTGAAGATTTTGACGATTGGAGGACCAGAAGTGGAACGAATGGGCTGCCTTCCTCCTTGCCATCCAATTGGGACTAGAATCGGCAGGAGATAGCCCAGAAAAAGGGGTGTTTCAGGCTGATGGAGCACAAGGGTTTGGGGCCTCCAAAACTGGTATGCACGTGCGTGAGGAGGAAGAAGATGAATAGTGGTATGGTGCATTTAGCATTGCACAGGGGTGCACGCAGCTATTTCTTCTTTGACTCTATATGGGGTGCGTTTAGAAGCAGGTTGGGGTGCATTTAGAGGCCCAAGCCTACCTCAAAACGCACCGCATCACTTATTACTGACGTGGGTTGCTTCAAGCCTTTGGGGTGCATTTAGAGGTGGCTTGGGGTGCACTTAAAGGCCACACCCACATCCAAAGCACACCATTTCACTAATGCTAACGTGGTACCTTTTCATGCTTTGCTTGGTGAATTACGAGCAGCACCCCTGAACTCTTCTGATTTTCCGATAACTTCCAAACCTTCTTCATATTTTACACTTTTGCCCCAATTTCTCTAATATTACTTCAATGCCCCTGAACTTTAAAAATACTTGAAAACACTTAATTTACACAATTAAATCATAGGATAATGCCCAAGAATCAAGCAAAAGGAGAAGGAAGTGAGGGCCAAAATCATACCAATTTTGGTTCGATCACTGATGCGCCTGCTCCTATTAATCCAGCAGGAGTAATTGGAAAGGTGATTCCTGATCCTATTGTCCACCCAAATGATCAGATGCAGGGTGCAGAGGGTCCTGTTGGGATTAGGACAAAGCCAATGGAGGAGGTAGAGGCACTTGCTGAGTCTAAGTTACTAGGAATTGGAGAGGGCTTGATGTTGATGCTGATCAAGTCTTGGTACCTTGATACTTGTTAGAGGTATCCTGCTAGGTAGTCCCTTGTAAGATTTGATAGAAATTTTACAAGTAATTTGTACCAAGCATCGTCTGATCCGGAGAGAAAAGACTGATCCCTGTAGGTGGCCAAAACTGCTTTGACAACTAAATTAGGATAACGTAAATCAAAGTACTGAGTACTTCTTGAATAGGAGATCTTGATTTTGAACCGATTTGGGTAGTCCACCACTAAGGCTACTTCTCGATTCTCATAAGGCGAATCGGGTAACCCTGCACATTAAATCCTGGCCCCAAGGTGATCTTGGTAGGCATTTAAGGCCATTTTAGCATCAGGCCTTCTGTTAGGCGAATCAAGGTACCTGTGTATTCTTATACAAGGGATCCATATATTTCTATTGAAAATGCATTCAAAAGGAATCTGAGTATACCGGGTATTTTCATTTTCTAGAATCCTGGTACTCAGCCAAGACATACACATATAAATATGTATTTAAATGAGTTTGGGGTACCTGGCATTTCCATATGTATGGAATCTAGGTACTTAGTCGATAACATAGGGGATTCATGGTACCTAGCATCCCTGTTTTTAGGAATCTTGGTACTTAGGCGATAATATAGGCGAATCTGGGTACCTGGTATTCTTGTTCTAGGAATTCTTGTTGATGGATAAAATCATGTTATAAAAACTTAACTTGCAAGTGCATGAATCGTGAGATAAGTACAGTGACAAGTAAGGATCGTTCCCACAAGGAAAAATGATTTATCGACTAAAACTAATTCTAATTAAAGCTAAGCAAGTAACAGTAACCAAGAGATTTGAGATTGATTGATTGGAGATTAAAACTAGATTAAACTAAGAAAGCAGTTAACAAGAATATGTGAATGTGATCAAGAGGTGAGAGAACTAGGTCATCAGTGCTCCCCAACTATGTTTACTCAATGCTTCGAATTGACTTTTATAAAAGATATTAATCAAGTTAAGGGTTCGTTCTTAAATTATGTATGATTGGTACCATGTGGTCCTGGAATGAATCAAGTATTCTCCACTACAGTCTACCTCAAACCCTGCGTATAAACTATAATAGAAAATCCATTAACCACAAACCAAGCATTCTCAATTACAGTCTACCTCAAAACATGCGTATAAACTATAACCAAAAACCCACAAAGCACAAATCAAGTATTCTCAACCACAGTCTACCTCAAAACCTGTGTATAAACTATGACTGAGAACCTATTAAGCACAAGAACAAGAGAACCAAAATTTACGTGCAATATCCTACTATGATAAATTTTATCTATTCAATTGAATATTGGTTGAGAATGGTGAAACTCACTCACATCTCAACCTTTAAATTATCAAAACCCTAAATTCAAGCCTAGCATAAACCATGCATCAATAAGAATAAATAATCAAGATATAGAATGAATTGAATGGATCAAAACTTGAATTAAGAAAATATAGTCAATTCTAACAAAGAGTATTCATAGAGGTTCATATTGATTCCCTAGTATGGAGTTCATTACACATAGCGAAAATAAAAAGACAAGAGATAGAAAAGATAAAACTCATTAAGGCCTTCAATGAATTCTTCAAATCTTCATTGATGAGTCTTCTTTGTCTTGTAGTGGATTATGGTGATGGGGGATGACCCCTTTGGTAGCTTGGGACCTCCCTTGGATTGCTCTCTTGAAATTAGGGTTCAAAGGGGTTTAAATAGGTGTAGATGCTAAGTCAAGTCCTTAAACAACAAGGAAATCAATTCCCCTTTAGAACTCTACCTTTCTGGGATTCTATTTCTTTCCTAATCCATCCAAATTGATTACTTGTTGAAGGAGGATAAGGATTAGATGTCTAATTGCTTTCAAAGACTCTCACACATGTCCAAGAAGGTAATATTTCCCGTTCCGACAACTTGCGAAACAAATCCCGAAAGTATTCGCGGATTTAATAACTGACTGATTAGACCTTTGGGAACTAAAACGAGCATAACTTCTTCTAGAAAATTTGGATTGACAAGCCATAAATTGGGTTGGGAACTAGACTTCCGGGGCTTCAAATCCATAGGTGGCAGGACATACAGTTCAATCGAACCTGAGAGATATTCCCCTCGTAACACGGATCATCTGCACTGTCAGGGGCTACCGCTGCCAAAGCCACAGTGGTAATGGCAGCGGTCTTCATTGTTCTTGAGAGCGCTTTGGGTGCCGCTGCTAAAATTCACAGCGGTTTTCATGGTGGCTGATGGCAAATTTCATTAAAGTCCCTTGAATAATCTAAAATTGCTCTTTTCCTCTGAAATACTTCAAATACATCACTTGGATCCAACAACCTGAAAATGCTCAAACACACACATTAAAACCCTAAAAGACTCGAGAAATAAGCAATTGATTGGAGGAATGAAGATAAAAAACATATACAATAAATGACCAATCACTTGTCCTTAGGCGATCTATTCTGATAGGCAACTAGGACCACTTTAGCACCAGGTTTTCCTGGAGAGGGGTATTGTTAGGATTATACTCAATAGCATGAGTTTAATATTGTTTTTAACAATACTTTCATATTAATAAAGTGATTTATATTTTAACAAATCTTTTAGCATTTATAGTTTAATTATTATAATTGTCAAAAGTAAATAATCATAAGGTCAAAAGACTATGAGAAATGAAGAATTTTTTCATACAATTGGATATGTATGAGGTAAACACAATTCTTTAGATAGTCTTGAATAATGTTCATAACTTAAGATAAAGGTTTGGCGCCTTTACCTTGTTAAAGTTGTAGATTCTTTTACTAGCATTTGAGTGGGATCAAATGTGCTATGATGAGTCTAAAATCATCAAAGTTGTCTTTGGGTAAAAGAATCTAGTGCACTAAGTTTATTGAATAGGATCACAATGAAATACTTTATCCAGAACCGTCAATGGATAAAAATTTTCGTTATGAGAACAATCAGAGAGTCTATCTTAATCCTGAGATAAATGATGGACTTATGGTTACAAGTGTTATAATTTAAGCTATCAATGAGTACGATTATATAGCATAGTCTATCATCGATAGTTTGGTGGTATTCATTTACTAATCGATAGAGGACTTCATTTATAGATGTGGACATCGTGGCTCCATTTATTAAATGTGAGTAAAATATCATCATATGGATATTTTGAGGTATTGGATATTAAATCTAAAAGTTAAGTTTTCGATATGGCTTCTAGACAAGTCTAAATATCCAAGTTCAAAATGTAGTCATATGAATAAATATGGTAACTAGGAGAGCTTTAGGCGGTCTATGAGCTCTTGGTGATTACTGATATTTTTCACGAGGATACACCTATCTCCAATGAGATTGTCTTGGGTATTGAGAAAAATTTACTTATTCAATTTTATTTAAGAGTTCAATTCTTTAGTGGAATGAGCTAAAATTAATAGATCGAACCTAAGTAAATCATTTGTTGATTGTGATTGGGTTATGTTTGTTGAAGCTTAAATTTAGATAGTCTGCCAGTTGGATATATTCTATCGGACTAATTTATGGGTCCATCTAGAATGGTAATTAATACATTAGGAATATAATTTGCACATTTATTATATAATGGGCTGTTAAATTATATTAATGTATTAACTTAAGGCATGTGGGCTTATTTCTTTTAGTAAGAATGATTCTAGTTCACATGTGGACTTTTTACTAAGGTCCAATGGATTTAATAAAAAGGAAAAACAATATGATGCCTATGATCATATACTTGAGCGGCAGGCTTGTGATATTGGCCTAGTATATTGTTTTATTTTATTATTTAATTAAATGGAAGTTAATTAATTAATTAATTAGAAGTCAAAATCTTTTTCTAACTAGGAGAAGGTCTCTTAGTATGATAAGTATTAAAGAGTTTATTTGGTAAGTAGATAAATAAAAGGAATTTATTTATCTAGTCAAATTAGGAAGTCTTTGATATGGTCAGAATTGGATAATATACTAATGAATTGGATTAGGGTTTGGATTCTAAAGTTGATAGGAATTTTGGTGAAACTAGAATCCTCCTTAGGTGAGGATTTCGGCCAACCCTAATTCTTTTTGGGGAAGGATTTAGCCACCATATATAATCCCTATCAAGGAATTCGGCCATCCTAGTTTTTCAAGAGAGAATTTTTATTTGCTTAGAAAAATTCATCCAACTCTAAGACTAAGTGTAGAATTCGTCCAACAGGAAAAAATAAGAAAAGAGAAGGTTTTGTTTTCGATAGTGCACTAACAGCTTTTACATTAAAAGGCTTTGTGCACAACTTCGAATAAGGTTCACTCGAGTTTCGATCAAAAAATTATTGTTTTCTCTTGGAAGATTATTGTGACTAACAAAAGAAAATGTTTTTGGTTATCCATCATCAAGTACACAATTCAAAGAAAGGGAGCCCACACTCCTAGGTGATTCACGTTCGTGATTGGATTGAAAGATCTTGTAGATTACCATCAACGCAACATCAATCGTCAAGTGGAAAAGGGTACGATATCTTTTATTATATGTTAATTAATCAAGGGTTAAGGTTCTTCTTTTAAAGGAAATTTTTAAAAATATACAAATCAATTTTTCGCTTCCGCCGCATGTATTTTCCCTACAGGTATTCCCCGTCTGAGGCTTCAAGAGTGTTATATAGGCTCTCCTAGTCTTGAGGATAGTGATAGGCAACCACGGCCACGACTTCGCATCTTTAGATTGGTAGGCAACTATGCCACTTAGGCACTTATGCACCATATCCATCCTGAAAGAGGGTATTCCATGACCAAGTCAGCAGGAGTGCCATGTGGCTTTTCCTAGTCTTAAAGCGATTCAGTTATGGTGATCATTTTGGAGGGATTGACCCAGTCCAAGGCATCAGGAGTGCAATGTTGCTCTCCTAGTCTTAGGATGATCCATTTATGGCAAAATTTTCAAGGCGAACATAAGAGAATGGTGTAGGAGAAAAAATTGACTTCTTTATTGAATTCTTTAGGAGATACAAAGCAAATTTAGGTACATGCTTAGAGCAATACCGGTTGAAATAAACTGTTTCTTCAAACTTCATGGACAGAACTTCCTGAGGTGGTCAGCATTCCAAGTGTGGTCTAATGGGTAGCCATCCATGTCTTCTAGCTTGTAAGCTCCACCAAGGACTACCATATTTATCTGGCAGGGACGTTCCCAGTTTGGGGCTAGTACCCCATCTGACCTCTTCCGGTATTCTGAGTTAATTTTCTTGAGGACCAAGTCCCCTTCTTAAAAATTCTGGTTCTTCACCCTTTTGTTAAAGTACCAGGTAATCTTGCTCTGATAGGCGGCAACATGTTCCTCGCCGTTGTCCTGCTTCTCTTCTAGAAGATTCAGGTTGGCTCTCAGTTTAGCTTTATTGTTTTCGAGTTCAAAGTGTTGAACCCTGAAAGATGTTAGTCTGTGCTCAATGGGTAAGACTACTTCTGTCTTGAAAGTCAGTGAGTAGGGGGTTTCCCCAGTAGCGGTCTTCTTGGTTGTCCAGTATGCCCACAACACATTAGGGAGTTCTTCAACCCACTTTCCTTTCTTCTGTTGGAGCTTCTTCTTCAGGAGCTTCTTGATGGTCTTGTTAGTATCTTCCGCCAAACCATTAGTCTGAGGATGGGCTACTGATGCAAAGCGGAGGTTGATACCCCACACTTCATAGAATTCTCTAAGCCCGGCATTGTCAAACTACTTGCTCAGGTCGGTTATTATGGTCATCGGAGTCCTAAATCAACAACAATGTTCTATTTGATAAAGCTCGTGGTGTTTGCCTCAGTTATCCGGGTAAGGGATTCTGCCTCCATCCACTGGGTAAAGTAGTCTATTACCACTATGGCATGCTTGGCTTGACCAAGAGCAGTTGGGAGTGGCTCGATAAGATCTACCCCCCCCAGATTGCGAACTGGTAAGGTGTACTGATTGATGAGAGTCTCTTGTAGGGAAAAAATACGTGCACGCAGTGGAAGCGAGACTAAAAGAGAGTTTAGTATGTTTTAAAAATTTTCCCATATTGAACCTTAACCCTTTAATTAATAAACATATACATCAAAAGATACCGTACCTTTGTCGCGTGATCCGATTGACTATGCGTCGATGATAATCCGCAAGATATTCCAATCCGATCACGAACGTGAATCACCTAGGAGTGTGGTCTCCCTTCTCTTTGAATTGTATACCTGAGAATGGACAACAAAACTTTTCTGATTTTTGTTAGTCACAAAAATTCCAATAGATTGTTAAGAATGTCCCGGTCACTTTTGAATTCACAATCGTTAGATTGAAACTCGCGTGAACCTTATTCGAAATTGTGCACAAGACCTCTTGATGTAAATATCACTAGTGCACTATCGAAATAAGAATAATTCTTCTCACAATCTCTCTTGGCCGAATTTTACACTAGTCTAAGAGTTGGATTTTATTTTTCTCTAGCAAAAGAAAAATCTCTCAATTGCAAAAACTAGGGTTCTTAAAAATATATGAAGAATATATATATATATATATTGGCCGCCAATCAATTGCCAATATTTCTCTCTTTCTTTTCTTCTGCACGCCTAATACATAGGTATATATAACTTGCACGCAACTCAAATTTGTTTTGGTTCAAAATACTGCATGCAACATAAGTATATTAGTTTTGTTAAAACACTGCATGCAATATTTCTAATATATTTGTTTTGTTCAAAAATTGCATGCATTATATATCTATAACCATATATATCTCGGTTAAGTGCCATATCAAAATAATAATATATATCTAAGTCAAATATATAATATATATCTATGGCCAAATATCATATCAAAATAATAATATATATCTCGGCCAAATATATAATATATGTCTATGACCGAATATATTATATATATATTTATAGCAATCCGAATGCAACTAAGAGTGTATATAATACTCAAACCCTAATCCAACTCTTTAGTGTATTTGTGACTATATAAAAGACTTCCTAATTTGACTAAACAAATAAAGTCTTTTATATTTAATATAATACTAATAGTAGTATACTACTAGAAAACATATTTCCTAATCAGAAAAAGATTTGATTTTTAATTAAATAATTAATTAACATATTAATTAATTTCCATTTTTTTTAATTAATTTCCATTTAATTAAATAATAAAATAAAACAATATAATGGGCTAAAAATTAGCCATTGCCGCCCATGACTAGAACTTGGGCCTACATATTGTTTTCTTATTTTATTTAATCCATTTGGACTTTAATAAATATCCCACATGTGAACTAGACCCATTATTACTAAAAGAAACAAGCCCACATGCCTTTCATTAATATATTAATATAATTAAACAGCTCATTAAATAAATAATGTGCAAATTATATTCTTAATATATTAAATACAATTCTATATGGACCCATAAATAGTCCGGTAGAATATATCAAGTGATTCATGCAAGTCCGTGCGGATTGGGGATCTTGGCGGGCCTCTAAATTTAAGCTCCAATAGAAATAACCCAATCACAATCAACAAATGATTCACTTAGGTTCAATCTATTAATTTTAGTTCATTCCACTAAAGAACTAAAATTGCACTCTTAAATAAAGATGGAATAAGTTAACAATACTCATTCATACCCTAGACAATCATATGGGAGATAGTGAATCCTCGTGAAGAATATCAGTAATCGCCAAGAGCTCATAGACCGCCTATAGCTCTCCAAGTTACCATATTTACTCATATGACCACACTTTGAACTTGGATATATATTATGACTTGTCCAGAAGTCATCTTTCAATAGACACTATTGAAAACTCAACGTTAAGATTTCATATCCAAAACCACAAAGCATCCATATGGTGATATTCTACTCACATTTAAAAATGGAACCACGATGTCCATATCTATAAATGAAGTCCTCTATCAATTAACAAATGAATACCACCAAACTATCAAGGATAGACTATGCTATATAATCGTACTCATTGATAGCTCAAATGATAACACTTGCAACCATAAGTCCATCATTTATCTCAGGATTAAGATAGACTCTCCGATTGTCCTTATAATGAAAAGACTTTTATCTATTGACGGTTCTAGAAAAAATATTTCATTGTGATCCAGTTCAATGCACCCAGTGCACTAGATTCTTTTACTCGAAGACCCTTCGATGATTTTAGACTCATCACAACACATTTGATCCTACTCAAATGCTAGTAAAAGAATTCTACAACTTTAACAAGATAAAGGTGCCCAACCATTAACTTAAGTTGTGAACGTTATTCAAGACTAACTAAAGAATTGTGTCTACCTCATACATATCCAGATGTACGAACAATTCTTCTTTTCTCACAGTCTTTTGACCTTATGATTATTTACTTTGACAATTATAATAATAAATGCTATATAAGATTTTGTTAACAAACA
This sequence comes from Acer campestre, assembly GCA_954870605.1. Taxonomy (NCBI): domain Eukaryota; kingdom Viridiplantae; phylum Streptophyta; class Magnoliopsida; order Sapindales; family Sapindaceae; genus Acer; species Acer campestre. The sequence goes on from OX940799.1 coordinate 31,366,678, forward strand.
TAAATCACTTTATTAATATGAAAAGATTGTCAAGTACAACATTACACTCTTGTTATTGAGCATAATCCTAACATCTCTTTGGAGGTAGCTGGTTGAGGTTTGCTAACTTTTGGCAAGGTTCACAAGATCGTGCAAACTGCTTTGCATCCTGATGTAGGTTAGGCCAGAAGTAGCCCATCCTAAGTACTTGGTAAGCTAGGTGATGAGCCATCGTGCACTCACAAAAATGATATAGTTTTTGTTTGATTCTTGAAAACCCTTTTAAGCCACTTAATCCTTTTAAAATGTGATTTAATAGCAAAATGGTAAGCAAGTTCGTTCCACAGGGATATGGAGTGTTAATTAGATAGATTGACTAATCTTTGAACAATAAAATAAATCGTAGTGTTTGATAGATATGTGGTTTCTAAAACCACCAATGCTAAATACTAAAATGAAAATACAAAAATGTTATGAAAAATAGATTACTCAACACCTTGATAAGAGTAATGATGAAAATAATTAATAAGATATCTAGGGAATAGATCGATTAACAATTGAATATGGGTAATGCCATATAGCTACTTTAATGTACCAATCTCATTATGTTAACCACTAAAGGCTTAGATTAGTGGGTTGATAAACCCACCACTAATCTATCATATTCAATGGGTTCTTAATCACACAAGGAGTGTCAATCCACATATGAATATATAACAAATTGCTCCACTCAAGATTGCAATTAACAAGTGATATACAAGTCAATTACATAATGAATAGAATCTGTTAACCAAAAATTCGCTCTGGATGGGGAATTTCAATTAACACCCTCAAATTGCTACCCAGTAGGCTGCAGCGGGATAGGTACCTCTATGTACCCTGTTTTGTATGAGAAAAAAATTCTGGAGTGAGGTGTAGCAAGTAGGAGAAAAATCACCCCGCCCATCGGGACTTCACGCATTGGAAAAGATATGGCGCTTGTGGTTCCCATGTTGGAGGAAGGGCTGTGATCCCTCTTTATGAACCTCGTATCCCATACTCGGTACTCGACATCCCGTATCCCATCCCTCATACCCCGTATCCCGAATCCTGCATCCCGTACTCTTTTCTAGATCTCCATTATGATTCCTCGTCTCGGATAGCAAGCAAGCAAGTAGGATATGGGATAGGAGCTCTTCAATGATAAACTCACATACATGTGTAATAAAATATATACGAGGGAGAGAATGACAAGTCTTTTTGATAGAAGGTGGACTAGCCTAGGGGGAAAAAGCATCACGCATGATCATATGCTGAAAAACCCCTAGGTAGTATCCGGTGGAAGGAGATCATTTATATATTTATCAATAAGGCGTGCTCCGTGGAGCTTACACAAGTAGGAGAATAACACAACATAAGTGCTCCAGAGAGCTTACAATAATATGTGGGCATAGACCCTTTTCTCTAACCAGTAGAAAAAAAGAAGAAAAGGAAGCCTTGTTGGGGAAGAAGCCGCAGCTCTTCCTCAGAAAAGACCCCCTCATGTCGAATGTCATGTCATGTATATATAGGTCTTATTTCTTGTTGTTCACTCCCCTACATTCAATCCAATGACCTAGCAATTTACGGGGCGTTCCACGTTGATAGGCGAGAAGATCGTGGGATTGATTCCCCAAAATCAAGTGATTCGTTTTAGAATTGAAAGAGTTGACTCCACTTTAATATAGGACTCTTGAATGGCGAGATCAAAGCAATTTCCTTGCTTACTTAAACACTGTCGTATTTAGTTTGTTATTTATAATTTGATCTTGGTGTGGTCTAGCTCTTCCTTAGTAATCTGACAGATGGTGCATTACGACCTCTTTTGTTGATGCCTTCTATGCTAGGTGGTCGGGAGGAGTTTGAAGGACCAGTCGCAGGGTACGGGGTACTGCGGGGTACCGGTGTACCGCGGGGTACTGCCGGGTACCGGGACGTATCGGGGTACTACGGGGTCCAGCAGGGTCCAGCAGGGTCCTACGGGGTCCCCGGGGTACTGTGGGGTATTGTCAGGTCCAGCGGGGTCCGTGGGGTACTGCTAGGTACCGTGGGGTATCGCTAGGTACCGTGGGGTATCGTAGTCCAGCGGGGTCCAGCGGGGTTCACGGGGTACTGCGGGGTCCGCGGGGTACTACGGGGTACTGCACGGTCCAACGGGGTCCTTGCGAGGTACTACGAGGTACAAGGGTCCCGCGGGGTACTCGGGACCTTGACTTCCATATTTCTTGGTACTTAGGGAACCAGGCGACCTCGATCTAGACCACGATAAATAGATAGGTTTGTTGATCTTGGTTCCTTTCCGGGGTAGCTAGATGCTTCTTGCTGCATCCTTCTACTTTATGTGATCTTGGCAAGGATGGAAAATTCTTCCTTGGACCCCTACCAAAAAAGGCGGTTAACAGAATCTAATAATTTGAATGAATAGAACACATAAGAGATTCATTACAAGCTAAGCAAAAACCCACAACCAATTGATCCTCAAATCTATCCCCTAGATTAGGGGTTTAGATACACATATTAGCAATAAATGAAAAGAAGTAAATAGTAAGGAAATAACCCTTGGGTCACCTTCTTTAAGCTTGATCCTTCTTCTCCTCTATGCTCCTAAATGCAAGGAATGGAAGAAGAGGATATGTCTTGAAATGTGGGTGTTTTGGTGGAACGTGACAAAGGAATTTGGGTGGAGAAATGGTGGGATAGGAATGATTTAGGGAAGGAATCAAGGCTTTGTGTTGAGGTTTGGATGGGATTAGATGAGTTCAAGGAGAGAAATGGAGGATGAGGTATGGTGTGCCATGGATGAGAAAGCTAGATCTCAAAGGATGCAATTTCGTGCTCTCTTCTCTAAGGATCAGATGATTTTGAAGATGGAAGGCCGTTCTATTTATACACACTCTTGGACATGTACTGATAACTGCTTGATTCACTGATGTAGTGCCAAGTTCGCCATTTTGTCGCTATGGCGACCTTGGTGCGTAAAACAGTTAGATGCAAAGGTCGCCATGAAAACCATCTTTTTCACCATTTAGCGAGTGGCGACCATGAGCAAATGGTGTTGAGGTCGCCACTTGCACATCAAGGTCGCTATGGTGACCATAAGTGGTGACCCTCAAAATGTAAAGAGGTCGCCACTTGCACATCAAGGTCGCCATGGCAACCATAAGTGGCGACCATGCCCTTGAAGAGTGAGGTCGCCACTTACAAGGGTGGGTCGCGACCTATGGTGACCCCAAATGGCAACCCACCTGATGCTTTTTAGATACTTTCTGTCGCCATGGCGACCAAGTAGTGACCAAATGGCAACCTTCTGACACTCTGAATAATCCTCTGTCTCCATGGCGCCCATGTAGCGACCTCCTCTTGTTTAAGTAGCGAAAATGCCCTGTTTCTTCCCATTTGTGAGCCATTTTGCACACAAGTCCTTCATTTCATCCCAATTGCTCTTGAAACCAGATAAAACCTGAAACACTCAATTTAACACCATTAAACACAGGGAAATGCCCGAGAATCAAGCAAAACGAATCGAAAATGAGGGCCAAAATCATACAAATTTTGGCTTGATCACTAGGGCCTCACCTGATACGTGGTTACCGCAATCCCTTAAGTGCACTTCCTTGAGTGCCCACTATGCATCATCCGGATGTAGACACCTTAGTAGTGGAAGTGATTTTCCTTTATGATAGAGGTATCCATCAACTAGGTAGTACTAGGTGTCAGTTCTTTTGAGTTTATATGCTTGATCTGGATCTTTTGAGAGAGTTTCATTTTAGAGATATTCAGCTATGTGGTCCATCCAGCAAGGAAGCTGGTCTACCGGGTTCACTTCTTCTCCTCTAGCTATGCTGGATCGGGAAATTAGTTGGAGGGGTACCCCTCTTGGCAATGCTTGCCCTTCAGTTGAAGCAATCTTTGCCAATACATCGGCCCAATGGTTCTTTCCTCAGGGAATTTGCTCCAACTTCATACCCTTGAACCTCGACATTGCTTCCCAGACCTTTTCTAGGTACTCTACTATGTTCTCACCCTTAGCCTGGTACTGTTTAGATAGTTGGTTGATAACCAGCTGCAAGTCACTCCTAACTAGGAGGAAATCTAACCAAGCTCTTCGGCTACCTTCATCCCTTCTAGCAAGGCTTTATACTCTGCTTCATTGTTGGTGGCTTTAAATTCAAACCTGAAACAATAACTGCACTCGATCCCTTTAGGATCGGTTAGGACGATTCCTATTCCACAGCCCAATTGGTTGGATGCTCTATCCATTTATAATATCCAGGCTCTATAATTGGTGGACCATTCCGTGGATTCTCCTTCAGGACGGGGTCTGGAACCGCAGTGGAATCCAGATTCGGGGTCATACTGAACTCAGCTATAAAAAAGACCAAGGTTTGGGCATTGATTGTTGTTCTTGCCTTGCACTTGATGTTATACTGGGTGAGCTCTAAAGCCCATAGGACTAACCTGTTAGATACATCTAGCCTTTGAAGAAATTGTCTCAATGGCTAATATGTGACTGCCGCATTTGTATGGGCTTGGAAATAATGTCGAAGCTTCCTAGCCGTGGTCACAAGTGCATAGGCGAGCTTCTCTAGGAGGGTATAATTCTTCTCCGATTTGGTCAAGGCACAGCTTACATAGTAGACCAGTCTCTGGACCCCGTCACCACACTCCTTCACCAGGGCCCTGCTTGTAGCAGTCTCTAACACGGCCAAGTAAAGTTGTAGTTCTTCTCCTGGTATGGATTTCACTAGTAGAGGTGGACTAGCTAGGTACTTATTTAAAGATTGGAAAGCCTGCTCACTTTCTTGATTCCACTTCATCTTCTTTTCTTGCTTAATGACTTTGAAAAAGGGAAGACACTTATTTGTAGAACGGGATATGAAGCGGTTGAGTGCTGCTACCCTATCAGTCAGTCCGTGTGCTTGCTTGAGGGTGGTAGGAGACTCGAGATCCAGGATTGCCTTGATCTTCTCAGGGTTGGCCTCAATCCTTCTCTCATGTACCATGAACCCAAGGAACTTTCCTACTACTACCTTGAAAGCATATTTGGCGAGGTTCAACCTCATATGGTTCTCCCTTATCACTTGAAAAGTCTGGCGCAAGTCCCCTGGATGTTGGTCGGCTGCCTGGACTTGGTGATCATGTCATCCACATGCACCTCCATGGACCTCCCTATATGTTCTTTGAACAACTTGTTCACAAGACACTGGTAAGTGGCACCTGCATTCGTAAGACCAAACGACATTACCTTGTAGCAATAGAGGCCTTGTCTAGTGATATAACTAGTCTTGTCTTGGTCGGCGAGGTGCATCATGATCTGGTTGTATCCCGAGAATGCATCTATAAAGCTTAGGAGCTTGTTCTTGACTGTAGAGTCAACCAACTGGTCTATCTTGGACAGCTGTCCTTTGGGCAAGCCTGGTTGAGGTCGGTGTAGACCACGCACATATGCCATTTTCCATTGGATTTGACCACCATGACCACATTGGCTATCCATTCAGGATATCGGGATTCCCTAATGAACTTGGCCTTTAGGAGCTTGTCTACTTCTTCTTACATTGCAGCATTTCGTTCAGCGTTGAAATACCTCATTTCTGTTTGATTGGTTTGAAGGTTGCATCCACTGCCCACCTGTGGGTAGCTAGGGTAAGGGGAATACATGGCATCTCGTCGTGACTCTAGATAAAGATCTAATTGTACTCTCCGAGGAGTCCCACTAGGGTCTCCCTGACTTTGCTTTCCAGTCCCACACCTATCTTCAATACCTTGGTAGGATCACCTTCCCTGATATGTATTTCCTTCAACTCCTCTATAGGGTGCCCACTTGCCCATCCCCGATCTTCTTCCTCTTTCTCAATCATATATGGTACCTCTCTCCTTCTTTCAAGATATCTTGATCCTCATATAGTACCTCCCTACTTGGTTCATTGGTCACATGTGTGCACTGCTTGGCTAGCGTAGTAGGGTTGGTGGACACCGCGTAACACTTGCGTGCTGCTTGTTGATCTCCTCGAACTTCTGCTACCCTAGTTCCGACCGAGAATTTCAGTACGTTGTGGTAGATGGAACATACTCCCCTGATCCCTGATCCCTGATAGGAAGGTTCTTCCCATGATCACATTGTAAGCAGGCGGGGTATCAATCACCACGAAGTCTGTCATTTTATTCTACTAGAAGGGTGCTTCTTCGATTATTACCGGTTGGAACTTGGACCCAATCAGCATAAGTGAGTCCCCAGTGAACCCATACAAAGGCATTATACAGCTATTGTAGAATGAATTCTTAAAATTGAATTTCTCGAGTGCTCCTTTGAACAGGATATCGACACTGCTCCTGGTATCAATCATGACATGGTGAACCTGGCAAATGGCTATCTGTACTGTGATTACCATTGGGTCATCATGCGGCTGCACTGTGTTGTAGACATCATCCACTGTGAAGATGATCTAGGTTGCACGAGGTGAGTCTCGGGATCCCCTAATGACCTAGAGTACGTCATGACCAGTAGTGAGTCGAGGGACTTCCTAGCATGGTTCTTCCTTAAGTTGTTGGAGGTTCCTGCTAGTGTAGGCCCTCCACTGATGGTATGAATGACCTGGATTTGTTGCATCAGGTCCTTCCCCTTATCCCTCATTTTTTCTTCTACTTCCCGCATCTCTCCTTGTACCTCCTTCCCGATCTTGATGTTATCCCTGTTAGGATTATGCTCAATAGCAAGAGTGTAATATTGTTGTTGACAATCTTTTCATATTAATAAAGTGATTTCTTGTTTAATAAGTCTTATAGCATTTATAGTTTAATTATTATAATTGTCAAAAGTAAATAATCATAAGGTCAAAAGACTATGAGAAATGAAGAATTGTTCGAACATTTGGATATGTAAGAGGTAGACAAAATTCTTTAGTTAGTCTTGAATAATGTTCACAACTTAAGATAAAAGTTTAGGCGTCTTTACCTTGTTAAAGTTGTAGATTCTTTTACTAGCATTTGAGTGGGATCAATTATATTATGATGAGTCTAAAATCATCAAAGTGTAGTGTCTTTAGGTAAAAAAAAATCTAGTGCAATAGGTGAATTGAATGGGATCACAATAAAATATTTTATCTAGAATCGTCAGTAGATAAAAGTTTTCATCATGAGGACAATCGAAGAGTCTATCTTAATCCTGAGATAAATGATGGACTTATGGTTACAAGTGTTATCATTTGAGATATCAATGAGTACGATTATATAGCATAGTCTATCCTAGATAGTTTGGTGGTATTTATTTGGTAATCGATAGAGGACTTCGTTTATAGATATGGATATCGTGGCTCAATTTGTTAAATGAGAGTAAAATATCATCATATGGATATTTTGAGGTATTGGATATTAAATCTTAACTTTAAGTTTTCGATAGTGTCTATTGAAACATGGCTTCTGGACAAGTCAAAATATCCAAGTTCAAAACGTGGTCATATGAGTAAATATGGTAACTTGGAGAGTTATAGGCGGTCTATGAACTCTTGGCGATTACTGATATTAATCATAAGGATAAACTATCTCCAACATGATTGTCTAGGGTATGAATGAGGAAACATCTTCCTTTTCTGTCTTTATTTAAGAGTTCAATTTTAGCTCTTTAGTGGAATGAGTTAAAATTAATGGATCGGACCTAAGTGAATCATTTGTTGATTGTGATTAGGTTATGTCTATTGAAGCTTAAATTTAGATAGCCCGCCAAGATCCCCAATCCACACGGACTTGCATGGATCACTTGATATATTCTACCGGACCAATTTAAGGGTCCATCTAGAATTGCATTTAATATATTAAGAATATAATTTGCACATTATTTATGTAATGGGCTAATCAATTATATTTATATATTAATGAATGACATGTGGGCTTGTTTCTTTTAGTAAGAATGAGTCTAGTTCACATGTGGGCTTTTTATTTAAAGTCCAATGGATTAAATGAAATAAGAAAATAATATATAGCCCATTTATTTTAAGTGGGGCGGCAAAGGTGAATTAATTAACCTAATATATTATTTTGTTTCATTGTTTAAATAAGAATTAATTTATTTATTAATTAATTGTTTAATTAAGAAATAAATCTTTTCTGATTAGGAAATATGATTCCTAAAGGTATACTATTGGTAGTAGTATACTTAAATTAAAAGACTTGTTTGACAAGAAAATAAATAATTAATTTTATTTATTTAATCAAATAAGAAGTCTTTTTATTTAGTCAAATAAAAGAATAAAAGATTTATGAGTTGGATTAGGGTTTGGGAGTCTTAAACTAAATAGGAATTAGGGTGCAATACAAACTCCTTTTTGGCTTGAGTATTGCGGCAACCCTAGTCCCTTTTAGGTTATTATTTTCGGCCACCCTAATAGAAAGAGAGAAAGAAAATTTTGCCACCTATATATGTGGACTTATAGAATTCGGCCACTTTAGGGTTTTTGGTGCTTGATTCTATTTTCTTCTTCTTCTCAATTCATAGAAAGATTATTTTTATTCTACTAAAAACATAAAAGAGATATAGATTATTCTTTGATGGTATACTATTTGCTTATTCATCAATAAGCTTGTGTGTACAACATCAATCTTGGTTCACGCGAGTTTCGATCATTAGATTGAGAACTCAAAAGTGACCGGAATAATCTTAGTATTCTTTTGATTGTTTTTATGACTAACAAAGAAAAGAAAAGTTTGTTTTGTCCATTCACAGGTTTGCAATTCAAAGAAAAGGGAGATCACGCTCCCAGGTGATCCACGTTCGTGCTAGGATTGAAGATCTTACGGATTACCATCGACGCAAGTCAATCGGATCACGTGACAAAAGGTATTCTTCTTTTGTTAGATAATATATATGTTTAATTGATTAAAGGGTTTAAGGTTCATAAAAGGAAAAATTTTTAAAAGTTACTAAATCTATTTTTTTTAGTCTCGCTTCCGCTGCGTGTACTATACGGTATTTTTTCCCTACAAAAATATTTTTCGGACTTCAGGGATTTCCATCATTATATGTTGCACTCCGTTGTGTGAACATTTGGTTACTACCACTAAAGGATTTGTATGAAGAGGGATGTCATTACCCATCACATCTCCACTTCTCCTTTCAATTAGGCTAACACATACTTGAGGAATCACCCTTTCTTCTCCTAGCATAAACTAAACATCATCGTCATTTCTTATAAATGTGCGACATGTAGTGCTAGGAACAATTGATATTGACTGTAGATTAATACTGTATTTGTTTGAATCATATTTCACAATAGACTACACGAGCGCTAATAGCTCTTCAAAAGTCATATTCTTTTACACATATTTCCTTGATTATAGCCAACAAACCTCCAGCTTCCGTCTGGTAGTTGCTTTTATCGACAGTTATAGGATATAACTATTACAATCCGATCCATTTTCCTGTACAAAAATATAATAACAAAATAAAGTTAGTATGATAAAACATAATAACATGCTGGATTATAATAAAAATGATTGAATAAATTGGTATCATGCAATAAGTCTTGGAATGGGTTAATGAGTCTCGGAATATGGTTAATAAGTTTTAGTAATATAACACAAAATTCTTGGACATATAGAACAAAAGTCTTGGAAACTCAATTAAAAAGGCTCGGAAAAAATAAGACAAAAGTCTCGAAAACTCAATTAAAAAGTCTCAGAAAATTAAACAAAGGTCTCGAAAACTCAATTCAAAAATCTTGGAAAAATTAAACAAAGGTCTCGGAAACTCAATGAAAATGTCTCAGAAATATAAAACAAAAATCTCGAAAACTGAATGCCAATATCTTGGAAATTATGTATTAAGTCCTAGATTCTGTACAAAGAATAAAAGTCTCAGAAATAAAACAAAAGTCACGGAAACAAATATCAAAAGTCTCAGACCCTCAGACCCTTCAAATAAGTCTCAAAAACAAGTAAAAAAATCTCAAAAAAAAAAAAAAAACAAACAACCAAACGTTTCATCAACACTCTAATGAAGTTTCCTAGACTATGCAACTCAACCTAACTACCTCAACAACTTTAACAATGGAATATTCAAAACCAAACTAACACAAGAAATGAGATTACCTTATCTTGATTTGTACACAAATGAAGAGGAGAAAAAGGTGGACGTCGAATTTTAGCGACCACGAGTTGGAGAAGGAGATGAACTTTGAACAAGTTAGAGAAGAATATGAACTTCGATTTCAGTTTACAGAGCTTTTCAAGTTAGAGAGAGAAGTAAATTTCAGACAACATAAAAGTAAGAGAAAAATTTAAAGTAAAGCATATAATAAAAAATATGTAAAGTAATGGATTTTTGGAAGTTACTTACTTTGGTGCCTTTAAAACTTAAATTATTAAAAGGGTAAATTGCACAAACATACCTCGATTTTATATGTAATTGCAGCTATATTCAACTTGTACCCAAAATTACATAAACATGCCATGCCATAAGTAATGTTCCGTTAGAACTTAACAGATGAGGGGCAAAAAGGTCTTTTGACCTATTATTAAGATAAAATTATTATTGGCTCTTTATATATTTGTTAATTAATTATGATTTTAACAAATTCATCCAGGTATAAAAAAATAAAAAAATAAAAAATCATCCATCTTTTGATCTCATTGATGAAGGAGATTTTATGAAAAGTATTTGAAAAAAAACAAAGAGACCCTATCTCTTCCATTTTTTTTTTTTAAAAATTTTCTCACCGAGCAAACAAAACAAAATCACAAGATATTGAATCATTGATCTCAAGATCCACATTACAAACATGGCCTCACTGTTTCCACTGTTTCGGTGGTGGGGCGGCTGGTACAAACCTCTGCCACTTGTAGTTGCTAACTGTGAAATCATCATTCGACTAAAACTTTAGCTTTTGGTTCAGGCATGTTGCTAGTACAATGGATGTGGTGGTAAGCAATGATTTTATTGTTGAAAATTTTATTGATTTTAGATATTGTGGAGTTTGATTTGGATGGGGTTTTTGGTTTGGGAGAACGATTGAACATTCTGGTTTATGAAATCTGATTGGAAGATGGTTGTTTTTTATTTTTGGTTTTATGGTTAGATTGGGTGGAAGATTGGAGACTGTAAGTACTTGAAATTATGATTCCAGATTTGTGGTTTTAACTTTTTAGTTTAGTTTGTTCTGATAAAATAAATTAAAAATAATAATTAAGGGCTTTTTAGACTTTTCAGACCAAGAAGGCAGTCAAAGGTTATAAATAACCGTTGACCACTAACGGTGGGGTATGTTTATGTAATTTCGAGTAAATATTGAATATAGTTGCAATTACACCTAAACTCAAGGTATGTTTATGCAATTTGCCCTTATTAAAATGGTGATAGTTTTGAAACACCAACTCAAAAGAGTGACAAAACCCCTTATTTCCTCGAAGTGTGATGGAGTGAAATTAATAGGTGACTTTGTTTTTTGGTCGAGAGTAGCCTTAAGGATTTCCTCTCACCATCTAAATGTAACTGCTTTGGTTTTGTAAGTGTTGATATCAGATTATTGCATCCGAATAGTTAGCGGAGGACTCCTCTCGGACATTCTCCTCATATACCGAATGGCTATCGGACCTCTCATATTCAGCCGCTCGTCTATATCGGGGGCCTGATCCCACCGCTGATGACTTCGGAGGCCAACCTTTGTGAACCGACTTGATCATTTATGACAGAACGAATGTGGCAAGGCAAGCACCAATGATAAGGCAACACGATACCCCTCCACCTGTCAAAAGAGTAACCTATATAAGCCCCATTATAGATTCTGTAAAAGGGACGGAGAAAAAGAGAGAGAAATTGTGAAAAGATCAGCTAAGAGTCGTATAATGCATTAGCCCTTACTCTGAATCTTATTAAGTAAAGTTTGATTAAAGCATCCTCGTTCAATCAAATCCTCTTTTGTCAAATTATCTAACTCCTTAATCTGGGAGGCAATATCTGGATCACTTTTTTACATTAAAAAGTAAGTATCAAATATATTGATTTTGAATGATCTTCAAAAGATAAAATCATATCATAATTTGGAAATTATATCTAAAATACATTGCAGTATAAATTAAAAGTATGTATGGCAAAGTCTCAGACATTTCCCAGAAGGTCTTCACATCAAAATCCTATTACATACACATCCACTCAAACCATTTATATCCACATCCACTTTATTTATATATTTTAAAACTATTACTATAAATTCGGAATTTAGAGAGTGGGGGACACGACTCGAACTCACAATTTTATTGTATAGGTGTGGGAACATAATACTGTGTCTATCTCATCACATCCATTAATTGGACACACTTCCCTTTTACATTTGTGATAAAAGTTCTAATTCACATTTGCTCACCTCTCTTTTGTGGGTTGTGAGAAATGCATTACAAGTCGTATTTATTGTGATTTGACAAAAAAAAAAAAAAAAATCCCAATTACATCAAGTTTGTAAGAATTTATATAATTTCACAACTTAGCAAATTACCCCAAAAAAAAAAAAAAACAAAAAAAAAAAAACAAAAAACAAAAAAAAAAAAACAAACTTTGAAATTTGAAAAGTTATTTGATTTCATTGTATCAGTAGTTTATTTATTTTTACTATACTAAAGATGAAGAATATCGATTCTCTCCTTTTTAAGCTCTTTCCTAACCAAAACCAAAAATATAAACTTCTCATTTGCAATAAAAAATATATATAACAATGTACATGATTATATATATATATAGTCTTTCTATTGTCAGTTCGTCCTGACAATAAATATATTAGGATGAAGAAGGTGGACCATAGATTATGGAGAAGTTTTGAGTCAAAGTATATAAATCTAGTGGCTCACATTCTTCGTCTTAATATATTTATTGTCATGACGAATTGATAATAGAAAATATATATATATACTGAAAATGGTGGGAAATAGCACTCTTTTTATGTTGAATTTTGAGAGCATCATTAATTTAATAAGTTAAGTTTAAATGACACCAATGGACTAAAATACTCTCATCTCCTTCTTTTATTACATTTTTGTCATTTCTAGTGTTTTTTTTTTTTTTTTTTTTTTTATATTTTTTTTTATATTTTTTATTTTTTTTATCAAAAACCTCCACCATCAATGGAGAAGATGACCAAATTTTTTTATTTTTATTTTTTTTAATTTCTTTTTTGTCCAATAAGTCTAAGAAAGTGCAAATATATCTAATAAGTTTTGGAAACTACCTGATAAGTCTCAAAAATATAAAATAAGTATTGGAAACACAAAAATAAATCTTAGAAACACAAAATAAAAATAAAAAATAAAAAATAAAATGCGAGACTTATTTTTATAAGTGTGTTTTAACGGTATTTTTTTTATCAGATCTACACTTTAGATGCTATTAAAACTTAAGTTATTAAATTGATGATACTCTTAAAACTTGTTCTTTAAAGAGTGCTATTAAATTTTCGACCTATACCTAACTATACCTAATAACCATCTGTCACAAGATCTTCCTAAAACTATCAAGAGCCCAAACATCAACCAGGAGTTATTTTCGTATCATATATGATGTTTATTTAGAGATAATTTATCTCTATCTATACAAAATTTCAAACACCTTCAAAAGGAAAGATAAAGCCGCGTGCACAAGATGACATGTGGCAATTAATGTATTGGTTTTTTATTTTTTATTATTTTTATTTGAAGAGATCTATGTGGTTGTTGACAACCATCACTTAGAGTGTGTTTGATAGGGAGGAAAGAAAATAGGAGGGATAGAAAGATTTGATGAGATAGAAAACATGAGGGAAAGAAAGGAAAATAATTTTCCCTTGAACTGTTTGGTAAATAGGAAGGAAAGAAGAGATCTTTCCTTTCTTTTGTTTGGTATTGTTGTGGAAAAGACAAAGGATAGAATATCTTCTTTATCAATTTTACTATTTTATCCTATATTATTTAGCTAGGCCTTGTGAGAGAATTAAAAAAGATGGACAAATTTGTAATTTCAATTAAACCCAAAAACCTTCCCTCTTTTCTCTCCATTTTTTCTTTCACTTTTGGAAGGATTGAAATTAGTGGGTCCCACCCATAAATTTTTCCTCACATTTTTCTCTCATACCAAACAACGTACTTCCCCATTTTCTTCTCCTTTTTCCCTCCACCCTTTTCTTTCCTCTCCCTTTTCATCCCTACCAAACACACTCTTAGACTATAATATACCACTTGTTGCCGATAATATCCTTCTTCAAAACCACAATGGTAACCACCTACCGTTTACGAAGTTCAAATTCCAAATTCAAATATTTCTCTGATATTATTTATATATATATATATATTGTCAAATCAATTGGAAACATGTTTTAATATTAAAGGAATGCTATCTACCCTTTCATATACCTTTCTCATTTGTGTTTCTCACTCATCACTTGACACATATACACTCTTTAATTTAATAAGAAACTCTCACTTTTTGCTGCAAATCTTATTTACGTTTTTGCTCTTTATTAATATGTAGACAACACTTGAATAATAAAAATAAAAAATAAAAAAAATAAAAATAAAAACCCTTTTTTTCTTTCTTTCAATAAATTTGTTGGATGTGCACCATAAAAATTATGAACAAAACGAATATATTACATAGCATTATAAAAAAATATCATGTTTCCGTAATACACATGTAGGACTTCCATTTTTTTGATTGTGCACTTTGAGAAAATAATTATGGATGTGGTCCTCTTGTAGGTGGGATTTTCTGAATAAGAAACATAAAGAGTAGACTTGAAAAAAATAAAAATGAGGGAGGAGAGAGTGACTATTTTTTATTTTTTTTTTATTAATTTGGTTGAGAGAAAAAGCAAAAACGTAAATAGGCCAGAGTTGTTGTTTGGTAGGTATTGGATGAAGTGAGAGAAAAAAAAAGTTGAGAGAAAAAACATGAAGAGGTGAGAGATAGAAACAACCATCAAGAAAGTCGTTTGATATTAATAAGGTGTAAAAACGTAAACAAGCTTTACAGCAAAAAGTGAGAGTTTTTTTTATTAAATTAAAGAGTATATATATGTCAAGTGACGAATGAAAAAGGTAAATGGGAAAGTTAGATAGCATTTTCCTTAATAAAAACAATTTCAAAGAAAATGGGCATCCCCACATTACGAAAAGAGGACTGCTTGGAGCACTGCTAGCAGAGGTGAGAGCAACATGTTTTTTTTTTTCTTTTTTTCTTCTTTTCTTTTTCCAAAGTTTGTAAGAAATTTCACTTTGGTCCCATATTTATGGGTTTTTAATTCGCATAATTTCTAAATTATCATAAATTCATCAATTTAATCCCTTTAATCAAAATTTTAAGTTTTTAACGGACAAATGTAAATGAAAGTCCGAAAGTCAAAATTGACTGCTTTTCCTCTAGTAATAGAATATTGTCTTTTAAAAAAACTTAAAATAAAAAATAAAATAATATAAAAATCCTTACCCTGTTTGTTTCGCTGTATTATATTGCATTAGATAATTAAAATGTACTAAAATAAAACAATATAGTGTTTGGTGCAAACATTGTTATCTAAAATTATATTGTATTATTTTAATATATTTTAATTATCTAATACAATCGTATTAGCTAATACATTATATAGGGTGGTATTAAGTTGTATTGTATTAGAAAAAAAAAAAAAAAAAAAAAAAACACTTTTCTTCTCTCTCTTTTTTTTTCAACAAATATGAAATATTTGTTATGTTGTTAATATTTTTTTATAATTTAAAAATTATATGGGAAATATTTATTTTATTTATAAATATTATTTATTTAAATTTTTTGTTAAATTAAAATTTTAAAATAAATATTTATTGATTTATTGACTATTTAAAAAAATATATTATATTTTTATATTCTAATAAAATACAATAAGGTCATATATGAAAAACTTAATACAACATAATACAGTGCATCACCAAACACAAGTCTATATTAATGATAATACAGTCTTATACAGTCCAATACAGTGGAATTGGTGGAAAATGTCACCTTGTTGAATTGATTTGGTGGCAAAGTGAGTGTTTTAATAAGTTAAGTTTAAAATGCACCTATTATGGTTAACTACCAAAATTGCCCTTAGATAATCATTTTTTTTATTCTGTTTGTACTTCCCTCTACACACTTTCAACAAAAACGATAGTAGTACTTAGTAACTCTCTCTCTCTACAAAAACTCTTTCTGTGTACAATAAACTTATCCTCTACAAATAAAAGTTCAAGGTTGCCTCCCCTTTCTTCTTCAACTTAGAAAGAAGTGGACGTTCTTCAGTACAACAAGGTAATATTTCTTGCAAATACTCCTTTTAATTTGTTCACATTTTCCGTTCCTTTTCATTGTTCTCCGAGTCTTTTGTAAATCTAAAGCCATTGTGAGAATTTTGGATCTCTGAGACTTTGTAAGCTCTATCCGAGCTTTTTAAACTTTTTTCTGAGCCCTTTCAAGAATTCTCTGAGCCTTTCAAAGTAATCTCCGAGCATTTACAATGAATAAGTATCTGAGCCTTTTCAAGAATTCTCTGAGCCTTTTAAAGTATTCTCCTAGCCTTTTCAAGTCTTCTTTGAGCCTTTTCAAGTCTTCACCGAGCCTTTTCAGTGAATCAGTATTCGAACCTTTTCAATGAATCATATCCGAGCCTTTTCAAGTCTTGCCCGAGCCTTTTCAAGTCTTCTCCGAGCCTTTTAAAATATCCTCACCTGAGCCTTTGTAAATGTAATCTATGAAAATATTTTGTAGTTCTGGGTTTTTATTAATGGTTTGTGATGATTAATTTGACAGCATCATGAATCAGGTTAGAATAGTAATATCTTACAACGGTCGATGTGAGCAGTTACCCGATGGAAGTTAGAGGTTTGTTAGATCCGATAACCAGGGAATGTATGTGTCAAAGAATGACTTACGAAGAATTGGTGGCGATCGTGCATACCATTGTGAAGTATGATATAAACAAATTCAATGTTGATCTGTTATTAATATCAATCATTCCTAACAGTACATGTCGCACATTTATAAGAAATGACGATGATGTTCAGTTTATGCAAGGGGAAGATCGGGTGATCCCTCAAGTATGTGTCAGTCTAACTAAGAGGACGACTAGAGATGTGATAGGGAATGATATTCCTCCTCGTGAAAATACCCAACAATTTGGATCCTTTAGCAGTAGCAACCAAGTGTTCACCCAAAGGAATGCCACCGAAGGTAAGGAAACATGTGTGGTGTCCCATTGGTAGCGGTCGACCATACACATGTAGTTGAACCACAATTCGGCGATGTGTTTAGTTGTCGAGTTGAGCAGTACAATGAGCTGAACAATGACCCAAACCATGAGGTGGATAATGAGGCAAATAATGAATAGGTAGATGATCTAGAAAATGTGGATGAAGAGCCTGCACAAATTCAAACACGTGGAAGACGTGTACAAGAAGTTAGTTGCACTGCACTAGATATGCTTGGGACTTCTGAGGTTCGGCATAATGTAACTGCATTTGATTATGATAATGCGACAACGTAGGTTCTTCCTAGAGGAGTAGATTCATACTCGTTTGGTATTGGTAGAAGCAGCACCATGGCAGCGCAAGAATCTACAAGCATGATTTATAAAGGTCAATTTTGCTTTTGGGTACGGTGACTCAGAAAACAACCTTTAATGGGAGTGGATTTTGGAATGCTTAAGGGGTGCCCTTGGTCATTTAGATGATATGGTTTTCATTTCCATTCGTCATGTTAGCATTAAAGCAGAGATTTCTAAAGTGTTCCCTTATGCAACCCATACCATATGTTGATGGCATTTTGGTAAAAATATGAAGAAGCGGTTTTACAAAAACGATGTTGCTGACATAATGGACAAAGCAACTAGGACGTACAGTGAATTAGATTATAACCAACACATGGAGTTGTTACATAAGCTGCACAATGCAGCATTCGATTATGCCATTGTTGTCGGTCCACACAAGTGATCCCGCGTACACTGTCCCCAAAGAAGGTACAGGATAATGACCACAAATGTTGCAGAGTGCATAAACTCATGACTAAAATTTGCACGGTAAAATGTCAATGATGATATTGGTAGAGTTCATTAGGAATATGCTACAAAAGTGGTTTCATGATTGTCATGCAGCTACATGATCCATGCGTCATCAATTGACCGACGCAGCACATCTTGTGATCCTTAAACGTGTCAAGAAGTGCGGTTATATGACCATAAATCCAGTTAACTAGAACATATTCTCCGTCAAACTGAAGGGAAACTAATGGACGGTTAACTTAGCCTTGAAGACTTGCACATGCAACAAATTCCAAATGGACCATTTCCAATGTTCTCTCGCACTCGCAGTGGCAAGGTACATGAGAAGTTATAGTTAACACTTTATATTACCCAAACATGAATCTCACTGTTTTTATTGTTGTAGGGAGTGAAACTTGGATTTCACATCTTTGTGTGCGGACTACTACAAGAGGGAGATATTTATTGATGCATACTCAGTTCCTATTATGCCTGTACGCCATCATTTTTCATGGGTAGTGCCATCCGACATCGCAGCGTGGGTGTTTTTAAATCCAAAGGCGAAGAGACAATCAGGTCGCGCGATAGAGGGTTGACATGCCTCGTCTTCGAAGAGGACAACCACACAGTCGTGTAGAAGATGTGGACAATCAGGATATAATAGCATGAGGTGTTCCAACCTACCTATGGTTAATGAAGGTCCCAGTAGAATTGTTCCCAATGAATACTGTCGCAAGTGCAGCATCTGTCATTCAATTGGACACAACAAACAAGCGTGCCCTAAGAAGGACTCTACCATGGAATGAATGGAGCCATTGAGGAGGGTGATCAAATATAACAAGATAGTACAAGAGGAAGACAAATTGCCACCAAAAAAGCTTACGATTGCTAATGTGGGAAGGCAAGATGCTAAGAAGCACCTTGAGGAATATGTCTCCAACTTGATATCTTCTAACATCGTTCAGACTTTGGGAACCATGCTTGATACAGTTATATTTTGAGACCCTTGGTTCTTATGCTTTTATGTTGAACTATTCTGATTTATTTTTTGTTCCGAAATTGATTTGAATTTTGTTCTTCATTTAATGCCATACTGGATCCTTTGTTATAGTGTTCTAAATTCATTGTATTGTGTATGGATTTCAATGCTATGAAATGTATGTTTAACTTTTAATTACAACACTTCAAAAAAAAAAAATTCATCATTTTGTTACTCAAATCTTATGTAAATCAACTAAATCACTAACTCTAGGCTAGGGCTTGGTGTTAAAAAAAAAAACCTCCATGACCATCTTCTCTCGGATGGTGCCCATATCGTCTTCCGACCAGTCGAACGTATCCCTGTTTGTTGTCAGGTACTCTATCAACCTCAAAGTATGTGCACCATAGTTATCCTTGCAATTCACCACATGAACAACCGTTAGAATGGAATGTTATTAAAACCAATTGCGATAGAATAAGATCTTGAAACAGTCATACCCTCTATTCTGTTGGAGCACACGATCTCTAGACACAATGCTCATCGAAAAGGACATATCCTTCAATGCGTACGTCATATCACCCCTTCGTCTGTTACTGTGAAAGTTCACCGCATGCAGCATCAAGGGTAAAAACCACCTTAAGCATGCGAGGTCGACGCTGTCTGAATGGGTCCATCAGGTAGATATTCCCTATTGTGAGGTCGACGCTGGCCATGAACCAATGCGTACATCCAAGGTTGCCAGGAATTAGAACCTATAGGTGCTTCAACAAAGTGTTATCAGTGTCAAATTTATTTATTTATTAGACATATTGAAACCATATAAAATAAACACTCACCACGTCAACATCATTCCATGGCCAGTTTCCTGATGAAAGCTCTCCACGTACCACCATAAGGTCATCAGCAGCCCATGGGTGCTTCAGCACAGACCAACCCTTAGGGAGTTTGTGGGCCCCACTAGGCATAATTCTCTCCTAGTGATAACATAACAATGACTATACATAGAAAATTTACCGAAACATTTGGTAAAATATGTATGAAACACATCAATGCACAAGCGAAAACCGTACAATATAAACACTTACATAGAACTGTGAATCCAGTATGTTGACTCTCAAACCGTAGACAGTGGGGTATGCACACTAACGCTTCAGAAGAATCTGCAAGTACGTGTCAATGTGCTGACAATTTCAACATTTTGTTTTGTTAGGATTCTACCATTTTTGAAACAAACTTATACAGATAGCTCAAGTAAGGAACATACCATATCCTCCAACTCCATGAAGTTGGTTTGAAATCGGTGGAACCAAGGGACACCAACTAGCTCGTGTAGATCCACATCATGTCTGCATAATTGTTGAAGAAGTTAGATAGCCAAGTAATTTGACATAGGTGTTTCAAAATACTATAAAAAGATTGTAATTTCTACGATTATACTTACAATTCCCCTGTCACATTCCTCTTGTAGGCTTTGTACACTGCAAGCTGGTCAACATCTACCAATCCGTTTGGTGCCCATACATATGCTGGTTGTGGCGTAATTCTTGCCCTTTTCGGTCGATAGGGGTCAGTGTATGGGGTCTACTGCTGCCAACCTTGCTTTCGAACCCGCTCCTGACTCTGAAGGGGTGGGGGACTCCGGTCCAAAGCAATGGGATCCACTGGATGGGTGAGCTATGAGGAGGAATTATGTTCCCATAGATCGCCTGGAGGGGTACGCTATAATGAGGAACTTTGGTCCCATGGATTGCCTGGAGGAATGAGCTACGCTGGGATAGACCCAAGAGGTGCGCCACGATTGAGAAACTCTGTCCCTATGGAATGAATGGAGGGGTGCACTACACTGGGATCAATAAGAGGGGTGCATTGTAAAGAGGCACTTTGTCCTAGAACCTGGGGATTAACAGGCTGGTTTGGTAAAACATGATGAGGTACCTGCTCTATCTCTATAGGGGATGTCTCTATACGACCAGGTACCTCCTCTCGATCTGTCAAAGTAGGGTCCTACTAATTGGATACCGTCTCCATAGTACGTTGCATCTAACGTCCGTTCTCTAGGTCTATCCCGACCTGATGACTACCAGTCTTGTCTCTGTCTCTGTCTCTGTCTCTAGGACTAAAGTCTCAGTCTTCGTCATCGAATGGTGGGTCATCGAACTATGGATCATCAATATGGGACTGCGACGTCGAACCCTGAAGCCCCTGGATCAAGCGCAGCAACTCATGATGTTGTTGACCTTATTTCTCATCAATCTTTTGGACTTCTTTCCGTAACTCTCGGAGTGCATACATCACTTCAGTATACTGATGGTCCTAAAAGGATTTCAAAATTATCAGTACTAAAATTGTTCACTCATTTGAAATTAAATAATGTGGTATAAAGAATTTTACGTACCTCTACATGCCCTACAACGCCTCCACACGAATCAGGGCAACGCGAATCAAGCCCGCCTATTTCTCACAGGAGTCCCACCGCCACCCTCTGTATGACTAGTTCTAGGAGCTGGACCTTCCATATCACTGGTTCTGGCAGTGGTATGCTGTACGGGATCCGGACTCGTAACGGGTCAATCGACGGCATCATGCAGACTACCTCCTTCGTCTATGCCCTCGAAGCTGCCATCGACACTAATTGAAGCCTCACAAACATTTGAAATCGTAGTTAGACCATTGAAATTATATACATACTAATAAATATGAATATTATCAAAAAAGATACTTACCCTTTCTCTGAAAATTTTATCTAGCTTATCCCACTTCGGTCGCTGACTTAACTCCCATTTCAGAATACGGGGGGATAGGTCACTTTCTCTGCGGGTCCCACATTCGTTGCCAAGCTCGGGGATAACCTCAAAAGCAAAAATCTGCATAATAGATAAGTACGATAAGAATCTAATATATGTAATTCATTAGTTATATGAAAACAATTACAATTAAAGTACGAATTCAAATTCTGAATTCTCACCAACAGTGTGTGAGTTAGACCGTATATGTTGTATGTCTCCATGGTGTGTACGTCAACGCCCTTTGCTTGTTGTCGTCTTTCGAATCGCTCTCGTCAACCATCCAACGCATGCTAGAAACCAAAAATAGACCGTCTATACACATGTGCACCCTATGGGAATGCATCAAAAGCATCCAAGTCCTCGACTAGGTGCATCTGCCATACTAGAATTTTTTCTCTCTCGTCCAACCCCATCAATACCCAGTTAAGCATATACAATAAGCATAGCTTAACTGCATCATACTGCTCAGTAAAAACACCAATCCGCAGAATGGTTTTCAGCTCTTCATACTCGACCTCATCTCGACCCTCATTTCCATTCTCTACTATATCATAAGTCACCATGTCGGGAATGACTCCGAACTTCAATCCGGTGATCAGACAAAACTCAACCTTCGATAACCAGACCAAATGAAAACCTAACAGAAATCTCATCTCATCTTCTAGCCTATTGTGCTGCAACTCGCGAATAAGCAACCGATGGACAATGCCAGCCGAAAACCTCATCTCACAATGCATCCGAATGAAATGTCTAAAACACAACTTATTATACCGACGTCGTTCTTCGACCGCAAGATGTTCAGGTATCCTGTTAAATGCGTTGTTGATATCTTGAAGGTCATCGAAATGGTCATGCCGAGTTATTTTTCCTAAGTACCTTTCTTCCACTGGAGTTTTAAGCAAATCCTTGAGCTGATTCCTCATCTGCATATTCACAGAAAAAAAAACATATAAGTTCATGAAAAGGCTCGGAGAGTATATATGAAAAGGCTCGGAGAGTATATGATAAGACTCGGAGATTATATGAAAAGCCTCGGAGATTATAATTTCACAAACCTTTAACTTAAAAATAAAAAAGCTCAGATTACTATTAAAAAGGCTCGGACAATGTTTTATAAGGCTCGAAGACAGTGTTAAAAGGCTTGAATATTCTAATTTGATAACTAAACCAAAAAAAAAAATTAAAAGCTCAGATTACTGTTCAAAAGGCTCAAACAGTATATGAAAAGGCTTGGAGACAGTGATAAAAGGCTCGGAAATTCAAAATTGACAAACTTATTCATATTCCTTAAAAAAAAACTTGGATTACTATTTAAAAGTTTCACACATGGTTTTAAAAGGCTTGGAGACAGTGTTAAAAGGCTCGGAGAAAGTATTAAAAGGCTCAGAGATTCAAATTTCACAAACCTATTCATATTCCTTAAAAAAAGCTCGGAGAGTATATTAAAAGGCTCGAATAGTGTTTGAAAAGGCTCGGATAAAGTGTTAAAAGGCTCGGAAACCCAGATCTTCGTTGTCTTCAACACAATTTTTTCATAAATTTAAACCCTAACCTAATCAAGAACAAATCAAATCAAACCTAATCTACATGTCTAAACAACACCCAACATCAAACACACACATAAACTTATCAAGAACAAAAACGCGTGAGAAACATAAACTTACCACTGTTAATTGCAGGTTCTCGTTGACTTCAGGATTGTAGCGCCACCGCCGGTGAGTTCGCCGTGAGATTTTCAAGTGTATTTCTTGCAGTCGATGCTTTCTCTCTCTACTGTTATCTCTTTTAACTTTTTTCTCTCAAGGTTTGAAAATGACACAAATTGATAAAAAAAATAATAAAAAAAAAAAATATTTTTGTCTGGTCACCTAAATAGGTGTCTTTTAAACTTGAATTAGTAAAGTAGTGATATTCTTACAAAAACCGGCCCAAATAGTGACAAATTTTTTTGAACCTGTCCAATACAATCAAATACGGTGTGCCAAACGAGCCCTTTAATATAAAAGATAAAAAAAAAATGATTACTTAACAAATTAAACATCAAACATACAAAACTAAACAACGTAATCTTAAAAATAAATAGTTGACTTAAAATTAAAAGATAATAATTAAAACTAAGGGTAAAAATTGATAATAATTAAATTTGAAAAATTAAACGATAAAATTTTCTTATCAAAATTATTTTCATTTTATTATTTTATATAATTAAATATGTAAAAAAAAAAAAGAAAAAAAAAAGACAGAATTAAAGAAAATATAGTTGAGGGCATTGTCCAATGTTTTATAATAATAAAAAAAAAAACATATATATATATATATATATTTTTTTTTAATTTAAGAATTTTTTTCATTTATATTATTTAATTAGACACGTGACAAAAAAAAAAAAAAAAGAGTTACATGTATGAAGATATAGTATAAAAGCATGTTACAAATAAGGAGGTAAATATGTATTTTACCACCAATATTATACTTTTAAAAATATCACAATAATTCAAGGTTTGGGAAAAGGGGACATGACTCGAACTCTGCCATAACCTCATGGTGTAGGTTTGAGAGACATACCATTAAGTCAACTTTATTATTTCTAATTTCAATATATCTTTTTTTTTTTTTTTTTTTTTTTTTAATCAACTCATTTCGAATTTTATAAAGGTAATCGTTTAAGCAAAAGCTCATTGTCAATAACAGTACAGCTAAATGTAAACATCATGTGTTTCTCATTCCACAAGTAAATAAACTCGGTATTCTGTCAAAAAAAAAAAAAAAAAAAAAAAATAGTCGGTATTAAAACTCAAAGTCGACCGTTAAAAATTCAACCAAAGTCACTACATTGATTAATTTATGATGATTAAT
Organism: Acer campestre; assembly: GCA_954870605.1. NCBI lineage: Eukaryota > Viridiplantae > Streptophyta > Magnoliopsida > Sapindales > Sapindaceae > Acer > Acer campestre. The sequence continues at coordinate 31,391,292 of OX940799.1, forward strand.
GGTCACATAACTAAACACATAAACATGAGAGGGAAGTGAAATTGTTAATAAATTTTGAAATGAAAAAAAAATAAATAAATAAAGGAAATGGGAGAACATGTGTCACTCCAAGACAAACTTCTTTGTAGAAGAAATCGCGTAGACTAGCACTACTCTTTCGAAAGCTATTAAAAATTTTGTTATTGTTAATAACTATATATAATTTCTTGTAATTATAAAATAACAGGTGTCGAATTTAGTACATTTGTTCATGTTAATTCTTATTTCTCTATCGTTGGAGGACACAATGTTAAGCATTACGAAACTCCATAATAAAGAAGAAAAAAAATGGATATGTAAGAACCTAACAACCGGTTATAAATAATATTTGTTTGATATTATTCAAATGTCATGTGACTATGTGAGGACCTAACAGCCGGTTATAAATAAGATATGAAGATATTTGTTTGATAATGGACCTAGCTTTGGTAGTATGTCGATCTCATTTGTACGTTGTTTGGGTACACATTTCATATTCGAATAGCGAAGAGTCATGTAGATTAATTATCAATATTGATCAGCAAATGTACAAGTGCTACCGTCCACAATTTTTTTGTATTCAAGACATTTTTTTTTTTTTTTTATAAAAACAAAAAAAAATCATAATAATAATAATAATAATAATAATACATCAACACAATGCATGTTACTGCTTGGACTTAGTCACTCTCCTAAAAGGAACAATATTACTACATAACATTATAGATATAATACTCTAACCACTTGGTAGCTATGCAGGTTCTAAGCAACCACTTGGTAGCTTTATACCTTTTGAAAATAATTAAAGATGTGAAGTGAGGTTAGTTAAAGTTCTTCTCATGACTTCATTTCAAATGTTGTTTTGCTCCTAAAAGAATCAAATGTTGTTGAAGTCAAGTCTTTCTATATGCGCGCAATTTCCTCTTCTTTTGTATTTTAGTAACATAAACCCTAACTCATTATAGGAATAAGGATTTTATTATGCTAGGTAAGGTCTAGATGACTAAATGACCAAATTAAAGTCATGTGGAAAAAGCTTTGGTCCAGATGACTAGATGAGCAAGAAAATTAATAAATTAATAATTAAAATTTGAAGTTTAATGGCTTCTTCCAATTTGAAGAATAACACTCTTAAAAACTCGTAGCTTCTAAGAACTTCATTGGAAAATATAGATGCTTTGATTAATTTCCACTTGCCATGACAATACAAGAAGAATGTGTTGGACTTTTTACTATGGTCACTTTCTCCTTCTTTTCAAGTTTGATTCCTTTAAATTAATTAACACCTAATCCAGAAAAAAAAAAAGTAAAAAAATTATTATTATTGTTTAGAAATTTGGCACCCAACGAGTCCAGAATCGGTTAGGACTTGTTCAGAACAAAATCTATTTACATGGTTTGAAAATCTCACATAATTAATTGATTATTGTAAAATGTGTATTGTGGGACTCAAACCGCCTACCACTAAAATGAAAATGGAGATGCACAATATTTGCACCAAAAGGGAATGGACAATATATATATATATATATATATATGAGAGCTTCTCTTTACAATCCACAAATTATCTATTCGTATTCCAATTTAAATTTTTTATTAATGACAATTTTAACCTAAATTAAAATTATTAAACAAGACAAAAAAAAAATAAAAAAAAAAATTTAAAGACACTCCAAAAGTCCAAACTAATTAAGTTATTAAAAAAAGAAATTCTCTCTCCTAAATCATTAGTTTAAATATTATGTATTAAACTCTCTCTTCTAAATCTGTTATTATCATATTAAACACTCTCTCTTAATTAATCTCTCTACATTTTTCAAAAATAAATAAATAAATAAATTATATTTCCATACTTTCTTAATCAGAGTGAAAGAAAAAAAAACTTATGAATATTTTGGTTTTTTTACTAACAATAATTTATATATATATATATATATTAAAAAGTCAATTAAAAAAAAAAGATATATGAAAGTTTGAATTGTTGCAACTAGATTGGATTAAACTCAGAATTTCTAAGACAAATAAAAAAATTAAAGTTCTCTAGGCAAATACATACCTACAAGAGTAACAAAAAGTATTTTCATATTTTGATTTTTTTTATTTTTTTAAAAAAAAGTACTTGTTTTTTGAGTTTTTTATTTTTTTATTTTTTATTTTATTTTTAATATATACGCACATACAGTTCCTTGAAATCAAGCTTATTAGTAAGTTTTTTTTTCCCTAAAATTAGAGATATATATTGGAGGAGAGAGAGTTTAATATGTTAATTAAAAATTTAGGAGTGAGTATTTAATATGTAATAATTAATCTAATGATTTAGGAGAGATAATTTCTTTTTTTAATAATTTAATTCAAAAAAAGATAAAAAGGATAATTTTGTAACAAAATTAAGAGTATTTAGAATTTTTTAAAATTTAAATTTTGAGAATGTAGTATTTTTAGAAAAGATGTGTAAAAAGAAAAAATTGGATTGTGAAAAAAAGCTCTCTCTCTATATAGATAAATTGTTGAAAATGGAAATTAAATAATAGAGATTAACAGTATGTTATCCTTAACCTTATTTTATAGTTTTTTTTTTTACTAATAAATAAAGAAAGTTGTTAATAGCTAAATGCAACTTATCCTTAAACCTTATTTTATAAGGTAGATGGGTTTTTCAACATAAGATCGCTTGTAATGTTTTTTCCGTCAATAACAGCTTTAAGTGAGCTTTTGTTGACATATCTTTGATATTGATAGCTAGATTTTTTACAAGTGGTAAGGTGCTTCTCCGGTAGGATTACTCTAAACAAAAAAAAATTATTTAAGTTTAGCTTTTTGAAGTTAGAAAGTTGTTTTTATAATGTTACAAAATAAGTATCTTAAAATATATATTTTTTCAAAACAGTCTGGTCCGGTTAGGACAGCTTTAAAAAAATTTAAGATTTTAGTTTTATAATATTACAAAACTGGTTTTATAATATCAAAGATTATGAAATATTTTTCCAAAACCAACTTCACTAAAGAATTATTATATATAGCAATATATTATTTATCAGTCAGTAACCAATAAAATATAGGATAAATTGCAATAATATGCCCTCACATTTGCCAATAATACTGTCAGATTGAACTTTTACCTTAATTACTGAAGACTACCCTTGATTGCTTTGACAACAGTTAGATTTAATGATGCAAGGGCACAATGGTATTTTTACCAACAAAACTATATTTAATTATAGCATATAAAATTTTGAATATTTTTTTTATCAAAATATACACAAATACAAACTCATCAAATACAATCTAGAAATTCAAACATCAATCCAGATCCATAGGAGATCTGAATTTTTTCTTCTTCATAAGAATTTTTTTTTTCTTCAATTTGGAAATTCAAACACATCATCAATCTAGATCAACAAAATTCAACCCTAAATAAATAAAAAATTCATTTTTTCTTTTTGATAAGATTTTTTTTTTTCTTTCATTCTAGGAATTCAAACTCATCATCAATCCAAATCAAACACCTTCTTCTTCATCTTCAATCAAAATTCAATCGCCCAAAGCATCCATGATCAATCACAAATGAGACGCCAGATTTTTTCTTCAATCAAAATCAAATCTTCAATAATAATAATAAAAAATAAAAATCACATCTTCAATCGCAAATGGGTCACTAGAAGATGCGACCCATCTGCGATGGAGAGAGACTCCACCTCCATTGACCATTGATCTCTTGGAAGACATTCGGATTATCGTACATTCCCTCAAACAAACAAGACATAGCCCACACAAATCCACACCAAATATAAACCAAAGCTCAACTTCTACTTGTTCCTAACATCCACCAAATCAAACTCAAACACAACTCTATTGAAAACAAAGTGACCATCCAAATTTTACTGATTTAATGGAGGGTTCACCATGGCTTTACTAATGTCTCCTAAAAAAATAAGCCTTGAAGGTTCTTAAGGGATGTAGAATGAAGAGGTTGGCGACGGCTAAGTTTAAGGACTGAGGGAGAGGGACTGGTGAATGATGATTATGTTTATTTTTTTAAAAAAGAAAACTTTTTTGTTTAATACTTTTTTGTTTCGTTTGAAATATAAAAAAAAAAATAATAAAAAATAATAATAATAAAAAAAAAATCTTTCATTTCTTACGGTGGTTTCTCGTTTTATTAAGGGTTAATTGCAATAACATACCCCAAGTTTTACCATTAATACCCTGAATTTTACCATTAATATTCAACAAATGACATCAATTGCTGTAGCCCCCAAAACCGTTAGTCAAACTCCAATAGAAACAACGGTTAACTGAATTTTTTAAGGGTAAATTTGTCATTTGACATGAAAAATATAATAATTAAATAATTATTAAATAAAACAAAAGAAAAATAGATGGAAATGGAGGTTAGAGAATCCACATTGGTTAGTCTCAAAAACAAGACCCACTTATTGCCACATCATCAAAAATGGGTCTTGTTTTCAAATAATGGGTCTTCCCATTTGGGTCCTATTTATTTGGATCCATTTTCCCCACAATAGGGCTAAATTAAAAAAAGAGAAATGGATCCAACTTTTTTTTTTTTTTTTTTTTTTCCAAACAATCATTACTCTTTTTTAAAATATTATATATATATATATATATATTAATAAAGAAATTATATAATATATTTTAAATATCAACACTATCAACAATTATTTAACAAATTATAATTAATTTTAAAAAATAAATTATTAATTTAAAATTATCACAACCGAATTACATCAATAATAAAAATAAATATTTAAAACAAAATATTGTATACGATTAGACATGGCGTCGGTTTCGGTTCGAATCCGACTTCGGTTCTGAACATTCAAAATCGGCTCCGATTCCGGTTTTAAAGGTTCGGTTTCGGTTTTGGTTTCGGTTTTGAAGGTTCGGTTCCGGTTCTGGTTCCTCGGTTCCGGTCCGGTCCGGTCCAGTTTTGGTGGTTCCGACGGTTCGGGTCTGGTGTTCCAATTGTTCGAGTCTAGCGGTTCCAATGGTTCGGTTTCAATTCTGGTCCGATTTTTGACAGTTCCGACGGTTCAGTTCCGTTTTCGATTTCGGTTTCGGTTTCGTCGGTTCCAATGGTTCGGTTTCATTACTTTTTTAACTTTTTTTCCAAACAATTATTACTCTTCTTTAAAATATTATATATATTATTATATATATATTAATAAATAAATTATATAATATATTTAAAATATCAACACAATCAATAATTATTTAACAAATAATTTTTAATTTAAAATAAACAATTTATTCATTTAAAATTAACACAAGACCCATCATCAACAACAATAAATATTAAAAAAATTTAATTGATATTAAAATTATTTATATTTTTTTCAATATATATTATTATTGAAATTAATAATAATATATTTAAATTATAATAATTTAAATTTAAATTTATTAAATTAGGGATGGGCAAAAAACTAGTGAACCGAACCGAACCGGTCCAATCGGTTTTTCTTCGGTTTTTCACTATTTACCGGTTCAATTCGGTTCGTTTTAAAAAAAAATGGATATTCCGGTTCGGTTTCCGGTTCATGGGTTCAACCAGTGAACCGAACCGAGAACCGGTCTATATATATAGAAAAATTCCAAAATTGTTCCATTGTTGATTTAATTACCCTTTGAAGATGACCATGACAAACATTTTTGCTCATAAATTGACCAAAAAAATCGATTAGAGGGGATTTTGATTAAGCCCAAAATTGAAAAAACCGAATCAAACCAAACCGAACCAAACCAAACCGAACCAGTTCAATCGGTTCACACTTTTCAATTTTATCGGATCGGTTCACTTTTTCAAAAACCGGATATTATCGGTTTTTTAACGGTTCACTCGAAAAGTGTACCGATCTATTAAACGCTCACCCCTAATTAAATTTATTTATATTTTGTCATTATGTATATAATTATTGAAATTAATAATAATATATTTAAATTTAAATAATTGAAATATAAATATTAAATTTATATATTTTTTCATTATATATATATTTTTTGAAATTAATAATTATATATTTTAATTTAAATTATATATATATAAAAATAAAAATAAAAATAAAAAAAGGCCCAACCCAATGATTGGAGAGGGTTGGGAACCCAACCCCAATCATTGGGCAAGACCCAAATTGGGTTCCAAATTTGGAACTCCATTTGGGTCTAGTCTTGTAGAGCCCACTTTTGGCTCTTGTTTTTTGGATCCCATTTAACACCATTGTGGCTCAATTTGATCAAACCCAAAATGGGTCTTGTAAAAATGGGTCTTATTTTGCAACCAATGTGGATGCTCTTAGCGTCTGATCCAGTCCTTCCATCCGATCTATAGAGGAAATCTGCTATAAAGGTAGAAGATGTAGGACCAGAATAATACTTACCCTTTCATCGGGAAGCAGAGGATCCACTGATTCGTTCAGTGAACCACCAGGTATCACGAAGCTCGATTGCAGAGATGTAGATGCCCATGAAAATGAGGGATGAGATCAATGCTTGTGATGGTGAGGTTGTGGACGACCAAGATTGAGTCGAGTAGGACCCAACAGCTTCGGCGAAGAACAGCTTGTGATAGTCTTTTGCTTGATTGGTCTACTTCATTTGTTTGATTGGTTTGTTGATTTGTTGATTCTACTAAAGCCATTTTTTTTGTGGTCTTTGAAGAAATTCAATTTAAGTTCAATGACTTAATTTGGATTGTTTGAGGAATATCCTCTTGATTTCAAGGCCATTGCTTTTCTTTTGAAGAATAAGAAGGAGAAGAAAAAGATTCAAGCATGTCTCTATATAGAATTTATTAGGAATTCAAAGTATTGAATCATTGGGAAAAATTAAAAAAGCCAAGGAATAGTAGAAGATGTTAATATTTGGATTAGGAAAACAAAGTTGAAATTCTGGGTTGTAATCAATGGTTGGACGAGATCTAGAACCAGATTCTAGATTTTACACCGGAATTTTTTTTTTCTTCTGGGAATCGTTTTTTTTTATTTTTTTTAATTTTAATTTATTCAATTTCTTTTAATTTTTTTTTAGATATTTTATTATAAGTTAGGCTTTAAAAAAAAAAAAAGAATAAGTTTATTTATTGTTTAATAGTTAAATTCTAAAATTGATTATTTTAAGAGTAAGGAGAGATTAAGACTTTTTAAAATTAAATGTAGGGGTATTTTTATTTTTTCCACCCAAACCTTAGTTAACCGTTAAATGAGATGGAAGTCAACCATTACAAAGGGTCTACTGCAATTAAGATAATTAGTTGAATATTAAACCTATTTAGAAAAACCTAAGATATGTTAATGCAATTAACCCTTTTATTAATCATTACTTTTTTTTTGTTTGAACACTTTTTAATCATTACTTTTGTTTTTATTTTTATCATTTATTTAAATAAATAATGTTAAATTAATTGATAAAATATTTAGGGAAGGGTAATTCATACATTTCCACCTCAAAGTTAATTATTAAAATAACTTTAAATCTGATCGTGGTCAAAGGAGTCAAAGGTATCTTTCTGTAATTAAAGAAAAAAAAATCAATCTGGCTATGTTATTGGCAAATGTGATATTATTACTACTACTAGCATGCTTAGAAGATAACAATCAAACCAATATATTATTCCACAATATATAAAGATTGATAGTTTGCTATTTGATTTTTTATTTGGATATATATATATATATATAGAGAGAGAGAGAGAGGGTGTCCTTATGTGTAATGTTGCATGGTGGAACTTTACAAAATTTGATTGTCGCCCCACATACAGCGCATGTACAACAGTCACGCCTATTTTGCCAAAATGACAAAGTTTCATTTTGACCTCATATATATGCATTGTCTTCTCTCTACTTCGTTTTTAAGAGTCTAAAATCCATATTTTGAGAGACCAAGTGTTCTTCAAGAGAGAGAGAGACTCTCAATAACTCACCTTTACTCAACCAAACTCATTCCCATGTGCATCTTGCATCATTCAAGCATCAAATCTTCATGGGTCTTCTTTGGTTTCATAACTAGGTAACTAGAACATGCCTTAGAACTCTTTACTTCATTTATATGTTCATATTTGCCTAAGATTAGCATTTATTTTGTTGATTAAATGCAAGATTCCTTACTTAATATTTTTTCCAATATGTTTGAGTCTTTATGTGTTGGTTGAGATGAGTTGTTCTTTGATAGCTTGCATTTAGGACATTATTGCCCTTTAGCTAAATCTTCATGCCTTGCATTTAGATATTGATATCTAGGATTGTTTTAATCGCCATCTTGAATCCCTAGATAAGCATTTATGTAGCCTATCATTAATTGCATATTAGAATATTGTTACTTATTACATGGGTTGTTTATCTCTTCATTGAGTGTTAAGTCTTGTGACTAAGTGGATTAGTTCACAAGCAATTGGTCTAGAATCACTAGAAAAGGCCTGCATGTAGTAGTGGTGTGTTATGTTCTAAGAATAGTATGTGTTAGAATTATGCTCAATAGCAACATTGTAATATTGTACTTGACAATCGTATCATATTAATAAAGTGATTTATGTTTTAACAAAATCTTATAGCATTTATAATTATAATTGTCAAAGTAAATAATCACAAGGTCAAAAGACTATGAGAAAAGAAGAATTGTTCATACATTTGGATATATATGAGGTAGACACAATTCTTTAGTTAGTCTTGAATAACGTTTACAACTTAAGTTAAGGTTGAGCACCTTTATCTTGTTAAAGTTGTAGAATTCTTTTGCTAGCATTTGAGTGGGATCAAATGTGTTATGATGAGTCTAAAATCATCGAAGGGTTTTCGAGTAAAAGAATCAAGTGCACTGGGTGCATTGAACTGGATCACAATGAAATACTTTATCTAGAACCGTCAATAGATAAAAGTCTTTTCATTATCAGGATAATCAGAGAGTCTATCTTAATCCTAAGATAAATGATGGACTTATGGTTACAAGTGTTATCATTTGAGCTATCAATGAGTACGATTATATAGCATAGTCTATCCTCGATAGTTTGGTGGTATTCATTTGCTAATCGATAGAGGACTTCATTTATAGATATGGACATCGTGCCTCTATTTATTAAATGTGAGTAGAATATCATCATATGGATATTTTGAGGTTTTAGATATTAAATCTTAACGTTGAGTTTTCAATAGTAACTATTGAAGATGACTTCTGGACAAGTCATAATATATATCCAAGTTCAAACTGTGGTCATATGAGTAAATATGGTAACTTGGAGAGCTATAAGCGGTCTATGAGCTCTTGGTGATTATTGATATTCTTCACGAGGATTCACTATCTCCTATAAGATTGTCTAGGGTATGAATGAGAATCATTTACTTATTCCATCTTTATTTAAGAGTGCAATTTTAGTTCTTTAGTGGAATGAACTAAAATTAATAGATTGAACCTAAGTGAATTATTTGTTGATTATGATTGAGTTATGTCTATTGTAGCTTAAATTTAGATAGGCCCGCCAAGATCCCCAATCCACACGGACTTGCATGAGTCACTTGATATATTATACTAGACTAATTATGGGTCCATCTGGAATTGTATTTAATATATTAAGAATATAATTTGCACATTATTTATTTAATGAGCTGTTTAATTATATTAATATATTAATGAAAGGCATGTGGGCTTGTTTCTTTTAGTAAGAATGAGTCTAATTCACATGTGGGCTTTTAATTAAAGTCCAAATGGATTTAATAAAATAGAAAAATAATATTAGGCCCATGTATAGGTGTATGGGTGGCAAGGCTATTAATATAGTCCAAAATATTATTTTATTTTATTATTTGATTAAATGAATATTAATTAATTTGTTAATTAATTATTTGATTAAGAATCAAAATCTTTTTTTGATTAGGAAATATGTATCCTAGTATTATACTATTGGTAGTAGTATATTAAATATAAAAGACTTTATTTGATAAGTAGATAAATAAGAGATTTATTTATCTAGTCAAATTAGGAAGTCTTTTATATAATCACAAATACACTAAAGAGTTGGATTAGGGTTTGTACTATAGAGATTTAATGCAAGTTGAATTCGTGCAGTATAGAGATATATATTATATTTGGCCGAGATATATATATATTAAGAAACATGTCATAGATATAAATAATATATTCGGTATATATTTGGCCTAGATATATATGAAGATATATATGATATTTGGCCATAGATATATAATCACATTTGACCGAGATATATAATATATTTGATATATGGCACTTAGCCGAGAGCAATATATATATTTTTTTGGCAAGTAATTTGCGGCTGCTATATATATATATTCTTTATTATTTTGTCAAACCCTAGGTTTTGCAATTGAGAGTTATTTTCTTTTGCTAGAGAAAAAATAAAAATCCAACTTTTAGACTAGTGTGATTTTCGGCCAAGAGATATTGAGAGAAGAGATTGTTCTTATTTCAATAGTGCACTAGTAACTTTTTCATAAAAAGGTTTTGTGCACAATTTTGAATAAGGTTCACGCGAGTTTCAATCTAATGATTGTGAATTCAAAAGTGACCGGGACATTCTTTGTAATCTCTTGGAATTTATTGTGACTAACAAAGAACAAAAAAAGTTTTTGTTATCCATCCTCAGGTACACAATTCAAAGAGAAGGTAGGCTACGCTCCTAGGTGATTCACGTTCGTGATTGGATCGGAAGATCTTGTGGATTACCATCGACGAAACGTCAATCGGATCACGTGACAAAGGTATGACATCTTTAGTAGTATATGTTTAATTAATTAAAGGATTAAGATTCAAATATGGAAAAAATTTAAACTATACTAATAAACTCTTTTTTACGCTTCCGCCGCGTGTATTTTTCCCTACAGTATGACTAGAGGTCAACTTTGGTTATAAACATCATTACATATAGTGGATTTGAAGATCGTGTGTGGCTAGATGAATAGTCTGTGAGTTTTGCCTAGTTGGAGAGTTTCTCACGTAAATCAATTGTCGTGTTATTTATTGTTTTCCGCATTGTGTTTATTGTTTGATTGCCAATCATCATGGGGTAACGTTGTTAAAATTGATTAAGTCAAAAAGTTGGTAATTAATCAATTAAAACCTATTCATCCCCCTCTATGTTAGTTTAGACACATTATTTATTTTCATCCATGAAATATGGAATTCTAAGGTTAGGCTCGTTCGATAGTTTAGGGCTGCCAATTCATTCCAGAGATTTCATCTCTATTCGGTAGTTAGGGGCAACCGATTTTGCCTAGTGAATTCAGTTGTTTCAGCGGTCATCTAGTTTTGCTGTTATGGACCGTTGTTCAGAGCATAGATTTTTCTCAGCGAATTCCACAATCTAGGATTCGGCGTTTAGTGACCGCCAATCTGGGTTTTTCACACGACCCTTCGTATTTCGATGCCCTTGTTTCAGCGGGCATGACCGTTGATTTGACTTGTTTTTCTTGAACTTCAATAAAACAGTGTGAAACACCCCAATTCCGGGACCCAACGGACTGAGATGTTACGTGATTCGAACCTTGTAAAAACCTTAATTCACAAATATTCATAATTAGAATCATCAACAATGTATCCACCAAAATACAATACCCAAACCTAATACCATCGATTTCACTAAACTTTCAGATTCTACTGTAATTACAACATTTAATGAATCGAGCACTTACAACATGTACAAACATGAAATTAAAGCCTCCGATGATACATATCTCTCATATGCTAATGCAAATCCCATCCCTTTTAAATCCATGAACTCAATCTGCAAAATTATGGTGACGAGGAGTGAGCCGTCAACTCGGTAAGTAAATTCATGCACAACATGTAAAATAAATAGCCTTTGTAAAACCTTTACGTTCAAAACCTTGCTCATAAACTCTTCGAAAAATATCCCAACAATGTATTACTTAGTAAAACTAGAATTTGAATTTAATACAATTTACGTACTTAAATATTAATAAAACGGTTGGAGTAATACTTAAAACCATAATCGTAAATTATAAAACGATATAATAATAGCTTTAAAGTATAAACTGTATTCTTTTCATAAAGCGGTAAGCATATAACTTTATAATATAAAACAATAATCAATATATCAGTTAGCTCATGTTTCATAGTGTCACAAGTACCCGTGTGACGCGGCAACAGTATGTCACAAATACCCGTGTGATGCGGCAACAGTATGTCACAATTACCCGTGTGACGCGGCAATAACAGTAACTATGGAACAATGAGCCAAAACAGTTTTATAAAATTATAAATAATTAAATAACATTTTTTTTTTGTATTACCATAACAGTATAAACCAAAACAGTAACAGTGTTTTTATATCAGTAGTAATTTGGTCTAAATATATTTCAAAAGAAATCAACAATTTAGTAAATTCTTGAATAGTCTTGAGGAAAGAATTTGTTCCAAAACGTTTCATATAATCTTATTATCAAAACAATTTCGTTGAATAAGAGAAGTTAAATCAATCGTAATGAAGTAGAAAACATTAAATAAATAAAACAAAGAAGTAGAAAACAATTAATATACATTATATACTTGTAATTTTATATTTCAAACAAAAACAATAGCAAAGCATGAATGAATTTACTCACATTAAACACGTACAAATCCGTTCTAGCTCTAGAAGATCAAAAATTACTCAAACTTAGCTCCGAGGATTCTTCAATTAATTCTCATTTCTTGTTTCTCCACATAGAGAATTTAAATTTGCTAGAAAAGGAGAACGATGTTACTAATACTTTTAATAAATTTCTGTTATTAAATGAATGAATTGTTATAACTCACGCTTTAAATTAAATTCAAGATTTCTAACCTTAGCAATTACTAGGAATCTAAGCATGAGACTTTGTAACTCACTCTAAAATAAATTTAAGAGTTTTAAATAAAGTTAGGAGTTAAATAAAGTTAAGAGTTTTAACTCCAGCAGTTATTAGGTATTCAACCCGATTAGAGTTTCTTTTAAACATTTTAAAAGAATTTTAGATTAACCCAATATCTTAGGAATCACTTTACATTATCATGATCATATTCAAAATTTAAAATTTACGGATGTTACACAGTGTCACTTTGATTGGGGCTTATATATATCCCTCTTTCACCTCTCTTGGAACTTTGAACTCAACCCTAAACTATTCGAAAGAGAGATATAGAGTGCATTGTGAGAGAAGCTTTAAAAACATCATCTTTGTCTCACCTCAAGTCCATGACTTGCTAAAGCTCATCTTGCATCATTCATTCATGGTTGTTGCATATTTCATGACTTGGTAAGTAGAACACATCTTTAGCCTCATCTTTTGTTATATGTTTCCAAGACTTGTTCTTTTTTTGGCATATAGATTGCATAGGTGTTTTTTTAATTGCGTGTATCTTGCATATACATCTCTTTGTTTGCATATCTATGTTGCCATGACTTGAATGAGGTTTGATTAATTGCTTAGTGATTAGGTTTCACTTTCTTGTTAGCAAAGCTTGCATGTAGGATAATGTAGACATCTTAATAACTAGGATTGTTATATTTGCATCTTTAATCTCTAGTTAAGCATATTGTGTCTGGTCTTGCACTATATTGCATTTTGAATATTTCTACATATTCACTTAGAGTTAATCTATTCTTAAAGTCAAATTCTTATGGCTTCTAGGCGAAGTTGCACAAGCAAGCAAACTGTCTAGAATCATTATTAAAGGGTTGATATGCATGCAAATGGTCTAGAATCACTATTAAAGCCCCGCAGGTAGAATAACTTGTGTTATTTCTGAGAATAGTGTGAATAGGGTGTCAACTTAAATTGTAAACAAGTATTCAAATAGTGAATTTGAGGACCATAATGGCTAGGTGGACTAGACTGTGAGTTTTGTATAGTATGAGGGTTTATCACGTAAGTCAATCAACATGTTTTCATTGTCTTCCACGCTTTATTACATTGTTGTTTGTGTGTTGTGATTGGGTGTAATTGCTCAAATATTAATAGTCTTGACTAATCAAAATCACCCCTTCTTGGTTGTTTTAGATACACTTTGTATATTTTTATAGTAAAATAAAAAATTAATTAAAGAGTTTATTATATTTTCTATTCAAAGCGTAACAAATAATATTTCTTTTCTTTTTCTTCTTAATTTTTATAATATCCAATTCACTTTCCCCGTTGTTGATGGTGAATTTTGGATTGCCACGCTCAACAAATATATTTTAATTAAAACAAGTAAAAGAGAAATAAATCAATGCATACAAGACAAGTTTTAAGTGGAAAAACCCTTGAATGGGAAAAAACCACGGCACCCTCTAGGCAGAAGAATAACACTATGGATTACTGTAGTTTTACACACTTAGATCCCTCATACAATTGCCTTTTTCTCTCTCTAATCTCGAACCCTTTTTCATGAGATTTGCGGTCCTATTTGTACTAGTTTTCCTAGGGTTTCCCTTGCCTACGCTGTGTTAATAAGGAAATTCCTATTTTGATTTGTACAAGGAATCTGATGTTGTAGGTGATTTGTAGGGTTTGTTTCCTGTTAGGACTCTTCTTGTTAAGAACGGTTTGTATCTTATTTGGAATAAGATTTATCTTCGTGCTTCGTGTCTGGTCAAATCCTTTCTATAGAGGGTATACCGAAATATGGTTGTTGTTAGGATTATGCTCAATAGCAAGAGTGTAATATTGTAATTAACAATCTTTTTTCATATTAATAAAGTGATTTCTGGTTTAAACAAATCTTATAGCATTTATAGTTTAATAATTGTCTAAGTAAATAATCATAAGGTCTAAAGACTACGAGAAAAGAAGAATTGTTCGTACATCTGGATATGTATGTGGTAGACACAATTCTTTAGTTAGTCTTGAATATTGTTCACAACTTAAGTTAAAGGTTGGGCACCTTTATCTTGTTAAAGTTGTAGAATTCTTTTGCTAGCATTTGAGTGGGATCAAATGAGATATGATGAGTCTAAAATCATCGGAGTGTCTTCAAGCAAAAGAATCTAGTGCACTGGGTGCATTGAACAGGATCACAATGAAATACTTTATCTATAACCGTCAGTAGATAAAAGTAATTTCATTATCAGGACAATCGGAGAGTCTATCTTAATCCTGAGATAAATGATGGACTTATGGTTGCAAGTGATATCATTTGAGCTATCAATGAGTACGATTATATCGCATAGTCTATCCTCGATAGTTTGGTGATATTCATTTGTTAATCGATAGAGGACTTCATTTATAGATATGGACATCGTGGCTCCATTTATCGAATGAGAGTATAATATCATCATATGGATGTTTTGAGGTAATTGGATATTAAATCTCAACGTTGAGTTTTCGATAGTGTCTATTGAAAACATGGCTTCTGGACAAGTCAAAATATCCAAGTTCAAAATGTGGTCATATGAGTAAATATGGTAACTTGGAAAGTTATAGGTGATCTATGAACTCTTGGCGATTACTGATATTAATCACGAGGATACACTATCTCCAATATGATTGTCTAGGGTATGAATGAGGAAACATTTTCCTTTTCTGTCTTTATTTAAGAGTTCAATTTTAGCTCTTTAGTGGAATGAGTTAAAATTAATGGATCGGACCTAAGTGAATCATTTGTTGATTGTGATTAGGTTATGTCTATTGAAGCTTAAATTTAGATAGCCCGCCAAGATCCCCAATCCACACGGACTTGCATGGATCACTTGATATATTCTACCGGACCAATTTAGGGTCCATCTAGAATTGCATTTAATATATTAAGAATATAATTTGCACATTATTTATGTAATGGGCTGCTCAATTATATTTATATATTAATGGATGACATGTGGGCTTGTTTCTTTTAGTAAGAATGGGTCTAGTTCACATGTGGGCTTTTTATTTAAAGTCCTATGGATTAAATGAAATAAGAAAATAATATTTGGCCCAATATTTTTATATGGGGCGGCAAGGTGATTAAATAACCTTAAATATTATTTTGTTTTCATTGTTTAATTAAATAAGAATTAATTAATTTATTAATTAATTGTTTAATTAAGAAACAAATCTTTTCTGATTAGGAAATATGATTCCTATTGGTTTACTATTGGTAGTAGTATACTTAAATTGAAAGACTTGTTTGACAAGGAAATAAATAATTAATTTTATTTATTTAATCAAATAAGAAGTCTTTTTATTTTAGTCAAATAAAGGAATAAAAGATTTATGAGTTTGATTAGGGTTTGGAAGTCTTAAACAAAATAGGAATTAGGGTGCAATTCAAACTCTTTTTTGTTTGAGAATTTCGGCAACCCTAGTCTATTTTTGGCTAGAGATTTCGGCCACCCTAGGAAAAAAGGAAGAGAAAAATTTTGCCACATATATAAGGACATTTATAATTTTCGACCACACTAGGTTTTTGGTGTGCAGAATTTTATTTTTCTTCTTCTTCTCAACTCATAGAAAGAGAGCTTTTATTCTACTAAAACAAAAAGAAACGTAGATTATTCTTTGATGGTATTCTATTTGCTGATTCATCAATAAGCTTGTGAATACTACATCGATCAAGGTTCACACGAGTTTCGATCATAAGATTGAGAACTCAAAAGTGACCGGAATAATCTTAGGTTTCTTTTGATTGTTTTTGTGACTAACGAATAAAAGAAAAGTTTGTTTTATCCAATCACAGGCTTGCAATTCAAAGAAAAGGGAGACCACGCTCCTAGGTGATCCACGTTCGTGCTAGGATTGAAGATCTTGCGGATTACCATCGACGTAAGTCAATCGGATCACGCGACAAAAGGTATTCTTCTTTTGTTATATGTCATATATCTTTAATTGATTAAAAGGGTTTAAGGTTCATAAAGGAAAATTTTTTAAAAGTTACTAAACTATTTTTTTTAGTCTCGCTTCCGCTGCGGGTATATTTTTCCCTACAGTTGTTTCTTGATGGCATAAATCCGGATGAGCAATTTAGGTTGGCGAACACAAATTGCCATCTTCTTGGTCGGCCTACTCTGGCTAGCGTGCTTCTGATTTGGACTAATTCTGGATGAGGTGGCCAGCTGGCATGCCTTTTATCCGATATTTCCCTTCGTTGACTAGTTCAAGAGTAACGTGGTTATACTTTAACCCGCCCTTTCTATACATTCTGCTGATGTGTCCCTTGGCTGAATATGCACATACAACAATACCCCCATAAATACTTCGAGCCGATCCAAAATAGATTGGACCCTCTGACTCCTTTGGTTCTACGAGCAGTATTTATACGTTTTACTTGTGCCTTTTGGTTTTGTCATTTTTGATTCTTTGCAGAGTTGTTTCCCTCTTTTTTTATTTTATTTTATTTTTTCAGACGCGTGCCACTTTCAATGCTTGAATCTTCCATGACAAGCCTTTCATTTTTAGCCACAGGATTTCAAACGCTTAGGTTCTAATGTGATGCAGTGAAATGATGGCGCGCTTGTTGGGAGTCCCTATGATGCCACGTGCTCGTTATTTGGTGGATGCTTCCTATCACTGCCTTATTCACAGGCGGTTCACTTTACCAGTGCCGTTTATACTTATTATTTTTCTTGAATTTTGAATTTCCCCTTTTTAAGGATGGGACCTTAACACTGCCCCTCACTTCCCTCTTCTTTGCTTCGTTTCTCTTTCTCTTTTGCAGAAGACTTTTCTAAAATCCTTCAAGTTCCTGATTCACAGTGTTAGGTTTCCGGCAGTTCTTCTTAATTTGTTGCAGTCTCCTGGGTCATTTTGAGTTCTCATTTCTCTGCTTATTGGGGTCCTGGTACTTTCTTCCTGTCCGCTTTGGAGTGTGATTCTACTGCAAACCTCCTTTTTTTTTTCCTTTTGGGAATATTTCTGGTGAGTTTTTTATGGATCTTTCTCGACGTTCTTTCCTTTTTAATCAAATGATGCAAGCTCTTGAGCTTGGCAACAAAGAGGTTGCGGACAAAAATGAGTTGTACCTACGTAATTTTGACCCAAATTCCCCCGTTCAAATATCTCTTTATATTCCCACTTATTTTGAAGCCAGTGCACCTGATTGTGCTTTCTCTTCGTCTGTTAATAGCGATTCTTCAGACATGGCAAGTACTCCAAGAACCAGTGGTGGTAGGCGGCGGGGACTTAGAGTCCCTAGGGAGTCCCTGTTAGGTACTCAGACAGTGATTGACTCAGTTGTCAAGGATCATCAGCGTGATAGTTTATGTTTCACTTTTCACCACCCGAGCGCTTTCGACACCAAGGTAAATGTGGTCAGCGATCGAGAACTTCGTCAGTACAAGAGGAGGTATGACATTCCTGATTCTGTTCTTCTCATACCTTCGAGCGAGCGGGCTACGTGGAACCTACCGAGCAATGTCGTCGCCATTTACGGGTAGATGTTGGGTTGCGAGGTTACCCTTGCCCTTCAGCCATTCATAGCCAGGTTCCTAGCCGATACCAAGCTTTCTCTTGCTCAGCTCTCGCCGAACAGCTACATGATTTTAATATGCTTGTGCTTGATGTGGAAGACGATGGGTTGTAGGTCGTCGACCCCTCATGAGATCCGTCATTTCTACGTTTTGAGACTGTTTGGCCACAGTGATACTTATTACCTTCAATCTACTAATAATGGAGAATTGGATCCCTGAAGGCGTGTCTAATCCCGATCAGGTGGAGATTTCCAGTGATGAGAAGAAGAAGGGTTTTATCTGGGGGTTCCCTACTTCGAACAAGAGATGGAAGAACAGCTGGTTCTTCATTAGCGGTAAGTGGGGAAGGGACACACCTACGGATGCTCACCGTAATCTTCTGGCGAGGAAAGTTCCAAGACACTTTACGTCTCCCGACTCCTGGTCGAAGACTCTTCTTATTTTGTCTACTCATGAGATAAAAAATGTAGCGAAGGCTGCTGTTATTGAGTTGGTCAAGAGAGGTCAAGAGTATCTTCTTGATGAGGCTAAGATGATTGCTTGCCACATCTTTCTGCGTCTATCCGGTAGGCGAAGCCGCTGTAAGTCTTTCTCCTGGTTCCTTTATTTCAAACTTTTTATTGACCTGTGTTTAGTAACACTGTTTTTGTTTCGTAGTGAGTGACTTTGACATTGTTTGCGACAAGCAGGCCTGAGAAGTAAAGAATTCTGAAGCTGCTAGTCAAAGGCATGCTGCGGGTTTGTCTAAAGAGGGAGTTGCACCGTCGGAGGGCGACGACTCTCAGGGTAGTGATGAGGGGGGTGGTGTTCCCACTCCTGTAGCAGATGAAGTCATTCAGCCTCATGGGGACGATGTGGTTGTGGTTGCTCGAATGCCTACCCCCAGCCGTAAAGGAAAAGAGAAAGTTGACGCCTCTGGGGTGAATGAAGAAGTTCCAATTTTTGATGCCAACGTGCCAGAAGCCCCCGAGGATCCTTCTAGCAACCTTAATCCAAGAAATGGTAGGGGAAAGCGTCAGGTTGAAAATACCCTCGAGTGTGTTGTTCGTCCCGCGAAGCGGGCCTCGAGGGTGGTTCAATATGTGCTCTCGTCTGATGAGGAAGGCAATGGCGAGTTTGTACATGTCGAGGTTCTCGATGCTGATGGAGTTGGTTCAGGGGTTCCTCATGAATCTGATCAGGTTGTGGATCTGACCCCTCGATCGGAAGGGGTTAGTGATGCAAAGGCTACATTTTCTTCAGCCGCTCCTTTTGCCTCATCGAGCGTTGATGTGCAGGGTCCTGCTCCTGACAAATTGGGTCCTTAGTCCCTTCGGCAGGTGTTGGCACGCAGGGTACTGCTGCACCAACTGACATTCCTAGGCCCTCATCTCCACCCAATGCTGGTGATAAGGGTGCCACTGCCTAAGCTGACATCCCTGGACCATCATCTGCCCCTGCTACAGGTCTGGGAGATTCCCGTGAAGAGCCTCATGTAGCTCCAACCTACCAAGGCGAGCGATCCGGTGTTGTTTCTTTGTTTGACTTTTCCTCTATTGAGCTACTGAATCATTTCATAAGTAATAATGTCTATATCGGCAATGGTTGGGAGCATGTGAAGGATAAGTCATGTAACAAGAAGATGGAATTCTTTTTGCACTGTCATTCGTTGGTATGTATTTTGACTCTCTCCCCCCTTTTCCCTTTTTGTTTGTTGTGTTGTCTTTTAACCGTGTTTTATCTAGATGATGTTTGAGATGGCGGATAACTATAGACGCGGGAATGCAGTTTCAAAAGAGAATAAGTGCTTGCAGGACCAACTTTCCCGCTTGATGGCTGACAAGCTTTTTGCTGAGGAGTCTCATGCCCAACAACTTACTTAGTTGAGAGAGTCAGCTGATGGGTTTTTAGCTACTCAGCTTGCTACTGAAGAGAAACTATTAGCAGTTGAGAAGAATAAGCTGCTGAGGGAGCAACTTTCTAGGAGTCAGGATGCGCTCGCTGCTCGCATGGAGGTGAAAAGGCTAGTGGAAGAGGCTAGAGACAAGGTCGAGTGTGAATCTGAAAACCTACCGAACTAACAGGCTTCACGGGATGCCATTTTTAGCGACCTGAAGGCCGTTTTGGAGGTTGAGGTTGTTAACTGTTTTAAAAGGTCTCCCACCTATGATGCACTTCTCCTTCGCGAGTTCGACTGGGGTATGCGGCAGTTAAAGAAGTTCTTCGCCATGAAGAATCACTCTAATGAAAAGGCCCTGAGGCATTTTGACAAATCCCTCAAACTGCACATGGATAGCGCTGTTGGCTCGATTAAGGAGCAAATAAAGCGGTGGAAGGCCCATTGTCGCTATACGAGGACAGAACCTCATCTCATGCATCTCGAAGTCCCTACCAAGCATGCTTTCAACACTTACTATTCTGCTCGGAAGGGGAGTTTTACTGGCTCCGGTAATGAGCCTGATTTGGCTCCTGTCTTTGGCCGAGATTATGTGTCTTTCGTGCCTGAAGGGGATGAAGAGATTGTTTGGCCATCGGAGGATGAGATGGGTGATGAAGAAGACAATGGGGATGATTCACTAGCGAATGCTTGATTTTTTGCTGATGTATTAGTTTAATCTAAAATTTTTTGTAAATGTATTCGATATTTATTCATATTAGTTTCCATTTTTTGTTGTGTTTAAACCCTTTTTGTTCTCTGAGTTATTTTCGTAAGTTTCTCTTCTGTTCAACTGCCATTGCTGAGTTTCTGGCTCAGGCCTTGAAGCCTATTATTACTTAGCTATTGTCGCTTAGTTTTTGTTTTACGTAGTGTTTGTCAAGACATGTCCGACCATACACCAGGTTTTTGTAAGCATACTGTTGGGACGTCTCCCTCTTTTGTTTATTGTTTTGATGCTAGTTTGTTCGACCCCCAGCACCTCTTTTCAGGGTGTGTTCCTTGTGTGCTATTTGTTGAATGTCTTTTTCGTATTCCAGGGGGTTATGCCTCATTAATGATGGCGACTGCCATCTTTGTGGCATCTTTTTCTAGCTCAGTCTGTTTTATGTCATGTTTGATCTCAACCTGCTATGATGTGAGGTATTCCCCTCATTTTTGTTCCTTTTCTGGTGCTTGCTGAGTTAAAATAACTTGTTTTATGTGCACCGGCGAACTGTTCGTTATGGTCGATTGTGGTGTGGTTCAGCGAGGATATGAATTTTAGTAATAAATTACTTGTAAGGACCTCTATTTTGTGATTGGCTTATTTCATGACATACCACATTGGGGATGATTGTGTTGTGGGTAGCTTAGGTCATCTTGATGATTATCAAGGCAAGCTTCCAAGCATCCCGGTGACTTCAAGATCAAGAGCTTCAAAAGGTATATCACTTGACTTGGTTCTTGAAGAGATTAGGTGCACACACACACTTGCATGCATCTTTATCTATCTTGCATTTGTTATCATGCATATGTGTTTCATTGATTTGTGCATATGTGATTTTTCATGATGTTATCCTTTCCCATGCATGTTATATGTTCACAACCACACTTGCACTTCATGTTAGTCTTAAGTGTGGTGTAATTCGTTTCCTTTTGTGTGATCGGTAACGTCCGCGCTTGCACGATGGTGTGCATGTCTTAGCGCGATGGTTGACCACTTGAGAAGGACTCATTCTTCTCTTGGATAAGTGTTAGATTTGGTTTGGTTGATTGGAGTAAAGTGTCTAGGTTCAAAATATTGGATTTCAATGATTTAAATGTTTTTCAAAACTGACCTTTGTATGGTCTTGTGACCATAACTTTTTACACAAAGTTTTAAATTGAGTTTTGTAAAATTCTGGACAAACTAGACACTCATACCTTTCCAACGATATATTATTCGTAATATTTCATGACCGTTTGGATTGGTTTTGAAATCTCCAAAGTGACCACCAAAACAGGGCAACTCTGTTGTTGTCCGTTTCTGACCTTTGGTCACTCCATTGACCATAACTTTTTCTACAGACATTGAAATGTCATTTCATAAATTGGAGTAGAAAGTAGACTTCCATACCTTTCCAACGATATATTATACGAAAGGTTTCGATGTCATTTGGTCATGTTTTGAGTCGCTTGAAAATCAAGCTTTGTGCTGTGACGCTTCGCCGCGGTTCAAGCGCCGCGGTTGGGTGACAGCGGCATGCTAGCGACAGAAATAATTCTGTTGTGCCGCGGTTATAGTGCCGCGGTTGGGTGACCGCGACAGCCTAGACCGCGGCAAACCTGGTTCCGACCCTGTTTCGTAATTTGGCCATATCTCACTCGTTTGGAGTCCGATTTGACTCATTTTTGAAGCCAAATTCTTGTATTTGATAGGGCTATTATCTCTACACTATAAATACATATCTTTCTCATCATTCTGTAGAGAGCCACGAAATCAAACCCTAGAGAGAGAGAGTCTCCATTGTTCTTGAGAGAGAAAGCTTCAAGAACTCACCTTTACTCAACCAAACCACTTCCCATGTGCATCTAGCTTCTTCCTAACATCATCCAAGCATGGGTTGTCTTGAATTCTTTGACTAGGTAATCTCTACATGTTCTACATCTCTTTGTTTCATATTTATGACATGTTTGCCTAGGATTAGCATTTAGTTATTAATTAAATGCATGACTCTTTACTTAATGTTGTTTATAACATGTTTGAGTCTTTGATTTTGGTTGAGATGAGTTGATTGTTGATAGCTTACATGATTAGGATGATTTTCCCTAAATAGCTAACCCTAGAACATTCTTGTACAATTGGTTGATGATTAGGTTGATAGATTAATGTTTATTTATCTAGTCAAGCTTAATTGAATGTTCTTGTGGATTTAATTGACAATTATGTTGTTAGAAATTCTCTACAACTAATTGAGTTCACATGTTTGGACATGTTGACATTGTTTGATAGCTAGGATTGTTTTGTGATTGATAACATCTAGCTAAGGCTTTATGATATGTCATTTAGCTTTTGATATCTAGGATTGATTTCATTGATATATCATCATTCTAGGTAAGCATATAGAGTTGCCTTGCTCTTGTTGCATTTTGAGTATTTCATATATTCACTTAGGTTGTTTTCTCTTCATTGAGAACTAAGTCTTGTGTTGCTTCCGGGATTAGGTTGCATAAATCACAAGCATTGGGACTAGGTTCACTTATACCGGGAGTAGGTAGGTGTGTGATTACTTCCGGGATTAGGTTGTAATCGTTTTACACATTTAGTGGATTCGAGGTTCAAGTGTGGCTCACTTACATAGCCCGTGGTTTTTCCCGTGAGGGTTTCCACGTAAATATCAAGTGTCTTTTAATTTCCGCACCATATTACACCTGCTATTGTATATTGACTAGTAGAGGGTATTTTTCGTAATCTTGACCATTAACGAAAATTTGGTAAAATTGGATAAAATCTATTCACCCCCCCTCTAGATTAATATTGAACACACCATAATTTGTTTCAATTGGTATCAGAGCGGGTTCCTAGATATACTTAGGTGATCCTTGCTCACTTTTGGTGTGTTTTTGCATTGTGTGTGATTGTTTGATTTCTTCATACATTTTGCATTCATCTCATTTGCATTCATCCAAACACTATGAGTGGTTTCGGGATGAGCAAAGAGGGAGCGTCGAGTGTGAGGCCACCGTTGCTCACCGGCGATAATTACTCCTCGTGGAAGGGGAAGATGGAAGCATACTTGTGCCAAATCCATGATAGGGCATGGATGGCGGTTGAAGATGGTTATGCTCCACCAAAGATGACTCCTACCGGAGGAGGAGAAGAAGTGCTTAAGCCTAAGGCACTATGGGACGCGCAAGAATTTGTTGATTCCATGTGGAACAACAAAGCCATACATGCTATCCGTTGCGCAGTCGATGAGAATCAATATAAGTTGATTCAAATTACTAGGATTGCCAAAGAGGCATGGGATATCCTAGAAGTTGCTCATGAAGGAACCGAAGTGGTCAAGGACTCAAAGTTACAAGTCCTACAAATTCTTTTTGAGACCATTCGGATGGAAGAGCACGAGCACTTCAATGACTTCCAAGTTAGGCTAATGGACATTGTAAATCAAAGCCATCAACTTGGAGACCCGTATTCGGATAGGAGAATCAAGCAGAAGATTATGAGATCTCTACCCGAAAGGTTTGAACCTAAAGTGACGGCTTTAGAAGAAAATGATTCCTATAAGGATATGAAGCCGAGTGAAGTCATTGGAAGACTTCTAGCCTATGAATCAAGAAAGGCTATCACTTCACCTCCTAAGAAGAAAAAGAATCTAGCCTTGGAAACTTCTAAGGTGGAAAAGGAGGAGGATGACTCTAATGAAGATATGGCACTCATTGTCAAGGGATTCAAGAAGTTCTTGAATCTACAAAAGAGTGGTTATGGCTCAAAAAGGGATAACTTCAAGAAGAAGAAGATCACTATCAAGAATGTCAAGCCAAACCATGAGATATATTCAAGAGAGAAGATTCAATGCTACGAATGTGGAGGATTCGGGCATATCTCCCTCGATTGTGCTAACTTGAGGGATGGAAGAGATGGAAAGGAAATGGATGCCACTTCAAATGACTCCTCAAGTGATGAAGAGGTTGTGGCTAAACATTTGGCTCTTGCTAGCTCTCACAAGCGGGACAACAAAGTGAAAATTGTTGAAGAAAGTCCCACGAGCTTGAATGATTGTGAGAATAATTATTTTGCCTTTCCGATCTTCTACAATGAAGAAGAGAATGAGAGTCAAGAAGCTTTTGACTCTAGTGAAGATAACTCTTCATCTAACTCCACATATGGATATGTGGAGAAAAAGGTTCTAGAAGAATTTCTCATTGAGTTTAAGAACATAGAAAAGAAGACCAAGGAAAAGACTCAAAGATTGAGAGAAGAGAATCTAGACCTTTTAGCTCATAATGACCACTTATATGAACAAGTGGAAAGATCCAAGAAGATTGAAGACAAGCTAAGAGATGAGCTAGCTTTGTCTAAGAGGAATGAAGAGGGGTTGAAGAGGGAGCTTGATGAAGCCAAAGAGTCATTGACTAGGATGGCCACAAGCACCAAGAAACTTGACAACATGCTTGGTGTTGGAAAGAGCCCTTATGACAAAAGAGGTCTTGGATTTGAAGATAGTGAGGAGTCCTCCACTCCCAACAAGACCGTATTTGTCAAGAGCTTAGGTAACAAAGAGACTTCACACGTGCAAACTCCTAGGAAGAAGATTGATCTAGGACAATGCTCTCATAATGCTCAAGTGAAGGTAGCTTCAAGAAGACAACCTCAAGCTCAAAAAGTTCCTCTTAATAACTTCCCTCAAGCTCAAATTCATCAAGGGAAGAGACCAATCATGCAAAATCAACCGAGGAAGCAATCAAGTCTTGGTCAACAACAAAGAAGGAGAAATCCTATCCAACTACCAAGACAACCACAAAGACATGGGAAGGCTCCTATGCATGCACAAGGACATGGTATGATTCCTAACTTTATCCCTACATGTCATCATTGTGGTATTGATGGTCATATTAGACCAAATTGCTTTCACTACATTAGAATGTGTAGAATTAGAAGCATGATTGAGAAAAAGAAGGCTAGAGCTAGAATGCATGCTCATAGGAAAAATGAGAACCATTTACATGATCCTATGACTTCTAGAACTCTAGAACCTTTGACCCCTAGGAAGAAAAATGTATCACCTAGGTGGATAAGAAAAGATGAACCCGCTTGCTACGAGACAAACATGTCTCACATAGGTTCAACCGAGTCCAATGGACTTGGTAGGTCCATAGGACCTCATGACCTTCATTGTTGAAGGGTGGTATTGACCCCAATAAGGGGAGCTCAAGCAAAGAGAGCAAACTTGCATGAATTGTCATATGCAAAAAGTTAACTTCTTTTATGCTCTTTTATGATTGTTTGAGAATGCTTGGTGAATAACATTGATTAATGCTTCAATAATGTTTTTAATAACACCTTGCACGGTTGCCTAGCATGTACTGCATGATTTCTATTTTTGCTTGAGTGTGCTTATCCATTTGAGGAATGTTCTACTTGTTAGTACATGTGATTGACCTCAAATTATTCTCCATGTTCATGATTCTTTGATATGCATTCTTAAGCTCTCTCTTGAAAAAGGGCTACTGGCAATATGACGTGCAGCCGCCCAATGTAGGAAATGGCTACTCATTTGAAACCGAGTGAAAGCCTTCAAGAGAGTTACATTAGCATGATAAACAGAAATACATGCTTGCTAGGATAAAGGAGAAAAACAGAAAAGTTGAAATGTGTTTGATGATGTGTGTGATGCATTGCTTAATAAAGCCCTCAAAATTGTTGATTGATGATGTGTCTTGCAATGTAGAAAAGATGATATATTTTTTGATGTGATTAGTACACTCTGCACACAAATGCTTGGATATATATCTTCTTGTCATAACAACAGGGCTCTAATTGGTTTGACTTCATTTGGAAAACCCGTTGATTGTTGCTTTGATTGATTCTTATGCATGAGCTCAATAGTGCTTGTATTACATGCTAAGCAACTTTTTCACACACACACTTTTTCTGTGAATAAAATCTCCTTGAATCTCTCTCAATTCTTGAGTTGCATAAAGTTGGTTTATATGATTATGCAAATGCCTTTTGTGCAAATAGCTCTCTTTGCTAAAGCAACCCGATAGGGGGAGCTCCTTTGCCTATCTCATGA
Organism: Acer campestre; assembly: GCA_954870605.1. NCBI lineage: Eukaryota > Viridiplantae > Streptophyta > Magnoliopsida > Sapindales > Sapindaceae > Acer > Acer campestre. The sequence continues at coordinate 31,418,371 of OX940799.1, forward strand.
CAAAAAGGGGGAGAAGTCTTGAGAGATATAGGGGGAGCATTGTGTATGCTTTGGGGAGAAGTTTGAGAGAGAGTAACCTTTTAGGGGGAGAGCATTGCACAGCATTGTTTTATATTGTCCTTAAGTGCAAATGCTTTTTATGTTTGTTCACCTCACATGCACTTGTTCTTGGAAAAGTGCTTTCTTGCTATTGTGTGTAGGTATGATGATCTACGAAGAGATTGAAGACCTTGAAGACTTAGATTCTTAGGTTTCTCTCTTTGTAACGTAGAATATACTTTTGTTGACCAATAGCTTTATTGTGTGTTTTGTGAGGATTTTTTTGTGAGTGGTATTTTGTCATGAAATAGCCAAAGGGGGAGATTGTAAGGACCTCTATTTTGTGATTGGCTTATTTCATGACATACCACATTGGGGATGATTGTGTTGTGGGTAGCTTAGGTCATCTTGATGATTATCAAGGCAAGCTTCCAAGCATCCCGGTGACTTCAAGATCAAGAGCTTCAAAAGGTATATCACTTGACTTGGTTCTTGAAGAGATTAGGTGCACACACACACTTGCATGCATCTTTATCTATCTTGCATTTGTTATCATGCATATGTGTTTCATTGATTTGTGCATATGTGATTTTTCATGATGTTATCCTTTCCCATGCATGTTATATGTTCACAACCACACTTGCACTTCATGTTAGTCTTAAGTGTGGTGTAATTCGTTTCCTTTTGTGTGATCGGTAACGTCCGCGCTTGCACGATGGTGTGCATGTCTTAGCGCGATGGTTGACCACTTGAAAATGACTCATTCTTCTCTTGGATAAGTGTTAGATTTGGTTTGGTTGATTGGAGTAAAGTGTCTAGGTTCAAAATATTGGATTTCAATGATTTAAATGTTTTTCAAAACTGACCTTTGTATGGTCTTGTGACCATAACTTTTTACACAAAGTTTTAAATTGAGTTTTGTAAAATTCTGGACAAACTAGACACTCATACCTTTCCAACGATATATTATTCGTAATATTTCATGACCGTTTGGATTGGTTTTGAAATCTCCAAAGTGACCACCAAAACAGGGCAACTCTGTTGTTGTCCGTTTCTGACCTTTGGTCACTCCATTGACCATAACTTTTTCTACAGACATTGAAATGTCATTTCATAAATTGGAGTAGAAAGTAGATTTCCATACCTTTCCAACGATATATTATACGAAAGGTTTCGATGTCATTTGGTCATGTTTTGAGTCGCTTGAAAATCAAGCTTTGTGCTGTGACGCTTCGCCGCGGTTCAAGCGCCGCGGTTGGGTGACAGCGGCATGCTAGCGACAGAAATAATTCTGTTGTGCCGCGGTTATAGTGCCGCGGTTGGGTGACCGCGACAGCCTAGACCGCGGCAAACCTGGTTCCGACCCTGTTTCGTAATTTGGCCATATCTCACTCGTTTGGAGTCCGATTTGACTCATTTTTGAAGCCAAATTCTTGTATTTGATAGGGCTATTATCTCTACACTATAAATACATATCTTTCTCATCATTCTGTAGAGAGCCACGAAATCAAACCCTAGAGAGAGAGAGTCTCCATTGTTCTTGAGAGAGAAAGCTTCAAGAACTCACCTTTACTCAACCAAACCACTTCCCATGTGCATCTAGCTTCTTCCTAACATCATCCAAGCATGGGTTGTCTTGAATTCTTTGACTAGGTAATCTCTACATGTTCTACATCTCTTTGTTTCATATTTATGACATGTTTGCCTAGGATTAGCATTTAGTTATTAATTAAATGCATGACTCTTTACTTAATGTTGTTTATAACATGTTTGAGTCTTTGATTTTGGTTGAGATGAGTTGATTGTTGATAGCTTACATGATTAGGATGATTTTCCCTAAATAGCTAACCCTAGAACATTCTTGTACAATTGGTTGATGATTAGGTTGATAGATTAATGTTTATTTATCTAGTCAAGCTTAATTGAATGTTCTTGTGGATTTAATTGACAATTATGTTGTTAGAAATTCTCTACAACTAATTGAGTTCACATGTTTGGACATGTTGACATTGTTTGATAGCTAGGATTGTTTTGTGATTGATAACATCTAGCTAAGGCTTTATGATATGTCATTTAGCTTTTGATATCTAGGATTGATTTCATTGATATATCATCATTCTAGGTAAGCATATAGAGTTGCCTTGCTCTTGTTGCATTTTGAGTATTTCATATATTCACTTAGGTTGTTTTCTCTTCATTGAGAACTAAGTCTTGTGTTGCTTCCGGGATTAGGTTGCATAAATCACAAGCATTGGGACTAGGTTCACTTATACCGGGAGTAGGTAGGTGTGTGATTACTTCCGGGATTAGGTTGTAATCGTTTTACACATTTAGTGGATTCGAGGTTCAAGTGTGGCTCACTTACATAGCCCGTGGTTTTTCCCGTGAGGGTTTCCACGTAAATATCAAGTGTCTTTTAATTTCCGCACCATATTACACCTGCTATTGTATATTGACTAGTAGAGGGTATTTTTCGTAATCTTGACCATTAACGAAAATTTGGTAAAATTGGATAAAATCTATTCACCCCCCCTCTAGATTAATATTGAACACACCATAATTTGTTTCAATTGGTATCAGAGCGGGTTCCTAGATATACTTAGGTGATCCTTGCTCACTTTTGGTGTGTTTTTGCATTGTGTGTGATTGTTTGATTTCTTCATACATTTTGCATTCATCTCATTTGCATTCATCCAAACACTATGAGTGGTTTCGGGATGAGCAAAGAGGGAGCGTCGAGTGTGAGGCCACCGTTGCTCACCGGCGATAATTACTCCTCGTGGAAGGGGAAGATGGAAGCATACTTGTGCCAAATCCATGATAGGGCATGGATGGCGGTTGAAGATGGTTATGCTCCACCAAAGATGACTCCTACCGGAGGAGGAGAAGAAGTGCTTAAGCCTAAGGCACTATGGGACGCGCAAGAATTTGTTGATTCCATGTGGAACAACAAAGCCATACATGCTATCCGTTGCGCAGTCGATGAGAATCAATATAAGTTGATTCAAATTACTAGGATTGCCAAAGAGGCATGGGATATCCTAGAAGTTGCTCATGAAGGAACCGAAGTGGTCAAGGACTCAAAGTTACAAGTCCTACAAATTCTTTTTGAGACCATTCGGATGGAAGAGCACGAGCACTTCAATGACTTCCAAGTTAGGCTAATGGACATTGTAAATCAAAGCCATCAACTTGGAGACCCGTATTCGGATAGGAGAATCAAGCAGAAGATTATGAGATCTCTACCCGAAAGGTTTGAACCTAAAGTGACGGCTTTAGAAGAAAATGATTCCTATAAGGATATGAAGCCGAGTGAAGTCATTGGAAGACTTCTAGCCTATGAATCAAGAAAGGCTATCACTTCACCTCCTAAGAAGAAAAAGAATCTAGCCTTGGAAACTTCTAAGGTGGAAAAGGAGGAGGATGACTCTAATGAAGATATGGCACTCATTGTCAAGGGATTCAAGAAGTTCTTGAATCTACAAAAGAGTGGTTATGGCTCAAAAAGGGATAACTTCAAGAAGAAGAAGATCACTATCAAGAATGTCAAGCCAAACCATGAGATATATTCAAGAGAGAAGATTCAATGCTACGAATGTGGAGGATTCGGGCATATCTCCCTCGATTGTGCTAACTTGAGGGATGGAAGAGATGGAAAGGAAATGGATGCCACTTCAAATGACTCCTCAAGTGATGAAGAGGTTGTGGCTAAACATTTGGCTCTTGCTAGCTCTCACAAGCGGGACAACAAAGTGAAAATTGTTGAAGAAAGTCCCACGAGCTTGAATGATTGTGAGAATAATTATTTTGCCTTTCCGATCTTCTACAATGAAGAAGAGAATGAGAGTCAAGAAGCTTTTGACTCTAGTGAAGATAACTCTTCATCTAACTCCACATATGGATATGTGGAGAAAAAGGTTCTAGAAGAATTTCTCATTGAGTTTAAGAACATAGAAAAGAAGACCAAGGAAAAGACTCAAAGATTGAGAGAAGAGAATCTAGACCTTTTAGCTCATAATGACCACTTATATGAACAAGTGGAAAGATCCAAGAAGATTGAAGACAAGCTAAGAGATGAGCTAGCTTTGTCTAAGAGGAATGAAGAGGGGTTGAAGAGGGAGCTTGATGAAGCCAAAGAGTCATTGACTAGGATGGCCACAAGCACCAAGAAACTTGACAACATGCTTGGTGTTGGAAAGAGCCCTTATGACAAAAGAGGTCTTGGATTTGAAGATAGTGAGGAGTCCTCCACTCCCAACAAGACCGTATTTGTCAAGAGCTTAGGTAACAAAGAGACTTCACACGTGCAAACTCCTAGGAAGAAGATTGATCTAGGACAATGCTCTCATAATGCTCAAGTGAAGGTAGCTTCAAGAAGACAACCTCAAGCTCAAAAAGTTCCTCTTAATAACTTCCCTCAAGCTCAAATTCATCAAGGGAAGAGACCAATCATGCAAAATCAACCGAGGAAGCAATCAAGTCTTGGTCAACAACAAAGAAGGAGAAATCCTATCCAACTACCAAGACAACCACAAAGACATGGGAAGGCTCCTATGCATGCACAAGGACATGGTATGATTCCTAACTTTATCCCTACATGTCATCATTGTGGTATTGATGGTCATATTAGACCAAATTGCTTTCACTACATTAGAATGTGTAGAATTAGAAGCATGATTGAGAAAAAGAAGGCTAGAGCTAGAATGCATGCTCATAGGAAAAATGAGAACCATTTACATGATCCTATGACTTCTAGAACTCTAGAACCTTTGACCCCTAGGAAGAAAAATGTATCACCTAGGTGGATAAGAAAAGATGAACCCGCTTGCTACGAGACAAACATGTCTCACATAGGTTCAACCGAGTCCAATGGACTTGGTAGGTCCATAGGACCTCATGACCTTCATTGTTGAAGGGTGGTATTGACCCCAATAAGGGGAGCTCAAGCAAAGAGAGCAAACTTGCATGAATTGTCATATGCAAAAAGTTAACTTCTTTTATGCTCTTTTATGATTGTTTGAGAATGCTTGGTGAATAACATTGATTAATGCTTCAATAATGTTTTTAATAACACCTTGCACGGTTGCCTAGCATGTACTGCATGATTTCTATTTTTGCTTGAGTGTGCTTATCCATTTGAGGAATGTTCTACTTGTTAGTACATGTGATTGACCTCAAATTATTCTCCATGTTCATGATTCTTTGATATGCATTCTTAAGCTCTCTCTTGAAAAAGGGCTACTGGCAATATGACGTGCAGCCGCCCAATGTAGGAAATGGCTACTCATTTGAAACCGAGTGAAAGCCTTCAAGAGAGTTACATTAGCATGATAAACAGAAATACATGCTTGCTAGGATAAAGGAGAAAAACAGAAAAGTTGAAATGTGTTTGATGATGTGTGTGATGCATTGCTTAATAAAGCCCTCAAAATTGTTGATTGATGATGTGTCTTGCAATGTAGAAAAGATGATATATTTTTTGATGTGATTAGTACACTCTGCACACAAATGCTTGGATATATATCTTCTTGTCATAACAACAGGGCTCTAATTGGTTTGACTTCATTTGGAAAACCCGTTGATTGTTGCTTTGATTGATTCTTATGCATGAGCTCAATAGTGCTTGTATTACATGCTAAGCAACTTTTTCACACACACACTTTTTCTGTGAATAAAATCTCCTTGAATCTCTCTCAATTCTTGAGTTGCATAAAGTTGGTTTATATGATTATGCAAATGCCTTTTGTGCAAATAGCTCTCTTTGCTAAAGCAACCCGATAGGGGGAGCTCCTTTGCCTATCTCATGACAAAAAGGGGGAGAAGTCTTGAGAGATATAGGGGGAGCATTGTGTATGCTTTGGGGAGAAGTTTGAGAGAGAGTAACCTTTTAGGGGGAGAGCATTGCACAGCATTGTTTTATATTGTCCTTAAGTGCAAATGCTTTTTATGTTTGTTCACCTCACATGCACTTGTTCTTGGAAAAGTGCTTTCTTGCTATTGTGTGTAGGTATGATGATCTACGAAGAGATTGAAGACCTTGAAGACTTAGATTCTTAGGTTTCTCTCTTTGTAACGTAGAATATACTTTTGTTGACCAATAGCTTTATTGTGTGTTTTGTGAGGATTTTTTTGTGAGTGGTATTTTGTCATGAAATAGCCAAAGGGGGAGATTGTAAGGACCTCTATTTTGTGATTGGCTTATTTCATGACATACCACATTGGGGATGATTGTGTTGTGGGTAGCTTAGGTCATCTTGATGATTATCAAGGCAAGCTTCCAAGCATCCCGGTGACTTCAAGATCAAGAGCTTCAAAAGGTATATCACTTGACTTGGTTCTTGAAGAGATTAGGTGCACACACACACTTGCATGCATCTTTATCTATCTTGCATTTGTTATCATGCATATGTGTTTCATTGATTTGTGCATATGTGATTTTTCATGATGTTATCCTTTCCCATGCATGTTATATGTTCACAACCACACTTGCACTTCATGTTAGTCTTAAGTGTGGTGTAATTCGTTTCCTTTTGTGTGATCGGTAACGTCCGCGCTTGCACGATGGTGTGCATGTCTTAGCGCGATGGTTGACCACTTGAGAATGACTCATTCTTCTCTTGGATAAGTGTTAGATTTGGTTTGGTTGATTGGAGTAAAGTGTCTAGGTTCAAAATATTGGATTTCAATGATTTAAATGTTTTTCAAAACTGACCTTTGTATGGTCTTGTGACCATAACTTTTTACACAAAGTTTTAAATTGAGTTTTGTAAAATTCTGGACAAACTAGACACTCATACCTTTCCAACGATATATTATTCGTAATATTTCATGACCGTTTGGATTGGTTTTGAAATCTCCAAAGTGACCACCAAAACAGGGCAACTCTGTTGTTGTCCGTTTCTGACCTTTGGTCACTCCATTGACCATAACTTTTTCTACAGACATTGAAATGTCATTTCATAAATTGGAGTAGAAAGTAGACTTCCATACCTTTCCAACGATATATTATACGAAAGGTTTCGATGTCATTTGGTCATGTTTTGAGTCGCTTGAAAATCAAGCTTTGTGCTGTGACGCTTCGCCGCGGTTCAAGCGCCGCGGTTGGGTGACAGCGGCATGCTAGCGACAGAAATAATTCTGTTGTGCCGCGGTTATAGTGCCGCGGTTGGGTGACCGCGACAGCCTAGACCGCGGCAAACCTGGTTCCGACCCTGTTTCGTAATTTGGCCATATCTCACTCGTTTGGAGTCCGATTTGACTCATTTTTGAAGCCAAATTCTTGTATTTGATAGGGCTATTATCTCTACACTATAAATACATATCTTTCTCATCATTCTGTAGAGAGCCACGAAATCAAACCCTAGAGAGAGAGAGTCTCCATTGTTCTTGAGAGAGAAAGCTTCAAGAACTCACCTTTACTCAACCAAACCACTTCCCATGTGCATCTAGCTTCTTCCTAACATCATCCAAGCATGGGTTGTCTTGAATTCTTTGACTAGGTAATCTCTACATGTTCTACATCTCTTTGTTTCATATTTATGACATGTTTGCCTAGGATTAGCATTTAGTTATTAATTAAATGCATGACTCTTTACTTAATGTTGTTTATAACATGTTTGAGTCTTTGATTTTGGTTGAGATGAGTTGATTGTTGATAGCTTACATGATTAGGATGATTTTCCCTAAATAGCTAACCCTAGAACATTCTTGTACAATTGGTTGATGATTAGGTTGATAGATTAATGTTTATTTATCTAGTCAAGCTTAATTGAATGTTCTTGTGGATTTAATTGACAATTATGTTGTTAGAAATTCTCTACAACTAATTGAGTTCACATGTTTGGACATGTTGACATTGTTTGATAGCTAGGATTGTTTTGTGATTGATAACATCTAGCTAAGGCTTTATGATATGTCATTTAGCTTTTGATATCTAGGATTGATTTCATTGATATATCATCATTCTAGGTAAGCATATAGAGTTGCCTTGCTCTTGTTGCATTTTGAGTATTTCATATATTCACTTAGGTTGTTTTCTCTTCATTGAGAACTAAGTCTTGTGTTGCTTCCGGGATTAGGTTGCATAAATCACAAGCATTGGGACTAGGTTCACTTATACCGGGAGTAGGTAGGTGTGTGATTACTTCCGGGATTAGGTTGTAATCGTTTTACACATTTAGTGGATTCGAGGTTCAAGTGTGGCTCACTTACATAGCCCGTGGTTTTTCCCGTGAGGGTTTCCACGTAAATATCAAGTGTCTTTTAATTTCCGCACCATATTACACTTGCTATTGTATATTGACTAGTAGAGGGTATTTTTCGTAATCTTGACCATTAACGAAAATTTGGTAAAATTGGATAAAATCTATTCACCCCCCCTCTAGATTAATATTGAACACACCATAATTTGTTTCATTACTCTTTATTGACTATCTCCTGCAACCTTGACATCAAAACATGAACACTTTTAAAAAGATAAAATGAGAAAAGAAAAAGTAACAATAAGACTTCCGGGGTAGAGGTATCATGGGCAATAGATTTTCAGATATTGAGCATTGCATGGTCGGGGTAGCTCGCCGACTCCTTTTCGGGCAATGTGATACACCCCATGGCCTACTATGCCCATGATGTGGTATGGCCCTTCCCATTTGTCCACGAGTGATCCTGCAGATCTGTCTTTGGTTCCTGGTGTCACCCTTTTTAGTACCAAATCCCCGAGTACAAATCTTCTAACTCGTACATCTGAATTGTAATACCTGGCTGCCCTCTGCTTATAGGCAGCGTTCCTTATCTAAGCATGTTCCCTTCTTTCTTCTAGCTCATCTAAACCATATTTTAACATGTCAACGTTGAGTTCAGGGTGGAAGAGTTGTATCCTTGGCGAGGAGAACGCCGTTTCTACTGGGATAACTGCTTCAGTTCCGAAAGCCATGGAATAAGGCATCTCTCCTATTGAGCTTCTTTCTATTGTTCGGTATGCCCATAACAGCTGTGGTAGTTTTTCTACCCAACTTCCTTTCTTGACAGCGAGTTTGGCCTTCAAGTTATGCTTAATGATCTTGTTTATTGCCTCAGTTTGTCCGTTTGTCTGAGGGTGAGCTGGAGAGGCATAGTAATTATTGATTCTGTATTTCTTACACAATTCTCTAAATTTTCTGTTGTCGAACTGTGTTCTGTTGTTAGTGATGATGGTGTTTGGTATTCCGAACCTGTACAAGATGTTCTTTTTCACAAAGCTGGTAGTATTTGCTTCTGTTATATGCACCAGCGGCTCGGCTTCTACCCACTTCGTGAAATAGTCCACCGCCACAATAGCGTGTTTTGCTCCCCCAAGTGTTGTGGACATTGGACCGATTAAATCGATTGCCCATATGGCGAATGGCCATAGAGAGGTGATACTTTATAAGCGCTCAGGTAGCTGGCGAATGTTGTTTGCGATCTTCTGGCATGCCTCGCACCTTATCGCTATTCTCTTTGCATCGATGAACATTGTTGGCCAGTAGAATCCCTGTCTTAGTGCTTTGTGGGCTAAGCTGATATTTCCAGCATGGTTCCCATAGCTTCCGTTGTGTATGCCTTTCAGGATTCCTTCTGGTTCTTCGGGTCCAACACACCTTTGTAGCACTCTTGAATACCCTCTTCTGTACAACTCGCCGCTGAGGACCGAATATCTCGTCAGTCTCTGTATCTTAACCTCTTGGCTTCTAGTGAGTCACTTGGGAGGATGTCATTGATCATGTATTCTTTTATTGGAGTCATCCAGTTGTTTGATTCGTTCATAATTACTCTCACTTCAATCTGTCCAGCTATGCTTGGTTAGAGTAGATGTGCCATGGGGATTGTTCGGGGCCAGATGTTGATCGTAGCTGATGCCAATTAGGCTAGAACGTCTGCCTGTTCATTTTCTTCTCCTGGAATATGCACGATCTTGTATTCTTTGAATTGTCCCAACAATTCTTTTGCTAGCTTTAGGTAAGCGATCATGCTTTTGTCTCTTGATTGGTATTCATCAAGTACCTGGTTGACGATGACTTGGGAATCGCTGAAAATTTCTACTTCATCGGCTCCTAAGGCCATGCATACCTTTAATCCTGCTATCAGTGCCTCGTATTCGGCTTGGTTGTTGGTGGCTTTAAAATTGAAACGCAGGGCACATTCTACCGAGTCTCCTTCTGGGGTTGTGACTACTATCCCTGCCCCGCTGCTGTGCGTATTTGATGAACCATCGACACAAAGTTTCCAACAGAAGTTTTTCTCTGTTTGTTCTATCATCATTTTTGTTACCTCGGTATCCGGCTCAGTGAATTCTGCCATAAAGTCTGCTACTGCTTGACCTTTAATTGATGTTCTTGGGATTTATTTTACGTCGAATTCACTCATTTCAATGACCCATTTTGTGAGTCTGCCCGACACTTCTGGTTTCTGTAAAATCATTTTTAGTAGAAAGTTTGTGTACACACCAATTTTGTGTGCTTGAAAATATGGCTTCAATTTTCTTGTTGCTGTAATTAGGGCAAGCGCTATCTTTTCTACCGGTGAGTACCTTATTTCAGCGGGTAACAGTGCTTTGCTTGTGTAGTTCACTGGTTTCTGGACCCCATTTTCTTGCCTTATTAGTACAGAGCTAGTGGTCGCCTCCATGACGGACAGGTACAGGTATAACATTTCTCATGTGATTGGTTTGGACAACAGTGGTGCTCGGCCGAGATATTCTTTAAGGGCGAGAAAGGCTTGTTCGCAATCTTTATTCCATTCAATTCCCTTGCCTTTCTTGAGTGCTTTAAAAAATGGCAAGCATCGATCTATTGATTTTGCTATAAACCTGTTCAGCGAGATGCCAAGCATCCTGTGAGTTTCAGGACATCCTTCAAGTTTTTTAGGGAAACCATATCGGCCAGTGCTTTGATCTTGTCAGGTTTCACCTCTATCCCTCTTTGATGTACTTGGTATCCAAGGAACTTACCGGATGGCAAGCCGAACACACACTTTGAAGGGTTCAATTTCATTCCGAACTTGGTTAACACATCGAAGGTCTCTCGTAAATCATCTATATGTTTGTTGACCGTGGTACTCTTAGTTAGCATGTCATCGACGTACACCTCCATATTCCTTCATATTTGGCTAGCGAACATTTTGCTAACAAACCGCTGGTATGTTGCTCCAGCGTTCTTTAAGTCGAATGGCATGATGGTATAACAATACAATCCTTGGTCTGTGGTGAATGCTATTTTGTCTTCGTCTGGTTTGTGCATCTTGATCTGGTTGTACCCTGAATATGCATCCATGAAGTTTAGCAGCTCGTGCCCGGCTATTGAGTCGACCAATTGGTCAATTCGTGGTAATGGGAAGCTGTCTTTGGGGCAGACTTTGTTCAGGTCAGTGAAGTCTACACGCATCCTCCACTGATTGTTCTTTTTTTTCACGAGCACGACGTTCGCCACCCATTCAGGATATTTGACTTCTCTTATCGACCCTGCTGCGAGTAGCTTGGATATTTCTTCCTTTATGGCCGCGCTTCTTTCAGGATTGAAGCTTCTCCTTTTCTGTATCACCAGCTTGCATTCATCATTTACAGCCAGATGGTGTGAGATCACATTCGCGTTAATTCCTGGCATATCTTCATGGCTCCAAGCTAAAATCTCCTTGTACTCCTTTAGCAAGTTTACTATGCCTGTTTTGATCTGTTCTATCAAATTCGCTTCAACCTTGACAGTTTTGTTGGCTTCCCTTTCATCCAAAATAACTGGCTCGGTAGGTTCTTTCTTTTCTCTATCGACCTTGTCCCATGTGTCTAGTTCAAACGCTTCGAGGTTTTCCTCTCGTATCCCTTGATCGAGTTCAAATATGCCCAAAGTTTCCACTCCAGTTTTGTATTTAAAGATTGAAAGATTGGCGCGGGGGGCTATTTCTTGTGATCCCTTGAGTTCCCTAATTCCAAACTCTGTTGGGAATTTTACTTTCAGCGCATGGGTGGATGTAACTGCCCGGGCTTTGTTCAGGAATGGTCGACCGAGTAAGGCATTGTACGGCCAGTTGTAAATGTCAACAACAACGAAATCTAGCAGGATAGTTCTCCGACAAGGCGCCATTCCAAACTTTACAGGTAATTTTACGGTTCCCAAGGATCTTACTTCTGCAACTCTGAATCCTTTTAGGGGACATGGAATGGTTCCAAATTTTTTCTGTCCAGTCAAAGTTCATCGTACACTGATACGAACCTTGTCGATTGTAACAAGGTTGATGCCTAGGATCGTTCTAACCTCTGGTTCGGATGGAAACCGCGACCCAACACCTATATCGAGATGTGAACCTTGGTATAAGGAAGACGCCACAATCAAGGATGGAATACTTGATTGATAAGTCAAGGAGGAACGCCACAGAGAAAATCTGATAAGTTCCAATTAGTTCTTAAAGAACAAAAGAGAAAATTCTCTCAATTTTTCATTAAAATTCAAGTCTACCGAAAAATACATAAGTTGGTTCCTTTTAAACTAAAACCCTAGAAGACAAGAATGGCTACACGCCAAATTCAAAAAGGAAACAAAATATTTCGGCCATTAAGGCCTTACAAAACGAAAACTAAAAAGGGCAATAATTGCCTTACAAACGGGAAAGAAAATAAACACTAAAACAAGCAACTATTGACTTGCTCCCTATTTGGAAGGCTAAATTAGTAAACAAATCAGCCCCTTAATTTGGGAAACAAATCAACTCATTATTCTTTGAAAACTAAATAAAAAGGAAACAAATCAGGTGAAATTGAATCTTCTCCAAACTTGTGCCACACGCCCAACTTGTGCTTCACGCCCAAGTCTTCTCTTATTCGGCCCAATCCATTGCCTTGATGACATTAATTAAGCCTTGGTCTTCATGTGGGCTTATCTTGGACTTCAACAATTTGGAATCAGCCCAAGTGTCTTGAATCAGACCATTGAGTGCCTCTTTGAATCTCTTAGCCCTAGCCCTTGTTATTGGCCCAACCGGAATATGCAATAGGTCCCTTGGTGCAGCTCCTTTATTCTCATCATACACCCTGGCGCTCAAAATGTTAGCGGAGCTCCCGTTGTCTATCATCACCCGGAGGACGTCCCTGTGGGCTATTTGGACCCCTACAACTATTGCGTCATTAGGCTTGGCATCAATTCCTTCTAAGTACTCAGCTGTGAAGATTATCGGATCGTGCCCCTCTCTTGCTCTCTTGTAGTTTTTCTGCACAATGTTTACTTCCATGTCTCTGTTTTCGTACATCACCTCCCAGACTTTTGACATTCTCTCTCTATTGCTTTTGCCGGTGTGAGGTCCACCAAAAATTATATTTATTGTGGTATTGGGACTGCCTTTTCTTGGGCTCCTCCTTTCTTATCCGTTTCCCCGGTAGTTATCTTGGCGAACGACATTTTTGTCTCCCTTCAGGGTGAAATATTTAAGATGCCCCTCTCTAATTAGGCTTTCAATGTGATCACGCAACTAGAAGCATTTTGAAATGTCATGCCTGTGGTCCTTGTGGAATCGGCGGTATTTTGTTGTATCTCTCCGGGCATTGGCTAACTGTAGTTGTGGATATTTGGCGAGTCCCTTGTCTTCTACTACAGACAGTATGTCTTCTTGTTCACCGATTAAAGGGGTGTATTTACTATACCTACCTCAGAACCTACTGGTTCTATTGCTACCCTGACTCACCCTAGGCTGATTCTTCCAGCTCTTCTCTTCTCTTCTCTTCTCTTTGGTGATCACGCGATTGACCCTTCGTCCTTTCATCCTTGGATTCGGGTTTTGTGTCTGGTTTGTGACCCTGTATATAGCTACCCCCTTGCGCTACATCTTCCTCTTCTGCTAATGCATAGTCACCAACTATATCCATCATCTCTTCGTATGTTTTTGGCTGGTCTCTTCGCAAGTCAAAAGACAAGCGACCATTTTGTAACCCATTGGTTAAAGCTGCTATGACAGCTACGTCACTTGCATCTTCTATTTAGGCGACTTCCTTCCCGAATCTGGCCAGGTATTTCTTAAGTGACTCATTACTTTCTTGTTTCAAATTTGACAAGTGAGCTAGTGACTTTCTTCTCTGCACACTTCCCATGAATTGTCTTATGAATACTTTGCTGAAACTAGAATAATTGTTAATGCTTCTGGCAGGTAGGTGTCCAAACCACCTTGAAGCAAGGTCGCCGAAGGTTTGTGGGAATGTTAGGCACAAGAGACCATCATTGGATGTATATTGGGCCATGACATTATGGAATCTACGGACATGTTCTTTCGGGTCCCTGTTCTCCTTGTATTGCTCGGTAGTTGGCATTCTGAACCTTTTCGGGAATTGGGTGCTGGCGATATGGTCGATGAATGGGTTGTCTGATTCGTCATCCGAAGAAACATTATGTCCATATCACCGAGCCATTGCTGAGACCTTTTTTGATAGTTGTTGGAGGGTGACGCTTCGGTGACCAGTTGGTTCCCCTTCTAGGTTGAGCTTGCTTTTGATTTTCATCCTCCAATAATCACCTTCTCTACTGTCAATACTCCCGTCGGCTCCTTAGTCATCTGTACTTTTGGACCTTCTTTGCCACGCCCTTTTAGACCGTAACCCTTTTCTTGGCTGGGGACTCTTGTCTCCTAATGAGATAAATTGTCATCTCCGACGGTTTCTATTAGATGCATTATCGGCGGCTACCCCATGTGTTTGTCCACGGCTCCGTTTTTCTGAAAATTCTTCGTCCAGTAAGCATTTTCCCTTTCTTTGCCTTCTTTCTTCTAGGAACTCTGATGGATCCTTAGGTGCTTCTTCCATAGTTGGCTTTGCCTGGACGCTGGGAGTTGTAACATGGACTTCCGATCGTAACCTTCCTAGCTGGTGGTTCCCGGGTGTGATGGTTGTCAGCTCATAGGGAGACGAGGCTCCTAACCCTATCAGAAGTGAGAGTCCGATCTTGTTGGCTTCGTTGACTAAATTCAACAGTGCAGTGTGAAAATGTTGTAGAGTTTCCGGGTTGGCTACTTTAGTACCTAGCGTCACTGCTGAATGTTCCCCTGTTACCAACGTTTCCTCCTCCGGTACCACGGCTGCTTCGAGGACTTGATCGTTGCTAGGGATTTCATCTATATCGTTGTCGTTGCTCATGTTGTACCTGTTCGTAAGGGTTCTTCGAGGTTTCTTATTCAAGCCCCCTCCTTCTAGCACCAATTGTTGATGGTGAATTTTGGATTGCCACGCTCAACAAATATATTTTAATTAAAACAAGTAAAAGAGAAATAAATCAATGCATGCAAGACAAGTTTTACATGGAAAAACCCTTGAATGGGAAAAAACCACGGCGCCCTCTAGGGCAAAAGAATAACACTATGGATTACTGTTGTTTTACATACTCAGATCTCTCATACAATTGCCTTTTTCTCTCTCTAATCTCGAACCCTTTTTCATGAGATTTGCGGTCATATTTATACTAGTTTTCTTAGGGTTTCCCTTGCTTACACCGTGTTAATAGGGAAATTCCTATTCTGATTTGTACAAGGAATCTGATGTTGTAGGTGATTTGTAGGGTTTGTTTTTGGTTCGGACTCTTCTTGTTAAGAATGGTTTGTATCTTATTTGGAATAAGATTTATCTTCGTGCTTCGTGCTTCGTGCTTCTTGTCTGGTCAAATCCTTGCTGTGGAAGGCATACCGAAATAAGGTTGTTTCTTGATGACATAAATCCGGATGAGCAATTTAGGTTGGCGAACACAAATTGCCATCTTCTTAGTCGGCCTAGTTTGGCAAGCGTGCTTCTGATTTAGACTGATTCTGGATGAGGTGGCCAGCTGGCACGCCTTTTATGTGATATTTCCCTTCGTTGACTGGTCCAAGAGTGACGTGGTTATACTTTGACCCGCCCTTTCTATACATTCTGCTGACGTGTCCCTTGACTGAATATGCACATACAACACCCATTCTCCAAATTTGATCAAATTTGGCTCAATCTCTTTATCAACATGAACGATTAGTCTTTAAATTAGATATGTTTTGGATGAATATTGTGGCTTTAAATATTTTATTTTGTTTGAAATTTTAGGGTTACTATAATTTTAGTTAATGATATTTTATGAGTAATCCAATTTTAAATTTATAAAAATAATGATACTGTTAAATGAATTTCCACATTAAAATTTTTGCATCTTGTTAGGTTGGATTTTTGTTTTTTATTTTTTAATTATTCTTTTGGCTTCTCAATTTTGTAGTAATTAAACAACAATCTAAGAAGAGTATAATTATTTCCTTATATACATTGATGTTCCATCATAACTAAACTAATATAATAATCAAATAAATTAAATTTCTCTAAACAGATTATTAGTATATATATTTCGAATGAATCAAACTAATATAATAATATTTATATATATAAACACTCTATATTTCATTTTTTTTTTCTACAATCAAACTTATCAAAACATCACTTAAAATGGAAAATGATTTTTTAAGAAACTCCATGGCTATTTACATTGAAAGAGATTATCGTGTTATTGATTCGGATTCCATAATTGATAAGTTTTATCTTTTGAAAAATCCTATGATACAATTTAATTAGTGTTTGGTTGTATTTATAGTTCATGTTTCTCTTATTAATTGATAATGATTTCTAAGATATTACCGTGAAAAAAAAAATGTTTCTCTTATTAAATTTGTTTTGACTTATCAAAAATAAAATAAAATTCGGTAATGTATTTATTTATAATATACATTCAATCTACATGGTACGTCTTGCTATATCCTCATAACTAGATGATGTCGATGTTGAGCCAAAAAAGAAAAAGCCCATCCTGATCTTTAATCCTGGTTACATCCATGTGTATGTAGTCGATCCCACACAAAATATTATTATTATACATTCTTTTATTTTATTTGTTAATATCAGTTTGTGAATAGTTTTTGAATTTTTAAAAACCCTCTTTTAAGAGATAGGAGCTTACTCGGTAATATTTTTTGTTTTTATTTTGGGTTAATTGCATAAACACCCTGATTTTAGGCAAAAAGTGCATGCATATTCATTTTTTTTTTTTTTTCATTGCACAAACTTCCCGTAGAAAATGTTGACCACCATTAGGTATAACCTCTCACTTACGTTAGGGAGTGAAAAGTTAAAAGTACCATTCAGTTTTAATGTAGGGCTAACATGGCATGATATCACCAATATTTACGCAATTACAAAGTAACCCCAATCCCTCTCCATGTCGTCGGAGGAGGCTGCCACCGATTTCCTTATTGTATTAAACTTTTTTATATTTTTTAATTAAAATAATATATTTCATTACGTTTTGATATTTTATTTATTGTTAATTGGTTTATTTTGTAATTGTTTTATGGTATATAGTGAATTTTTAACCTTTTGAGGTCGTTTTGAGATTTATTTTAGTTTTAATTATTTTAATGTGTAAAGTGATGATTTTACCCTTTTAATAACGTTAGACTGTTAAATTGGCCGTCATTCAAACTTTTTGTCAGCATTCTTTAGAGTATTTGAATATGTGTGTAATTTCACTTAAACTTACTTAAAGATGCATGTTTGTGCAATGTTGAGCACCGGTAAAAGTATTTTATCAATTTCATTTGAAAACTAAAAATTAATTTATATCACATATTTGATAGCAATAACTGAAAATAAAATTATGGAAATAAACATATTGTGAAAGTACTATTATAAGAGTAAAAAGAAATGTTGTGTAGTTACATTTTATATATAAATCTATTTTAATTATTTTTCTTAATAAACAAAAGAACAATTATTCAGCAAGTTCTTATTTTTTTTATTTTTTTTGAAAGATATTCAGAAAGTTCTACTACCCAACTAGTTAAAACTAAATTTTTATTTATTTATTTTATTTTATTTTTTTTAACAAATTCAACCATATCTTATTATTAGACAAAATTCCATTTTATTTCTAAACACCTTATTATAATTTATAACTTTTAAAAGTAGATTTTTTTTTGGAGAAAAACTTTTAAAAGTAGTTGATGAGTCTTGTTTTATCAGGCATTTATTTAAGGAATTGAATGAAGAGTTTGAGGTATTTTTTTACTTTTTTTATTTTTATTTTTATTTTATTTTTGTGTTGAAGTCATGAAGAGTTTGTTGGTGGTGCGTGAAACACATGATTTCAATTTAGTTTTATTATTATTGAGAGCAACATTATTGGACACCAAACTCTACTCCAATTTAGTGTTGAAATGGAATTTTTTGGGAATATACTTACACCAAATTTTTTTCCACTCCAATGTTCAACTACAAATTTTACAAAATAAAAGAAAAACAAAACTTTAAATAATATTCTCCTAATAAATATTTAAATTATAATAAAAATTTAACATTATTTAAATATATAATTGACAATTAAATTAAATAAATTAAATATGTATATCAATATTAGTGTCATTTTAAAAATCTTAACGAGATTTTTCTAACAACATATTTTTATAGTTAAGTTTAGGAGGATTAAATTAGAGATTTGAAAAAAATTAAAGTAATGATTTGACTATTAAACAATTTTTAAAAAATAAAATAAAAAGTTAATGCTATTAAGTGAGCTCTAAAACTGTTCACCAACACAAATTTTTTTTATCGAAAATTGTAATATTTAAAGTTTGGTGTTGTGTATGGCATCGGTTGGACACCGCCTTAGGAACACATGATATGATGTTCGTTATTTTATAATAATACTATTTGAAATGGAAGTGATTTTGTTTTCATTTGGTCACACGTTAGCTTTAGAGAAAATGCTGACAAAATGTCAATGTGAAACATACTTTTTTGGCTTCCAACCATTTAATTGACAATGAGCTTTGAAATTTGAAATTATATATATATATGTTCAGACTATATTAACTTAAACTTATGACTTAATTTATTGACTTCAACAACTCAACCATTAGATTAAAGAACATATAGATAGTTAAGGTGTTAAAGTTAATAAATTAAGTCAGAAATTTAAGTTTATATATATATATGGGTCAGGCTATAGAATACCGGTGTTTCCGAACACTGTATAGAAAATATTATGATCGTAATTTGAAAAAGTGTGATCAAAACTTCAATCGCAATATTTTCTACTTGGTGTATGGATACACTGGTGTTTTATAGATTGTTACTATATATATACCAAATTAAATTTCTGACTTAATTTATTGAATGATATAAAAAGAATATACAATTTTCAAATTAAATTTCTAACTTAATTTATTGAATGATATAAAAAGAATATACATTTTATCTAGAATTACATCAACACTCAATTTGATTTGGTGGTAAAAAGCGCATATTCAATATAAGAACGTTCTATGCATGTTTGAGTCACCATGCCACACAATAGGTATATATAATTAAATTAAAAATTCTCTAGTGCAATATTGCATATATATGAGTCAACATTCAACTTATGACATTATGAACATGTTAGTATTGCAATTAAGATATCATCTAAGTTGAGATGGATAATATTACCTTTTATATATACAATTTTTAGTTTGGAAAATTCAAATTAAGATTTTGATAATTTACCAAGATTATTGATTATGGTGGCAGTCTACCATCACGCAGAGAAAACTTTCTTCATTGGGACTAACAGTAATAATTTGAGACTTCTTATATAATTACAAGAAATTTAATTTTAAGGTTGTTGGTGATCAGAATTAGTCGATATACCGAGTCTCAGTCAAGCTGGTACTACCTCATCCCAACGTATTATTAAAAGAAAAACAAAGAAGAGAGAACAAAAGAGTTTTTGACAAAAAAAAAAAAAAAAGTCATCTACCACTATGTAGGAGTGATGATATGGGGCTCCTAGAAGCTAAACAATTTCCGAAAATATAAGTGTCAATAAAGTTCATTAAATAGAGCAAACTCAAACACCTATCCCAAGCTGGACACCAACGCTAAGGAACCCTACAAATTTTTTACTTAAATTTGGATTTTGGTGTTGCATTGGAGCATAAAAAATACATCAAATTGGTGTTGGAACACCAAAATGGTGCTTCATTAGAGATTCTCTAAGGTGCTTTCGCCATTGCGTCTAATTATGTTAAAACCAAACATTGCTTTATCTAAATAAATTTGTTGGGTTTGATGAGATGAGATTGGTTTAATAATATGCCTCTCGCACCTATAACACGATGTTGTAGATTTCATTATGTCGTCTATCCTCAAATCCCGAATTTGATATAATAGTTTTGTTAAATATATATATATATAATAGTTTTGGACGGTTTCCGATGATTAATGTTCTATTTTGGAACTGTCGTGGGATCCGGGGCGAGCCCACGAGGCGGGTACTTAGAGAGTTATGTCGTTTACATAGACCTGCTTTGGTTTGTATTGCAGAGCCTATGGTTGATTTTTCCTCTATCTCTTCAGGTTTCTGGTCTTCTCTCGATCTTCGTCTGGTGGGCATGAATGATAGGGGTGGGTTGATTCTGACTATTTGGGTTTTCGCTTGTGTTTCTTTTCCTGAGGTTCAGATAGTTCATTGTCATGAGCAACATCTTACTGTTTCACTTTCGATCGGTTCTCGGGTGCATTGGTACACTTTTGTTTATGCGAGCACTTTTACAGTGGTTCGTAGGTCTCTTTGGCAGTCTCTTCGTGATATGGTTAGTTTGGTTTCTTCTTCCTGGCTGGTAGTTGGGGATTCTAATGCGGTTCTGGGTGCTCATGAGGCTTTGGGTTCTCGTTCTCCTACCCGTGGTTCTTGTGAGGATTTCAGGTCCATGATTGAGGATTGTGATTTGGTTGGTATTCGTTCTTAGGGTGCCCGATTCACTTGGGTTAGAGGTCGCAGTAACCGCACTAGAGTTGAGAGACGATTAGATAGAGTTTTGGTTTCTGATGGTTGCATTTCCTGTTGGCGGGAAATTTCGTGTGTGGCTCTTCCCCGTATCTGTTCAGATCACTGCCCGTTGTTGGTTCGGTTGTCAGATTTTGAGGTCTCTAGTCATAGACCGTTTCGGTTTCAGAGCATGTGGTTAGAGCATCCTGATTTTATTGCTATTGTTCGTAGGATTTGGAGCTCTCATGTTGTGGGTAGGCCTCCTCAGGTTGTTATCTATAAGCTAAGAAGCTTGAAGAAGGCTCTCAAGTCTTGGAATTGGGAGGTTTTTGGTGATCTTAACTCTACCATTGATGGGAAGTGTGCGGAGCTTCATTCTATTCAGCTAGATTTGTCTAACCGGGGTTTTTCAGATGATCTTTTTATGGCCGAGGCGAGTGTTCATTCTGAGCTTGATGTGTTGTTACGGTGACAAGAGTGTTTTTTTCGGGATCGGTCTAGAGTTAGGTGGCTTCGTGATGGGGATCGGAACACATCATTCTTTCATGCCTCTATCAAATGTAGGCAGTATCGTAATGTTATATTAGCCCTTTCGATTAATGGGGTTATCTCGGAGGATCGGCCTACCATCAGGGATCATATCATTAGTTATTATTCTGACCTTTTTTTCTCGGATGTTTCTCAAGTTGGAAGAGATTTATCTATTGTAGATGATGTGATTCCTTCCTGGGTAACTGCCGTAGAGAACGTTTTCTTGACTAGCGTTCCATCTGCAGATGAAATTCACGATGCAGTCTTTGCTATGGATGCTGCTTCTGCCCCTGGGCCAGATGGATTTTCTGGTAGATTTTATCAAAGATGTTGGGATGTTGTTGGTAGTGACGTGGTCCTTGCTGTTCAGGATTTTTTCATCACCGGAGTTATTTTCCCGGGTCTTAATTCCAGTTTCATTATTCTTCTTCCGAAGCTAAGGGAATCTATTTCGGTTGATCAGTTTCGTCCGATTGTTCTTAGCAACTTTCTATTTAAAATTTCTTCGAAGATTTTGGCTGATTGTTTAGCTCATGTTGCCTCCAGAATTATTTCTCCTCAGCGGTTCGGTTTCATTCGAGACCGGCATATCGAGTATTGTATTGCTTTGGCTTCTGACTGTGTGAATGTGTTGCATAAGAAGTGCTATGGGGGTAACTTGGCCATGAAGATTGATATCCGTAAGGCTTTTGACACCCTGGATTGGTCTTTCCTTTGCAGAGTGCTTCAGGCTTTTGGGTTCTCTTCTGTTTTTGTGGATTGGATGAACAGTATTCTTCGTTCGTCTAGGCTTTCAGTTCTTTTGAATGGGGTCCCAGAGGGATATTTCGGTTGCTCTAGAGGGGTTCGTCAGGGAGATCCGCTCTCTCCGCTTTTGTTTGGTATTGCAGAGGACTTCCTTAGTAGATTATTAACGAGGTTGATGGGTTCTTCTCAGATTCTGCCGATTTCTTCCCCAAGAGGTTTTTTGGCTCCAACTCATTTGCTCTATGCAGATGATGTTTTGATCTTTTGCAGAGGCACTCAAAAGAATCTAAAGCATATCATGGGTGCTTTTGGCAATTATGGTGATATTTCAGGCCAGTTGGTTAACTGGGGTAAGTCTTCGATTTATTTCGGATCTTCTATCTCCCCCTTTCGGATTGGTAGTTTGCAGTCTCTGGTTGGTATGCAGATTGGGCATCTTCCGTTTTCTTATTTGGGAGTCCCTTTATTTCGGGGTAAGCCTCGAAAAGCAGTGCTACGCCCTATTGCGGATAAGATCTTGTCTAAATTCGCTAAATGGAAGGGCAAGTCTCTCTCTCTGGCCGGTCGTGCTACTCTGATCAGGTCAGTCATCACTGGTTCATTTGTGCACTCTTTCATGATTTACAAGTGGCCTTCTTCTCTACTGTCACTAATTAACCGCAAGTTGAGAAACTTTTTGTGGACCAGTTTCTGTGAGGAGACTAAGTTGGTTCGGGTTGCATGGGATCGTTGTTGTAGGCCTTACTCACAGGGTGGTCTTGGTCTGAAAGATATTGGGTTGCTGAATGACTCACTGTTGCGGAAATTCACCTGGAAGTTTATGACCTCTGATGGTTTTGCTTTCTCTTTTCTTCGGGAGAGGTATCTCAGGCATTTGCAGAAGCCTCATGGAGGGTATGTCACCTCCTCGATTTGGTCTTCTCTTCGGTCTAATTATAGTTCCCTTCTTAAGGAAGGTATCTGGCTAATTGGCGAGAACTCTCAGAGGGACTTTTGGCGGGATAATTGGTTGGGGGTTCCCATTTTGGACCTTTTAGGGATTCCTGATTATTTAGCTAATCCGCTCCGGGCGAGGGTTTCGGATTTTATTCATCAGGGTAGATGGGTGCTAGCCGATTGTTTTCGAGCGCGTTTCCCGGATCTGTGTTTTCGGATTGATCGTATTGTAATTTCTCCTGTTGTGGATTCTCTGGTTTGGGCTAATTCTCGGGATGGTCGTGTTTCTTGCAAAGCTGCTTATTCCCAGTTTTTTCGTGATATTCCTCAGGTTGTTTGGTGGAGAGATGTTTGGTCCCGTTTTATTCCCCCCTCTCGCTCTGCTTTGACTTGGCGTTTGATGTTGAACAGGCTTCCTACTGAGGATCGCCTTTGCAGGTCTGGGTTCTAGTTGGCTTCTCGTTGCAGTATTTGTGGGGTTAGTAGTGAATCTGCAAATCATCTTTTTTTTAATTGTCCCCTGGCAGTTGCTCTTTGGGAGGCGGTTTTCTCGACTTTCCAACGACGTGTCTCTACCGAAACTTGGCAATCCTTCTTCTTGCAAGCCATGTCGGTTTCCTTTAGTGAGTAGGTCAGGATTTTGTGGAAAGCGGCTATCCATGCAGTGATATGGGGGTGTGGACTGCTCGTAATCAGTGGATCTTTGAAGGGATGTCGGTGGACTTTAGATCCGTCATTTCTTTGGTCTGGTGTGCGATTTCAGAGGCTAATCGCCTAGAGATTGGTTGTATGCGTAACTGTATGGATGACCTTTTGATTCTTCGTCGATTTGGTCTTCAGGGTTGCCCTTCTAAAGCCTCGGTTATCAAGAGTGTGGTTTGGTCGCCTCCGGCCCCCGGATGGATCAAAGTGAATACTGATGGCGCTGCTATGGGCTCTCCGGGGGTTGGTGGTTGTGGTGGTATCTTTCGGAACTGTAGAGCATTTGTAAAGGGTTGTTTTGCTATTCCTCTTGGTCAGGTTTTCGCTTTTGAGGCTGAGCTTCTGGCGGCCTCATTGGCCATTAATTTTGCTTGGAAGTATGGGTGGCATCGAATCTGGCTTGAGAGCGATTCTTCTTATGTGGTTCAGCTTCTCTCTTCTCGTTCTGAGTTGGTTCCTTGGAGGGTTCGTCAGGCGTGGCAGCGCTGCATCTTCCAAATCTCACATATGGATTTTCAGGTTTCACATATTTTTAGGGAGGGTAATCAAGTTGCAGATACGCTTTCTAAGCATGCTTTGGAGCTTCAGACAGATTCTTGGTGGTTCTCTGCCCCGCCATTCTGTTCTTCTTTAGTTGACAATGACTGCATGGGCCGCGAGTCTTTTCGTTTTTCTTGATGTTTTCTTTTTCTTTTTGGTGTGGCCTACGTGCCTCTTTTTGTTTGGGGTTGTTTTCCCTGGCTCTTTGTGCTTTGTTGCTTTTTGTCACTTTTTACTTTCTTTTATCTCTTTTATATACGGATACTGTCTAGGGGTTTTTCAGCATATGATCGCTTGTGATGTTTTTTCCCCTTAGATCAGTCCAATTTTATTAAAATATATATATACATATATCAAAAGAGAATAGGAAGTTATGAAAACATCTAATTTCTCCCCCCATTGTGAAATCATGTTTAGCATGTTGTCACGGTAATGAGTAGAAGAATTTCAAATATAATAATTTAATATGCATGTACCTTTTTATTTCTGAAAAAATAAACATAAAGAAAAATATACATGCACATAGAAAACTTATAATATTATCTTAAAGAAAAGATCATAAACTAGACCATAAATGGATTGCAAAAACAGCGTTAGAAGGATGAGATCAATTACTTTAGACTAAAAAAAAGTTTGAAACAACAAATAGAATTAGTGGTGGCTATGGGGAAGAGAGAAGCCTCAAAGAAGAAGTTGACCTTAAGTGCAAAATGGGTCCCATATACATGAGATCTTTTTAAATGCAATAAATAATAATAATTTTAGCCAAGTTGTGGCCCAAAAAAATTATCTAAATTTTTGAGAGTTAGACCTAATAATAAATTAATAATTAATGAATGGTGTGTCATGTCTCATGTGTGAAACATAAAACTATGGACTGATGGCTTTGATGGAGAGCAGCCATTATTCCTTTTTTCAGTCAAATATGTGAATACTCTCATCTACTAAGTTTTCAAGTGATTGGACGCGTATGGTCTCGAATTTAAAAGCTATTTTTAAAAATAGAAATTATATTTTAATATTTTAAAAATGATATTTGAAAATGTAATGGTTTTTTTTTTTTTTTTTTAATGTTTTATAAAAATAGTTTTTTAAAACGGAAAACGATGTAAATATGCTTGATTGTTGTTTTTAATGAGTAAAGCAATTTTTTTAGGGGGGAAAGTTATGATTTATTTGAAAATAGTAAAAATATTAAAAGGTTGTTTAAATATATAATTCAAAAAATTATTTTTTATTTTAAAAACAATTTTGTAGAACATTTTATTAAACAACATTAAAATTGTTTTTAAAACAAAAAACCATTTTTAAAAATAGATTCACACAGCATCTTCACTTTCAAAATTATCTCAATCTGTTCTTAAATAAATAGTTTTACCACAAGAATTAACCATTCATGTAGTCAAATGAGTTCCGATTATACAATTTTTCTTCTTCTATTATATAGATTTTATCGACTTCATCCAATTTCATTGATAAGCAATAATGATTAATGACTTCACAAACTATATATATATATATATATATTTATTTATTTATTTAAAGTTGAAAAAGGCAAAGGTGGGTTGAGAAGAGAATTCTATTCTCTCATTAGACTAAAGAAATTTGATGAGCTTCTGATCTTTTTCTATTATTAGACTAATAGAACTAATAATAGAAAAAGGCAAGTTTCTCTAGTTGATGTTCTTGATATAGAAAAATAAATTAGATAAAAATAATAATAAATAAGAAAGTGTTAGTTCTAGTATTTTTCGAATAATTTAACTAAATTTTTATTTTCAAATTTGAATGATGTGTATATTTATGAAATCGGATGGAGAGAAATTTTATCAGTGCCAATATGGACATATAGTGATATAGATCTCGATGTGTGAAAGCATTT
This sequence comes from Acer campestre, assembly GCA_954870605.1. Taxonomy (NCBI): domain Eukaryota; kingdom Viridiplantae; phylum Streptophyta; class Magnoliopsida; order Sapindales; family Sapindaceae; genus Acer; species Acer campestre. Next base: position 31,444,540 of record OX940799.1, read on the forward strand.
CAAAGATGGTTCTCATCCACAAATCCACTCCACTCGAATATAACAATAAAAATCTTGGGTTGAAAAGCATTTCAAAGATGGCTCTCATCCACAAATTCAGGTACTTATGTTGGTTGACTTGGAAAATAAGAAAGAAAGAGTAGGTGTTAGTTTGAAGAAGCAACTTCCATTTACATTCTAGACAACAACCCAAAAAGGGAGAGCAAGCAGAAGCAGACAGTCGGTACTTATTAATTTCCTGGTAAAACTTGAATTGACTTGAACGTGGAATACGTGAATCGTGATAAAAAAAAGCACTTCCAAGACATGCGAGAAACTCGTGAGTCGTGATACCGACCAAAAATACCGACCAAAAATACTTCTCCAACCAAAAAAAATTAAATGAAGAATTGCATGTGCGCATATTCTCAAAATATTCGCTTATAGTTTCGTGGAAGATGTCATATCTGCCCTTGCAAGGCTTGTAATACTTTTACAAGCCACCTATTTATAGGTTTAGAAAAGAATAATTTATTTTCTTATAAGACACAAGAATTACAAATTCTATTGTGATTTAGTAAGTTTAATCTTATTAGAAGTCTTTTCCTTTTTGTTTTCTTTGATTTATTTTTCAATCAAAATCTTATTTTGATTTATTTTTTGCTCCTAATAGGAAACAAAATAAAAGAAGTAAGATGAGTCTTTGTCTTGGAACCCAACATTTGAGCCCAATATGTTCCTTTAAGATCATCCAATTTTAACTTATGAAGTTTGGGGATTCACGTGTTATTTTAATTACAAGTTCTAATATATTTGGTCGAAGTGCCAATTAACTCTTAATTAATTGAGCCCAAATATATTAATTTTAGTTTAATCCACTAAAAAAACTGAAATTGTACTCTTAAATTAAAATAAATATGTGAAATATGTATCCTCATGAAAAATACCTATAATTAAAATGCTTTTTGACCATTGCATTATTAATTATTTTATTCCTTAGGACTGTCCTTAAGGATAATGCATAATTTTAATTTATCATAAATCATGATTCGATAACTCGTTGTTGAAAACTCGGTACCAAGATTTATTATCCAAGTCCTCATAAGACTCATAAGGTGGTATTTACTCTTATTTGATTATAAGAACCATGATGTCTATATCTATAAATATATGTCCGCTATGACATATGAATCAATAATGCCAAACTATTGGGACTAAACCATTATTCTGTGGTCGTACCCATTGATAGCTCAAACATTACAACCCATAATACATATGGTATATTATTTATCTCAGGATTAAAATAGATATTTCAATTACTCTATTGTGAATGTATTATTCCATAACGGTAAAATTGAAATATACTATTCACTTGACCCGTTCAGTACATCATAAGTACTAGGTCTTTTGTTCAAAGTCTTTCACTTGGTGATTCTTGACTCATCACTTCCCAATGGAAAACAAAGGACCCACAACCTTAATCATGATAAGGTGTCTAGCTCGTATCTTAAGTTCTGAATATGTTTAGATTAAATAAAGAATTACGTCTACCACACATAAACTTCTTTATGTTTCTTTTAGTCTCGGATCCTTAGAATATTTTGTTTTTGACATATATAACAAACGATTTATATATGCTACATAATTTATTTGAAAACAAAAAACTTTTATTGATATCAAATGTTTTGTTAAAGAAAAACCCTTACTTTAGAGCATACTTCCTAACAATCTCCCACTGTGTATCATATAACTTATCCAAAAACCTTCTAGGTGGCTGTCAAAACTCTTTTATGGCAGAGTCTTTGTGAATGAATCTACTAGGTTATTTGCTGATGCTATCTTACATACTGTCACATCCCTTATTTGTACGATTTCCCTAAGTGAATGATATTTACTTTCTATGTGCTTTCATCTCTTGTGACTCCTCAGCTCATTTGCATTAGCCACAACCCCATTGTTATCACAATAAAGTGTTATCTACTTTTCTACACTAGGGATAACCTCAAGGTCTATCAAGAATTTATGGAGCCATATAACCTCTTTGGCTGCTTCGTAAGCAGCTACATACTCGGTTTCCATGGTAGAATCAGCAATGCAAGATTGCTTGATACTTCTCCATATTATAGCTCTTCTACCAAGTGAGAACACAAAACCTAAGGTAAACCTTCTAGAATCTAGATCTGATTGGAAATCAGAATCTTTATACCCTATGGGTACTAGTTCCTCTCCAGAGTATACAAGCATATAATTCATAGTCCTTCTTAAGTACTTGAATATATGCTTGATTGCCACCTATTGATCTAGTGATCGTTATTTGCTAACAACTCCAACAATGAAGCATATATCCGATCTCATAAAGAGCATTACATACATAAGACTTTCAACTGCATATGCATATGGAATCCTACTCATGTATTGCTCCTCTTGCTCATTCTTAGGAGCTTGCTCCTTAGAGAGCATAATTTTATGCCTAAAAGGTAAGAAACCTTTATTGGAATCTTGTAACAAGAACCTAGACAATATCTTGTCTATGTAGGAAGCTTGCGATAATGTAATCGTTTTATTCTTTCCGTCTCGTATAACTTGTATACCATGAGTAAAACTTGCTTCTCCCAAGTCCTTCATGCTAAACCGTTTTGCTAGCCATTCTTTAATTTTTGTCAACTATCCTACATTATTCTCAATGAGTAGGATGTCATCAACATAAATAACTAGGAATGCTATTTGTAGGGAAAACAAATACGTGCACGCAGCAGAAGCGAGACTAAAAAGTAGTATATTTTAAAAAATTTCCCATATTGAACCTTAACCCTTTAATTAATTAAGCAATATATACAAAAAGATATCGTACCTTTGTCGCGTGATCCGATTGACTATGCGTCGATGGTAATCAGCAAGATCTTCCAATCCGATCACGAACGTGAATCACCTAGGAGTGTGGTCTCCCTTCTCTTTGAATTCTCTTTGAATTGTATACCTGAGAATGGACAACAAAACTTTTCTGGTTTCTGTTAGTCACAAAAATTCCAATAGGTTGCTAAGAACGTTCCGGTCACTTTTGAATTCACAATCGTAAGATTGAAATTCGCGTGAACCTAATTCGAAAGTGTGTACAAGATCTCTTGATGTTAAGATCACTAGTACACTATCGAAACAAGAACAATTCTTCTCTCACAAACCTCTAGGCCGAATCACTCACTAGTCTTAGAGTTGGATCTTATTTTTCTCTAACAAAAGAAAAAGCTCTCAATTGCAAAAAACTAGGGTTTTAGAAAATATATAAAGAATATATATATATATATATCTTTTCTTGCCGCAAATAACAAATAAAAACAAAATATATTGTATATTTGCCTGCACCGCCTAATGTCTTTGTCTTTGTTTAAAAAACTGCATGTGCATTATATGAATTTGTTTTTGTTTAAAACACTACATGCAATATGTGTATGTTTTAATAAAATACTGCATCATGCATTATATTATATATATGTTTTAATAAAATACTGCATCATGCATTATATTATATATATATATATATACAGGGGCGAAGCCAGGATGTTATGGTTGGGTGGGCTACTCATTAAAAAAATAAGCGAACTTTGACGATACGAGAAAAAGTATTTCATTATGATCCGGTTCAATGCACCCAGTGCACTAGATTCTTTTACTCGAAGACCCTTCGATGATTTTAGACTCATCACAATACATTCGATCCCACTCAAATGCTAGTAAAAGAATTCTACAACTTTAACAAGATAAAGGTGCCCAACCTTTAACTTAAGTTGTGAACGTTATTCATGACTAATTAAAGAATTGTGTCTACCTCATACATATCCAGATGTATGAACAATTCTTCTTTTCTCATAACCTTTTGACCTTATGATTATTTACTTTGACAATTATAATAATAAATGTTATATAAGATTTTGTTAACAAAACAAAAATCACTTTATTAATATGAAAAGATTGTCAAATACAACATTACACTCTTGCTATTGAGCATAACCCTAACACTATCTTGTTGCCTTTTATCCTTTCGCATACACAAGGTCGGTCAACATTTCGAATAAAGCCATTAAATTTTATAGTTTGGTAGAACCTTATGTTCCAAAATTTAGATGCTTGCTTAAGTCTATAAATAGACCTTTGCAACTTGCATACTTTCTGCTCTTGATCCTTTTCAATGAATCCTTCTAGTTGCACTATATAGATGCTTTCGTCTAGATTTCCATTCAAGAATGTTGTCTTGACGTCCATTTTCCATATCTCTAGGTTTAGACACGCTGATATGGAAAAGAGGATCCTGATAGACTTTACCATTGCCATAGGATATATGGTTTCCTCATAATTGATACCTTCTTTCTGTGTATAACATTTAGCTACTAATCTAACTTTGAAGGTTTCTACTTTTCCATATATTCCTCTTTTTCTCTTGTATACCCACTTGCATCCTATGGGTTTAATTCCATCAGGAAAGTTTACAAGAGTCCATACTTAATTAGAATACATAGACAATATCTCGGATTCCGTTGCCTTTTAATGGCTAACATCAACATCCTCCATTTCTTCCTTATACGTATAGGGATCCCTATCGTCGGGGAGATTCTCAATAGATTCTCCAAGATTGATATCGTAAGTGTCTCATTTTTTATTGGCTTATTTTATGACAAACCATATTGGGATTGGTATATAAAGGGTAGCTTAGGTTATTATGTTTGACAAGCTTCTGGACTTCCCAATGTGACTTCAAGATCAAGAGCGAAAGCTAAATCACTTGACTTGCCTCTTGAAGAGATTTAGTTACACACACTAACTTTCATTGCATTTATATGATTGCACTTTTGTTTCTTTTGTTGGGGTTTTTGCCCTAAAGCTTGTAGTTTGTAAATGTGAATTGAACAAGAAATAAAAGAAGTAGTTTATTCATTAAAATTGTCTCATACATTTATAATAACATATGTACTTAACATCCAAGATTGCCGGATGTAATTTCAAATAGAGTATATGAATGTTATATACAGATGGATTCAATTTGAAACTAGCAATCTAAAGAGTCCGTAGATAGCAAATAAAGCTGGGTACTTTATTTGTGGTCAATCTACAGCTGCGGTCCATTCCGTAATGTACGGTGATCTTATCCTAGATCATTCATATGGAGATATGAGAATGGAGACACCTTATATGATTTGATCATATAGGACTGGGTCATGATCTATATGAATCTCTCACCAAGATCCGTTAAAAGATAAGATTCATATATATCAACAAATGATGGCTATATATGGATGATCTTAATCCTGAGTGTCTTATCGACTCCTTCAGGTTAGATCGTGGTTTTTGATATACCATAGGTGAGATCAGAGTTGCATTCCCGGTCAATAACTTCATATGTTGGAATCGCGGTTTGGCTTGTGGCTGGGAAGGTCTGCACACAATAGTGGAATCCACTCCTTTTTGTGAGAAGTAGATAGTAGTTCCCTTAAGGGTTAATTCAGGGCTTGAACAATATGAGCGCTCTCCTAATTCCGTAAGGAATGTAGGATTTATTGTTCATTAGAGAATCAATGGTACTTAATGGAAACATATAATTAGAGGGGTATAACGGACATTATGATCCAGCTCTAATTATGAACTACTTGTGAAGGATTATACCATATGTAATAGCTATATCGATGGACACTAAGAATTATTGGTTTGTGTAAAAAACGTCTACAGTTGAGAGAGTGCAACTTCGGGTTTTTAGTGGAATAACACCGAAGTTAATAATCATGAAATATTAATTAAATAGTTTAATTATTTATTTTTAAAGGATTATTGGAGCTCAAAATACCGTGGGTCCATTAGGTCCCCTTGCTAGCCCGATCGATTTAGGTAACAAGGGTCACAGTTAATTAATTGGATTGTCCAATTAATTGTGTTACAAAAGTGACACGTGTCTATTCGGGAATTAATTGAATAATGTAATTATTCAATTAATGAATATTAATGATTATGTTAATTAAATAATTAGATTATTTAATTGTGTAATTAATCATTAGATGGAGGGTGTTGATTGATATTTAATTTTGAATGAAGAAAAAATAATTTGATTATTTTATTTTCATTTAATTAAATATTTAAATTTGAATTTAAAAGAGTTTTGAATTCAAATTAAATCAAATTAATTAATTAATATCTTTAAAAGATATTTGATATCTAAAAAGATTTTATTAATTAGTTTAAGTTAAATATATATATATATATATTTGATATATGATTTTAAAAAGATTTGATTGAATTGTGGTATCGGTATCTGATACATACAAGCAAAAAAAAAAAAAAAAAAAAAAACAACACTAAAAGAAGAAAAGAAGGTGGTGCGGCCAAAAGAAAAAAAAAAGTTTTTATTTTATTTTATTTTATTTTATGATTTGATTTCATCCTAGGTTGGCCGAATTCTCCATACACAAAGCAAGAGTTGTTTTGTGTTGTTTCTTCTACCTCCATACAGGTTCCTGACTACCGTGACGCGCCCACACGCCGTTCCCATTTCCGGGATATAGCGAGAAAGATCAAGTGGTTCAAATCAGGAGTAGATCGTATTAAAGTGAAGGAGCCTCCCACATAGGTATGAAATAGTTTCTTCTCCTTCTAATTGTTTTCGATTATTACTGTACAAATAGGTTTACTTAATGATTGCATAAAAAAAATTTAAAACCTTTCCACTGCGCAATCTGTAACCCTGGGTTCCAACAATTGGTATCATAGCCAATTTTTGTACAGTATAATTGAATTCGATTGCTCCTGATTGTATGTATGAATGTGTAGGCACTTTCTAATGATTGTATAATGTTTGTATATTTTATTTATATAAACATGATTGATCGTTAATTGTATGGTACAATGGATTTAGGGTTCATTTTTAAAGGTTGTAATATTAATGTAATATTAATCCCGGGATGTAATTTTAATATTTTATTTTATTTTTCAGCTGTATTTTCTTTGTTGTATTTTTCCTATTATGTATTTTATTGTAAAATATGTAAGAAGAAATTAGATGAAGAAGTCGAGCGTGTGTTGGACACACAAAATAGCAACGTGTGCACAAGAGACATGCATGATTGTCATGCAATATATTTCAGTATGTCACGCAGCATGTTGCGTGTGCAAGTATTAAGAGTGCAAGTCTTACACAAATGTGTCACATGCTTTAGTGCAAGTGGGAGATTGTTGGGGTTTTTACCCTAAAGCTTGTAATTTGTAAATGTGAATTGAACATAAATAAAAAAAGTAGTTTATTCATTCAAATTACAAGCTTTAAGGCAAAAACCCCAACAATCTCCCACTTGCACTAAAGCATGTGAGACAAGTGATGCGCCCACACGCCGTTGCCAGTTCCGGGAGATAGCGAGGAAGATCAAGTGGTTCAAATCAGGAGTAGATCGTATTAAAGTGAAGGAGCCTCCTACGTAGGTATGAAATAGTTTCTTCTCCTTCTAATTGTTTTCGATTATTACTGTACAAATAGGTTTACTTAATGATTGCATAAAAAAAATTTAAAACCTTTCCGCTGCGCAATCTGTAACCCTGGGTTCCAACAATTGGTATTAGAGCCAATTTTTGTACAGTATAATTGAATTTGATTGCTCCTGATTGTATGTATGAATGTGTAGGCACTTTCTAATGATTGTATATTTTTTTATATAAACATGATTGATCGTTAATTGTATGGTACAATGGGTTTGGGGTTTATTTTTAAAGGTTGTAATATATTAATGTAATATTAATCTCGGGATGTAATTTTAATATTTTATTTTATTTTTCTGCTGTATTTTCTTTGTTGTATTTTTCCTGTTATGTATTTTATTGTAAAATATGTAAGAAGAAATCAGATGAAGAAGTCGAGCGTGTGTTGGACACACAAAACAGCAATGTGTGCACAAGAGACATGCATGATTGTCATGCAACATATTTCAGTATGTCACGCAGCATGTTGCGTGTGCAAGTATTAAGAGTGCAAGTCTTGCACAAATGTGCGTGTGCAAATTAAAGTGCGCATAATGCAACAGCTGTGCAAAGAGGCAGCAATGTGCAATGCATAATTAATTTAGTTAATATTGTGCAATGCATAATTAATTCAACATCTGCTGCTGCGCAAAGTTGTTGCGTGTTTGTGCAGCAGCCACACGCACTGAAAGCGCAAGCGTTGCGACACCCATGTGCACGTTCACAAGGGCAAGAGCTGATTGTGCATGTTTGGGACAATTTTTTTTGGAAATCCCAGGCCTCCAAAAAATGTTAGAATAACATTTGGATTTTAAGGGATTTAATCCATAAGATGGATCCATTAAAATAAATCAAGTTGGACTTGATTTTGGGCCCGAAAGACACAGAAGACAAGACTTGAAGAAAAGATGGATTACAAGAAGACCAAGGAATGCCTTGGATTAATCTTTTGTAATTAGTTATTATTTTTTTTATTTTTTAAAGTTAAATAACTCATTGTACTCGGTCAACTCATGTATGCTTTTATTATGAGATGATTAAAGCATTGTCATGCATATACATGTCATTTAGATTAGGTGTGCCTACACATATATATGTTGATATGTCATACATGCATTATAGCCATCTATATTATGTGTTTATTTTTTTTAATTTGATTAATATTGGTAATTCACATAATTGGCTATAAATTAATGGGATTAGTTTTTAGGAGTAAAAACTTGGTAATTCTCATTAATAACTAATCTAATTATTAAAGAGTTTAATTACTTAGATTAGTAGGGTCCTTTTATATATATTAGGATTAATTTGTTTTAGTCCCTAATAATATGTTTAGTTTTAATAGTTAAAACTTGGTAAAAACACATTTAATAATTATAGTCTTAGTAAATAGTTTACATAGATTAGAATTATCACTAATGAACTAGATTTTTAAGAGTTAAAAATTGAATTTGTTTATTAGTTATTGGAATAGGATTCACAAATTATATTCTAATAATTTGTGATTAATGCACTTGACATTTAGATTGAAATTAGCCATTTAATCTAGTTTAATTAGGTGCATTAATATTAATAGAAAGCCCTTATTATAAAATAGTGAGTGGGAGAGGGATATATGACATTATATCTCACGGTCTCCATCATTAGTTCAACACCGTAAGATTCGAGTGGGGCCTCGTGACAGCTTTGTTTTCGTCCTCCCTAAGGAGGGTTTCCATAAGAATCAATATTAAGGTTGACATCCTAACAGATAAGATTTCTGAGAGGATTTTAGGATTGACCGACCCTAAGGCAGCAATTCTCGAGTTAAGCTCCTGAGATATGAAATGATGGGTTACGCTCACAAAGTTTTAATTAAATTGGTTAATTATAAACCTGACTGAAATATACGATAGTTGAATGTTAGAGGAATAAGAGTTACTCTAGTATAACATTTTATCGAGAATGTCTCGATCCAACATGCAAGAATTTGACTTACCCTAAGGCGGCACTTGCTTGTGGTATGTTGGATTGTCGTGGCGTAGTAACACTTTTTAGGGTTGTTCTTGTTCATTAAACATTTTCATGTATCATGTTTAATTTTATGCTGAACATTCGCACATGTTTTGAATGTATGAATGAATGAATTCTTTATTTATGTTTTTTCAGCCATGTCAACTACACTATTACAAATCATAGCCAATGACAAATTAACTGGTGATAACTACATAAATGGAAACATAATATCAATGCAATTTCGGTCACCAAGAACCTTAAGTTTGTGCTTACGGAGGAATGCCCTCCAACGCCTACTGTCAATGCCGCACAAACTGTTCGTGAGGCATATGAGAAATGGGTCTCATCGGGTGAGAAAGCCCGAACATATTTGCTAGCAAGTATGACAGACGTGCTTGTCACTAAGCACGAAGAAATGGGTACTGCATTTGAAATAATGGAGTCAATGCAGGCTATGTTCGGGCAACCCTCTAAGCAAAAGCGACACGAAACTATTTGTTCCACTATGCTCGCTCGTATGAAGGATGGTGCATCAGTTGGGGAACATGTCCCGAACATGATGTCCTACTTCAACATGGCAGAAATCAATGGTAGGGCCATTGATGAACCCAGTTAAGTGAGCATCATACTGACGACTCTTCCGAAGAGTTTTGATCAGTTCAAGAGCAACTATGGGATGAACAAGCTTAGGTTCAGTCTCACACAGTTGCTCAATGACCTCACTACCTTTGAGTCCTTGACTAAGGACAGCAAGGGCAGGACCGGTGAGGCAAATGGTGCCGAATCATCTTCTCCAATAACAAGAAGAGGAAGAGGTCTGTTGGGAAGGCAAAGGGTAAGCCCAAACCCAAGAAAGCCTATAGCAAAAAGAAAGGCACCTCCATCGACAAGAGCAAGGGAAAATATTTCCATTGTAACAAAGTCGGGCATTGGAAGAGGAACTGTCCTTAATATTTGGAGGAGATGGCCAAGAAGAAGAAAACAAAAGGTAAATATGATTTACTTGTTCTTGAGTCATGTTTAGTGGAAGATGATTCTTCACCTTGGATAGCTGATTCGGGGGCTACTAACCATATTTGTTCTTCTTTGCAATGGACTGTTTCTTGGACACAACTTGAGAAGGGAGCCTTCTCTATACGTGTGGGGTCGGGGGATGTCATGTCGGCATGAGCAGTGGGCGTAATTAGATTACGTTTTTGTAATAACAATTTTATATTGTTGGGCAATGTATTTTTCATTCCTAGATTTACACGGAATTTAATTTCCGTTTCTAAATTGTTAAAACAATTATATTCTGTTTCTTTTGATAATAAATTAGTTATTATTGCAAAGAATGGTCTGAATATTTGTTTAGGAATTAATGAAAACAATTTATATGTGTTAAGACCGTTAATACATACAACACTGCTCAACACCGAAATGTTTAAGGTTGAAAAACCAAAAACTAAACGACATAAGATTTCTCCCGAAAACTAAACGTATCTCTGGCATCTAAGGCTTGGTCATATTAACCTTAACCGGATAAACAGACTAGTTAAAAGTGGACCTTTAAGTGAGTTAAAGGTTAGCACCTTACCTGTCTGGGAATCCTGTTTAGAAGGTAAAATGACCAAGAGACCTTTTACTGGAAAAGAGCTGAGAGCTAAAGAACCACTAGAGCTTATATATTCAGATGTTTGTGGACTGATGAATGTTAAAGCAAGGGGTGGTTATGAGTGTTATGTCACCTTTATAGATGACTACTCAGGATACGGATATGTCTACCTAATGCAATGGAAGTCGAAAACTTTTGAAAAGTTCAAAGAATTCCGAGCTGAAGTTGAAAATCAGTTAGGAAAGACTATAAAGACTCTACAATCAGATCGTGGAGGTGAGTACCTTGACCAAGAGTATGAAGACTTCATGGTCGAGTGTGGGATAGTGTCCCAACTCACAGCTCCTAGTACACCTCAGCATAATGGTGTCGCGGAGAGGAGAAATAGAACCCTAATGAAAATGGTGAGATCTATGATTAGTTTCTCATCGTTACCAAATTCCTTTTGGGGATATGCGTTACAAACAGCGGCATACATTTTGAATGTAGTGCCATCCAAATATGTTCCTAAGACTCCTCTAGAGTTGTGGAATGGTCGTAAAGTTAGTTTACGACATTTCCGCGTATGGGGGTGTCCAGCACACGTGCTGAAGAACAGAAGTGGAAAGCTAGAACCCAAGTCTGTGGTCTGCTTGTTTGTAGGATACTCCAAGGAGACCAGAGGTGGATAACAAAATGTTTGTATCGACAAATGTAACGTTTCTTGAGGATAACTATATTAGTGACCATAAGCCTCATTCTAAAATTGTATTGAATGAGTTGGAGCCTAGTGAGACCAGTTCTCAGTCAACAAGAGTTGTTGATTCATTAACATCTGAGAGTCAGATGATTCATAGTCAGGATACACTACCATCTAGACATAGTGAGTATTAGGATTATGCTCAATAACAAGAGTGTAATGTTGTACTTGACAATCTTTTCATATTAATAAAGTGATTTCTGTTTGTTAATAAAATCTTATAGCATTTATTATTATAATTGTCAAAGTAAATAATCATAAGGTCAAAAGACTATGAGAAAAGAAGAATTGTTCGTACATCTGGATATGTATGAGGTAGACACAATTTTTTAGTTAATCTTGAATAACGTTCACAACTTAAGTTAAAAGTTGGCACCTTTATCTTGTTAAAGTTGTAGAATTCTTTTACTACCATTTAAGTGGGATCAAATGTGTTGTGATGAGTCTAAAATCATCGAAGGGTCTTCGAGTAAAAGAATCTAGTGCACTAGGTGCATTGAACTGGATCACAATGAAATACTTTTTCTAGAACAGTCAATAGATAAAAGTCTTTTCATTATCAGGACAATCGGAGAGTCTATCTTAATCTTGAGTTAAATGATGGATTTATGGTTGCAAGTGTTATCATTTGAGCTATCAATGAGTTGTATGGACTCATTATGGACTTATGGCATTATGGACTCATTGTTATTATTTGAGCTATCAATGAGATAAATTATGGACTTATGGCACCTTTATCTTGTTAAAGTTGTAGAATTCTTTTACTAGCATTTAAGTGGGATCAAATGTGTTGTGATGAGTCTAAAATCATCGAAGGGTCTTCGAGTAAAAGAATCTAGTGCACTGGGTGCATTGAACTGGATCACAATGAAATACTTTTTTCTAGAACCGTCAATAGATAAAAGTCTTTTCATTATCAGGACAATCGGAGAGTCTATCTTAATCCTGAGATAAATGATGGACTTATGGTTGCAAGTGTTATCATTTGAGCTATCAATGAGTACGATTATATAGCATAGTCTATCCTCGATAGTTTGGTGGTATTCATTTGTTAATTGATAGAAGACTTCATTTATAGATATGAACATTATGGCTCCATTTATTAAATGCGAGTAGAATATCATCATATGGATGCTTTGTGGTTTTGGATATTAAATCTTAACTTTGAGTTTTCAATAGTGTCTATTGAAAGATGACTTCTGGATAAGTCATAATATATATCCAAGTTCAAAGTGTGGTCATATGAGTAAATATGGTAACTTTGAGAGCTATAGGTGGTCTATGAGCTCTTGGCGATTACTGATATTCTTCACGAGGATTCACTATCTCCTAAATGATTGTCTATGGTATGAATGAGAATCGTTAACTTGTTCCATCTTTATTTAAGAGTGTAATTTTAGTTCTTTAGTGGAATGAACTAAAATTAATTGATTAAACCTAAGTGAATCATTTGTTGATTGTGATTGGGTTAAATCTATTGGAGCTTAAATTTAGATAGGCCCGCCAAGATCCCCAATCCGCATGGACTTGCATGAATCACTTGATATATTCTACCGGGCTATTTGTGGGTCCATTTAGAATTGTATTTAATATATTAAGAATATAATTTGCATATTATTTATTTAATGGGCTGTTTAATTATATTAATATATTAATGAAAGGCATATGAGCTTGTTTTTTTTAGTAAGAATGGGTCTAGTTCACATGTGGACTTTTTATTAAAGTCTAAATGGATTAAATAAAATATGAAAACAATATGTAGGCCCAAGTTTTAGTCATGGGCGGCAATGGCTATATTTTAGCCCATTATATTGTTTTATTTTATTATTTAATTAAATGGAAATTAATTAATTATTTAATTAAAAATCAAATCCTTTTCTGTTTAGGAAATATGTTTCCTAGTAGTATACTACTATTAGAATTATATTAATATAAAAGACTTTATTTGTTTAGTCAAATTAGAAAGTCTTTTATATAGTCACAAATATACTAAAGAGTTGGATTAGGGTTTGAATTCTAAGAAATCTTTTGTGGAAACACAAATCCTATTTGGAAAAGGACTTTGGTGATCACCTTGTTGGACAAGGTAAGAATTCGGCCACCCTAAAAAACTAGGGCAAAAAATTCGGTCCCTATATATGACTAGGGATGATTTTCAGCCAGACCTAGTTTTTTCCTTGAAGAATTAATTTTCTTTTGCAAAAGTGAAAAATTAAAAATCCTACTCTTAGAATAGTGAGAATTTCGGCCAAGAGGGTTTTGTGAGAAAAGAATTTGTTATTGTTTCGATAGTGTACTAGTGATCTTAACATCACGAGATATTGTACATACTTTCGAATTAGGTTCACGCAAATTTCAATATTACGATTGTGAATTCAAAAGTGACCGAAACATTCTTAGCAACCTTTTGGAGTTTGTAGTGACTAACAGAATCAGAAAAGTTTTTGTTGTCCATTCTCAGGTTCACAATTCAAAGAAGGAAGACCACGCTCTTAGGTGATTCACGTTCGTGATAGGTTTTGGAAGATCTTGCGGATTACCATCGACGTTAGTCAATCGGATCACGCGACAAAGGTATTTCATCTTTTCGTATATATGTTTAATTAATTAAAGGGTTAAGGTTCAATATGGAATTTTTTTTATAAATATACTAAACTCTTTTAGCCTCGCTTCCGCCGCGTGCAAACGTTTTTCCCTACAATTGATATCGGAGCCTGGTTGTACCATTTAATTAATTAACGTATATATACGTGAATCTTTTTCTTCTTATTGTGATTATGCATTTTTAGAAAGAGATGACATTCTAGGCATTCTCATATATAATTACATTGGTATGTATGGATTTATATATGTTATATTTTGATATAAAGTGAATTGTTATTGCTCAATTTTGATCCTAGAATTTCAATGTATTTTTTTGTTTTGTTTCAGAATTGTAACAAGAAGGGTGGCCTATTATCGTCACGGTTTCCTTATTGGTAGTTTCTAAGTTTTTTATTTATTTATTTATTGTATTAAAATAAACTGCAGTATTTTTTTTATTGTATTAAAAATGGTGCAGTATTTTTTTGTATTAAATACTGCAGTGATTAAAAAAAAAAAAACTGCAGTATTTTATTGTTTAAATAAGTTTGTAATATGTTCAAGCATCGAAGATTCGAAGACTTGAAGAATTAATAGCAACCAGAATGAGTTTGGGACCATGCTGATGCGGTCGTTTTGTGCAACAAAATAATGTTTTAAATGTGTTCGTTTAGAAAACTGATTTTTCACCACTTAGATATTAAATTAGTAAAGTGGCAAGTAGGATTTGTTCCACAGGGAATTAGAGTAATTAGTCGAATTAATTAACAATTCCTAAAATACAAAATAAAGTAAATCATGGTAGTTTGAATGGTGTATGGTTTAAGAAACCATCAAACATACATGGAAAAATAAAAGCAATAAAATGTAAAGAGAATATGAATAGATAGGAATCCAATAACAACAACCTAGATAAGAAAATGGATTAAACAATTAATTAGAACTCTAGAGAAATGATAGAGTAGCTAATGGACTTTAAGCAATTCATCAATGGCTTCATTAATGCACTATTCACACAATTAAGGACCGATCTCATTCAAAAGTGTTGTTTAGACCGTCACTACGAACCCTAAACAACTTCCCACCGCAATGCCTAACCGATTAAGGAGAGAGGGTCACAGCGGGATCGGTTAGTGACGATCGAATGGCCTAGGCAATTGTGGTAGGCCTACCCTCCAAAAGCCTATCCTATTCACTATGTGTTATAATCAATCAAGTGTGTCAATAACTTAATCAATTTTATCACAAATTATCCTACAACATATTGTAATCAATAAGTGTGTCAATACTTATATAATCACATAAGTGCAAGATCTAATTAAAAAGTGAATAAAACTATAATTGAATAAACATAATATTCAAAGCCTTAATAAATACTCATAGTCCAAAAGTGTCTCAAATCATCCCCCAAGAAAGGGGGTTTAATTACACATAATCATAAACAAAGAAAGGAAGTAAAATGGAGAGAAATCACCCTTGGGTCTCTCTTGTAAGCTTGATCCTTCCTTGAGCTTCCTTGCTTGAGTCTTGTGCAAAGATTGGGTGTTGAGGAGGTGTCTTGGTAGGTGGAGTCAAATGGAAAGTGACAAAAGAAATGGGTGGAGAAGATGGAAAGAGAGGAATGATTTATGTGGAGTAATCTAGGTGTTTATTGGAGAGGAGAATGGAGGGATTAGGAATGGTGGAGAAAGGGGGTTTCTTGATGAACAAGAGTTGTCAAGAGTTAGCATAAAATGGTGTATTTATATGTTAGAAAAGCTAGGGTATGAAATGGACATGAAAGGACAAGAATACCCCTAAAAAATGGCTTGAAAAACGTCCATTTTTCTGCTTCTAGAAAGTGGAGGTCGCCATGGTGCGCCATAGGGTCACCATGGCGACAGGGAGTGCGCAGCAGCTACGAAAACGGGCATAACTTTCTGTAAAAAACTCGGAATCGTAATCCGTAAAAACTGCTGGAAAGTAGACTTCCGGGGCTTTCCAAATATATAAAATCCAAAATGCGGTTCGATCTGAAGAGAGAGATATGCCTATTTGAAGATGAATGATCTGCATACATTTTTTACAATTTCGGCCCCTTTTGCCACCAATATTACTCCAATGCCTCTGAACTTTATAAATACCTGAAAACACTTAATTCACACCATTAAATCTTGGGATATTGCCTGAGAATCAAGCAAAAAGAGAAGGAAGTGAGGGCCAAAATCATACTAATTTTGGTTCGATCACATGCGCACCATAGGAACGTGCACGTGCTTAAAATTGCATGCAGCTGTGCATGTTGGACTGTCGGCTGTGCATGGCAGCCCCATGGAGTCCATGGGCTGCGCACGGCAGCCCTTGTTAGGGTTGTGGAGTGTGCATGCCAATGGGGCAGCTGTGGGTGCTCAAGTGATCGATGGCCGCTTGAAGATTTGTTCGCCAAGAAAGGAGTTTTTTGTATTCCAAACAAATGTAATTTGCTTGCTTTTCTAGAATTGATCAAAATCGTGGCTATTTACTTTGCGTAAATATTACAATATTTGTTATTGTTTGATAACATGTCATGTAGAATAGGAGTGCCACTCATATATCTCTTTTGGTATGAACATACATTGAATGATTTAGGTATCTAATTGGCATCTAGATAACTTAGTAAATCATTCTATGGGATTTAATCACATGCCATAAATAATTGAGTGGGAGAAGGTGTATTGCAAACACTTATGGCCTCCAAGGTTTGTTAAGCTATATTGTTTTTTGGTAATCCCCCCAAGGGGCGTCCATGAATGGAATATAGCAAGATACTTTCTTACAAGGATAGACTAGACAATTGACTCAAACGAGATCTACTCCCCAATGAGGGATTTTCGTGAGGGAATATATTGAGGGTCAAAATCTTGGTAGCACACTCAATGTGTTTTTATTAATATCCTCCCAAGAGTTCTTGTTAATATAAACACAAGGCTAAAATTGAAAACATTGGTTGTTATGTTAACAATTAGGTGGGACCTAGTCCAACTAGTAAATGGTGCGAACTCCCAAAGGAGGCGTAACATTTTTGGGTGTTGGATCAAATGTTGAATTTTACGATTGAATTATATATTTAATTCAAGATAAATATTCAAAAATGCTAAACAATGATTATTTACTCATATATATTTTTGTTAAGAAATAATGATCCCATCCCTAATGATCATCCTAAAAGATAAAACTTTAACCAGTAATAAATATGTCACATGGAAAAGAAAAATTAGGTTGTTGCTGCAAGCTGAAAAAAATATAAATTTTGTTCTAACTACTCCTAAACCACCTGCTCCTACTAATGAATCTAATGTGATGCAATGAGACGAGTATGAGCAGTGGAAGACCTCTAATGAGGTGGCCAAATGGCTACCATCTCAGACGTGTTGCAACAGCAGCATGAAGGAATGGCGTCTGCTGCTGATATGATGATGTCTCTAGAAGAGATTCATATGGTTGGTAAAGTTGCTACTGTTAAGACCCGTCAGAAGGTCAAGGAATAATAGAAGAAAAAGCAACTTGGGCCTACCAAGAAAGTAACCAAGATCAAAAGGAAGTGCTTCTTTTGTGGTGAAAAGAGACATTGGAAAAGTAATTTTCCAAAGTCTCAGAATAAGAAGGAACAAGGTAAGATGAATTATCTTGAAACATGTTTTTCTGGCAGATTTTACAAATTCTTGGATCGTAGACTCTGGAGCCACTAATCATTTTATTTATTCCTTACGGGGGTTTCAAGAAAGGAGAAGGCTAAATAAGAATAAAATCAACTTGCGTTTAGGCAACAGAGCGTTGGTGTCTGCTAGTGTAGTGGGAGATATTAGAGTTATCTTAAATTCTAGTATGCATTTAGATTTAATAGACATTTTTTTATGTACCTCAATTCAAGAGAAATTTAATTCACTACTACAAAAAAGCAAAAGAAATCGGTTATTTTACATGGAAGAAATCGGTTTTTAAAATTTTTAAAACCGATATCTATTTGAGTGATTTAGAAAAAAGCGAGCTAAAGACATCGGTTTTTAACCGATGTAAAAGCATGAGAAAACACATCGGTTATATATAAAATCGATTTAAAATAATCACAATTAATCGTCAATATGAGGAATCGAACTTGCAACCTCAAAGTCAAAGTGGTAAGCCTTTACCGCCTGACTACAAGATTGAATGTGTTAACTATTGCATAATATTTATATATAATCTATATGAGTTGTTAGAAATTATTAAAAAAAAAAAAAAAAAAAAAACTTGTTTGATAAATTTAAATTTACTCAACTAATCAAAATTCTAATTTCTACTACAAACATCTATTAAAAAAATTTATTGGTGGGTTTATTTTTCATTTCATTTTTTGTGTGGTTTTGGATGTGTTTTGCTGGAGATATTTTTGTGCAAACTTTTTTCTTAAAACTGTATCTTTTGGTAATTAAATAAATTTTTTTGTCCATGCTGGGTTTTTCAATTTTTCGATACGAATCCAACGGTATAAAGAACATAAAATGTTGGGTGGTATTTTGAAAGTTATGAACAATTATTCAGTCAAAGGTCATAAGTGATTGGAGATATTTTTGTGCAAAATATTTCCTTAAAACTGTATCTTTTGGCAAGAAAATAAATTTTTTCGTCTATGTTGGGTTCTTCAATTTTTTGATACGAATCCAATGGTATAAAGAACGTAAAATTTTGGCCAGTATTTTGAAAGTTATGATCGATTATTCAGTCAAAGGTCAGAAGCGATTGGAGATGATCAATTTTTGTGCAAACTTTTACCTTAAAACTGTATCATTTGGTAAATAAATAAATTTTTTCATCCATGTAATGTTCTTCAATTGTTCGATACGAATCCAACGGTATAAAGAACGTAAAATTTTGGCCAGTATTTTGAAAGTTATGATCGATTATTCAGTCAAAGGTCAAAAGCGATTGGAGATGATCAATTTTTGTGCAAATTTTTACCTTAAAACTGTATCTTTTGGTAAATAAATAAAATTTTTCGTACAAGTAATGTTCTTCAATTTTTCGATACAAATCTAACGGTATAAAGAACATAAAATTTTGGCCAGTACTTTGAAAGTTATGATCGATTATTCAGTCAAAGGTCAGAAGCGATTGGAGTTGATCAATTTTTGTACAAACGTTTACCTTAAAACTGTATCTTTTGGTAAATAAATAAATTTTTTTGTCCAAGTAATGTTCTTCAATTTTTCGATATGAATCTAACGGTATAAAGAACATAAACTTTTGGCTAGTACTTTGAAAGTTATGATCAATTATTCTGTCAAAGGTCAGAAGCGATTGGAGATGATCAATTTTTCTGCAAACTTTTACCTTAAAACTGTATCTTTTGGTAAATAAATAAATTTTTTTGTCCATGTAATGTTCTTCAATTTTTTGATACAAATCCAACGGTATAAAGAACATAAAAGTTTGGCCAATATTTTGAAAGTTATGATCAATTATTCAGTTAAAGGTCAGAAGCGACGCGAATCTGCGAGTGAGATGTTTTCATCGCTCATTTTCACACTTTTCTAAATCGATTTTTGGAATATTTTCTGAATGAAAAATGTTTTTTTTTGCATGTCTACTTTCTTTTATCAAAATTTGAGAAAATAACGTTGAGTATTTTTAAAGATGCGCACTTGAATGTGGACATAGGTCAGATTTGAATTTCAGTAGAATTTTGCTTTTGAATCCATATCGGTTTTCCTAAAAACCGTTGTCTTTTCAAACCATAATATTTAAGACATCAGTTTTAATGGAAACCGATTTCTTATTGGAAAAAAAAAAAAACATATTGGTTTTTCCAAAAACCGTTGTCTTTTCAAATGGTAATATTTAAGACATCAGTTTTAAGGAAAACCGATTTCTTATTGGAAAATAAATCCATATCTATTTTCCCAAAAATCGTTGTCTTTTTAAACCACAATATTTAAGAAATCGGTTTTTATAAAAACCGATTTCTAAAATTTTTTTAAATCGGTTATCAAAAAACCGATGTCTTTTTACATTTTTGTTGTAGTGATTTCAGTTTCTTGTTTAAATAAATTTGATTATTCATTTACTTTTAATAAAAATTTTATTATTAGTAAGGATGACAAATTTGTTTGCAAAGGTACATTGGGAAATGGTCTATTCTATTTACATAGAAATATCTCTCACTTGTTAGACACAGAATTAACGCAACATAATCATAAAAGAGTAAAATTATCAAAAGATGAAACCTACCTATGCCATTTGCGCCTAGGTCATATTAACCTTAATAGGATTAAAAGATTGGTTAGTGATGGACCTTTAAGTGACTTAAAGGTTGATGATCTACCAACTTGTGAATCCTGTTTGGAAGGTAAAATGACCGAAAGGTCGTTCAGGACCAAAGGCACAAGAGCCACTGAATTTTTAGGATTAATACTAATGTATGTGGTTCTATGAGCATTCAAGCTAGAGGTAGATATGAGTACTTCATCACTTTCACATATGATCATTCAAGTTTTGGTTAAGTGTATCTCATGAGACATAAGTCGGATGCTTTTGACATGGTCAAAGCATTTAAAGCTTAAGTGGAGAATCAGCTAGAGAAACACATAAAAATCTTGAGATCTGATCGTGGTGGAGAATATCTATTTGGTGAGTTTCAGCAATATCTTATTGATAATGGAATCATTTCTCAGTTTTCTGCACCAGGTACACCTCAACAAAATTGGGTGGCAGAAAGAAGAAATGGA
This sequence comes from Acer campestre, assembly GCA_954870605.1. NCBI lineage: Eukaryota > Viridiplantae > Streptophyta > Magnoliopsida > Sapindales > Sapindaceae > Acer > Acer campestre. The sequence goes on from OX940799.1 coordinate 31,465,637, forward strand.
ACTCTTTTGAATATGGTTAGGTCAATGTTGAGTTATTCAACACTCCCTGTTTCTTTTTGGGGATATGCTCTACAAACTGCAATGTACATTCTAAACGATATAACATCGAAGTTGGTTCCTCAAACACCGCATGAGTTGTGGACTGGGCGAAAGCCTAGTTTACAACACTTAATAATATTTGGTTGTCCTACGCACGTGTTAAAAGGAAAGACAGAAAAGATGGAGTCCCATATAGAAACATGCATATTTGTGGGGTATCCAAAAGGAACTAAAGGGTATTATTTCTATAGTCCTTCAGATCTTAAAGCATTTGTTTCAACAAATGCCAAATTTCTGGAAAAAGACTATATAAATGAGTTTATACCTAAAAGTCGAATTGTCCTGAATGAGATGTCAGAAGATACAATTCCACAAGAGGTTTCACAACCTAGCCCAATTGTAAGTTCCGAACCATCACAAGATCAACAACCTACCATTCCTCGTCGTAGTGGGAGGGTTATAAGACAACCCGAGAGATACATCGGTCTAGGAGAATCAGTGGAGAATCTCCCAAATGACAATGATCCCTACACATATAAGGAAGCAATGGAGGATGTTGATAGTCACCATTAGCAAAAGACAATGCAGTATGGTCCCTTGTAGATTTGCCTAAAGGGATAAAACTGATGAGGTCGTTTATGTACTCAACAAAATGATATTAAAATGTGATCATTTTGAAAACCGATTTTCACCACTTAGATAGAAAATTAGTAAAGTGGCAAGTGGGATTCGTTCCACAGGGAATTAGAGTGATTAGTTGAACAAATTAACTAATCTATATGCAATAAAATAAATCATAAAAATATGGATGAGTGAATGGGTTGTCAAGCCATCAAACATACATGAAAAATAAACCTAATAACTAATAAAAGAATACTTAACAAATCTAGATAAGATAAATGGAATTAACAATTAAGAGAATAGCTAGGGAATTAATGGGTTCACAAATGAATTACGGGAAATGCTTATCAAGCTACTTTGGTGAATGAATCTCCTAAATGTTAACCAATTGATTTCTAAAATGCGTTTAGGCCATCATTATGAACCTTAAACAACTTTCCACCGCAATGCCTAACCGATTAAGGAGAGGGGGTCACGGCGGGATCGGTTTGTTACAATTAACGGCTTATATTATAGTGGTTGATATACCCTCCGACAATCTATCCTAGTCACTATGTTCTCAATCCTTCAAGGTTGTCAATCCAATCAAGATTATATAACAAATTATCCTAAGCAAGATTATAATCAACTAGTGGGTATACATGTCAATTACATAATGCAAAGAATCTAATTATAAAATGAATAGAACACAAATAGAGATTACAATATATAAAAGCTTAAGCAAATCACAATCCAAATATTCTCACATCAAAACCCTAGAAAGGGGATTTAATTACACATATTACAATAAAAGGGAAGGCAAGTAAAAGATTAGGAAATCACCCATAGGTCTCCTTTTGTAAGCTTGATCCTTTCCTTGCCTTTGATGCTCCTTGTGTAAAGAGTGGATGATGAGGATGTGTCTAGATAGGTGGAGTCAAATGAGAAGTGACTAAGGAGATTTGTGGAGAAGATGGGAAGAAAAGGAATGATTAGGGGAGGTAATCTAGATGTTAAGTTTAGGTAGGAGAGAAAATGGAGAGAAAAGGAATGGTGGAGAAAGGAGGTTTCTTGGTGGTCAAGAGTTGTCTAAAAGAGGAAAAATAGTGATGTATTTATAGGTGTGAAAATCTAGGGTATGAAATGGGTATGAAATGACAAGAATACCCCTCTTGAATGCCAACACAAAAATTCCAGCGTAGGAATTCCAACATGGTC